>CAJQZP010000518.1:0-1200000 GCA_907164705.1 Parnassius apollo | reverse complement strand
GTCTGTATGAGTATATCTTCGGAATTGCTGAACCGATTGAAATTGAACTTCATGAATGAATGAGTAATACCAGGTGTGTTCTATCTAGACTATATTTTATCAGAAAATTTTAGAGACTTTTTTATTAAAATAAAAATATTTTTTAGACGAAATAAATGGTCTTTAATGATTATGGTAAGTCTAAATAACGCCACATTAATAGCCCCCACCCAAAAGAGGCCAGAGTGGATCGTTAGTTATAAATATTATTGTAAAAATAATAAACTTACTTGGGTAAATTATTTTCAAATATTTTGTCATTAATAGAAAATTTTCAATTAACCGAATAATATAACGTTATAAAGTTATCAGCGGGTATTCTCTATTGGTACTGTGCATCTTGCGGGTAGAAGCTCGATGAGTCGCCATTTTTAATCCCATTCTTTATCCGTACGGACTATACCAATAATTGCTTTTTTAAAACTAATATTGATTACAATAAAACGTAGTCCTGTGTTACTCGGGTATATTATTAGTGAAAGAATATTCAGAATCGAATTAACATACATTCATGCTTTCTATACATAATCTTTACTTCGTCTTGACCTGAAGTCAGCCTTTGTTTTTTTTTAAAAATAATAGTTCGTTTATTTTGCTTGCTATATTTTATTCCACAAAAGTTTTACGTATTTCAAAGCCTACCGAAAATAGAATGAATTTTCATTATTTATCAAGCTTTCTGAAATTGTTATACTAACATGATATGAAACAGGTAAAAATGAGCTTCAATTTATTTTGTTTTTCGCCGAGTCTAGGAGATAAATCAAATGTAGACCAACGGTCGATGTCCCAATATTATTTTTACGATTAATGTTTTGTCTATACTTTTCCAATGTACATAATAATATTGCATGCCTTATGCGTCAAGTGCGCAGGTATGTTCTACTAGGGCCTAAAAATCAAGAATCCAACATTATGTCGCATGAAATCGTATCAAACAATCATATTCAACATATAAGTGATATAAAAAGCACAATGTTAGAAAGATATATGATTGTTGAACTTATTTTTTTAAATCGATAGATTACTATTTTTACATTAAAGTATGCTTTTTGTGGCTTATGGTATAGTTTATCAAGTACCAAGGGGTAAACACGATGACTTTTGAAAATATCAATTGTTCAACTTAATCTATTTTTTAATCTCTTCATCTACCATATGGGAAGCTATGGAATGTATATGGCACTTTAATTTTGTTTTATTTAGTTATTTAATTTTTTTCGGTTGAGAAATTCAAAAATTTTTGGTGTTGTGAGCAGCCTAGTAATAAAATATTTTACTAAATACACTATACTTTTTTTTAACACTCATTCTGGGCTCGGCCGCCATCGTGAGTGGATAACTGTATGGTTTGATCGTTTGATTATAATTACAAAATATTCCAAAAACCAAATTTGATACATACTTGACTACGGTAATTATTATTATATAATAATTTTTATATTGTTTCGCTAAAAGTACTATATATATATATATATATATATATATATATATATATATATATATATATATATATATATACATATATATGGGTAAGGTCGTAAAAAAGTGGAAAAATCGCACTGGAAGATAGAACACACGATAACACAATAACGTACTGGAATAATATAAAGGTCAGTGTTCACTTGAAAATAGGTAAAAGTAAAATCCATTTTAAAATATAATCAATTACCTATTTTCATGAAATTAAGATTAAATAATCAAAAACGAATCTTAGACTTAGCATAGACTATGCATAGCTTGCATGTTTGCGAAACTTAAACACCAAAATTACAAAACACAGTAGAATTAAAGCCTTTAACAAAATAATGTGCTTACAAAAACAGTAGGTACTAATCAAAGTAGGTTATTCATAAAAGAAATATAACGAATTTAACAAATATGTGTTTACAGTTTACAATTAGTACAGATACCGTAATTATTACCATTTATCACAGAATTTTGTTTTATTGTATTTTTTTTTTAATTATAAGGGCTATCCCATTTGACACTATTCGCGTTCGTACACAGAAGAAGAAATTGAAATTTAAAAATGCGTTTTTTTAATGTAATCAATAGGCGAATTATAATATAGTATAAATTTAATAAGTAATGATTTAAAAAAAAACTTTTGTGTTTATCTAATAAACTCAGCATACAAATATAATAAAGCCACATTAAAATGTGTTTTTAATAATAACTTATTTATATTTTGCAAATTAACAAAATTAAAAAAATGCTTCTTATCATTTATACATTTTTTTTGTTATATGATCCTGTGCGAGTGGACAAGTTGACGAATGACCGAACTAGGTCCGATTTTAATGAAATCTCTTTAATTAAAAACGGACCTAGTTCGGCTATTTAGGGACTACTAGTAATAATAAATCAGAATAGTACAACATTCCACTCTTATGTAGGTACGTCGGAATAACATTACACCTTTTTCATTTCACCGTAGTCGGTTAAGTTATATGAACAGCCTCCTTTATAACATTCCAGTGTGTGACAATAACAAACACCATAACACACGTAACGAACTGGAACAAACACACTCGAAAATTCAAAACTCAACAATGATTAGCGGTCATAAATCATGCGCGACTTACTTAATAAAACTTGACATACACTGGTAATTGAATATGAATTTCGAATCAGGAACGTGGTAAACGATATTTATTTGTAGGCTAGCTGAAATTTGTGCTCTAAATTATGGAATTTACAATTGTTTACGGTCACGACTACAAATGAAAAAAAATATGTCAAACAGACATTTGACAGTAAGCTACGGCGTTGCCTCATTGAAATTAAGTAAATAATGTTGTTTAATGTTGAAAACAAAAAATCTAGCCCATATCGAATCGGAGTAACACACTGGATAATTTTTGGAGACACAAATTAGAATAAGATTTTTTCCCACTAGCATTGTATTATTGTAATAATTTATACATTATCACACGGCACTTTTTATGCTTTCAAAGTAAACTACAATTTTAAAACCATAATGGTATATTATTTTATTGTGTTTCATTTTTTCGTCCCGTAAGTTGATAGGAGACAAATAAATTTTGTATGCAGCTTTATTTTGTTGAATCAAAAATGTTTTTTGTTTTTTTTTATGTTTAAGCCTGTTAAATATTATGGTTATTTCTACATTATTCTAAACATGATAATCAATGTTTTATTAATTAATAATATTGTCATACTTTTTGTTAGCGTATGGTATTCACAACCAAACATGGGTTCACTCAAAACTTTTAAAAAGTACATTTTTTTGTGTAAGTGTAAACACCGCTGTCACTAAAACCATAAAACCATAGATAGTTGGCTTCAATATAAAAATATTTATCCGAATTAAAAAAGCTATTTTCTTTCATAAAATTTAAAAAGTTCGACACCGTCCGTAAATTCATGGATACCCTATGCGCCCGAGTGACGTAATCACTGTAAAGATCACCGCCCGCGCTACCTACCTACACAACATTCCAATAACAACACAATAGGTACACATAACCTGTGATGTAATTTTTCCTTCATACTTTTCATCCTGGCATAAGAGAGGCAAAAATTGAGGAATTAAGGAAAAAATTGAGATTTTACTAAAAAAATGTGGTTATTTTTCATTGAATTTACGTTCTATAAGTGAAACCAAACCACTGATTTCAAGGATAATAGTGTTTACACTAACACCAATATGTATGTATATATACATACATAATACATACATAAACACTCACGCCTGTCACCCAGAGGGGTAGGCAGAGACTACAGACTTCCATTTACCACGATCCTGACATACCTTTCTCGCCTCTTCCACATCCAAATACCTACGCATACATGCTCGTCGGTTAAGGGTACTCTTAATTTGGCCCATTTTTAGTATATCGCCAATTTGGTCGACAAACTTCCGCCTAGGACGTCCCTTTCCGACTCTTCCATTCACTTCTGCAACATATATTTGCTTTGTCAGTCTTTCCGCATTCATTCTTTCTACATGACCAAACCACCGAAGCATTCCTTTCTTAATCCTGGTCACCGCATCATCTTGCAAACCACACTTTTCTTTTATCACACAGTTTCTCACCTTGTCATTCAGATTCAGCCCTAACATACTCCTTAGCGACCGCATTTCTACTGCATACAGAAATATTATATATATATATATATATATATATATATATATATATATATATATATATATATATATATATATATATATATATATATATATTATAAGGGATTTATATATAAATATACTTATACGTCTTGGACTTTATGAAGTAACCTGAAGGTGTACTTCGTACTTCGGTATCTGCTACTGGCAATGATATTATAAGATTTTTCTTATACTACGTAGATGGGTTATACGTGCACCGCAAGTGGCACGTGAAGAAAGGTTTCCAAAAGTGAAAAGGAATCATAGTTCATTCGTTTACTATTTCCTTAATTTATTTACGTATTGTTTACAAATTCAAAAATTACGTGTTTTAAAATATATTTTCAGAATAAACAGAGAGGGATAAAAATACCCCAATGAGTGAGTTTGAAAGAGAAGTAATATTGTTTCTGATCAAAGAATATAAAAAACAGATAGGTCTCTTCTGAGTATCGTAAATCAAATTGTGTACATATATTTCTTGTTTTATTGAAGGGTAAATTAACTATGTCATTATTAATTTTATAAGTTCAATTTATTTGTTTTGTAGCGTAACGAAGTGGTATATACGTTCGTATATGAATAATTATTACAGCACTTTATTTAATAAAAATTTTAATAAAACCAATATTTTTTATTTTCCTACTTTTAATGCATTTTTACTACTTTATTACTTTTACTACTTGCATTCATAAGTGAATCGCGTTTTAGGCATAAATCACGGTGTACGGTATAATGTCATATCTGATTAATTATTCTACATCGTTCCTACTACACAAGACCACGCACTGTCGCAAATTACATTTGTCTCTTTTACGCTTACGAGAGTTTAATCATGCCACCCTACTTTGACGTCTAATCGTAATGTAGTGTGCTATTGCAATATTTAGTTATACATGTGTGCGTTAGTGTGCCGTTTTTGAAGTTCAAATATTGTGTAGGTAACCTATCTACACCTTTTTACTTACAATATCATTGGCTACTGGTACTCCTCGAAGAGTAAAACTAGGTGTGCCTAGATTGTGCTCGTTATGTTAGTTATTATAAGACCTTATCTACGGACTTGATAGAGTGACCTAAATGTGTACTGCGGTGAATACTACTGGAACTACTCGGAGAGTAGAACTTGGTGTGCCGAATTTGGCCTCGTTTTATTAATTACGATGAGACCTTACCTCCGGACTTCATAGAGTGACCTGAAGTGGTACTTCGGTGAATGCAACCAGAACTCCTCGAAGAGTAGAACTAGGTGTGCCGAGTTTGGCCTCGTTTGTTAGTTATGACGAGACCTTACCTCCGGACTTGATAAAGTGTGACATGAAGGTGTACTTTGGTAAATGCAAAATTAAAATACTGGTTATGACTAGATGAAATTTTTTCTGAAAACGAAATAAAGTCGACGAGAAAAAATTATTTAAATTATTAACGAATCAGGTAAAAAAATAGTTTTTTACGATAATGCCTGAGTACAAATATCTAAACATTAATGTAATATCAAAGTTCATTTCTGATCGTTTTAAAATAATTCTCTAAAAAGTTTTTTCAATGATATATAATAATAACAAAAATTTGAATCTCTATAATAATAACATAGTAAAATTAAAAAAAAAATATTTTCTATGGTTGGTTGAGAGTTTTTTTTTTACATTTTTCACGATCATATGATCATAATAAGTCGTACACTTTTGGATTTTCCAAACTTTGACATAAAATTATCGGAAAATTAGAAGTATAGTAACAAAGTTATTAGTGAACACTTGTGTTTATTTACAATAGCTGAAAAGTTCGTATCGTTTTATAGAAAAACACATTTTTTGGCAAAATTCGATTTTATTATTAAACATCGAGGGCGATACACCGATTATAGCGATCTTCCAACTTTTCAATACCATTTTTGTAGTACGATTTGTGTTTAGCCTTAAAATAGGCCTCTGTTTCGGCGATTACTTCCTCATCGGATTTAAATTTATTTCCAGCGAGCATTCTCTTGAGATCTGAGAACAGGAAAAAGTCGCTGGGGGCCAAATCTGAAGAATACAGTGGATGCGGAAGCAATTTGAAGCCCAATTCATGCAATTTTGCCATCGTTTTCTTCGATTTGTGAGAAGGCGCATTGTCTTGATGAAACAACACTTTCTTCTTCTTCAAATGGGGCCGTTTTTTCGCGATTTCGTCCTTCAAACGCTCCAATAACGCTATATAATAGTCGCTGTTGATGGTTTTTCCCTTTCCAAGATAGTCGATGAAAATTATTCCATGTGCATCCCAAAATACGGACGCCATAACCTTATCAGCCGACTGTTGAGTTTTTCCACGCTTTGGATTCGGTTCACCGCGTGCAGTCCATTCAGATGACTGCCGACTGGACTCCGGAGTGTAGTGGTGGATCCATGTTTCATCGATTGTCACATATCAACCCAAAAATTCACTTCTATTGCGGTTGAACAGCTCCAAACATTGCTCTGAAGCATCGACACGTTCTTGTTTTTGGTCGATTGTGAGCTCGCGCGGCACCCACTTTGCACATAGCTTTCGCATACCCAAATATTCATGAACGATATGTCCAACACGTTCCTTTGATATCTTTAGAGTGCTATACAAATCAACCTCAATTTACGATCTTCCAAAATCATTTTGTGGATTTTTTTATGTTTTCGTCCGTAACAGCCTCTTTTGGACGTCCACTGCGTTCATCGTCTTCGGTGCTCATATGGCCTGTATGGAATTTGGCAAACCACTTACGAATGGTTGCTTCGCCCGGCGCAGAGTCCGGATAATACTCTTCAAGCCACTTTTTGGTATCAGCAGCACTTTTTTTCCTCAAAAAATAGTGTTTCATTCTAAATTCACTATCACACTCTAAGCTAACACAATCTAATATCACTAAATTCCTTTTTATCCATTTTTTTTTAAATAACAAAAGTTGCTTCACTCAAAATGCTGTATCTCACAAACTAATAATCAGACAGCTGTCAAATTTATACACGTTTCTTTTGAAGGTTGGTACCAAAGTGAAACATAGAGTTGCTGCTACTAACTTGCTAACCCTGCTACTTCTTTCCACTATAACCTATTTATTCTTTCCACCGCGTCTGTTTCATCTCATCGACAGCGTCAAGGTATTCAATATTCTATATTTTCCGAGACTGACCTTAAAATATAACTGCTTATAGCTTACTTAGTACGCGTAGCTATCTATCTGGTTGAATTGTTTCAAAGTGCCTGTGTACAAGACATAGGCACTCTGAAACAATTCAGCATATCTTATTTTCATGATTAGGGTTCATCTCTAGAGAAAAGTAATGATTTTGGATTATATGCATAACCATTTCTAAGACCTCTTGTAAATTATCTACTGGATTGGCCAAAAGATATGTCAATCGACTTTTTGCAGTAACATACATAAGTAACAAAGTAACATAAGTTAGACATCGTTGTCATAAAACAAATATAAGAAATTAGGAAAAGCTATTTAAATATATGATAAAGACGTTAAAAATACGGATGTAGTACTGAAAACGTTTAAGGCAGCCTAGGTACAACAATTTTGTTTATCATACGCGATTTACACGCAAACATACATACAGCGCACATCTTGCAGCGCGCTATGTACTGGCGTCGATTGTAGGTGTATACGTATGTGTGTAATTACCCTGCTAGCTCACAAAGAACAGCAAACAGGTTAGTCTAAGATTGTAGGACATTCATGTATTTGTGTATATAAAAATGTATTGCCTAAATGTATTGCTTCGAGTGTTCCTTCCAAATAACATAATAAACAAATTGTATATTGAAAATAGTATAAAAATTGTATATAATATGTATATAAGAATATTAACCGTAAATATTTTTTTCATTCAAATGTTTGTTGTAAACAGATTAGGAAGAGAAAAACACCTGTCTCATTATACGCGTAATCACCAAATATAAATATTAAAAGAGGATAATCCTGAAATTTACGGCCGGATTTGTGGAAATCTACTGAAGATTTTAGAAATGGCGGGTGTCTCTCATCGGACATGATTTAATAAAGCTACTTAAAACTTTTCTATCTCATATTAATAGTGTATAGTTCAACTAATATAAAATATTATGCTTAATTTCATCATAATATAGACGTTATTCCCATGCACAAATATTTTTTCTTTAATTTTTTTAAAGAACTAACGATCAAGCGATAATAATGACTATGATTATCTGATCTCTTTTGTGTAAAAAGGGACTCAACCATTTAAGAACCCAACATAATAACTCTTGAACTTTGTAGGAAATTGTTTGGTTGTAGTTTGTAGATGTTATTTATTCAATTTTAACCTGCACGTCACTTTCGGGAACACCGTATATTTTGCCTTTTTGTATATAGTATTTTTGTTTAGAGTAATATGGATATGGTAGCGTAGAATTATTAAAAAATAAATGTAAGGCTGATTTCATAATGCACTGTTATCAGCGTGAAAGCTTAAGTCATGCGATGTGCTTGAAACACAAATTTAAATCCGAAATTTATACTCATAAAGTCGCCATTTGTGTGATGTTCAGTTCAATTCAGGATTTTAGTTAGCAGAAAAATATAATAAATAATGGATATTCCAAAAATTTCATGAAATAATAAAGAACCTAAATTAATAACATAATTTTAATTTTACTAAAAAATACGTTAATAAGCTAAACAATGAGATTTTATAAAATAAGTGTGATAAGCCAACACACAGCTTGGTACAGCATGGTAAGGGGATGCTGTGAAATACATCTACATGTATCTTCGATTAAGAATCACAATGAAGATGCGTTGTCATCTCTGAAGACAATAGAATGGATGGATGGAATTCCTCTAATCCAGTTAAAAGGGTTAAAATGCTTCTCTAAACTCATCATACTAAACACAGCAGTGTTAATCAGCTAACTGGATTAAGAATTTGATACAGAAAAAAGTAAAGTATGACGCAAGTAAAACGTTACATCGATTTATCTGATTATTTAGTTAGATATTAAAAATAAGTTAGTTAATTTTACAACTTATTGTATCAGTGTAAATATCATTTTTATTGTAGTAAATAAGAAATATTTGTGGTCTTGAGGTCACACTTAGTTCAATCCTTAAATTCTATATTGTCAACAAATCCTGTAAATATTTTCACGTTTTTCTTATCGGACAGAAATATCCAACCATAATACTATCCTTTATGTTAACAATAAAGTCATTTTGCTTATCTTCAATCATCTTCCTTCTTTCTTCTGCATGCTTATTCGAATATTTGTTATTACTTTCATTTTAATTTAAATCCTCAGTTTTGTTTTTTCATCTAATTTTGTTTTGTATTTTTTTAATTTTAACTGTTTTTTTATATCTTCTTCACCCTTATTATCTTGTCACCGTTAGCTTTCATTTTGTTTGTTTCTTATGTCTAGTCTCAATTTCACTATTGTCTTTATCTTTTCTCTCCTTCTACAGTGTCTTGCACTTAAAATAAAAAAAAAACATTCTAGGTCTGTTTCTTTTAACAAAATTTACTTCGCCAAGCATTTGCATTAATTTTTAAATATTATAACTTTCTATTTAGAAAGTATAATCATATATTATTATTATTATTATTATTATTTTGGAAAACATTAATAAAAACGATTATGACGAAAAATTGGATAATAAATATAGAACCAGGAAAGTTAGAGAAGGGAAATTATTTCATCCTAGTGCTAAAAACTACTATGGTAAAAGATGTACAAAATATTTAATACCAAAGCTTCTTAATGAAATAGATTGACTAAGACAAGATAGACCTAATTGCAAATTAACAATTAAAAAGAAACTTGGGAATTATTTTTTGAATAAAATGCTAGATGTATGACCATTTATATTTATTTATTTATTTATTAATTTATTTCAATCAACAAGGATCATAGGGTAAAATAACATACATTAACATCTATTCTAATACTAAAATTATAAGTCATTACTAATATTAATTATATCAAGTGCGTAAGTATTTATAATAATATCGAAAATAAAATAATAATTTAATAATAATAAAATAAAAAGCCGCATAAGGATAAGAAGGGGTATATTCCAGGGCGACTGTCTGAGTCCAATCTGGTTCTGCCTCTCTTTGAACCCTCTCAGTACTTTACTGGAGGGCTCCGGGAGGGGATTTCAGCTTCGGAAAGGAGGTGCAAAAGTAACCCACCTTTTCTATATGGATGACCTCAAGTTATTAGCCTCCAGTCGCACCCATCTTATGGAATTGCTAAACATCACTTGTGAATTTAGCAATTCTATTAGAATGGAGGTGGGGACGGATAAGTGTGCGGTCCTCCATGTTGAGAGGGGAAGGGTTGCTAACTCTGAGGGCATAGATTTATCTATGCCCGTCAACTTAAGGACCCTTTCCGAGGCTGAAACATACCGATACCTGGGTATGTCACAGAACATCGGTATCGATGAGGCTGGTATGAAATAGTCAGTTTGCGACGTGTTTTATGCACGCTTGACCAAAGTGCCTAACAGCCTTTTGTCCGGTGTGAATAAGACACACGGATATAACGGTTGGGTCATGCCTGTCCTCATGTATACTTTTGGCATACTCAGGTGGAGTCAGACTGAACTTAAGGCCCTGGATAGAAAAGTCCGCACTACAATGACGTCCCATAGGATGCATCATCCGAGATCGTCGGTAATGAGGCTGTACTTGCCGCGAAAGCACGGTGGGCGTGGCTTCCTGACCGCGCTCACCATGCATAATCGCGAAGTGTGCAGCCTCCGTCATTACTTCCTGGCGAGATCGGATGATCCATTCTATAATGACGTCATTTCTAGTGATAAAGGACTTATCCCTCTATCCTTAGCCAACGAGCAATAGCAAGACCCGGCAGTACAGAGCATTTCCGACCGGGAGACCGTATGGAAGTAGAAGGAGCCCCACGGGAGGTACTACGGGGCTCTACATGAGCCTCACGTAGATACAGCCGCCTCCCTCAACTGGCTACGTTTCGGTGACCTCTTCGGGGAAACCGAGGGTTTTGTCTGTGCAATACAGGATCAGGTTATTAAGACCAACAACTATCGGAGATACATCCTAAAAGATGGCACTGTCGACGTCTGTCGAGCTTGTCGCCATCCCGGGGAGTCACTTAGGCATGTCATCTCCGGTTGTTCGACGCTTTCTAACTCTGAGTACTTGCACAGGCACAACCTAGTAGCCAGAATTCTACACCAGGAGCTCGCTCTGAAATACGGTCTCGTGGACCGAAAATTGCCGTATTACAAGTACTTGCCGGAAGCCGTGCTCGAAAATGACCGCGCCAAGCTCTACTGGGACCGGGCCATCATCACAGATAGGACTATTCTTGCGAATAAGCCTGATATTGTGCTGATGGACCGGACACAGTCAAGGATATTTTTGATCCACATTACTATTCCGTATGACGAGAACCTCGTGAAAGCCGAAACAGAGAAACGAACAAAATATCTGGACCTGGCTCACGAGGTGACCGACATGTGGGGTGGTCTGCCGACCGAAATTATTCCTGTAGTCGTCTCTGCGAATGGGCCAATCCCAGTCAGCCTCTCGGGTCATCTGAGGCGACTGGGACTCCGTGACGGACCGCTCCGGGCTCAAATGCAGAAGACGGTGCTCCTCGATACCGCCCGCATCGTCCGCCGGTTTCTTTCCCTTTCCCCCTAACCCTCGGCCGTTTATTCTCCCCTGCCGAGGGCTCCCATCTAATTGGATCTTATTTATTTATGTAGTTTTTGTGTTTATTTTATTTTATTGATATTTATGTATATTTATCTTTTCATTTTAATTTATAATTATATATTTTTAGAACCCAACCAGGTGAGAAAATTATATAGATACCCCTATAATAAAATAACATAAATCTATTTCACCGTTACACATACATCATATCCGATTTAATTATATATTAACAAAACCACCAACAAAACTTACCATAATGATATAATACAATACTTTTTGTGAAAAATACAAAGAAAAAGTTTTAAATATATGTAAGTAAAATTAGGTAATAAATTAGTTCATATACCTGAGGTGCCTCTCCGAGGTAATGGGTACATGGACATGAACCCAGTGCCTCAAAAAAAGTACACTCGGGTTTCTCACTAATTACGTTAAGAATGCTGTTGGCGCTCCCACGAACCCTGTGCATCAGTGATGCAGTTCTTTTGCGAATAAATGTTGAAAAATTGTCTACGTGGTTTTAAATTGTCAATAAACATACCTGATGCACTACAGTAACGTGGGATTTTTCCGTTGACAGGGATAGGGAACAAAATATTTTAGTTGTTTTCACCGCGAAAAATGCCGGCCCGACAAAAACAACTTAAAATTCTATCCGAATTGACTTTTATCTCCAATTCTGGTTGAATATTAATAAGAATCGCACGTTTCGACACTCATTCTGGTATTTACTCGAAATTTTTTTCTAGATGCATTCTATTTGTTGTGGAATTCTCCATCTTATAACCCGATTTCTATTCAAATCATGTACTCTGCAATCTCTTCCAAATATTATGTCTTGAATCAAAAAACAATTACTTTCTAAGCAATATCGAGATATCTTTGATTAAAGACATTTCCCTCTTGGCCTGTCTAGTCGCGGCGGCAAACGTAACTTCCCGTGGCCCTCAAATCGCGCCGCGCGAATTGTCGCCCCGCCTGTCGTTCGCGCCGCCGATCCCCGTGGCCAGACCGTAAATTTGGGGGTCTGGACGAATTAATCTCATTTTAATTTTTAAACTTTTTTATAAGCGGAATTATTTTTTAAAAAGTGGCATAATCACAACCTATATTTAAATAATGTGAGATGTGTGACCGGAACAAACAGATTATAACCACGGCGTGTGCCGTATCGACTGGGTCTGTCTCAAATTTGTTGGAAATAATGAGGATTTTTCCTAACACAGCGGCATATTTCAAATATGTACATGCACGTTACAGTTAATCGTTACATCTGGGGAACAACCTTAGACATGAAACTCTTGGGGTTGCGAATGATGATTCTAAGGCAACATTTTGGACCATGGTTACTGCTTGCACCTCGGTAGCGTTTCCCCAGATTATGATGCCGTATCATATCAGGTAGTGGCGTGGCTGTGGTACGCACTAGGTGGGCCCTGCTCATTCCTATTCCAGTAGCTCAAGCAGGGCATAGCAAAAACTGATCAACTTACTTACAACTCTTTCTATATGATATTCACATGAAAAAGTTGGGTCTATTGTTATTCCGAGGAGCGAAAATGAGCGAAATTCCTCAATATTTATACCTTGGTAAGATATAGCGAGTGGGACTTCTGCTATCTGCGAAACTGCATTACTTTAATCTTTTCAAAATTTAATAATAAACCTAACTCTTATTCATCCACAATTTTGCTAAGAGGCTATTGTTTCCTGCAAATTACTAAATTTTTTTATTCGCAAGTAATTATAATTGTCACGTCTCACAAAACGAATCTATGTGGTACTACTGAAGGAAGTTAGTTGATATAAATAGAGAACAACAAGCATCCTAGGACGCTACCTCGTGGTATAGATCCTGTTACTATTGCAGTAGACGAATTCATGTCGTTAATCAGTTTTCTATTTTCATTTAAATGTGATTCCTGCACAGACTGTTTTCCATTCGCTGAAACTCTGCTTAAAACTATTCAGTCAGGTTGATATATGTTTAAATATTGTCCCAATTTCCCTTCAATAGCTCAACTACCTTACTGCACATCAATATAGTAGGAATGAGTATGATACCCTACATACCCTTACAAAGTTACCTATACTGAGCAGAAACAAACAGAAACAGGATGTCAGAGTTAGATGATGGGGTTCTCTCACTGCCAGTCATGCATACACAGAAGACTGATCAGGGGTTAGGACGGCTAAAGGTATCTTGGCCGCAGTGAGAGGGAAATCTTACCAGGAGTCTCGGGTAGTAAAGAAGACGTCGTCCAGAGTTGAAAGAGTATTTTATTCACAATACGTTCCTGGTAGAGCCTGCTGCAGTGATATTAGTAGTATAGTTGTAGCACGAGTGGGTTGGCTCGACCCGGGAAGGATCACGCTCTCACAGAATACCAGCGTAAAATAGCAGCTTAACGCTGCTATATTTCATATGGTGAGTGTAGAGAACCGGAGACCCATTTTACTGGATACGAAGCATTCCATCTTAGTCCTCACGGGTGACAACGCATTTGCATTTTGATTCGTAATGGAGGATAGATGTAGATGTCTATGGACCACAGCATCCACTTACCATCAGATGAACTGTGTGCTCGATTGTCATCCTATCCTATAACAAAAAATATACAGTTTCATTTAGTTATTTTATATCCTGTGCTAAGATTACTCAGTTTTGGTAAGGCGGTCACTGAGCTGCCGAGTTGCAATGTTCAGTGTTGAATAAAAGCTTTGTATTTTTACCTTAGACTTGTTTAATTTTAAAATTGCATTGTTTCCTGGATAACATGAGAGTACCACTTTTGTTTGCGGCAGCTTAGGGAGGGTGGAAGTGGAAGGAGACGAAGACTTTTTCCTATATTACTTTTATTTTCTAACTTACAAGTTAACTTAACTACTGTAATAATGTGAGTTCACAGGAATACTAGACTCCTTAACTTACAAATTAACATAATTGCTAAACCACTGTTTTAACAATTATACCTTGGTTTTTATACTATATTGAATATTCTTACTGCGGTGTAATTTTTGTACATTAAAAAAATTAGCGTTGTTGAATATTAACCCATGTCGATATACTAAGTTTATTGAAACTAAAATAAATCAAATTCTCTTGTGCACTGAAATCAAATGACCGTTTCGGTGTCTACTATAAATCAGCCATTGTCTTGTGATGCCACATGCACCTCTCCTTAGTCGACAAATACCAAGACATAATCACGCATCTATTGTATGCACAAACAAATAGCTTATCTATTTGCATTATCAATAAATAAAAGTCCTAGTATTTCTTTAACGTTATCATGACTATATAATTTCATTCATAAGGTGTCTAACATCATTTTTATCTATACATATAAATAAAATTGAAATGTTTACCTGTAATATCGAAGTAACTGTCTTTTGTTAATCTGATGGTATTATTTCCATGTCATTAAGACATAATATTTTGCCTTTAAAAATTTTGGCTGTCTTATTGTCCTGGCCGCAATGGCTCAACCAGTTGTAATGAATTCACAAAAACATAAAAAGCAATGCTAGGAATGACTTGGGTACATTTTATCCTTAAACAGAGACTTTTTTAAAAAAGCGAAAAATCGATGTAATGGTCTCAGGGGCTCTCGATTATCTTGATGATCTAAATAACGCTACATTAATGCTTACCCAGGCGTAGCCAGGGTGGACACTATGTAAAAATTTCTCATAAGTAAATTATAATTCTTTTGAGAACTAGTACACTTTCGCATTAATAGGCAACACTTTTTTTATAGGATAAGGGTGACAAACGAGCACACAGTCCACCTGATGGTAAGTGGTTGCTGTGGCCCATAGACAACTACATCTATCCTCGATTACGAATCAAAATGCAAATGCGTTGTCACCCGTGAGGACTAAGATGGAATGCTTCGTATCCAGTAAAAAGGTTCTCCGGTTCTCTACACTCACCATACGAAACACAGCAGCGTTAAGCTGCTACTTAAGCAGCGTTTATTTAAGCCTCCTGCAATCCGTCTCCAGAACTAGGTCAACAAGTGCGCTGTGTATAGGTGACCTTTCCAATAAGAGCAAATAGACGTGGCATTCTGATAATTGTTCAGGTGTGATAACGCATCTGCATTATGATTCTCCATCGAGGAAAGATATAAACGTGGTAGAGTCAATCTGCAGATATATTATGAATATAGCATGAATGGGTAGGCTCGACCAGGAAAAGACCACGCTCTCACAGATTACCAGCTTAAGATAGCAGTTTAATACTGCTGTGTTTCGTATAGTAAGTGTGGACATCCGCAGAACCTTTTTTTACTGAAAATGAGGTATTTTATCTTAGTCGTCATGGGTGACAACGCAACTGCATTTTGTTGCTTAATCGTAGATAAATGTAAATGTCTATTATGGGCCACAGCATCCACTTGGTGGACTGTCTTCTTGTTTGTCACCCTTATTCTATATAAAATCGGCCAGGAGCGTGTCGGGCCACGTTCAGTGTAGGGTTCCGTAGTTTCCCGTCCGTCACAATAAGTGTTCCCACTTATGAGTTTAAAGGTGGGTATCCATTATGTTCCTCGGTTCCAGCAGCGCTCCGCGCTCCTGCGACTGCTCCCGGTGGTGGGTACTGTTGTTTCCATCCAAGTTCAAAATGATTTTCCTAGAAAGTCCTTATAAAGTTCTACTTTTCAGATTTTTCATCTAAACTTATGGTTCAAAAGTTAAAAAAGGGGGGGGGCACACATTGTTTTTTATTTTTGGAGCGATTATTTCCGAAATTATTGACATTATCAAAAAATGATTTTAGTAAACCCCTTTTCATTTTTAAATACCTTTCCAACAATATATCACACGTTAGGATTGAAACTAAAAAAAAAAATCACTTCCCACTTTACATATAGTGGGGCTAGCCTAATAAAACATTTTTTCCAATTTTTATTTTACCACTTTGTCGGCGTGATTGATACACATATTGGTAACAAATTTCAGCTTTCTAGTGCTAACGGTCACGGAGATTAAGCAAGGACGGACAGACGGACAGACAGACATGGCGAAACTATAAGGGTTCCTAGTTGACTACAGAACCCTAAAAAGATCACACTACTTACACTATTATATAGATCGTGTCTTCATTTGTCATCGTTATATCTTTAAAAAGGTAAATTATATACACATGCTACATAAACTCGTAGCTAATATTGTATATTAGTTAATTTAAATATGTTCTTTAACTTTTTATAAGGCAATTGACCTCTGCATTATAAGCAAACACGTAAAGTTTCATCGTTTTTGGCACTTACTATGAGCATTATATGGGATTTTTATCTAAAATAAAATCATAAAATTATACATCGGTTTTATTACTGTTCATTCGAAATAAGTACACATAAAAGACACATACATATAAAATACACAAACACACAACACTTTTTTCAAATAATATTAATTTCAATTTCTTAGCGCGAAATTTTCATTTATTTCAATAAGTTTTCCGGTCAATAAAACATTGGCATTAATAAAGGAATTAATTTAACTTCCATCCAGCCTTATAAACGTCTTCTGCTAAACATAGGATATGAGAGATCATAGTTTGATTCATAGGGGGGATTTTGTTTTAGTTGCTAACGGGTTGACAACCAGTCATTTTATAAATTTTTATTGTTATTATGAAGATGGGCAACAGGCCCCTTTCTTGTTACAGTTTCTCTTACGACACCCGTAGGACGATAAGGGGTAATGTATATTACAACCCTATGACACGATTAAAATAAATTTTTGTCTCAATCAAAAACAAGTAAGCTAATATTTTTTGTAACAGATTAACGACGATGATACCGAGCGTAAAATTTTACTAATCGAGTCCTTTGATATAAAACAAATCTTGAAAGTATTTCAACAATCAATCTTGAAAAGGGCTCTTTTCTACAGTAGATTCTCAAGGCTGTTAAGAAGATGAAAACATAATTGATTTGCTTTCAATTGGTTCATACGGCGTGCTAATAAGATTTGTTTTTAATTAAAAAAAATAGTAAAATATTGTTTCATGATGCGTTATATTCAACAAAAACTGATTTATATGCTTGAAATTCTCAACTTTACAACAAGTTATATGCTTAAAATTGTCCTTTTATAAGGGGGTTCCCTATTGTATTTGTGCAAGTTTTCAGATTTCTCGGAAATAGCTAAACAGATCTTTAAAATTAAATATCCCTATACACTACTTGCTGTGCCCAATATATACCTTAAGATTAGTCTCATTAAATTTTTAAGAAATCATTTTAATTTTATATATTTAAACAACATTCTAGTTACCGACATAAAAACTACAAAGAATATAATAATTTACACATAATAATAATAGTAATAATGGCCTCCTAGTCATATTTCGGTGGCAGTGCCCAGCTCCAACGGAGACCAGGTATATGCATAGGACATGATCGGGTTTATATTGTACGAGCTTGTGCGCAAATACAAAAGCACTCTCTATTCTTTAACTCTCATAGTCCAATGGGACGGCAAACTGGCACAACAAGAGAGAGATCAGACTCGTGACCAACGGCTATGTACACTTTACGAAGCACTAGGATGAAACATCGCCAACTTGCTGACTCCAGGATATTACTGGGAATTTTTGCCAGAAAAACCCAATAACTTAGGTTGGCTCAACCTTTGATTCGAATGAGGGGCCATAATATGACAAGCAGTCGCGCTTAAAGCACACAAAGTTGCACATATATTAATTTTCTATTACAATATTTTGTTATTTGAAGAAAAAAAAATAGTAGTTACGTTAAATTGTTTTATGAGTTCTGTCTGTAAAACTTTGATAATAACACTCGAATAATAGAACTCGAAATTATATAATTTGGTTTCTGTCTTTAAGGACCAGTGACTATAATCCACGAATAATGTATTCTCTTTTGAACAAAAGGTCCAAGAACCATAACAAAATTCGTGCTGCCATCTTCTCCTAAAATTTTTGTCTCTGTGTATTGAATTGCTGACATTTTTATTTTTCAACTTACTCGTATAACATAACGCGTGACGACTGTGACAATTTCTTACTGTAGTACCTTGTTAAGGATTTTAAGAAGAAATAGAATCCAAAACAGTGAAATTACATTCTTCAGAAATCGTTATAAAACAGGTACTTTTGTCACCTTATTTATTGTCAAAGGCCTGTATTTCACGGGATATTAATGATGTCTAAAATTTTCTGAAATTTTTAATATAAAATATGTTTATTTGGTATTTTTGATCTTTATTTCATTTCCTATAAGAAGAGCCGACACCTACAGGTGTTAACATACACGTACGCGTGTGTGTTTGAGTGTGGGAACGTGCTTAATTTCACTAACCATTCTCCAAACGTGGTAATTAGTGCAAATGTTTCCAACTATAGCAGAAACTACGTCCAGTAGTAGACTATTTTCGAACTGATGAAGTGATAAAAATATGTTTACTTGAGACGAGTGTTAAAAATACTATATCCCGATAATGCTTATTTTGATATTTATTGTTTTGCACCAGCAATCCTGTAATTATAGTAGAAAGTGGATATTATAATAAGTAAATAAATAACAATCGGCAAAAATTAAACAAAATAACTATTTATAAAAACAAAACTTCATATAGACGGAACTCTATTTGGTTGAGCCAATGGTTGCTAATTCAAATCCGGTACGAAGGGTCACAAAATGGTGGGGCCATAGGTTTCTGGGTTTGAATGCGGAACGAATGGAACACCAAGTAGTGCGACTAGGTTGCCCTTTACAATGCAGAGCAAAGCAACACAAAATGGTTGGGCTACAGAGTCCCGGGTTCGATTACGGGAATATTAACCCCAAAATTATTCGTATCGATTAACGAAAGGTATTGCAGGTTGAACAAATAGATGGACGTGGTTGGTTTAATTCCAAATAAAATGGCGGACGCGGAACCTGACGGCCTTAGGACAAATATAATAGCTACAATTTAATTCACTACATTAACCGGCACGATGGAAAACATGAGCTGCCGAGGAAAGAAAAACAAATAAAAAAAATCAGCTTAAGATCTAAAGGAGCAGGCACTTACCGGGGCGGTTGTTCTGCGAGTGGGCTCTTACTAAGGCCTCGAGGCTGGTGAAACTACGACCAAATTACACTGGGTTGCTATCACGACCAAAACTATGTAGCAGATAGTCAAGTGCGACGAATAATGCACTGAGGTTGACTGTTCTGTTCTTTGGCCCGACTGATACAAGGTGCTATCACGGCCAAGATTGATCTGCAACTGGGCGAGTGGTGGCAGCGCACGTCGATCACTGCCTTTACCTTTTGACCATTGCGTCTCCCATTGACCGAACAATATGACGCCACCATGTCTAGCCCCCCATTGGGCACGCCCGTGCTGGAAAGGAAACGGAAGTGGGAAGGGAGATAATAGCCGAATAATCTAACCAAATAATCAACACAAATGCAAATATGTATTTTTGACGCAACTACTACTGAATAATTTATACTTATACTTACTTAATACATAGTAATTTTGCTAGTTTTGCAATTTTATACAATTTTATGACTTTTGTCTTTAAGAAGTTTCGTCAATTTCGCCACATTAAAATTCAGCGAATGATTAAAATGAGATGGGTGAGGGCAGCCTTGGAGTAAAACTTGCTCTTAGAAAACTTAGCACTCATATTTATTCCGATACGGTCTAATCAACATTAAATTATTACAAAGAAATTATAAAGTTGCGGAAAGTGACTTCTATCACTTTGATGTCATAATTAAATGTCTAAGCCCCGTTTAAAAAGCTGTGATCACCAAAATGAAGTACTACTGATATATATGGCGAGTTTAATTTTTGATAAACCTAAGTTCTTAATAATTATACCATCGTTAAGATATATCATCGTTAAGTACTAGTTTTAGGTTTTTCCTAAAGTGGGTTGGCGGATTAATGGGATAGGGAAATCTCACCCTTCTCTGTCCTTCGCAATTGAAGTGGAGTTGCAAGGGTGATGAGAGTTATGAGAGTATTGGGCCACTCGTCCTATCCTCCTAAGTTATTGGCGAAAGCGTATCGCTAATTAGGCGGTAACCGCTGCCATGGAAGGAGCGAGTAATGTACGTGTTAAGGTCAAAATTATTAACCGATTCAAGGGGAGGGCTGTGCTGAGTTTCTCTGTGTAATAGAATACGTATTAGAACCAGAGTGAACCATAGTGACTGGAAACCAAAAAGCTTAAAAAACCGGTAATAGACGGAAAAAGGTTCGCGAGATACATGCCTGCTTTCACCAACGACCCATAATATTTATGAGACCCCTTAGCATATTTAGGGGCCAGTTAGAGGATGGTTTCCGTTTCACCAATTTTAAAGGGTCCGTTACTGACTAACAATATCCTAAATTTATGAGATAGGTTTTTGTTCCCCCCCTCATGTACCGAGGACATGTGAGACTGTCCACGTTTTGTGACCGCTGAGTAGAGAGGACATGTATGTATGTCCGCATTACGGTCTGCTATTTTCGTCACTAATTGATATAAAAATACAGTATATTTTCGATTGAACACTATTTCATTCGATTCTGAACGAACTTAAAGAGTATTCTGAAGAATTATATTCACTCGGTTACATAGACAAAATCAAATATAACAGCTATTCGATTTGTTAGTTAGTTGCGTAATCGTTGAAGTTTTGTGATTGTGATTTTAGTTGGATTTTCTTTCAAAAAAACTGTAAGTAATGTTAGTTATCTTTACTACGTAATGTTTTTGAATGATTTAAGTTACAACAATAGTAACTTTTTTATGTTTAAATTGATAAAAAAGTAGAAACAAAAAACCTCTACGCGAACAATTCATAACGGTCAAGATTTCTAATAAGATAATAATAGTATATTTCTTATTGGTATACCATAGTAAATACTTTTACTAGGAATTGCTAAATGTTATATCTATATGATTGTATAAGAAAAATAAAGGAAGACGCTATAAAATTAATACACAAAAGATTTTGAAAATGAGTTTACAAAGCGCGCGCAAACTATCTATTGTCGAATTTTTAGCAAATGTTTGCAAGTGAAAAAGTAGAATTATTATAATTATTACATGCATAATTTCAGTTCATTTAGGAAGAATATGTTGTATTGATTTTAAGAACATAAAAATAAAATAAAAACTTATGATATTTCATTCATAAAATAAAATTTATTGTCAGTAAGTACACATTATCAAGATCCCTTAGAAACAAAGAGCTGTACAAAATAAAATAAACATTTAAATGTTATGGTTATTGTTTCTACTTATCAAAAATCTTATCGGCTTCAAATAACTGTAACTAAAATCACTTTAAACATAAATGAAAGGTCGTGAGAAATATAAATGTTTGTAACAAGTGCCGCCAGCTGAGGTGACGACTGAGGCCCCGGTACAAAGCTGTTTTTGTTACGGCGGGCGTGGTACGATTAAAGGATAAACGGTCACATAAGGAAAAGAGACTTCTAGTGGGCGATATGGAAAGTGATCTATTTAATTTTCTTTATAATTTAGACACGACTGATACTATATTTGATATAAATCGTAGTCGAAGACCTAAAATATATTGAAAAGGAACCAAATTATTTCAACAATTTTGTTGAATTAGATTTTTTCCGAAGATATAGATTATCTACATCAACAGCGATATATTTGTTGGAAAAAATTGAATATTTTTTAGAATTTTCTGATAATAGGTGAGTACTTACCTATTTACATAGGTAATCATGAATCAATTTTAATGTAGGTACCATAAGTCCATAATATTATTTAAATTGTAGTATATTAAATATTAACCTAATAGGTGGTCTCCTACCTTTTGACTTATTACCTATTATACCTATCTACGAAATAACAAAAATATATATAAAGGTAAAGCATATAAGGTTACTTTATTGATCTCCTACCAATAACTTTTGAATGGACAATGAACCTGTATAAGTAGGCCGTAGGTACCTGTTTGGTGCTTACTTACCTACCTGGGTAATTTGATACCCTAGGTATATCTACTTTAGTACCTACCTACCTATTTTAATTTGTAGAATTTGTGATTCACTTTATCTAGGTACATGTTTTTTTTTTACAGGAACAATTCCCATAAATCAATTATTAATAGCTTTAAGATATTGCGCCACAGGCAGTCTCGCTTGGCTACGTGGCGGATATGTTCGAATTCTATTACGTCGATAATTCATCATTTTCTGATACAAATAGAGACCAAGACAGAGTTGAGATAGAGTTCTATGGTATAGCTAGATTCCCTAATGTACTAGGCTGTATTGATTGTACACATGTAAAATTCAGTCACCAGGTAAATTCCTTATTTTGATTTTTTTTAATAGGATAGGGTGACAATCGAGCACACAGTCCACCTGATGGTAAGTGGTTGCTGTGGCCCATAGACATCTACATCTATCCTCGATTACGAATCAAAATGCAGATGTGTTGTCACCCGTGAGGACTAAGATGGAATGCCTCGTTTCCAGTAAAATGGGTCGCCGGTTCTCTACACTCACCATACAAAATACAGCAGCATTAAGCTACTATTTCACGCTGGTATTCTGTGAGAGCGTGGTCCTTCCCCGGTCGAGCCGACCCATTCGTGCTACAACTATACATCTAATATAACTGCAGCATGGCTCTACCACGTATAAAAGAAGATTTAACTTCCTTTCACAAAAGCTCATTTCTCTTAGAAGTCTATCAAGCAATACTGATTGAGTATTATTTATATCTTTAGGTGGAGATAATGCAGAACTATTTAGAAACAGAAAAGGCTACATGTCCATAAATATTCATTTTCGTCAGCATAGTTGTTGGTGAAGGATGTTGTTGCACGCTGGCCAGGTTCTACACGATTCAGCACTTTACCAAAATAGCAATAATTATAGAAAGTTTGAAAGAGGGGAGTATGGAGACAGCCATTTGCTTGGGGATAGTGGCTATCCCTTGAAGGTAAAATAAAATATAATCAGAATAACATCTATTTGCTGGCAAACTTACATGCAGGCATTCATCACGGAGCTCAAAATATTGATCAAATAAATACTTATTGCTTAATAGAATTGATCTGAACAATTGCAAAATATAGTCAATGTAGTACATGAATCATCCCCTTACATCTGTTTTAATAAGTTTATAAGTATAGATAGGGTAGGTGAAATTAATAAAAAGAATATGCATAGGTTAAGAATATTTAATTGATTAAAAAGTTCACTTAAATTAGATATTTGCAGAACCATTATAAGGTATTCCAAATACATTTTAGAAGTTTAAGGTGTGACCTGAAATAGAAAAGAAATATTTTACATCATATAAATTACATTATTATAAACAATAATACTTAAAAACAGTTTTATTTTCAGTCTCATCTCTTGACACCTTATCTCTATAATCTACAACAAGCGGAGAACGAAAATATAATGAGGCCCACATTAGAACAAGAAATGTGGTGTAACGGCAATATGGTGTGTTAAGACGAAGGTTTCCAGTACTTGCAGTTGGAATTCGTTTAGCTTTAAACAATGCCACCAATGTCATAATAGCTTGCTGTACCTTGCATAACATATGCATATTAAGAAATGAGCAACAGTCTGAGTCTTCCAAACCTGGGAGAGCTAATTACAAGGGGACAAATCAATAATATGTCATTTTCTGACAGACCATCTTTGGCATATGGATTTCGCTGAAATCAAATTACACAATACTATTATTTATGATAATTTATAAATATATAATTTATTAATTAAAATACATTTTTTTAATTACACTAATGAATAAAACACATACCTTTTAGTTTATTACATACTTCAGTTTTAATTTCCAATTCCTTTCTAGCTGTTTCTAACTGCAGTTGGTACAATTCTCGCTTAAATTTTATTTCTTCTTCTAACATTTTTATTTTTAAATCTTAAACATCTGCCAGTTTAGTTCATCTTGTCCTTGTCACCCCTCAGTGTTGCTCTGTCTAACTCTTCATTGAACAACTGTTAGGAAAGAAAGTATCTTCTTAGTCTGTGATAAAATAATATCTCACAAACATAATATATATATATATATATATATATATATATATATATATATATATATATATATATATATATATATATATAACTTGTATATAACAAATTATATTACAATATGTACGAGATAGCTTTTTTCTACTATAGCAGTTGGACTATTTGTCAGTCAGTTTCTACTTTTAATATACCTACATAATGTTAAAGAATTCTATATTTACATTTATATTTTGAAATATTAAAATTTCCATTGTCTCATTACCAAGTATTGGTAATGAACTTGGCTTCAGTACTTTGGTCAGCATCTAAATCCTGGACACCAGTTATGCCTGTACATGCTCGGCCCATCAAGTCATTAAAGAATAGGATGTGTCTTAACGCATGATGAGCCACCTCCTGTGCCATTGTGACTGCTTTTGCTGAGTACTTTGTATAATTTCGCATCAGTCTTCATTTTCTCCCAGACTCTTAAAAGAGTTTCTTTACTTCTGAAATATTAGTGGTAGGTTATCAATAGGCAAAAGGTAAAGACGTTAATGTAAAGAGAATGTTGATGAAATTCTTATTCAAGTAAGTAAATAGAAACTCTTTAATACACACATTAAATTTATAAAATCAAGGTAATAATTATGATAAAACGATTTACAGCTATAAAGTTTGGATGTTAAAGAACTTAACTTGAAAACAACCATAGGTATAACAACAATTAAACAAAGATTTATATTTATATAAAACTGTTTATCAATAATTACATAGCCGTAGTTCCTGTGGAATTAAATCTTGTGCACAAATTCACCCACGCTTCATTCTTCGCTTGGTTTATTATGCCATCCGTCTTTTTATTTAGTATTAAATTTTTAAAAGTATTCATTAACTTTATCAGGTTATCCTTTTCATCAAACGCGAAATTTTGACAGCGCTTCCTTTTATTTTTTTGGTCATACTTATAAATTAGAAACGGTTACCTATGTATTTTAAAGCAAATTAAAATTAACCAAACTAATAACACCACGAAAACTTGCAGAGCCAAATGCCAAACAGTCAATGCACACTCACACTGCGCTGCACAGATGAAACAGAGTACCATATACGTAGACTTGTCAAACGTAGACTAAAACAATACGAAGGAATCGATTTCTTCATTAAAATAATACATGAAAACATATATTTTGTATAAATATAAATAATTTCCAATAAAATCGGTTACTACAACTGGGTATCAAGCACTATCGTTGTAAAACATCTGTCACATAAGGAGGGGTCCCCTAGTTACGGGTCTGTTGCGTTCGTGAAAACAAATTTTACTTATGGGTTGGTTTAGGGGAACTTTTAGCTTAACGGTCGTCTAACTATGTGATTGTTTAGGGGATGTTGGTGAAATTGGGCAATAGTCTCGTAACAAAAAGTCCTGAGTAAGTTGGTACTAGACGGAATGACGACATTCGAAACAAGATAGCTCAAGACCGTATTTTGTGACATTATTTGAGAGAGACGTACACTCAGGAGTTTATTTGTGAAGGTTTGCGATTATGAAAGTTAAATTATATCTAAAGTTGTAACGTGCTAAAGTCATTTTGCATTCATATTATATAAATACAGCATGAATGGGTCGGTTCAACCGGAGATGAAACACGCTTTAAAAGAAAATTAAGTATTACTGATATATATATGGTGATATATTTTGTAGGCTGGCCAGAAAGAAGTCCTGTAGAACGGCGGCACTTTGAATCCACGTAGCGAAGGTGTTGTAGTTACGGGACCTGTAATTCCATCCCCATGTTTGAGGTCGTCCAGCTTTTTCTTCACGTCAGCCATCACGCTGTCAACCCGATTGTTCACTTGGTCGATTCGGGTTCCAGCTTCCGACAGGCGGTTATAATGTTGAGCAACCATATCCTTCAGCTCCCTTATCTCCTTCCCGAAGGTAGCGTGAAGCATTCATGAGGAGCATCTGCTCCTTCAACTGACGGGCCTGTTCCTCTTGTCCGCCCCGCAGCTGTTTTTCCAATCGGCGTGCCTGTTCCGCCTGCTGGCGGGCCTGTTCCACCCGTTGGTGGGCCTGCTCCTCCTGCCGACGAGCCTGTTCCTCCTGCTGCCCCTCAACCAACGGTCCTGTTACTCCTGTCGGCGAGCCTGCTCCTGCAGCATCATCATGAGAGCACCTAAGTCAGGTGCTGCAGGTGTAAGAGCTGCTGACAGGCAAGCCCCCATGGCTGGCAGTTGGCCCTCCGACGTCTGCGGCGTTGCACCACCAAATCTTCTCTGGTCCGTCTCCTGCTGGCGTTGACTTCGGGTACGGACACCCTCCGTGTCGCCCTTCGGTAAAATCGTCATGATTTGATCCCACTTCTGACACCAATTGTTACAAGGTTCGTGATAAGAAAAACTGCCGATTGAATTACCAAAATTGACACTTTAATTACCGAACACCAATAAGAACTTAAATCACACTAATAATTAATCACTCTTAACACTTTAGTTCACTTTATTTCGCTCAGAAAGCTTCGCTCGTATGACCAATTCAACACTGCCTCGGTTGCGGCCCTAAACGGCTTTATATACTATACTATATAACATCCAGAATGTTCCAGTAAATACTGGTCACGACCGACTAGATGTAGAAAATTCGAGTGTGGAGTTTTCTGGAAAGCTTAGTTCTTCTATTCGATACTAGATGGTGCTTGTGGGAGAGTTCTAGAAAGATCTTGACGCTCCTATTTCTGCTGCTTGATACCAGATAGCGCTAATAATGACCCGCTATATACCGAGGGTTAATTATAGCCAAAACAATATCTATAGACTAATTGAATTTTTATTCACACCGGGGGTTAATTATAGCCAAAACAATATCTATAGACTAATTGAATTTTTATTCAACTAGAGGGTAGAAAATTTCATATTGATTCTTTAATGCCAAACTTCTTCCTAGAAAAGTAGTCTATAAATATAAGTATTTACGGGTTATAATGCTGTGGGTAGGTGCGGTCTCATGAGACCGCTAGGGATTTGACGGAATATGGCCGCGGTCTCATGAGACCGCTAGGGGTTGAGCGTTTAGTAATCTATAGAATAGCACCATTAAAATATGACCATAACGTCATTTAAATAAGTACATTAAAATCTTCATTCTCCATTTTTCCACCTTTAGAAATAATTTTACCTTAGCTTATAGAACCATTACCTTATAGAATAATTTAAATCGGTTCTTCCGTTTACCTTCTGTATACCTTCTCGTTTTTGTAAACTTATTAAAGTACTTTAGGTCTTTTGACTTTAGGTCTTTTGTATAAATATTCTGATCTTTCTACTACTAGCAACGCTAAACGCTGGCTAAATTTTATTTCAACTCACGGTAGGTGTAGCAGATTTACGACTCAATTTAGGGTCGTAATTCGTAATCATTTAAACAAAGTAATTCGACCCCAAGTCGACATTATTACTACGCTCATATAACTTCGTCTCTGTGAGAAACGGCGGGCCGGCAGGCTGCAGTTACAGCAATAATAATGGAATATTTTATACCATGCCTTCTTTTGTTAAGGGTAAATGTAATCAGAGTGTGAAATTTACTTATTTTACAAAGTTCAGTTCAAGATCAAGCAGCCAGTCACTTTTTAGTACTTTTCTAAAAAGAAAAAGTGGAGCACCGATACCTCTTAATGCGAGTAGTTTGCCATTTCATAACAGTTTGTTAATAAATAAAACCTAGATAGAACCACAAGATGGAGTGACGACCCGGTAAGACATGCAGGAAGTCGATGGATGTAGGTTTCTCAGGACCCTGCTTTGTGGCATTACTTTTTTTATGTGCAAGCAGCTATGCAGGTCTAAGGAAGGAGACCAGTATCACTGCGACATAAAAGATCTATTGTGATCGCTGCTATGGCTATAATTCACTGCTAAGCCCTATGTCTTCAATGAATAGGAGTTGCTTAGCCGTTAGCAATTTCACTTCCTCTGGGCGGAGTACACAGTTTCCCAGATGAGTGTTACGTTTGCGCATTAAGGGTCCACAACCGAACCTACACATCCTTGAGTTGCTTAGTCAGGATGGACATGTTTTTTTTAAGAAAAGTATTTAGGGCTTTGCAGAATGTGCAATTTATTTTTACTTAATCCCAGGGCTTCTGAAGTGAATTTACGATCAAAGGCCCGGATTAAGGTTTTAAAATGTTTAAAGCCAGGTGTTTTAGACCAGATCTTAAGTGATTTATTGTGATAAAGAGTTTTAAGGGTCAATCGGGCTAAGCTTCTGGAGATTCCACAAAATGGCTCAGGTCCAAATTGTGTACTCTTTGAGCATTCCCGTGCAAGTTTTTCGGCAAATTCGTTGCCTGCAATACCCGCATGACCCGGATGTCTTAAGATGGGTATCTTAAGACGACCCTGTTGTTACACGCCAGGGTGTTTAAACGGTTCACGCAGTCTCCAACTAGCTTCGAGTTCATTAAGTTTTACCTTAGCACTAGCAGTGCTGCTTGAGTATCAGAGTTTATATAAATTATATGGTTCACGTAGTGTTTTTGTAGATTGATTTCCGCACACTAAAGTATGGCGAAATGTCTGCCTGGAAGTTGAGGAGAATCTACCCAAATTCATATTAAGTTTGAATTTGGGGGGTTCCTCGTAAATTACAAAGCCTACGTTGAGGCCCATTTTAGTCCGATCGGTATACCACATGAAGCTACCGACCTCACAGATAACCTGGCCATTCAGCCAGTTTTCTCTGGCGGGTAGTTAGTGGAACTATCCTCCAGAGAAAATATACTTTTTATCAAAAGTGTATAGTAGATGCATGATATCTGAGATCATGCATACGCCCGGTGTTTCCTTAATTGAGTCGTGAATGGATCTCAATCTGTAGGAGAGCAAGCTCAGATCGCCCCGGGCCTTAATCCTATACAAACTAGCCTTCGCCTCCTTGTCTAGATAAAGATCAAGGGGCGTTAGGCATAAAAGTAAAATAATAAATAAATAAAATAAAATAATTTTTTATTTTATTTATTTATTCAAATTACAAGTAATTCTTATTGAAAGTCGATATTTTACGTTACCACTGGTTCGAAAAAAAAACCTCTGTCGTGGGAAGAACCAGCAAGAAAGCCGGCGGGACTTTTAAAATATGAAGGGTAACAGAATATTTACAAAATTTATTTTAGAAACAGCTTGGAAGCGACCACCTCATTCCCATTCTATATTATCAACCATGTATTCATTTATATCATAATAACCCTTTTTACACAGTTTTTGTTTAATTAAATATTTAAAATTGGTAATACTTGGTTTCAGGGACTTTGTTGTAATAGCGTATACATTGCCCCAAGAATGAATTACTGACTCTATGGAGTCGATTAACTGGTAGCACCAGCTTGTGTTTGTTCCTACTGTTTACAGAGTGTATGTCACGTTTTTACTAAAACTATCTTTATTTTTGTGAACATACATCAAATTTTCATAGATATACTGAGAGGCCAAAGTTAATATATTTATTTCTTTAAATTTTTTTCTAAGAGACTCTCTCCGTTTAAGATTGTAAATAGCTCTAATGGCCCTCTTCTGCAAAATAAAAAAATATTTTCTAAATCAGCCACATTCCCCCATAGTAAAATTCCATATGACATTATGCTATGGTAATAACTGAAATAAACTAATCTAGCTGTTTCGACATTAGAAAGACCTCTAATCCTTTTTACAGAATAAGCTGCAGAGCTTAGCCTGCTTGCTAGTTTAGATATATGGGAGCCCCACTGAAGCTCAGCGTCTAGAGTGATGCCAAGAAAAACAGAGGACTCAACAGAGGAAGTACATTAAGAGCTGCTCCAGGCGATGATCGCATAGTTCTATTAAGCACCATAGTGGCGTTTCTTGGGGTAGGCTTATGTCAGCAGTCGACTTGAAAAAAGGCTTTAATGATGATGATGATGATGATGAAATAAAACCTTAGAATATAATTATTACAAACACAGGTTTGTTACACAGGATATTCTTACAGAACTGTGTAAGAATATTCTCTACCTCATACGGTCCCGTTATCATAAGAGGCGACAAAGGGAAATTAAATTTTGAGACGCGCTGCAGCAGCTGTGGCAAAATCAAAAATATGAGGCAATCTATGGGCAGGCCTATGTTCAGAAGCGTGCTTTCTTAGGTAGTGTACTCATTATCACATCGATAGCCAAATTACAAACCCCCATCGTTGTGTACAGTAATATATATCACAGTAGCTCATGGTTGCACTTGTAATATTTGGATGTTTGTAATAGCATTGTTTTTCAATTTAAATAAAATTTAATTGCGCAACTCCGTCGCCCACATTTGATATTCGAGAGTATAAGGTAAATGTATTTAAGTAGGTAATAATTAAAAAAAAAAAAAACAAAAGCAAGATATAATTACAAGAAGTTTTTCTTCAAACATCAAATCAAATCGAGTCTAATGAACGAATCTTTCACGATTAACACATATCTATTTTTGAGAGACTGATATTTAGCAGTGAACTTGTTGTTGTTCAAAATTTATATCTTATATTCATGGTCATTTTTAATATTTTGATTGTACCCTAAAATTTAGATCTCAACTGTTAATATGAATTTAAATCAAACGTCCGGTCAACAAGGGATAAGGTCCGATGGTGAACATGTCTTGATGTTATTCCCAAAACATTTATCAAATGTTTAACGTATTTTCAATATGAAAAAAAAATGCTAATACAATCATAAGTCATAAATAAAGAGCTTAGGGGTGAAATCAAGTAAGAACATCATCTTTATCTCACCGTAAGCGACGCAGGTTTACGACTTAATTTTGACTCGGTAATGATTTAAACCTAAATATACCTACCTAAATATCTCAACCTCTAGCTGATGTAAATTTCTGTCGCGTACGAATTCTGCGCCGTGTAAAACAATTTAAGATAACATTTATTTAAAAAAAAATCATTTAAAAGGCACTTGTTTTAATAACAAAAAAATCTTGTACTCGTATATTATAAAGCATCAAAATATATTATGAGATCAACTTTTAAATATTATAATGAAATTTTAAGATAGGAATGGTTAATATAATTTATTATTTTCGTTAAAAGTTAGAGTTAGAGTTAGTAAAGAGTTAAAAGGAGTATACCAATGTTTGTCATGAAATGTCATTCAATATAGACTTACTCACAAACTATCATATCGAGAATGCCGACCCTAAATTCCATAAAGTGATGATGACGAGATTATACTTTACATACCAAGTTATTTACTATGACCAGAATAAATAATTTACAGCAAAATTCATTACAAGTTATAGCGATGATGATTGACATGATAAGCAATGGTACGATTGGTCTTGCAAGAGCCGCTCACGCTGATTATAAAACAAATTTTTACAGAAATTATACCCAGTCACATCGATTTTTGGCCCCCTATCAGACCTTTGTCACTCTTGCTACCTGCGTGAAATAATTACCAACATACACGAGAAACCCATGGTGATATACGCAGTCGGGGCTAATGCGTTGTAGGTGATTGAATGTTAAAGTTTTTTAATGCTGTTTACCTAAATAGTTTATTGTAAATGCTTGTTGAAGTAGGTTTTAATTGGTGTTTGGTATATTAAATTGTAGGAAAAAGTACTTGAAATAGTTTTATTATAATTTAAAATTATGTATTCTACCTATTTGATTAAATGCAATGGCAAGAAGTCGTTCCTACTATAACTGCTGCGTGTATAAATGCTAAATGACCAACAAAAGGTTTCAGATATATAATTCTTTAAGTTACAGAAGAATTTTAGTAGGAAAATATGAAAGGTAAATTTATTTCATTTTTAGGTACTTATAGCAAAAAAGAATTAATTAATAATTGATCTACAGAAGTAATACCTACGTACTTTATTACAAAACTTTTTACTATATAAATATCTACTTAAATACCTATACTTGTCTTTTGTAATTAAAATATTTTAAGTTATAATAACACAAAGCACGGTAATTTTATCTATACAGTATTCCAACTTCATACAAACGGACGAAGCGAGAGCTATGCCTACGCGCCTCGATCTCGGCATGCGCTCGGCATGCAGACAGTCGAGACTGTGCCGCAGTGATGATTTTGTGGAATATATAAAAAAATGGAGGAAATAAATAATAGAATAGAAATAAATAAATAATAAATCCGAACTTCATTTAAAACCAAACATATACATTGTTAAATATCTTTTACTTGGTTATAGAATATAGATACCTCTATAACCAAGTAAAAGATATTCCTTTTCTCCACCTTGTCCATGTTCCATGTCCCAAAACAATTTTTAATTAAGCTTTATATTAGAATATAAAGCGGATAATAATGATATGAACGACGAATAATGCGGATTTTTTATACTTAAAAATTTAATAATAAAGCAATTCGTACGTCTCAGCCGAGGTGCAAATATTTTTCGGTCGCAAATTCAAAAGACCGATTTGTTATTCAAACATAAACATGGTTTTTTAATTAAATCTACCAATCAAAAAACGACACGTATTTTTATTGAACACTTCCTATTCAATTAACGAAGTTCCTATTATATTTGTTTATATAAAAAAGTATAAGTATATTTACAATCATAAAACTAAATGGAAACACAAAGTAGGCAAATGTAAAATTGTTGGAGGCAGGCAGCCCTATCGTATGTTTACGTACCGCGCGGCTGTAGGCATTTATTTCAAAGATAGGGCCGAGTTACAATACTGTATGGATAATATTACCGTGCACAAAGTACTCTAATTAAAACTTTGTTTACTAACAAGATTTTTAACTACGATCACATTTCTGTTTGGAATCGTATTTGAGTTAAGTATATTTGTTGTTTCTTTCGAGCCAAGCATCGCGATTCCTGACGAAAGGCCTCGCAAGTCGCATGCTTTGGGCATCGTGAAAATCACATAGGTGCGAAAATATGATCAGTCGATCATAATCAGAATAGGTACTTCACCTAAGTAACTTAATTAACATTTCGCAATGTATTTTTATTTATATATATACATAGTATAGTATCGTAACCACCTAAAGTCCGTTGTAACTTAAGAAGGAGAAAAGATACACAGTGATATGGACACATGCGTGCGCGATTTATCTAATTTAATAATAATAATGTAGACTATTAAACGTCGTCAAACACTCAACATTAAAGGAGTGCAACTTCTGTACGTAGTACTATTATTTATTCTGCGCCCCTATGCTGTAAACTCGATCGAAATCCTATTAGCCGTTTCTGAGAACGCGATTATAAAATATATAAAAATATAAATTGACAGTATAGGATATTTTTTTAAAGATAAACATTTCTGTTTATTATTTTGCATACTTTAAGATAAAAAAACATTATTTTCGTGTTTAGGCAGTTTTTAAGTGGTTCGCCTATATCTGAGAAGTTTAATAAGGCTACGGGGGGTATAATGGGAACTTTTGGCTAGCTTTTCAAGATTCACGAAGATACTAGACTTTTATTTTTGTATATAGGTATAAATCGTAAATTATTTATCACACGGATCGCTTCTAGGACGTTCATACACTAACTGTTTGGAACACTGTCAGCCAAATGCGGAGATCCCGCCGTTTGCACATTTTAAATACTTTAATAGATGAGTGTTATTTGTGTCTTACAAAGTAACTGAATGCTGCAACACGAATATGATTAAAACACAAGTTTTTATAAGTTACGATGGATAATATACTTTTTAACAAAATTAAAGATTATGTGCAATTTATAACTTTATGTGCAATTTATAACTTTATGATATGAATTGCTCATTGGCAAACAAGTAGATCTGAAACATTTATTTTATTTGCAGATTATATAAATAATACGTGCGGGATTAGAACTCAAGGTCCATTACACTTGTAATCAAACAATTAGCCACTGACAAATATTTAAAACATATTATTTATGTTAGTCATAAAGGTTTTGATGTTCAAATTCTACTAAAAATTATCTGTTAAAAATAAAACTATATAAAATATATTTTTCATTATGTTTAATTGTGATTCTAAAGGGAAGACCTAAAATAATATTTTATTTTCTTAATTGTCTATTATCAAGTATATGGCTTATTAGATTATACACAAGATAATTACACAGATAATTACAAATATACAAAATTTAAAAAGCTGAACAACGAAAACAAATCTAAAATATAATTGCAAATAGTACTGATTGGTTAAGATACAGTAATTTTGTTTTATTTGTATTTATACAACCTGTCCTGACGTTAATAACCAAATATGTAATTAAGTAAAATATAGCTTCAATTAAAACAAGAGAATGTGACGGCTGTACACCGATTTACTTTCAATAAAATAATTAAAGCCTTTGAAAAAGAGCTATCAAGTGAACGAAGTATATGGGTTATGCGGTACGTATATAATGTAATGCGTATTAATATAATATAAACATTTTGAAGATTTGATTGAATTTGTATAAAAATTACACCAATATATATTTAAATAAATATAACACGTAGACAAATAAATAGTACTTTTCTGGAACTTACACGTCTACCTAAGTATGAACACTACTGGTAAAAACTCGTAAATTGTAGGGTTTTAGACTATTTACATGTAATATTGTGTGCTGCGATGAAAACGGAAAAGCTTATCTTGATATATTTTCAGCACTTTGTTTTTTAGTACTAGTAACTGCAAATAATTAATCTACGCTACTTAACGTTGTTATGTGTAAATTGTCGGTTTCCTATTGAAAACGAACGGGAACCAGGGGTCGCTTGCTACTTGATCTAGCTGCCAAGGAGCAATTGAAAAAGGACAGGAACGAGGGATCGTTCTTGTCACGGCTCGTTCAGCAGCGGATTTCCTACCCTCTTATGACACCTACGTTGGGTTCGGGAACAATGTATGTGAACCCCGCAACGGAGTAACACACAAGGGCGTCGACCTCTTCCTTTTCTTTAAATAGGTTCAGGCGGGGATTACGGGTCTTCCGAGGTCGTCCCGGTCCCAACGCCTTAATTCTTCAATATGTGCCGCACTATTGACACCAATGAACTGTACTTATTTTAAAGGTGAAGGATTCCTTGGGAATAAAACAGTAATTATCTTCAAACCGTTCCGTGAGAGAGTAATTACTTTCCCTATCCCTTCCCTATATACTTTTCTTTCTTGATTATATTATATACTGGTAGCTGGTCCCGAACGATTTGTATCGTTGTTGTCCTCTGCAGGGCATAATTCCGTGCAGGTCTCGGGCCTCGGGGTATACCCCTTTACCTGGATGTTCCTCACGGCACACTACAGTGTGCCGGTCCTGGGAGCCTTGATGGTAAAGGCGTTGAATTTAGCGACTTTTGTCGCAGTCGGGTAAATTATCATTAAGGTAGGTTATCCAAATAATCGTGTTTAACACAAATTATTTTGTCGAAGTTGGCCTTTCTGCGGCATTGTGGGATTTACTCGACTCCCTAATCTATATATGGAGGAGTTCTCTTGGATAGGGTCGTCCGTCCGGCGGCCGTGAGGGCAACGGCGCGAAGCCGTTGAGGTGTTCATGTGGCCCGTTGTCGGCGCGGTCGAACATACCGCGCGCCAGCCGGACCACGAATTCTTGCAGGCTCTCTATCTTAAGGTTGGCCGCTATGACGTCATTCCGGACGTAGCGACCCGCACCGACTATAGTTCGTAATGACAAATTCTACTGCTTCTGACGACGGGTTTTGACGGGGATTGACGGGTTCCAATAAAGCAGACGCAGGTTATCCTGCGTAATGCCTCGCCAGTAGTGTTGCCAGCGCCTTCATGACGGTGGTTACGGGGTCTGTCCCGGCCCTTATGTCGGCCAGGACTTGTGTTCCGACTTCAATGGCTATGCCTACCAATCTGTGGATGGCATCAGCTGTCTTGAAGCCGGACGTTGGTGGTCTGCGTTCATTACTACGCTGTGAAGGCACTGGTCTCGGGGCGTTGGTTATGGTCTTTCTTTGGGTAGAGCGCGCTCTATGTGTAGAGTGGGCTCTGCTTTCTGGTAGGGCCGATATTGGCGCTCTACCTGTCATAGTTTGTGCTGGTGTTCTTGCAGTAACCTGCGCCTGCGAGGCTATCGGTCCTGTTGTTCTAGGGGTAGAGGTTCTTACAGCCTGAGTAGGAGGCTGTTCCGTTTTCTTGCTACTGTTCCTCCGCCTTTTCCTTTGAGAGGGTTGCCTCTCAGTGGCATCATTGGCAGGAGGTCGGAGAGTCGCCCCGGTGGTTGCCCTTTGCTCTGTGGAACCTACCGTTTCCATTGGTGCTGAGGGGGGTGGGTGGGGGGGGTCCAAATTAATAATTCTGCTCTTTTTAAGAGCGTTATGTCCAACGCGCCATCGGGTCCTTTAACCGACTTTGCTAAAATTTCGCTGGAACACTTAACCGACTTTTCGGCTGTGTTGTCGGGTCCTTTAACCGACTTTCTTAAACTTTTGAATTTTTCTACCGCTTGTAAATTTAAACAAGGAATTTCTTAAAGCTGCTAAATCGTCCGTAGTCGGGTAGACTTAACGGCTCTTGCTTTCTTAGCGCGTTTACGCCTTTCGGCGATTTTTCTTCACCCGTTTCTAAGCTATTTATGGTGTCCACTTGTTTGGGCCATAAATCAGGACTTGTCCTGAGGAATTCATGTCCTTGAAACCAGCGATGACTTACATCGAAGGTGGAAGGAAAACTTCTAGTGGCGTCGTCTGCCACGTTTTGTGACGTTGGAACCCATCGCCATTCACATGGTTTACTGTGATCTTCGATCTAAGCCAATCGATGAGGAACGAAAGGTTTAAAAGCGCGAGGATCTGACTTAATCCACGCTAACACTGTGCGTGAGTCCGTCCAAAATATTCGCTCGGATATCTCGTACTTGCTCTCTTCCCTAACTGATGCAGTTAATCGGCTGCCCATAAGAGCTGCTTGTAATTCAAGCCTTGGAATGGAAATTGGTTTCAGCGGCGCTACTCTTGCCTTTGCGGTGATCAGCGTAACCCGTCTTTCTCCTAGCTCGTCCGTGGTGACGTAATACACCGCGGCGGCGTATATTTCTCACTAGCATCCGTGAAAGTGTGTAACTCTCCCTTGCCGACGCCTTCAGCAACGGGTCTAGGTACTTCTAAATGACCTAATTTCTTCACTTCCGATATCCATTTACAAAATAACACGTGTAATTCGTGTGGAACTTCTTTATCCCAAGAGATGCCTGTCCCCCATACTTGCTGGATTAGCGACTTCCCTTGAATCGTTATGGGTGATGCGAGTTCTAAAGGATCGAAGACTGACATCACAGTGCTAGTTATCTCCCTCTTCGTAGGCGGTCGTAAACCTTCCATCACCTCTTCCGGTGTGTTACGAAGACTTATGGAGAAACTTATTATATCTCGTTTGATATTCCAGATCAAACCTAAAGTGCGTTCTGTGTGCTCCTTATCTCCCAGTGAAGCACTGTCGCTCTTATATGTATTCTCCATTTTACATAAAACCTCGGGTCGGTTGCTAGCCCATCCCCTTAGTTGGAAAGAAGCACGTTTATGTAATTCATACATATCGTTTACTATCCTTTTGGTCGTCGTCAAGTCGGGAAATGCCTGTAGATAGTCATCCATATAAAAATTGCTTTCCGTCGCGGAAGCTGCTTCTGGATAGATATGTGCGTTATCCTGCGCACTTATATTCTTCATATATATAGCGATACATGGTGATGATGCCGCTCAAATTTGAGTGACGTCATTCTATACTCTTCCAGGGATTCCAAACTAAAATAATCCTTGATTAACTTATCCATGTCTTCCTCCTTCTTCGTGGAAATATGGTTAACAATCTTGATTGGTTTAAAGCCACCCGATATGTGACCATGTAAAACCCATCCAAGTTTGGTGAGCGATGCTACAGGTAGGTTCTTACCTCCTGAAATTAATTCACGAGTAACTATGAGATGCCAATTATCCTGGCCAATTAATATGGTAGGTCTGGATCTCTCATACATCAACTCGTCCTTAATCGGTGTCAAATGAGAACACCGTTGCAATAATTCTCGGCTTACTGATTGCGGAGAAAGGTTAAGTGACTTAATTGTTTGTACACTTATCTCCTCTAAGTCGTTCGAGTAAATGCCTTTTATCTTAACGTTTAAGCGATACGAACTGTCGTCGTTAATTCGCTTACCTCCCACGGCTTCAATACGTAATTCTTCTTTACGTCCGCGAGGCGCTAACTTCTGAGCCATCCACTCCTCTATGAGTGTCATGGTCGATCCTTCATCCAGAAGAGTTGTTGTCTTGACCTTTCCTCTAGGTCCATACAACTCGACCGGTATAATCTTTAAGTATGCACATGCCAGTGCATTCATTGTACTAACAGTTGTAATCTGAGCCTCTTTTCCCCCCTCGTCCCCTTGCGGCGAGGTATTTTCATTAGGGTATCGGTGTAGCATTCGATGATATGACATTCTACATCCCTCTACACCACATTTTTTCGCTCTGCACTCTAACCTCCTATGGTTAGGTGACAAACATTGGAAACATACTTTCGCCTTTTTAACCGCTTCCCATTTTTCGCGATTATTCATATCCTTAAATTTGTAACAACTCACTATAGAGTGTTCCTTGTTAAATATAACACACTTATGTGTTACCCGACTTACAGGCTTATCCTGGGTTATCATAACCACTTGTCGGTTGTGCCCTTTATTATTAAGCTATTGCATAGCTTCTATCGCGGGCCTTGAGTGCGGGAAAATCCAGAAATTTCGTAACGAAAAAAACCTCACGCTCTCCGACTGGCACGGAGGTGTGGCTTGAAGGCCGTGCATTGTCTAACGATGGTCTAACGTCGTTTCTTTTCCTCAGTCTTCGACACGGTGTTTATGTATAAAGTGTTTTGAAATTTTGAATATGAATGAACAAAGTGCATTTATTATTAAGGCTGCTCTCTCGCAAAAAGCTTGAAAAAAAGCGTGCAGATGAACCAAATTTTCGTCGACACTTACAGAGAAATTACATACGAAAAAAAATAGCTAGTAATCTACATGATCTGATACGTAATTTGGTTTAGCCGTAATTTTTCTATCGGTGTCACATAATAAAAAAAAATACCCAAATCACCTCCAAATCGTTGAGATGAAACCACTTTACTCCTTCATTGTTTATCAAAGGAATATAAAAAAAATATCTACTGCTTTGCAATATAAAATGAAATAATTTGGTTTGGTTACTTTTTAGAAATATGTATTATTTTTATGATAATAAATTAAAAATGCGTCCCGATTAAATACTGCGTCTATATCACCCCCGCATTCGTCCACGAATTCAGTGCGGGGCGCATCGTGTTGCTAGGTGGACGTACGCCGCGTTGCGAGAGCTCAGCACTACGAAATAAAATCGTAAAATATTACTGCAAAAATTTAATTTTGTTAATAGTGGAGTAGGTTTTTATATATTTTTATAGAGTAAGGGTGACAAATAAGCGTACAGTCCATTAACTTGTAAGTGGATGCTGTCGCCCATAGATATCTACATCAGTTATCGATTAAAAATCAAAATGTAGACGCGTAGTCACCTCCGAGGACTAAGATGGAAATGTCTAATTTCTAATACCAAACAGTTTCGTTTCTCTTCTTAAGCATATTATCATGTTCTGTTGTTCTGCTGCTCCTCGCCGGTCCGAGTATTTTAATTCTTATGTAAACTAAATAGGTGTAAACAAGATGGGCATTGGCTTTATGCCATCTATCGGAAGCCATAAAAGTTTTCTGTCGTTGACTGTTATCGTCTTTTACGACACCCATGGGATCCAAAGGGATGATGGCTCATGGTTCTATTACACCGCCCCCACGTGGCTCAACATTAGTTAAATAGAAATCAGCAAACATTCTTAATTTAGAAAATTACAAGATATATTTAATTTTATTTCATTATGTGACAAACAATTTTTTTCGTTATAAGAGTTACTCCATTTATGGCACATGTCGCGTACCTATGTTTATAATTAAAACAGGGTCTTTATGCGTTAGACGGCGCATGTTAGCATTATATCTCTCGGTCGTTCGGTTTTATTTTTTCCCGTTCATTTATTTTCCAACAAATATTGCCTTACTTTCATTTCATCTGTTTATGTCAACTTTATTGAGATGATAATATGTTACAATAAAACTATCAATTTTTTACCCCAATTGAAAATGCCGTCGCGAATTCAAACTAATTAGTGCTACATTAGCTTAATTTTTTTTACGTCCATTTAGGAAAACAAAGTCATGTATCCACGTCAGAGTTATTTATTGAAGGAGGAAGCATGATATTTGCATAACTTATAACTAAACACATTGGGATGAGTTTAATATTCAGTGAATATGAGATATACATATTTTAGTATACAAAATATTATATATATTGGATTAAAACAATATTTAGATTTTTCGGATGCTAACAAAGAAAAATACGTTTATGTAGTATGAGAAATATATTATTATTCTTCAGCCTCAATAATTAATTGGTTTTCAGTTGAAAACGGACCTAATCTTTATAATCGATTTTTTTTAAAATTGCTTTGCTTGTCAGACGGACTTGCAGGGATATAATTGCAGTTCACCGTCTTACACATTTAACAAATCTGAAATTATTGTTACGCGCTCAAATCGGCTGCACTAGCGCCATCTAGTCTCGAACCGAAGAACTAAACTTCTTGAAGTTTAAAACTCGAACTCTCGGTACCTTGCGCATGTTTACTTGAACATTCTGAATATTTCTTTGCTAATTTATATAAATAGGCCCCGCAAGATGCGATCGTAGTAGTGTTGATTTGGCGAGACAAGCGAAGCTTCGGAGCGGAATAAAATGAATTAGTGTGTTTAATTATTAGTGTTTTTAACTTTAATTTCTGTAAAGTAAATTAAAGTGTTAATTTAGGTAATTTTATCGGCAATTTTTATTGTCACGAACCTCAAGCTCGTAACAATTGGTGTCAGAAGTGGGATAAAATCATGCCGATTTTACCTAAGGACGAGATGGAGGGTGTCCGTAGCCGAAGTCAACGCCAGCAGGAGACGGACCAGAGGAGATTTGGTGGTGCAACGCTGCAGATGTCTGAGGGCCAGCCGCCGGCCACGGAAGCCGGCCCGTCAGCAGCTTCTACATCTGTGGCACCTGACTTAGGTGCTCTGATGGTGATGCTGCAGCAGCTGCGGGGTGGACAGGAACAGGCCCGCCGATTGGAAGAGCAGCTGCGGGGTGGACAGGAGGAACAGGCCCGTCGTTTAGAAGAGCAACTCCAACGCGATAAGGAAGAGCAGATGCTCCTCATGAAGGACCTTCACGCTATCTTCGGAAAAGAGATACGGGAGGTGAAGGATAAGGTTGCTCAACATGACAACCGTCTGTCGGAGGCCGAAACCCGAATCGACCAAGTAAACAATCGGGTTGACAACGTAATGGCTGACGTGAAGAAAACGCTGGACGACCTCAAACTTGGGGATGGTACAACAGCTCCCGTAGTAGCTACAACACCTTCGCTACGTGGATTCAAAGTGCCGCCGTTCAACGGGACCTCTTCCTGATCGGCCTACAAAATCCAGTTCGAGGTCGTCATGGAGGCGAACGGCTGGAATAAAAGCCAAGCCATGACTGCACTCACCCTAGGCCTGCGCGACCAAGCCTTAACTGTGTTGGAAGCTCTCGGTAAGAAAGTGACCTACGAGCAGCTCCTTGAGGCCTTGGAGGCAAGATATGGCGACGCTCACCTGGAACACGTCTTTCGCGCGCAGTTTAAAGATCGCGTGCAGCGCAGCAACGAAAACCTGCAACATTGGGCCCTTGAGGTGGAGAAGATGGTTCGAAAAGCATACCAGTCTGTACCTGCACTCATTGAAGGGAATCTGGTTCAGACATTCATCGACGGCATCCGCGACCTTGAAGTCAGAGCTGCTGTGAGACTCGGGCACCACGACACGCTTAAGAACGCCTTGGCCCATGCACTGGAGGTGGAAGCCGTGCGGCAGGATCATCGTTCCCATCGCATCAGGGAGGTTGCAGCAGCTACAGTTCGCGACCGCAACAGAGGATACAGCCCTAGGTACTATGGCTGTGGGGAAAAGGGCCACCTTCGATCCAGCTGCCCTAAGTGAACCCTAGAAAAAGAAGTTGAACGATCTCAGGAGGGTAGTGCGGCCAACAGCACCGCCCAGCAGCAGCAGGGAAACGAGTAAAAGCCAGAACTGCGGGGCGGGTGCTGGCTGATGTTAAAAGAACCCCAAGGATCTCGATCTCAAAAACCCATGATGGGAACAGTCTAATCATCAAGGGCGAGGTCAACGGAATGCCGTGTAAACTGACCATAGACACTGGAGCCTCTCGTACGGTTGTTAGTTCCCAACTTATAAGTCAGTTCCTTGGGGACTCCGCATACAACCGAGAAGGCATTAATTTGGTAACAGCCACCGGTCAGCGTATACCCGTCCGTGGAGAGAAGGAGATGGAGTTGAAGCTAGGCAACGTGATCTACCTGCATAATGTCATCGTGGCTGATATAATGGACGACTGCATTCTAGGCCTAGACTTTATGAGGAATAATTGTTGTGAGATCGACGTTAAGCAAGGTGTTTTGAAATGTGGACAGGAGGAACTTTTTATGGAAGGTGCGTTACCAGGGAACGTGTACAGCATTAAGAAGATTGTTCTTCCGCCGAGATCGGAAACGATTGTTCCGGTTAGTATTCCTCGAAACGCTGGGCAAGCTCACCGTTGTGTACTTGTGGAAAGGGTAAACAATGACCTTCCATGGAAAGTAGCTCGAACCTTGGTCAGGACCACTGACATCTCAGGAATACGTGTGCTGAACCTTTGCGACCGGGAACAGATTGTAGAAAAAGGCACACTGATTGGTACTTTTGAGGAAGTGGATTGGTTACGTCGGTGCCAATATATATCGAGTGAGACCCCCAGCAAGAATGCAGAAACGAGAGTGACCACACTTTTGGAAGACTGTCGCAGTGTTCTCTCCCTGAACGAATTGGTCAAGGCGAAGAAGTTGTTACTCAAGTACGCCGATGTATTCTCATCAAACGATGCTGACATAGGAAAGACTGGCTTAGTTCAACACAAAATAAACACAGGAGAAGAATTGCCTATCCGTCAGCGGCCAAGAAGATTGCCGGTAGCACGTGAAAAGGAAGTGGAAACCATGATTGAGGGAATGGTGAAGGATGGTGTTATTGAACCTTCATCTAGTCCATGGTGTTCACCCGTGGTGCTGGTAAAAAAGAAGGATGGCAGCATGCGGTTCTGTGTTGATTACCGCCGTCTGAACGACGTTACAAAGAAGGACCGCTATCCCTTGCCAAGAATTGATGACACGCTGGACATGCTTACAGGCACGCACGCTGGATCTAAAAAGTGGCTACTGGCTAGTTGAAATTGACCCTAAGGACAAGGAGAAAACTGCGTTCTCGGGTCTGTGGCAATTCAAAGTAATGCCGTTTGGGTTGTGCAATGCTCCAGCAACGTTTGAAAGGCTGATGGAACTTGTACTTACCGGGCTAATTGGCGATGCCTGTCTGGTCTACTTAGATGACATCATCATCGTGGGCCGTACGTTTGAGGAACACCTTGAAAACCTGGGACGCGTGCTCATGAAGATTCAGAGTGCCAATCTCAAGCTTAGTCCGAAGAAATGTTCACTATTCAAACGGCAAGTCAACTTTTTGGGGTATGTAGTGTCGGAAGAAGGTATCCGCACGGATCCAGAGAAAATCACAGCTGTAAAGGATTGGCCGGTTCCAAAAGACAAGACGCAGGTTAGAGCATTTTTGGGTTTGTGCTCCTATTACCGGCGATTTGTGAAGAACTTTGCAGATATAGCCAAACCTCTGCATAAGCTAACCGAGGAGAAGCGACATTTCTGCTGGGATGAAAGTTGTAATATCGCATTCCAGGAGCTCAAGGACCGTCTGTGCAAAACACCTATTTTGGGATATCCTGATGCAAGCAAAGAATTTATAGTTGACACAGACGCAAGTGATATAGGACTTGGCGGTGTGTTGTCTCAACGGAATGGTGACCAAGAGGTCGTGATAGCGTACTTCAGCAAGTCGTTGTCAAAACCGGAAAGGAACTATTGTGTCACAAGACGCGAATTGCTAGCTGTGGTAAAGTCGTTGCAGCATTTTAGCAAATATCTTCTGGGGCGAAAATTTCACTTACGAACTGACCATGCTGCACTAAAATGGCTATTGCAGTTTAAAAATCCAGAAGGACAAGTTGCGAGGTGGATTGTACTACTGCAGGAATACGACTTTGAGATCGAATATCGCAGCGGGAAATCTCATGGCAACGCAGATGCATTGTCAAGAAGACCTCGTCCTGAAGATTGCAAACATTGTACTAGGCAAGAGAGTAAGGAAGTGGTATCCGTGAGGATGCTCAGGGCAGACCACCTCAGCAACGAGTGGAAGGACAGCTTTCAACGTGCACAGCAGGAAGATCCGGACATCAAGCCGATCTTGGAATGGATGAAGGCCAGTGCTCCCAAGCCCAAGTGGAGCGACGTCTCAGCGATGAGTTCGACCACTAAAAGCTATTGGGTCCAGTGGGACAGCTTGCTGCTTCAGGATGGAGTTCTGTGCCGTAAATGGGAAAATGTTCGGGGAGACAGCTGTCATTCACAAATGGTTGTCCCTAAAGCTAAAGTACCGGATGTTCTACAGCCGTACCATAATGATTATTCAGGAGGCCATCTGGGAGTTAAACGAACTCTACTGAAGATCCGAGAACGGTTTTACTGGGTCCACTGTCGAAACGATGTCGAGGACTGGTGTCGCAAATGTACAAGTTGTGCGGCTGTAAAGGGACCTCAGACTCGTAGTAGAGGTGCATTGAAGTTGTACAATGTTGGTGCACCATGGGAGAGAATAGCCATTGACGTGGCGGGGCCGTTTCCGGAGAATGAAAGCGGTGACAAGTATTTCATGGTTGTAATGGATTACTTCACTAAGTGGCCAGAAGTCTTCGCCATTCCAAATCAAGAAGCTTCAACAGTTGCAGATAAACTAGTTCATGAAGTCTTCTGTCGTTTTGGAGTACCTTTAGAGATTCACAGCGATCAAGGAAGGAATTTTGAGTCTCAAATATTCCAGGAAACTTGCCGAGTTATGGGTACTCTTAAAACAAGAACGACTTCTTATCACCCGCAATCTGATGGAATGGTAGAACGATTTAATCAGACATTGGAGAGGTACCTAGCAAAAGTTGTAGACAATCGGCAACGAGATTGGGACAAGCACATACAACCGTTTTTGTTGTCATATCGAAGCGCTGTTCACAAAAGTACAGCAGTGACACCAGCTTTCGCAAACTTTGGAAGAGAATTACGGCTGCCTGCAGACCTGATCACCGGGATACCACCTGATGCTCCACGCAGTATAACCGATTATGCAAATGACTTGCGGAACAAAATGAATGACGTTTATGAGCACGTCAGACAATCGGGCCAGCAAATGTCTGAAAAGATGAAAACCCGGTATGACCGCAAAATGAACAACAAAGGGTTCGACGAAGGTTCACTTGTGTGGTTGCACAATCCAGTCCGCAGCAAAGGGAAATCTCCTAAGCTTCAAGCTAAATGGGACGGCCCGTACCGGATTGTGACCAGGATCAACGATGTAACCTACCGGATACAGAAAGGCGCAAGAGGGACTCCTAAGATCGTCCATGTGGATCGCCTAGCGCGTTATTATGGGGCCGATAATGCTCGGGACGAGCATGTCTTAGGAGGGGCAGTGTTACGCGCTCAAATCGGCGGCACTAGCGCCATCTAGTCTCGAACCGAAGAACTAAACTTCTTGTAGTTTAAAACTCGAACTCTCGGTACCTTGCGCGTGTTTACTTGAACATTCTGGATATTTCTTTGCTAATTTATATAAATAGGCGCTGCAAGATGCGATCGTAGTAGTGTTGATTTGGCGAGACAAGCGAAGCTTCGGAGCGGAATAAAGTGAATTAGTGTGTTTAATTATTAGTGTTTTTAACTTTAATTTGTGTAAAGTAAATTAAAGTGTTAATTTAGGTAATTTTATCGGCAATTTTTATTGTCACGAACCTCAAGCTCGTAACATTATTATAACGTTATCTTTCGTCATGAATGTTCCGAAATCTGTTTAAATTAATTCAATCACTTAGAATATTTATCACATTGTTGTACTTTTTTAATTACGCCCGAACACAATTGACATATTTTTTTTTATATCGAAACCATTGTAGAAGGTAGGTTCATCTTTCTTTACGGATTCCTTCAGTGGCCTGAAATGCCAAAGTTGCCGAAACAACAGCGTTACTGCCTCTTTCAGGGCTACAACCGATATATGTATTAATTTACTCTGCGCTTATGTGAGTGTCCTAAGTGGGAAATGAGTAAATTCTTCTGTATTTGAAGTTTTTATAATTGTTGTTTATTTAACAGAACATGCAGATGCATTAAGCATTAAGGAACAAATATTCTGATTCAAAGATGTATCTTTTGAAAAGAATTCTACAATGTAAGCAGTTATACAAAATAGCAGTAATTGTATTTAGGTTTCAATTTTTGCGTTTGAAGCGAGGCGAGCTACTACTACTAAAACTTAGTGACAAAATAGTTAACAGTCAATTCAAAGTCACCGGTAAATGGCTAGATATAGGTTTTAATCCTTGAAAAACGTTGAATGATAATAATGAACTGTAAATAAGCGTGCTCATTACTATACAATGTAATATGCTTCTAAAAGCCCAGTATGGACAGGGTCTCTCCCGTTGTAAAAAGATCTGTCCTGATCATCACGCTTGCTCGACCGATTGACGATCGCAGTGCCGGATGTCTCGCTAATTTGGCGCTGTTTCTAATCGCTGATCTGAATATTGAACATCTCGCGTAAATAAAGATAGCGTGGATAGTAAAGCTGACATACTACTATTTATTGAAGGCTGAGAGGTCGTAATAACATATTATTTTCCCTTGCCATTGTGTGAATATTATTAAGCCTTCATTGCTGATACTAAGCGTTATATTTTTTAACATAGTAGCTAATTTTTCAACTTATAATCTAGCACATTTTAGTGGTCAGGGTGTCCTGTGACACACAGGCCTCTTCTAGCTATTTCAAATCTTGTCTATTGTTAGCTTTTTTAACCAGATTGTCCCTCCAATAATCTTGATATTATCTGTTCGTCTTTTAGTGTGCCATTCCTTTATGATTTGAGTCCATTTTATATTGCTTTCCCTTTTTATGTGTCCATTGCCACTTGAAATATCTTGTTTCCTTACTGTAGATATGATATCGTCTGCTCTTTTGCGGTCCTTAAGCATAACGCCCAACATACTTCTTTCTTTCGTGAGATATGGCAAGATACACGATTTAAACACTTTTTTCTTGGCTGTCATAGGAAAGTATTTACTTTTGAATATCTTAAAAAGAACAGTATTGATAGTTTTGAAATAAAGATTACTATATCGAGGTAATATATAAGACTAGCCTGCCAGGCAGACGTTGTTCTGCCCTTTCTACGACCCTGTCATGTCCTATTAAGAATCCTTAAATTCGCAATAAATAAATTGTGGGTTACTCATGGGCAAAAAAAACTATCCTATCTCTCAAGTTGGACCAAACTGCACACGGTGTGCAAATTTCATTAAAATCGGTTAAGTAGTTTAGGAGCCTATCGCGGACAAACAACGTGACACGTAATTTATATTTATCAAGATAATCCACAAAACGGCATATTTTCGCATATCTCACTTAAGTAGCAACCATGGAGGTTAGAGAGAAGGAGAATGTCCGTGGAGTTTTTATATGTTTTGTTTTTATATTAATTTTTAAGCTATTGCATAGCTTCTATCGCGGGCCTTGAGCGCGGGGACCGAATCCAGAAATTCCGTAACGGCACGGAGGTGTGGCTTGAAGGCCGTGCATTGTCTAACGTCGTTTCTTTTCGGCAGTCTTCGACACGGTGTTTGTGTGCGTGCAACTAGACGTATTATACGACTCTGCGAAGCTCGCACGAATCGAGACGAGCTGCTCCGAAATCGGACGAATACATAAGCAGCTGTTTATGAGAAAGTATATAGGTGTATAGGTATTTATGTACAACAGTGAAGAGCTGTACTTGTAAAATTTATGTATAAAGTGTTTTGAATATGAATGAACAAAGTGAATTTATTATTTATTTATTTAATAAAAAGAAAAAAAAATTGTTTTCTTATCGGTCACCATGCTCAAAAAGTGTAACTTGAATTAATATCAAAGAAAAAGAAATACTGCATAAATAAAATAAATAAATAATTATAATTGCATAAGTTGATACAAAATGCTATGCAATAGCTTTACCGCGGCAGTCCCCGAGTGCCACACGTCTTTTTTTTCGGCGTTCATAACGCTCGCTCTTAAAACGGTTGTGTACAGACCCCTTTGCAGTGTGTACAGTTTGCTTCCTGAATTCAGGACGTTTCCGTTTATCAGGCACATTTTCATTGCTTAAGAACGTTCCAAATTGTTCACTCAATGAATTCAAAAATTTGGCTATCTTCTGTAACTCTGGCTCCAAAGGATGCTGAGCTCGATATTCGAACCATTTAAATTTAAACATAGTTCCAAGTTTTTCCACTATACGGCTTACTAACTCCGGTGAGTATAAATACTGTGGTTGGTTCAACGCTTGTATTGCAGCAACCACGTTCGTAATGCGACTTGCAAAAGAACCTATATTTTGGCATTCTCGATTTCGGCTAGAATGAGCATCTCAACCCTACCGAATCTTCTTTCGAGAGCGTTCATTATTTCTTCAGGTTCACACAAAGTAAACAACAATGACTTAACCGCTTCCTTAGCGGTGCCCTTTAATGCCCTCCTAAGGCGTGCGACATTCTGCACCCCTGAAAATTGGCTTTTTGTGTCTTCAAACACCGTTTTGAAAATTATCCATTCACCCGGGTCTCCATCGAAGACCGGTAATTCCTGGAGGAAATGAAGCTGGGAAGACTTATTTTTACCCGCTATCTTTATTGCACTCACAATCGCTTCGGTCAATTCTGACACCTCACACGCGTGTGCTTTCTGTGCATTTCCTAGGTTGCGCTCGACCTCCGCCCCTTTGCGGCGTGATCCCTTACACGCTCCCTTATCAGTAATGTCGGGTTGCGTTACACTAACCGGCGCGCTCATTATGGTCTTTTGAACCCAACTCCTTACGAAAGGTTCCACCTGAGTATTCCGCTCTTCATTATCCTCACTCGAGTCGATCTCCTCTTCTCGGTTGAGGCGTGCCAACTCCAATTGAGACTTCGCTAAGGCAGCAGCTGCCTGTGCTCGTTCGAGCTCTGAGCGTTCGAATTTAATCCGCACCTCTAATTCGCCTTTCAGCCTCGCCGATCGCGATGACCTACTACCTCTCTGTGACCCTTTGTCACTAGTGTGCCCGATTACTGTTCTTAATGATGCCGCTTCTTCGGTCCCTTGACCTACTTTTTCGACTATCGTTTCACTCCTGGATATAACGGATTTCTGTGTGGCGCTGGTCTGCGTACCACTGGTGTCCGTCCTGTTGCTTGTCGTTGCCACGGACGCCCCTGAGTCCCACGTGCATGTGGACATATCGGTGGTAACTCCACTTGAAGGAGTTGCCCCACTCGAAGCAGTAGCTGTGGTCGCTCCAGATGATTCCGCCTCTTTAGCCTTTCTTGAGAGCCCTGTTCTTGTCATAGTTCCTTCGCTCCTCTCTGTCTGGTCTTGTGCCTTCTTCATCTTGCAGGAAGGTGATTGTTGGCCTACGGTCCCTAACTGTCCCTACGGTCCCTACAACCCCTTACCTATAACCCTTCTACACCCCAACCTAACCCCACTACCCCTCCCCCCTTTATCTCCCAACCCTACAACCCTACTACTACCCTAACAGCCCTATCAGCCCTATCAATCCTGGACGGGGGCCTACCGTGGTGAGCCCTCCAGGGATGGAGTCGTGCAGGAAAGGAATGGAGGAAAGGTTTAGGAACTGTCCCGCCAAGGAATATGGCGAAATATTCGAGCCAGTAGTGCAAGCGCAGTCTCGCCCGAGAGAACTGCTCCACCCGAAGGTGTTGTGCCAGAGCCCGACCGGTTTGGCACCGTTAGGGGGTCGTGATGTATGCTGTGCTCGCCGCCCAGTCGCCGGTGACGCCTCGTCCAGGCGCTCTCCTCCGGCCGCGATGCAGTCAGGTGCCCACACGAGCACCCTCGCCTGGCATCAGCAGCGGTGGATGCTTCTTCTTCTTTCTTGCACCCTTGCCTGGCAACAGTGAGTGCGCCTTCTTCTTTCTTGCATCCTTGCCCGGCAACTGTGAGCGCTCTCGCGTTGGTAACAGAAAACACCAAGCGCCTTTGAGCGCTACAGGAAATGAAAACACAATCCCGTAGAGGAAATGCCGAGCCTGATGACCCGACAGGAAATGCCGGATACGGTCGTCCGACAGGAAATGTCAACTATGGCCGTCCACTGGAAAATGCCGAGCACGCTTTGCTCAACAGGAAAAAATGCCAAGCGCTGCTTGGCCACGATGAGCGCCTTCAAAAGGCACCTGGCTGCGATACGTGCCCCATGCGAGCACACGCCCCAAGCCACAATCCCGGTTTTCTTTCTTCCGGTAGCTACCAGTATTCCAGGTCCGGTCCTGCCTAAGCCCTGATGGGCCTACTGCGCTGGCCTGTCTTCTTGCCTTTGGTCTTGTTGCTTCAGCTCAAACCTCCGGCTTCCTTCGGTCGCTGATCTTCACTCGGCTCCGAAGGTCCTCTTGAATGGTATCCAGCAGTTCACAGCTGGTTTCTTAAATCCGGCTTCTCGAAGGACCACTTGAAAAGTAACGGGAACGAGGGGTCGCTTGCTACTTGATCTAGCTGCCAAGGAGCAATTGAAAAAGGACAGGAACGAGGGATCGTTCTTGTCACGGCTCGTTCAGCAGCGGATTTCCTACCCTCTTATGACACCTACGTTGGGTTCGAGAACAATGTATGTGAACCCCACAACGGAACGTTCCACGCTCAGCAGTGGAACTCCGACCTCTTCCTTTTCTTCAAATAGGTTCAGGCGGGGATTACGGGTCTTCCGAGGTCGTCCCGGTCCCAACGCCTTAATTCTTCAATATATGCCGCACTATCGACACCAATGAACTGTACTTATTTTGAATGAATGAATGAATATACTTTATTGCACCACACCACAAACAAATTTACAAAGAACATAACAGAGAGCAGATTACATGTAAAATTTGGCGGCCTTATCGCTACATAGCGATCTCTTCCAGGCAACCAAAGGTGTAAAGGAATAAAACAGTGAGTACTAGATAGGTGGTGCAATATAAATATACCTAATATAATATCAATACATGCAATAAAATAACATATAAGTAAATAACTAATACATTAAAAAATATGATACACATATACATACGTATATACATAAACATACACACACACATATATATATATATCCACACATATACATACATACATATACACATATATACATACATATATCCTCAAATATATACCACTAACAATAACATAAACAAATAAATACAAAAACTACATAATCACATAATTTATCCTAATGATTTTCGAACGATTGAGACAAGAAATGCTCTTTAAGAAGTCGCTTAAAGACTACAATAGTCTGAGCTTCGCGTAAATACAAAGGTAGGGCATTCCAGAGCTTAATAGACTGTACAGTAAAAGATTTATTAAAGAAAGATGTATTGTGAGTTGGTACCCTTAAAATGAGTTTTCTTGAAGAGCGTAAAGGTTCCCCTGGAAGCCCAACAAAACTAAATTTCTCCTTGAGATAAGGAGGAGTAGAAGGGTGAATTAAGACACAGTACAGAATAGAAAGAATATGCATGTTCCGGCGAAATTGGATAGGTAACCACTTGAGACGTGAGCGGAATTGGGAAATGTGGTCAATTTGCGCAATCCAAATATGAACCGAATACTAGTATTTTGAAGTCTCTCAAGCTTAGTTAGCTGGTCTTTAGTTATGTCTACATAGCTTGCGTCAGCATAGTCGAGAATCGGAAGGAGAAGAGACTATGCGAGCATAATTTTTGTAGGAATGGGAAGAAATGATCGAAGGCGACGCAGTGAACTAAGAGCGACAAAGGTTTTCTTACTTACCTCATTCAGTTGGCGTTTCCAATTTAAGAAACTATCAAGGTAAACACCAAGATTTTTGATATTGTCAAAGTAAGGGATTACAACCCCATCGAATACAATAGGTGGTATGGAGAACCAGTCAATTCTTGAGATAAAGCTCTGACTACCAAAAATGATAGCCTGTGACTTTTTAGGATTGACATTTAGGCCATATGATTGACTCCACTCATGAATCATATTTAAGTCATTGTTTAATGTAGCGATTGCATTTGGCAAATTCTCAAGAGTTGACTGGGTGTAAATCTGGACATCATCCGCATACATGTGGTAGAGAGAAGAAATTTTATGAGTAATTGAATTAATGAAAATGGAAAAGGGTAAAGGTGACAACACGCCACCCTGCGGCACGCCTGCAGTAATATCACACCAAGATGAGTGAGTTTCATCAACATGAATACACTGCCAACGGCCACAGAGATAACTTTGAAACCAGTCAATTACTGATGGAGATATGTTAAGGGAATACAACTGACTCAACAGTATATCGAAATCAACAGTATTGAACGCATTGCTGAAATCTAGCAAGGTCATGACTGTGAGTTGTTTATTATCCATACCCCACCGTATGTCATCAGTAACTTTAATTAAGGCAGTAGCCGTACTATGACCGGGACGGAAACCGGATTGTAAAGAATTCAACAAATTGTGCTTATTAAGGAAAAGTGTCAGCTGTTGGCAAATAAGTTTTTCAAAGACTTTAGAAAGGAAAGGTAAAATCGAAATGGGACGGAAATCAGTGAGGTTGACGGGAATAGATTTCTTTGGAAGGGGTATAACATAAGCACTCTTCCAGGCTTGAGGGAATTTAGAGGAAGATGCACATGCGTTAAGAAAATGAGTGATAATGGGAGTGATAACATCAAGGAGAGGAACGATCATATTACGGCTAATGCTGTCGCTACCGACAGCATTTGAGGAGATGGATAATATGATTCTCTTAACATCACATAGAGTAAATTGACTAAAAACGAATGGAGAATAATTAGGAGTCGGACTTACAGAAAGAGAACGAAGTGTTTGCAGTTTGTGTTCACTATCAAAAGAGTTAGAAGGATTAGAAAAATGTTGATTTAATAGTTCAACATCAACACTGGGAGGTGAAGTATTAAGAGAGTTTCTACCAACTCCAACTGTTTTAAGAAATTTCCACACCCTAGATGAGTCGCCGTTCTCGACTGATGAATGAATATGGCGTCGTTGTGCATCTCTACACAATGTGTTGCAGCTATTCCGAATTTTTGTGTATTTTCTAAGGTTTCCCTCTGTTTTGTTCCTCTTAAGCTTTGACAATGCCACATTCTTCTTCAAAATTAGCCTTTTCAGATCATCAGAGAGCCATGGAGCAGGTAAGTGCTTGAGTTTAACATAATGCATTGGCGCGTGTACGTCATATAGCTGAGTGAGAAGGGAATTGAAAAGTTCCACTTTGTCGTCAATGCATGGTGCTCTCTCAATTACTGACCAGTCAATATTATGAGCATCTTCGCAAAGTTGGTCAATATCCATTCCTCCAAAATTACGTCGCAGAACTAATTTAGGTTTGATTTTAGGAGGGCGTAGTTTATACGAAAGGAAAAGTAAATCGTGATAAGAGAATGCATCAGCAGGACACTGTCCATGCTTGAAAACTGGGTTTGAGGTTGACACGATAATTAAGTCCAGAAGGGAAGGAGTACAGTTAGGAAATTTGTGAGTAGCAGCAAGGGGGTAGGATTTGCATATTACACGCTTCAATTATAGACTCAAGTTTTATAGCCCGATTGTCGCCTTTAAGTAAACAGGTGTTAAAGTCACCCATCAAAATAGTATGACTATATGTAGGGACTAGTGATTCTAAAAGATTCAAAAGAAGTAAAATAGTTTATAGAAAGAGAGGGACTGTAGAAAACTCCAAGTAGGATTTTATTCTGAGACAGGGAGACCTCAACTAGCAAATGCTCAGCAGAATCACCAGGAGGCGGTTGACATGCCGAACTAACAATTTGAAATGGAAAGTAGGATCTTAGATGGATCGCCACGCCCCCACCACCTCTATTACTGCGGTCATTTCTAATTAGATGAAACCCAGGCAAAGAGTAAGAAGTAGAAGGCAAACAGGATTTTAGCCAAGATTCTGAAACTAAAATGGCATGAATATTTCGGGATTCAAATGACGCAAGCATGTCGGGATAATGAGCCGGAATGCTTTGGGCATTAATATGAATAGCATTGAAATTATTCACACAGTCTGAGAAACAAGAATTTAAGGTGATGTTGAGTGAAGGAGAAGCAGTTGTACTGTGATAACTAACATCACTAAGTGTCTCATCATCCGAAGACAACGACAGAAACAAATCACTATCGTTACAAATGTTTGAGGATAACATAAAAACTAATTAAATATACAAATAAATACTAATATACAATAAAAAATAAAATATAAAAAATATAAATGCAAGATTGAACGGTACCCACACAATTACAACCACCAGCAGCATGAAAGATAAAGCATATAACACAACAACAACTTAAATAAATAAAACAATAAGTTTAATATTAAAATTCCCAAAACAAAACAAAAAAAACTTGTAGTCTAACACCAATAAATTGTAAAAAATTATAAACGTCGGAATAGGCAGTATGGTTATAGATGCCTTTGCCAAGTTAGTAAAATATAAAAAGTAAAAATGAATCTTAGAATTCTCTGTCTACGTCTAAGAATGCTTCTGTCAGCCTCTGTGGTTACAGTACTCTAGTATTGAAACAGTAATCTATGGTTACAGGTAACAACTGTCAGTCTTAAAGTAAACAATAAAAATAAAAAACACAAAAGAAGAAATTAGGATAAACAATTAATCTAAATACCTGTAATGTGGAATAATTAAAATAATTTGAGAAACAGTCTTCAAACTAGTGCAACCAATTAGAAATGATGTCATTGAAATATATGGCAAAGAATTTTAAATTTTAACCAAAAGTTACAAAAAAATACATGAATTGAGCTGCTGGAGTACATGAGTAAAAGCCAAACTACAAGAAAAACACGCCACCTTCATTTTTTAGTCGTCTTCCTAGCCCTAGCAGTAGTAACACAGGGCTTAGGAGCAGAAGATGCCGCCGCAGCTGTCGTCACCGCCGTCGTCGCAGTCAAAGATGAGGTAGTAGGAACACCACACGCTGCATCGGGAATGGCGATCACCTCAGCCACGGTGTACACCCGGTGCTTCGTGCCATCGGACTGAAGCACCACGACATATCCATTTTGTGACCAACACTGGGATACGCCAAAGCGCTTCCGAGCAGCAACGAACGCCTCATGACGGCCCTTAGTCAAGAACTCGGATAGAGTAACTTTCCCTGTCACTTCCCTATATACTTTTCTTTCTTGATTATATTATATACTGGTAGCTGGTCCCGAACGATTTGTAAGTTAGGTTAAGTTAAGTTGATGTCGTCTACACGCACCTAGGTACGTGCAGGTATCGGGCCTCGGGGTATACCCCATTGCCCGGATATCCTCATACCCCATAACTATGGGGCAGTCTCTGCCTATCTTGGCATGGCTATAACTACATTTATAATGTAGCCGGATAAGAAATACTTTCCGTAGTTCACCGACTACGGGAAAGGGAGGTACTCTATAGAGGTAATCTATTTAAGTCTAAGTTGGCCTTTCTGCGGCATTGTGGGTTGTTACTCGACTCTCTAATCACATATAGAGAGGAGTTCTCTTGGAAGAGGTCGCCCGTCCGGTGGCCGGGTGTGCAACGGCGCAAAGCCGTTCAGGTGTTCATGTGGCCCGTTATCGGCACGGTCAAACATGCCGCGCGCTAACCGGGCCACGAAGTCGGTGATGGTCTCGACTTTCAGATCGGCCGCTATGACGTCATTCCGGACGTAACGACCTGCTCCGACAATCGTCCTTAATGACGGGTTCTGCTGAGCCTGTAGTCGCCGCCTCTGGGTGTCGCTCAGAAGCGCGTACCAGGCCGGAGCAGCGTAGGTGGTAATAGTCCGGATATACATCTTGTATATCCGGAGCTTGGTTTTTATGGGCAGCTTGGATGCCAGGACCGGACGAAGCACCGCCCGCGCACATCTGGCTTTGCGGACGACGAAGTCGACGTGCGCAGTCATGCGCAGCGCCCGGTCGATCCGGCACCCGAGGTATGTCACGGCCTTCTCGTACGCGATCTTCTGGCCGTCGAGAGTTAGTGGCGGTGGTAAGTTTCTGAGGCGACGGGTGAGCAGAGCGGTCGTCTTACCAACGTTGACGACCATCCTCCACTCGTTCAGCCATGATGGCAACAGGTCCAGCAGACGCTGCATTTTGGCAGTGGCTATATGGGCTTTTCTGGACGAGGTGAAATAGGCGCTATCGTCCGCGTATAGCGCCAGCTCAACGTCGTCCTCCCATTCTTGCAGCCTGCCTGCCAATGTTGGGATGTCATTCGTGTAAGCCGCGTACAGGACTGGAAACAGACAACTGCCCTGTGGGACGCCGGCACTGATGGTTCTTGTTGCGGACTCGGCGTCCTCTACGCAGACGTAGAACTTCCTGTCTTCCAGGAAAGACGCCATTAACCGCAACGTAGCAGGGGGGACATTGGTCTGTTCGTGTAACTTATATAGTAATCCTGAGTGCCACACCCGGTCGAACGCCTTCTCGATATCGAGAAAGACGCCCAACTATATGCAGCCACGATTGTACTCTGCCGCAAGCAGGTGTAGCACTCTAGTCAGCTGTGTGACTGTAGAGTGACCCCTCCTGAATCCGTGCTGCTCCGCTCAAAGTTGGATGCACGGACGGAGACGTCTTAGCAGCAATCTTTCAAACAGTTTAGCTATGTGCGGTAATAGCGTAATCGGCCTGTAGCTGGCAGCTCTACGCCTGTCCTTCCCGGGTTTCGGCAAGACGATGATTTTGCCTTTTTTCCATTCCTCCGGGAAGTGGGATGTCCGCAATATCCCATTGTAGAGTCGACCAATCTCTACTAGGACTTTATAGGGCAGCTGTCGGAGTGCAGCGTTGGTAATCCCATCGTGCCCAGGCGCCTTCCTCGGTTGCAGGCGGGTTACTGTCCTCCGCAATTCAGCGGGGGAGATGAACCACTCTCCTGCAAGAGGCGGCGCGGGCGACGACAGGAACTCCTGTACGCGACTCTCCTTTAAGGCATGAAGTTCCATGTACTCCGCACTTGCAGGGTTCGGCATAAATTGCTCCTCGAAGTGCTCTCCTAGGATATCCGCTCCGCCCTTGGCATCATAGCAGCGTTCGCCCGCACTGTTGGTAAGCGGGCAAACGGGAGGTCTGGTTTTTGGTTAGCTGTCGGTTCAGTTTATAGAGCGACGCATTTTGTTCCTCCGCCTTCCATATGCGCCGCTCCCAGGCCTGTATGCCCGGACTGCAACCGACAGCTCCTCCGATAAGATGTTAAGTTGTGCTTTTAGTCTTGGGCAGCGAGTACGCGCCCAGAGCCTCCTAAGTGCTCTTTTGCGTTTTATCTTAACGCATATTTCCCGCGGCAGATCGTCACGCCTTTCTGTGATCGGGACGATCGTAGAGGCCGCCTGGAGGGCCTCCTGGATGTTTTTGGTGATTCTGGTTGCAGCGGCCTGTACGTCGTCCGCTGTGTTTAAAAGTTGGTATGCTGGAGGTCTCGCCCGCAGGTGTTGTGCGTAGCGCCTCCAGTCAATGCGTGTCTTAAATGCTCTGGGCGGCATAGTCACCGCCTTAGTGCCAAGGGTTATCAGAATCGGGAGGTGCTGTGAGCTCAGGTCGTATAGCACCTCTACCACTACCGGGTAGTTGACGTTCCTAGAGAGCACGATGTCTAATACATCCGGATGTTGCTTCGGATCTGTCGGAACGTTGGTTGGTTCTTCGGGACCTAAAACGTCGTAGTTGTTTTTCTCTGAATCTTCGTATAGTGCATGACCCGGCAGGGTGATCACTCTGGACCCCCACGCCGGGTGTTTGGCATTTAGGTCCCCGGCGATTATAGTGGGTGTTTCGCCTTCCATCACTGTCCGGATGTCTGAGGAGCAGAATGGAGTCCCTGGCGGGCGGTATGCTGCGCAGATCCTTAGTTCCTCGCCCGCCGCCTCCATTCTTATGCCGATAGAACGCATAGTCTGGTAAGGTGGTAGTTCCAGCTCTTGGTGGACGATGTCTCTCCTCGCAAGAACCGCCGTCCCTCTGTAGGCGGCCCCTTAAGGGGTAACCTCGTCCCTTCTGTATAGGTGGTAGTTTGGCAGCTTGATATGCGTCTTTGGATTTAGTTTTGTCTCGCCCAGCAATATGATGTGCAAGTCCTGTTGCTGGGCGACAGTGCGGAGTTCATGAAGCTTCTGCTGTATACCGCCCGGGTTCCAATAGAGGAGGCGCAGATTACTCTCCTCCGTAATGCCGGGCTAATAGGTTTGCCTGGCTGGGACTGACCCATCACAGCGATCAGAAGTCGCTGGCGACTTCATGATCGCTGTGATTGGGTCAGTCCCGGCTCTGATATCAGCCAGGACTTGTGTGCCGACCTCGATGGCAATACCAACTAAGCGTTGTATCGCATCTACTGTCTCGAGGCCGGTGGCGGGTGTTCTCCTGTATGAAGGCGTTGGCAATTGTCTCGGGTGTGGATGTTCCCGGTCCTGCCCTCTTGGCTTGTGGGTAGAGCCGCACTAACTGTAGAGCGGGCTCTACGTTCTGGTAGGGCCCTTTCTGGCACTCTACCCACGCCTTTGGTCGACTCCCGAGTAATCTGCGCCTGTCAGGCTACTGGTGCTGATGGTGTCGGGGTAGAGGTAACAGCCTGAGGAGGCTGCGACTTTTTCCTGCTCCTCTCCCGCCTCCTCTTCTTAGAGGGCTGCCGTTCTGTGGCAGGGTTGGCGGGGGGGGCTTTAGAGTCGCCCCGGTGGTTGCCCTTGTCTCAGTGGGTTCCACCGTTTCCTTAGGTGTTACGGGTGGGGGGGGGCTGGTTGCCTGCCCTTCCCTGTGATGGTAACCCACCCGTCTTGCTGGATGGTAACAGCTTTCGGGCGACTCTGGGGGATCCTTTTAGGGTCCTCCGGGAGTAGCCCCGGTAAGGTAATCCCCTGCCTCCTAGCAGTCCTCCTCAGGACTCGGCAGCGGCGGTTGTTTGCCGTGTGGTTCTTGCCACAATTGGCACATTTGGGTACCTCTTCTCTACCCCTAGGGCAAAGGCTCGCAATGTGCTCCCCGGCACAGCGCACACACCTCACTGGCCTGAAGCAGTTGGCGGAGGCATGCCCGAAGGCCTGGCATCTGTGGCATTGAGCCGGTCCTACTTTCCTTTGCCAGGCCTCGATGACGACCCCTCTCATAAAGAGGAGTTCGTCGATATTGTATAAGTTCTGGAGCTGCTCCAGGCTCAGGTGATCTAGTTGGGCAAACTAGATGCAGCCAGGTCTGCCTCTACGTAGTGGGATTGGCTTGACATATTTGATAGGGAAGCCTTTTGCCCTTATGGCCTCCTCTATTGCCTTGGTATCCGTGCCCATAGGTAGACCCCGGATGCCCACTTTAGTGGGCTGGTCCTCCTCCGGGGTATAGCAGTACCAGGACAGCGCTGGTGTTTCCTTGGTCGGCTCCACCATATAACGCTGAACCGTACGGAACTCGTTGGCACTTTGTGGCGTGAACCGTACGCCTTTCCCGAATTGACAGGCATTTAAAGGGTGGCCCAACATTCTGTTGAGCTCCTTAAAATGCCTCGTCCAGTCCGGTAGGCATTCAGCCACTATTGGTGGGTATCTTGTTTTTCCTGGTCGGCAGGCTTGTCAGTAGGCACTGCCACCGGTTGTGGGCGTGGTACTGCTGGTGCAGCTACCATATGGGCACAGCTGGTAGATGGTCGTTTACCATCATCCTGCGGGAGCCCGGACGGATTGGAAGTTGCCACCGGCGATGATCGTCCGGCGGATGCTGCCAGGGTTGCATAGGTGGTCGACCCCCAGCTGTAGGATTCTTCACCCCCCTGCTCATACTGAGCCGAATCTCGGCTACGTCGATCTGGTGATATAGAGCGAGGGGGGGTTGTGGTGGAGAAGGCGACTTCGGTGGTGATCTAAGCACCTTCTTCGTTGTCACCACCTGATGGTATCTCTCATCTTCTGATGAGGATGGAGCTTCGTCTGACGACAGCTGGGAGCCTATCCGTTGCCTCTTCTCGAATAGAGAGGCTTCGGTCTCTGGCGGCGTGTGGCGTCTGGCCGTTTTCTTGGCCCGCTGTTGTTGGGGCGACGGTTCCTGCCTAACCGTGTGCTCAGACACGGCTGGCGTGAGCGCGACGCCCGTTGCGGGCTCCTTCCGCGGCGAGACGGGTTTCCGCATAGGGATATGGGAGAACGCTGGCACCGTTCTGGTGCGCTCCGGGTTCATCATATCCCTAATTGCTAGTGGTCTCTCTAACACTCCTTTCTTATCCGGCGGTACTCTTGACTTGGTGGGTGGTTCCCCCTTGTCCCTACCCGACATGATAGGGTGTGACCTAACTTGTCGGTTTAACAGCACTCTAAATGGCCCTATCTATAAGATGGTGATATTATTAGGTGACTATCTTTACTGTGGGCACTGCCTACCCCTTTTGTAACCAAAGGGGTTGGGGGAAGTGCGACGGTGGCACTTTATGACGAGAATAGGCACAGGATGCTCGGAGCGCATAAAGTGCCAAGAATCACCTAGGGGCTGGTGACCTCGACGCCTCACGGAATCACGGGACTCAACGATCGGCGGAGTATGTCGTACCGGCGGTCATTTGCAGCCACTGCTAACTACAAAAGACGCACACCTAGGAGATCCTTAACGATTTGTATGAAAACCAGTTTACTGAGGTATCACCAAGCTATACGCGAAAGAGAGCCGCGCCCTCTGTGCGATTACGCTACCTAATTACATCAATTTGTACTATCACTCTCTCACGGTTTGCCCAATATCTTTATTTGTATAAGACATACATTTATACATTTTATTTATAAAGATAGCACAAAAAAATATCTATACTATGATATACATTACATTCTTATATCACAAAAAACTTTTATTCATTCAACAAAATATGCCTATTTTACAACATATGTACTAAGTTAGAATTCTTAAATATCTAACATATAAGGTTGAAACAATGTTCTTCATTTGAAAATGTGAATATCTTAACTAATACAATAGTTTAATTTACATTTTTCCCATACATTTTACTATTTAAAACACTTTTAAATTTCTTACACAAAACTATCAATATTTCACTAATCCAAAGGAATTTTCACATGAAAATAACACAGAATTCACCTATTTTGCTCATACAGTCAACCTGAAATATTTTACAAGTCAATTTTACATAAATTGCTGAAATTTTCAAATATTTAAATTTCTACTTATTTTGACCTCCTAAGTACAAGGTTAACGCGCGGCTATGAACTCACGCTATTTGAACAACTAATTCTTACACGACTGTCAATTGTCGGTAAAATGTGACTAATTTAGCACACACTGTTATCTACCAATCTAGGTGAACAACTGATTCTACACGACTCCCAAATGTCGGAAATTGATTCTAACTAGATTTTTATCAGTTATCATGTTTCTTATCAGATAACATAAACAAATATTTTATGAATCAAACATTGAAAATAAACATTTCACTCTCATACAAAACGTATCAAACTTATATAAGATAATACTTATGCAATTGATTTCCATTAATTCTATTTATACACAAAGTGATCATTTCGACCGGGGAACAAATCCTGGTCTCTAACTTTATTTTAATATTCCTTTAAATTAACAATATTATTGGAAAGGTGATTTCAACCGGGGAACTGAACCCGGAAACATAATTTATATCTTAAAAATTCCCTATATGAATTTATTAAGAAAATATTACCAAGAAAACTACAAACTAGTCCTGCCTGGGAATCGAACCCAAGACCTTCAAATTATTAATTCGATATTTCTTTAAGATTCAACTAAGTGTTTTCTTATTAGAATATTATTGCTCGATAATTTGTTTTAGAAGCTGTTCGTAATCGGTTAACTAATAAATTGAAATATTCTTATAGACGCATCGCCAACACCTATTTTATCACATAAACCTTTTTTCTCTATTATTTTTCTATTATTATTTACATAACATAAACTTTAAAATGGTACATTATACACTACACATAATTAACTCTTGCTTGTTATGAGTAACAAGACCCCAAAGAGTCAATGCTTTTTTCATGAATTAGGTAATGTATACGCTTTTAGTTAAGTTGGAGAAAATGGGAAATGGACTGTAATTTACATAGACGCTGACTGATTCTACTTGATACTGTCGACTAGAAAATATGACTTAGGTTGGACGTATCTGAATATAAGAAGTTGGATGTTTCTGTTCTCGTGTACTTCTTCGGAGACCCCAGCAGTACAGATTCCGTTCACTTACAATTATCCAATTCGAATAAAAACTTACGGAAGAATATATATTTAGGAGCAGCGAAAATTGTGCGTTCGCTCACGGCTCGCGGCTGTGACATTACATCTCACGATCACGTGACGTAAAGACGTCCATAATTTTAACGGACCAAAAGTAAGCAAGACTTAAATCGACCCGCGAAATAAACGGACATCCAAATCAAAGTTATAATGGTGTAACAGCTGCGAGTATTCAGAGCAAAATCAAATAAACAAATTTTGACCGTTTATTAAAACTATCCGAACAAAATTAGTTTTCCCAAAAAATGAGCATGATTTGACCTTTGAGAAGTAAAAGTGCATATTATGTAATCTGCTTTATTGAAAATAGCTATTCACCTTGGCTTTGCCTAGCCTGGATCTATTGACGTAACGTTATTAAGATTTAAAATAAACAAAGACCATTAATTTTATTAATATTTGGGTTTTTATTAAAAATATCTCCAAGATTTTTTTTTGCGCCCGAAGCAAATTTGGGCAACCCTCCGGAAAGCGGGGGAGGGAGGCGGTGAATGCTCATAGCATACCACGCAGCCGGCTGCGTGGTTATGTGGAGACTTATACCCACTAAACACCGCCTTTATGGATTGGCTTACCGATCTGACGAGAGATCTCTAAGCCGTATACGAACGCGACTCTCCTTGGCAGAAAGGAGGGCGCAAGCGGCGAAAAGCCGCTTAGAAGTGTGCCTTACTAAGGCAGATTAAGGGATGTGTTATGTAGGCTCGGTCTGAGCCGCCAGGAGGCAGTTCAGGCCAGCCGAAAGCTTGTTGGGGGGGGGGTTCGAGAGAGAGTTTCTCGGTCTGCGCACACTATAGCGAGTGTGGATAGGGGCTGCATAGGCAGCTGTCTCACGAATGAGATGATTTGGGTGGGACTCTGAGGCTTTGAAAAATCTCTCAGAGAGTGATTTAAGGAACTGCTGGATTGTTGGGAGCTCTAAGTCCCGGTGTAGGTCAGCATTACGGACATAATAGGGCGAGTTAGTGGCCCTATGACAGAATAGATTTTGAACTATTTGAAGTTCATTTATAGCTTTGGGCTTAGCATGTGCGAAAATGGGGGCCGCGTAGGTCATGACAGGTCGTATGGAGACCTTATATAGGGTTCGCTTGTTGCCGAGGGACATTTTACTGTCTCTGCCCAACATGCTGTTGAGCCTACCCATGTAAAATCGTGCGGTGCGAGTAACCTTCTTGATATGGGGTTCGAAAGTGAGCCTTGCATCAAGGGTGACGCCTAAATATTTGGCTGTAGTTTGCCATGTCCTGATTGGCGGAGTGGTGGTGAGACGGCGTTGTTTATATTCGAAGCAAACGGCGGAGCTCTTCCCCAGGTTTACGTCGATACGCCATTTTTGGAACCAAGCTCCTAAGTCGCTTACTGACTTTTGGATCTTGTTCCAAATCTGTGGCAGTGAGTTGCCTTTAGAGTAAAGGCTGTGTCATCTGCGAAGAGGGCTAGTTTAACACCATTCGACGGGATAGGGATGTCGTTGGTGAATAGTATATATAGCAGGGGGGCAAGCACAGACCCTTGAGGGACACCGGCTTTGATTTGACGAGTAGAGGATAGCGTGCCTTCGTGTCTAAAGCAAAAGGTACGATCCTTCAGATAGGAGGCTACAAGGCGACGAGACGGTCAGGGAGGCCTAAGTCGTACAATTTGTAGATAAGGCCTTCGTGCCAAACTCTGTCGAGTGCCTTGGCAATGTCGAAAAAAGACCGCGATGGTGTGTTGCCGACGAGGATAAAAACCCTTGAGGATATATTCCATTATGCGGGGAACTTGCTGGGGGCACGAGTGTTTGGCTCAAAACCCGAATTGTTGTGGGATGACAAGAGGATCGCCGTCTGTGGGAAAAATGGCGCCTCATGCGCAAGGATGGCTCGTTTGAAAAGTTTGCCCATGGCCTTGAGGAGGCTGATGGGATGGTGATTGGAGGGGAGGTGGTGAGGTTTGCCTGGCTTGGGAATGCCAATGACAGTTGCCTTTCCAAGAGGTGGGAAAGTAGCTGAATTCGAAGCAGCGTTGAAGATTATGGCCAATAAGGCGATCACCTGCTCCGGAAAGTGTTTGAGGGCTTGGTTGGAGATGCCATCCGCACCCAGTGCTTTTTTGGGCTTAAGTCCTTTGATGGTAGATGAAATCTCATCTTTGGACACAGTGATAGGGTCAGAGGCGGTGGGGGGCGAGTTCCGGCGACGGACCTCGTCCTCCACTAGTTGGATGTGTATGGGGTCAGTGGGTTGTGAGCTGGGAGAGCATTGAGCGGCGACGCTGTCGGCGAAGCACTCAGCCTTTTCTTCGTCCTCGAAGGCAATAGAGCCGTCGAGACGAGACAGAGGGGGAGTATGCGTTATAGCGTCTATCCGGAGGGCTCTCGCCATCTGGTAATACGCTGTGTGGGAGGGAGAGAGTTTCTCCATGAGATTGCCCCTTTCGAGGTCTCTGTAATCTTGGAGGCGGTAACGGAGTTTGCGTTGAAGGCGGTGGGCCGCGAGTCTATATTCGAGAGTGGGTTAGCGTGCAGCTCTACGGAGGGCAGCTTTTTTGGCTTTTAGCAGGTTGCTAATATCTAGGGGAGGACTAGTTTTAGCAACCGGAACGACCTTTTCATTCTCTTTAAGAGAGAATGTTATAAGTGAGGTGAGATTTTTGACCGCGGTGTCTATTTTCTCCTACTGTCGTGGACGTCGGAAGAAAGGGTTATGGGAGGGTCCGGAGAGTCCATAGCCGAGGCCCTTCCAGTCCTTTGAAGCCCTTCCAGTTGGCGTAGGTTTTGGAAGTAGAAGTTGGAGATGGCTGATGGCCAAGAAGGAGGGATACAGGACGGTGGTCGGATCCTAGATCATCGAGAGACTCGATTGCTCTAAGGTTAAGGGAGACTCCTTTAAATAGAGCATAGTCTAGCACGTCAGGAGCGTAGTTAATATTGTCGGGATAGCGGGTGACAGCGAGGGGGGCTGTAGACAGTTAGATCGAGAGACTGAGTGATATTGAGCAGCACCCTGCCACTACTAGTAGTAGTGCGGCAGGTCCATTCAGTATGCTTGGAGTTAAAATCTCCAAACATAATGACTGAGTCGCCTAATGCAAGGATGGCTTCGAAATCTTCCTTAACGGGGAGGGTAACGCCAGGGATATAGCAAGAGGCTATAATGATAGACTGGTGTCCAGTCATGGCTAATCTAGTGATAGTGGCTTCCATACTGGTAAGCGTCGGAGTGGGGATGTGGTAGCAATGAAGGGACTTTTTGTAATAAATGGCAGTACCGACGCCTTTGCGGTCGGGTCTGTCATTACGGAGAAGTGAATAATTTTTAATAGAGAGGCCTTTAGAGACCTTAGGGCTGAGGTGGGTCTCCTGAAGGAGGAGGAGGTCGGCTTCGCGATCTCGAAGAAATAGGAGGTTATTTCGCAAACCGCGGATATTGAACGAAACAAGCGACAAACCCTTTGGTTTGATACGACCGTGCGGTATTGCGGGAGCAGAGGGCTCCGGTATAATGTTTTTAATTTTTACAACGACTTGAGTAGATTGATGGGCTCAGAAAGAGCAAGGAGACGGTCCTGTGGTAACTGAGCAGTGCGCAGCTTACGCGCAGGGATAGAGATTTCCTCTATATTGATCTTATTCATAGTGCTATACACTAGGCTTAGATCGTCTGCTACAGGGTCTGCCTGTTTTTGTGGGGCGGCGGAGGGCTGCGGGATGTTGGTTGCCTTTGGGAACCAAGAGTTTATTGGGAGCGGCGTAGGCTGGGAGAGCGGAAGGCTCATAAGGGGCCGAGGAAGGCCCTGAGGTAGCCGATAGGGGCCCTGAGGGGGGCCGATAGATACCCTGTGTGGGCTGAGATGAGCCCTGAGTGGGCTGTGGTAGGGGCTAGCCCTGGCGGGGCATGCGGCTTCCAAGAGCCGGGAAAGTTCGGTCATTGACCTGGGGTGGAGCTTTGCGGCTCAGAAGTGGGCGAGGAGCGCGAGGGCAGCCTCTAAAGTTGTCCGGGTGGCCTGTTTGTCCGCATAGGACACATTCGGGTGGGGATTCGGAGCATTTGGGCCGAGGGCACTCTTTTGAGTGATGAGGTTCTAGGCACTTAACGCACCTGGGTGGGGCTGAGCAGTTGGCTTCGCGGCAGCCCGTAGAGTTGGCAACGGTGGCACTGCGCTGGGTAACCGCGCCGGTGTGGGGCTTCGACCTTTACACGCGACAGGCCGCACACAGTGCGTAGCTCGCAGAAGATTGCCTTCGCCTCCGGCATATTGGTGAGAACGAGGAGGGCGAGGTTAAATCTCTCGCCCCTGCTGCTGTGCATTTTGTGCACAGCCTCTATGGGGAAGCCTTGGGACTTAAGGTCTTCCAGAATGTCCTCGTTTGCGAGTTCATAAGGAACTCCGCGGAGGACCGCCATAACCTTCCTTTCTTCGGCGAGAGCGTATGTGTGATAGGACACTCGCTCGGCCGTGAAGAGACGGGTTATATTTCGGAAGTCTTCTATAGACGCCGGCATGATTTTGATGGCCTCGCCGACATTGGTGGCTTGGTCATATTTGAAACGCTTATCGTAGAGGGTTTTGGATAACTGTGTGAATTTCGCCTTGTCTCTGAGAAAGACAGGGGGCGGGGCTTGGCTTTTAGCTAATTTGGGAGCGCAGCGGGTTGCTGGCTTGGCGGTTGTGTCTTTCGACTGAGTGGCGGCAGCGTTTGGGGCTGCGGAAGTAGGGGCAACGATGGGGGCTGCGGAGGTTGAGGCAGCGGTGGAGGGTGTGCGGGCGGCGTGGCGGCCGCCGGGGCGGGGGAGTGCGGGAGGTCGCGGCGCGCTTCGGGCCACGCTTGGATTTAACTAGCGTGAATTGGGCCGAGTCTGTGATCGTTCCTTCAGAGTCGGATGACTCCGAGGAGCCGGTGGAGCTGAGGGCGATCCTTTTTCGGGAGGAGGAGGTAACGGACGTGGTGTCCGAGTGCTCCATATCGGAGTTGGGGGACGTGGGCGAGTCGTTTTGCGGGGTAGCCGCTTGGGTCGCTGGGAAAGCCGCGACGGCGGGCGGGGAGACACATGTCTTAGGGGCAATGGGAGAGGAGAGGATCTCGTTTATTTGGATGGGTAGGCCTGTGGCTTGGACGAATTGGGCGGCAAAGGCCATAAGTTGGCTCTCGAAATTGCTCATGTCTATGGCAGACATGATGCCTAGACATGATTTGGACAGGGGGGGAGTGACGATTTTAGTCTAAGAATCTAGAGGTCCCTGCTCTGAGAAAAACAGGGCCTTGGGTGGCAGATGGGGAGGACTGACGCTCTATTCCCAGAAGCTGGGGTCCCTATGTTCTGACACGAACAAGGGCTCGCTCTGAGAAGAGCAAGAACGATCTTCCAAAAACAGTAACAAACAACAAAGTAACAGTATAACAATAAACAATAACAGAACAATTAAAAGTAAAACAACAAACAAAACAATAAAAGCAAAGCGCGCTCGAACCTCCCCGCCGGAGCGAGGGTGCAAGAACGATGCAAAACAAAAGAACTCACCGACAGCGTCTGCTCGGCCGGTGTATGCCAGGGAGAGCGGGGCGCGCGGACGAGAGGTTGCATTCCGCACTAGGACGAAGCACGAACGAACTGTACGCACGACCGCTCGGGGGCGGTGCGCAGACGGAACTCGAGTTTTTTGCAGAAAAAGTATAACATAGATCACTTCATCCTTTCCACTTCCAAAGACTAGCTCGGAGAGATAGACAGCCAGACAGTTTTAGAGAGCAAGTCCATGGGTCACGCATAGTGTACATTTTGCCCATTGCGTGCAATGCGTCGTGTTCGATGGTAATCTGGTTATTTGTACGATTAGATATATAATGAATGGTAATATAATGAAACCATAAATAACCAGTGTGCGTGTGTCAGCTCCGACGTGTGAATGGAGTTTACTCTTGAAAACGATTGTTATAAAATTATAGAAGGAAGTAGATGAACCCTTAAGTATTTTTGAAATATTGCCGAAAATGAAGACAGATGATAGTACCAACGATACCGTTGACGATGGGACCAAGTGAAAATATATCGAGTCGATGAAAAAAAACATCTTTTCACGTTTTATTAGCTTTATTCATGCTACATCAAGTTAGTACAGCTTAATGAGACAATAATTTCATGAAAAAATTACGAAAATACTGAAAAACAAAACCTGCTGTGAAAATTAAAATAGTACCAGCTAATTATAGAGTCTGAACTCATTTATTTAGCTCGGTTCGAAACAATGCATAGGTATTACTGTACTTCGCTCACTCTACCCTTCCCGTTTACACACGTGCTGCCACCGCCCGGCCGACCCGTGTCGCCTCGCAATTAACAATGTGGGGTATTATTAATTAATTATTTGTTATTATTAATTATTAATTAATTACTCTAATTAAAAATTGATAATTAAAATAATTACAAATGGAGCTACTGTGGTCCTTTATAATGGAAACAAGGGAATGATTTAAAAATACTCCATTTAGTAAAAAGCTTGTTACAAAAATATGAAAAGTGTGAGGTTAAATTTTTCGGTAAAAAAGAAAAAAAATGTTGTTAAAAAATTAATCTTGTAAAATTAGTTGAATATTGTTTCATTACTTTAAACAGAATTGAGGAGAATTTGACATGGATTTTAGGAGAATTTGACAAATAGGTGTAGGCAACGATGCAACATATTGCGGCGATGCCAAACCAAAATTTATTAACTCAAATTTGCAGACGAAATATGAATTAGAGGCGGTAATCACAATAATACTTGAAAGTAATTATAATAGTTTTGACTTCTTCTTCTTCTTCTTTTTAAATTCAAAGTATTGGACGGATTAAAGAAATGAAAATCAATTAAAATAAAGTAAATGAATTATTTCCTAGATTTATTACTGATAGATTAGTTAACTATCGATCATTATTGCAATTGATTTTAACTACTACATTATTCAGTACCATTACATTTCTATTTGTACAAAATCAAAGATAAAAATGAAAATGTGTTTATAATTGTGTGAGTTACCTAATTACATAAGTTTAATAATTTCAATGTCATTTTTTGTAGTAATGAACTGCTTATTACATCAGGGGACAATTGATTGTCTAATTGTATTTAAAAATGACAAATATAACTTCTAAAGTCGTAGGCATAACTAAAGTTATAAAATAAAAGTTGGGAATGTCGTAATGGTTTAACGATATGTGGAAATAGTCAGTGATTACCGAAAGTATACACGATTTACGCGGTAGGCATTTGTCCCGGCGGGAATTGATATTTTAGTTTTCGAGACAGTTCCGTGGTAACGTGCGCGTGAGGTTCAGTTGTTTTGTTTTACGGCCGGTCTCAATTTCATACAATCAGTTATAAGTAGATAGCCATCGAAGGTAAACAGTTAAGTTTAAACTATCTGTTACTGTCGTTTCAATAACGTAATGTTCGATAGCTTCCCCGAGGTAAAAGATAGATAGCTCATGATAACTTTGGTTAACGCGTCCCTCCTAAGCGTTTTGTTTTTCCTTCGATGTAAATTGCGTCACGTTTTGCAATAAAATATTATGATTTATTTAAAATAATATGATTATTATAAAATGTTTTAAATTATTGTAGTTATTAGTTTTAATATAATATTGGAAATTATTCATCATATACATTTCTAAATTAAGGCGAGCATCAAATAATGACAAACTTTTATCTTAAAAAATTAAGCAACGAAACGCAACGCTTGGCGTTCGGCATTGACACATTGGCACTGGCCTGACTAGACGTTGACAGTTTGTGTTTTTATTAAACATCACATCAAACATCAAGAAGATTTAAATTTTGTTTATGTGTAGCAGTATTTTATCAGCGATAAGCATTAATATAGCTCAACAAAATACCGTAAGTATTGTGATTTCTTTGCCGTGTTGAAATGTAACAAACAAAGCTTGCATCTTTGTCTAAAATCCGCGCCAAGTGTAAAGCATCTATAAAATTTTGTTTCAGATGAAGGCCAATGCCCTTGGAAAGGACGAAATACTCTTCCTGATTGACTTGATTTCCAAGCAAAAAGTAATTACTACCAAGGCAACGAATGCTACAAATAACAAATTAAAGGAAGAGGCTTGGAAATCCATAGCGCAGGAGTTTAGTGCGATGGCGGGAGAATTACGGCGTCCTGAGCAACTACGCTTAAAGTGGGAAAACTTAAAGAAGTCGGCAAGGAAACGCAATGCATAAGACAAAATAATTTAAAGGTTTGTAATAAGTACATACATCAAATATTTCGTAACATTTTGTGAGATATACCTAATCATCTTAGAACACTAATATGTATTATTTCTATTTAAACATTTTTGTTTGCAGACCGGTGGTGGAAAAATGTACATCCCTCCCGATGAAGCACTGGACCGTGTAACATCTATGTTGGGTGCAACATGCACGGGGTTCACTGTGGAGTTTGGTGGTGACAGGGAAAAAGAAATGATGCCACCAGATGCGGTTGTGGAACTCATTGATTTACAATCTTTGCCGGAGCATTCAGGGGCTATTAATAGTGATTTGGTGATGGGAGGTGGTGGTGGTGCTTAGTGTGGTGGTGATAGTGAGAAAATTTTTACACCAAAAAGATTTATTTTTAATAATCCCTACAAACCTTGTAAGTTATATTTTACCACAGTTGTTAGTAGTGCTACTAAACAAAACAGACCATCTCTATGGTTTAGTGGTGTGAAAGCTTTTTGCATGTTTTTAACAACTTTGTGTTTTTTTTTCTGGTTCATCAGGAAATCTTAAGGCTGGTCACCCAATTGTTTGATGAACAAGCCAATGTGTGGAATAGGCATGTAGTACAGTTGGTTATGTGTGATTTCTAATGTAGTTTGGATATTAGTAGTTACCAATATGTTTTTTTATGCCGTCTCCTGTGCCTGATCTCTGTGGTCATCAGTCATCAAATCTATCAAACTAGGAGAGTGTAAAATATGAGAATTTAACTATGTTTTTTATTTTCACAGTAAAGACACGTCAAAAGCCCTCTGAAGAACTACAACGGGCTCAGATAAGAAAGGAGTTAGCCATGGCTGCTTATTTTGAAGCCAAAACTGAAGTAGTTAAACTTGAAAAAATAAAACTACAGTTAGAAATAGAAAAATTAAATGAGTGACCTGTGACTAATATAGTGCCAATGCTAAGATTGTGTAAATAGTGACAATAAGGTGTGTTCTTTAATAACTTGTGTAATGTTTTTATGAGGTTTACTCTAAAATAAAATCTATTTTGTACATTGATTTGTAGAGAAAAATTTCCAACCGCTCGATGATGCTTTGTTTCTATCGTATTTATTATTGTCGTAATAGCTATTTCGTAAAAGACATGCGGACATAGATTTCTGTGTGACATTGCAGTTTTCTTAGAGTGGTACCTATAATTAAGCCCTCACCGTTACTAGCTGCAATAGAGTTGAAATCAAATCCTATTGTCTAGCTTGAAGTAGGCTTGCACGTTGTTTTATATTAAACATTTTTGCTTTTTATCAGGCAACGGGGATCTAAATAAAACTATAGTCGATTAAGAAACTCATTCAATAACATGCCTTTCACATTATCGAAAAATACTAATTAACCTGGCCTTAAGAACACAGAAAAGCCATTACAGCTACAGCCTATCGAAAGTTCACTGCTTAACAAAATCTTTCTATGTGTTCTAGACGTACTTGCTGCTTAACATAAGCTTCCAACATATATTGTGGTTATTGGTGGGCCTAAGGGATTCCGAGTTCGTGTGCATAAAGGGCTTTACGGATTGTGTTACTCGACAAGACCTAATGTCCGCCATTTCCGGAAATGACGGCTTAGGACGTACTCGAAAGCAAGCCATCTGTGCACCCGATTGCGGATAAAATTACGTGCTAAAAGAATCCAATAATTCTGAAGCAAGATTGATATCAGCAGGTCGGGGCCAGCGTGAGAATTCAATTTATGATGATAATCAACTAATAAATTCATGATATGTTCCTTACGCGGTAAAACTATAGAGTGCCGTTGGTCGAAACTCAACTGCGAGTTAGACAAGCGCCCACCTACCCAGGACGATTCTATTGACGTTGAAAAGCGCGACTACAAGTTCTATTCGATTGCAATCTTGTAATTTCATCGGAAAAATGCGCACGTTGAAGTTCACGCAATACTAGCAACTCGGCATAGCTGTAATCGGACGCTACGATATACAAACGTCGCGGTAAAAGCTTCGCGAATCGACAAACGTAAATCACGCTATGCAATAATTTCGACCAAGAGGACAAACGGTTCGCCAAAGCAATGATTGGAGAAACCTCGCTCGAAACGTTCGCAACCAGAGCGTGCCTCTTCTCTTCCGATGGTTGGAACACTGACGAAGGGTCGAAATCGGTTACTGGCCACTGCGAGGGTTCCAAGTGAACCCAAGAAGGTCCATGGAACCAAAGCGAATGGTCCATTATTTGCATCGGGGTGAGTCCCACGGCATAGACTATCGGCAGGGTTTTCCATACCGTACACCTGATAAAATTTCCGCGATCCTAACTCGTCTTGGATCTTGGCCACTTGGTTCGCGACAAAAGTATTTCAACGGTGGGGTAAAGAATGAAACCAACATAAAGCGAGGGTTGAGTCAGAAAAGGCAAATATTCTTCCTATGTGAACTCTGTCACTACATGCACTGATAACTGCGGTGATAAGCTTGGCAAGGACTAATATCGCGCAGTAAGGGCGAGAGAGAGGGGAAGACTCTTGACTTAGAGCTAATGAGGCTGATCGAATTTCTACCATTATTCTGGACGTGAAAATATACAACGCCCCCGTAAGCCTTCTCGCTAGCGTCTGCAAACTCAACGACAGTGATGACGCTATTTCTATCGACGTTTATATGACGTGGTATTTTAATTTCGCTTAGTAAAGGAAGTTCCTCTCTAAAACGTAGCCACGAACGAACGATGCTATCAGGCGGCGGGTCATCCCAATCGCATTCACATAACCAAAGTTGTTTAATCAAAAGCTTAGCGTATAGAACCACCGCGGCTACGAAACCCATGACATCCCGTAATCTAGCAACGCATGATAGCATTGTGCGCTTTGTGCACGTTTCTGCGGGCGGGTTTACCTTAAGGCTAAACACGTCGGACACCGGTGATTAACACAAACCGAGCACCTTGTGCGTATCAGAATCGTCGAATTCCTTTATCGCCGAAAGGAGGTGTGATAGTGGGATTGTATTCAAAACCGTACGCGAATTACTAGTCCACTTGACGAGATCGAATTGACCGGATTTCATGAGCCTTATAACCTCGGCGGTAGTTAGGATGGCCTCCTCCACGCTATCGACCGAGTACACAAAATCATCCATATATAACCCACTGTCAATTGCCCTCTTAACTTTAGGATAAGAGGGACCCTCATCAGAGGCGAGCTGTCACCGTGCGTAACGCATGAAATGGGCTCGACTTTAAACCAAAGCAAACGCGATTATATTCAAACACCATTAGAGGTTCCTTTGGGTCAAAGCGAAATAAAATGCGTTGAAATCGACGGTCGCATTCACGGACCCCTATGCAAAGAAACATTTGGCGAATATCGGCGGATAGTGCTATCTGAACAAACGTAAATTTGCTATTATATTTAATAGATTGCCCTGTATATTTTGCCCACTATAGAGGATATCGTTAAGAGAAAGGTGAGTGCTAGTTCTAGCATTAGCATCAAGCACTACACGTAACTTGGACGTAAGTTTGTCTTCCCTAATGACACCGTGATGTGGTATGAGATACGAATGCGCGTCTTCGTAGTTATCCAATTTTGGGCCACAAGTGATATGTAACCTTCCCTTATATATTCATTAATGACGCCGTCATAAGCTTCTTTTAATCTGGGCGAAGCGAGCATCCTGCGCTCCAAACTATAGAAACATTTTTCCGCCATTTGAAGCGAGTCGCCGAGAGACAAAACATCTCCTTTAAAGTGTAGCGCTACTAGGTAGGGTACTATATCGACCGTCGCGATCACAAACGGTCGTGCGGACGTAAATTTCCTCGCATAATCTATCATCTGGACTAACTATAGATGGAACGTTCACCTCCTCCATCTCCCAAAATTTGCGAACTAACGACTCGAGCGGTTCGACAGCCAACAGCAATAAGAGGTTGCCGAAATATTATCCATGATAGAAGCGGAATCAACGATGACGTAGCCCAAGGCGGTCTCTAGTGCCTAAGGCGCGGTATGCGAAGGAGTTGCCCCTGACCTTATTGTGTAACAAAATATGAGGGAAAAGCGATGCTCCAATGAGCATGTCTATATCTCCGGGAACAGCGTAAGTATCGTCTGCCAGAGTCAAATTCTCAAAATCAATCATTGCCGAGGTGTCGACCGAAACGGTTGGCAGACGCTCGGTGACTTTATCTACTACTAATGCATTTATATTAAAGTTAATACTACGATCTAGCCGAGAATAAAATTTCAAATTTATAGAGCCCTGTATATTTTTATTGGTACCTCCAATACCTCTGACTACGGGACATGAAAGCGTCTTATTTACTAACAATCCTAAACGCTGACAACATTGTCGTGTTACGAAACTACTCTGTGAGGCACTGTCTAGTAATGCGCGAACACTCTGTTCGTTTCCATGCGAATCCCTAACTACGATAAGGGCTGTACCCAGCAACACGGTGGAAGGAGACCGCGTTCCCGTATTCGATAGTGAGCACAGGGCGACTTCACCCGGTCGACCGTTAGAAGCGTCGACTTTAGTGTGTGTAGTTTCCCTGTCCGATTTACTTAACGCGGATATGTTGCCACTTTCGAAATGTAATAACGTGTGATGTCTGCTGGCGCACTTGTTACACACGGAACTAGAATTGCATTTAGCAACTAAATGTCTATCGCTTATGCAATTTAAGCATAATTTGAGCTGAGTTCGATTCCCAGGTTGAGCCTTGACCCTATTGTGCGAGATGTTATACTAGATGGACTGTATACGCGATGGCTTCTTATGTCTCAACATGATGGCGGATGTGGCACGCGGCACATTGGACAATGCACTCGCTCTTCCAAAATCTATTGCTTGCCAAGGTTAGGAGGGAATTCTACTTGAGCACGTTAGGAGAAAATAAAATGGGGCGCGTTAACTAACAAACAAAATGCTCAAGTAGGAATAAAATTACGGGAAACACACTTACCGGGGTGTAATTCTGATGCGGCAGATGACGCTTCCGTTGCGGTTATGCGACGTGAGGTGGGTTCTTCTGGGGTGCCCCAGAGATGCGATCCAGGCCAGTGGTACGAAGGTAGAGAGCGGTGTGCGACGATAACTCACACTATGTGAGGCTTTACTTCTGGGACGCGACTGTCCCAGGTGGTGCGGTTCAGACTAGCGGCGCGTGGCAAGAGGACGCTCGAGGGTAGCGCGCGAGCCTTTATTGTTTCGGATTTTCCCACCAAGCACCTTGGTCGGGCGTGCTTCTCATTGGTCGAAAGAATCGCGTCACCTTCTAGACACTCCCCTTTCCCCTTTCAGTGTGTACGGAAGGGATATTAGGTCAAAGGATGGGTAAACGCTTGGCAATATACCCTCGAATAAAATTAAAATACACGAATCGTTTCCGCGTAACCATATTGTCATATTACGTATTGTCTTATATTATATGGGAGATATTTGCCATAGCTGCCATGTTTGGCAAGTGAGTTGGCAAACGCAATATAGTCTTTTATTGAGCTCTGTTGGTTCAGTTTGTGTTTGTGCAGTCAATATTATGACGATGGCGATGGTAATTCTATGTAAAGATGTCGATTTTTGGACCGATGTTAGATATTAAATTCATACAAGCTTAAATTAAATAAAACTTTATTCAAAACTTTTAGGTGCTTATTGCTTTTAAATTCCTGTTGATAGTGATAATTTATGTATTGGAAACGTAGTCATTCACTGCTGACCGTTTAAGGAAGGTCTAGGTCGCTGAGCGAGTTATGGAGATTGCTGTGCTCGGAGGTTCTCTGCGTGATAGATTTCGTAATTAGGATATTCGCAGTAGAACCACAGTACCCGTCATAGCCCAAAGCATCGGTAAACTGAAGTAGTTACAGGCCGGCCATATAGTTCGTAGAAACGACAACTGATGGAGAAGATAGGTTCTAGAGTTACAGCCTCCTACTGGTAAATGAAGCGTAGGATGTCGTCCTACCGGATTAAGTGACGACCTAGTAATGTAAGAAGTTGATGGATACAGGGAGCTTTTTTTTTTTTGCGGATGGAAAATCATCTAATGACCCCTTTCGCTCTGGGTGGAGCGTAAGGGAGTGTCGGACTTTTACTGACTAAAAACCATCCGTGTTCCTTCAGTGCCTTTACGTTCCGGAGCCGCGGTATCTCTTTCGAACAGCCCGCAGCCCCGGCAGGCGTTGGCCCTTACGGGCCCCTTCACGCTGCTGACAGCTCTTTGAGGCGCGCGTGGAACAAAACGCGCCGTCGACACGGCCTGTCGTCGTTAGACGGACGGACGGCGAGCTTCCCATTGCTCGCCGTCCACAGGCCCGCGCCTACGGTGGCCGGGGGCCACGACGTAGCCCCCGACGCCCGGGGCGTCTCCCGTGGCGGCCGGGGAGGAAAGCTGCTGCTCTCTCCTTCTCCCGCTCCGCCACTTCCTTCGCTAGCATCACTGCTTCGCAGAAGGTGGTGACGGCATCCCATTCCGTCTCGCTCCGGACCATGGCTTCGACCAGGGCCGGGGAGGGTCGCCGCCGCCTATCGCCGCTACGAGGACACGGCGGTGCTCCGCCCAAGCAGGGCACACCTCCACGGTGTGTTCCACCGTGTCCTCCGGTCCATCCTCGCAGTGGGAGCACCCGGGCGTTTCCTCCCGCCCGATTCGGTGCAGGAACCTCCCGAACACACCGTGTCCGGTGAGGACCTGCGTCAGGCGGAAGGTGAGGATGCCGTGGCGTCTCTCAAGCCACTCCTCAAAGAGGGGTCTTATCGCCGCTATAGTGGCGTGCCCAGCACGGGGTTGCGACAGTCGCTCTCTCCATGTCGCCATGAGATCGTGCCGGAAGTCTATCCGCTGCGCGACAACTTGCCGCGGCAGCGGGGTTTCCCCCTCGGCATAGTGCCTCCGCGCGCCATTCGTGCAGGCGTGCGAGGACTACCGCCTCCAGATCCCAAGGCGGCAATCCGGCAAGGAGGCTCGCCGCCTCGCGGGAGATCGTGCGGTAGCCGCGAACCATTTTCACGGCGACCACCCTTTGGGGCGCGTTCAGGTGGTGGACGGCAAGCCGCGTCAAACCACGCGCCCACACCGGGGCCCCGTAAAGGGCCATGGATCGCACGATCCCCGCGTAGAGGATACAGGGCTGCGGAACGTTTTTGTAGTATTCAATCTGGGAGGCCTATGTTCAACAGTGGACTTGTAAAGGGTTGTAATGATGGTAGCGATAGATTGATATATAGAAATATGAAAGATACCTATATTTATTTTTAATTAAAACTCATGGGTCTATTTAATTTAATTAGTGGTGAACTATTTGGATCTGTAAGAGAGGCCAGTAGTCAGCCGTAGTTCCAAGAACCAACAATCGATGGGGAAAGAAAAGCTCTCGAATGGCAGCCTAGTACTGACAAGCACAATGTATTTGATAGAGTCACGGCCTTATGAAACATAAAGGTAGCCAATGGACGCAGGTGGCTCATGTTCTTACTTTTTGGCAGACTATGAGGGGGCATATATTCAGCAGTAGACTTGTAATGGGCTGTAGTAATAGTGTTGCGCGCCACAGTTGATGCCTGGTAAATGGCACTAACGTCATCTATTATCAAATAGAAGAACAACTAACCTTTCTAGAAAACTCCACACTCGAATGTTTTACACCTAGTCGGTCGGCACCGGTATTTTCTGGAATATTCTAGATGTTTCGGTAAAATAGGCCTATATAAAGCCGTTTGGGCTGCGACCAAGGAAGTATTGAATTGGCGATTCAAGCGAAGCTTTCAAGCAAAATAAAGTGAACTAAAGTGTTAAGTGTGATTTAAGTTTTAATTGGTGTTCAGTAATTAAAGTGTCAAAAAGTGTAAAGTGTAAGTTTTTATGGTCACGAACCCTAAGCTGTCAGAAGTGGGATTAAATCATGCCGATTTTACCGAAGGATGACACGGAGGGTGTTCGTACCCGAAGTCAACGCCAGCAGGAGACGGACCAGAGACGATTTGATTGTGTAACGCTGCAGACGTAGGAAGGTCAGTCGGCCACGAAGTCACGAAGTCAGCAGCTCCTACGTCTGTAGCACCTGACTTAGGTGCTCTGATGGTGATGCTGCAGGAGCAGGCTCGCTGGCGGGAGGAACATGCACGATGGTTGATAGAGCAGCAAGAAGAACAGGCCCGCTGACAGGAGGAACAGGCCTGCCGATAGGAGGAACAGGCCCGCCGACGGGGGGAACAGGCCCGCCGACAAAAGGAACAGGAACGTCGGTTGGAAGATCAGCAGATGGAACAGGCCCGCCGATTGGAAGAGCAGCTGCAGGACGGACAAGAGGAACAGGCCCGTCGGTTGAAAGAGCAGATGCTCCTCATGAAGGACCCTCACGCTACCTTTGGGAAAGAGATAAGGGAGGTGAACAACGATGCTCCACCAGCAATACCAGGGGAATTGCAGGTGCGTTGCCGACCCTTTAGAAAGGAGTAAGCTCTTTTCTTGAAGGTCCCCAAGTTTGGACATTGCGAAGGCCTTAGATCGGGTTTGGCACTAAGCGCTTCTTTTGAAGCTTCCTTCCTATGGGATTTCCGAGAAATTATGCAATTTGATCACAGGCTTTCTTGCAGATCGGAGCATCAAGGTCGTTGTAGACGGTGCAAGCTCCGATTACTAGGCTAGTAATCGGAGCTTGCACCGTTAATGCTAGTTTCCACAAGGCTGCGTGCTATCGCCAACGTTGTTTCTTCTGCATATCAATGATATATTGCAAACCCGTAAAATTCATTGTTATGCAGATGACAGCACTGGTGATGCTCTGTACACCGGCCGTGCCAATATTTCTCGGGAAAACGTCTCCGAGTACCTAGTACTAGTACCTAAATCTAGTCCAGTTTAACCCTCAGAAAACACAAGTTTGCTCGTTAACCGCTAAGAAGAACCCCTTTGTCGTATCCCCTCAGTTTCAAGGTACTCCCCTTGTTGCCTCAGCCATTAACGGAATCCACAGCGTCGACATATCGAGTGACGTGCAGTCTCGTGGTCACTTGAAAGAGAATGCCAAATTGGCCTCTAAAAAGCTTGGCGTGCTCAGCAGAGCGGGACAGTATTTCATGCTGGCACACCGCCTGCAACTTTACAAGGCGCAGATTTGGCCGCACATGGAATACTGTTCCCATCTCTGGGCTGGAGCTCCCCAGTACCAGCTTCTTCCATTTGACCGCATCCAGCGTAGAGCGGCTCGAAATGTCAACGATCGAGTGCTTTTCGATGGGCTCGATTCACTGGCGCTGTGATGTTGCATCTCTTTGCGTATTTTATCGCATCTATTATGGAGAGTGCTCTGAGGAATTTTGTTCGGATTAATTCCAGCCGCTAAATTTCGTGAACGCACTACGCAGCAAACGTCCCTATGCCATCCACACCATCTGGATGCTTGGCGGTCCACGACTGTATGTTGCACAGGGAGTTTTCTTACGCGGACGATCTCTCTGTGGAATAGTACCACTGACCATTTTTCCAGACCGATACGACCTGGGGACCTTAATGAAGAGCTTACTCCTTTCTAAAGGGCCGGCAATGCACCTGCAATTGTGGCTGTAGAAGGAAAAGGGGAGATCTCCCGCCGGGCAAGGTGTTCTGTCCGGGAAGTGGCCAACGCTCCATGTGATAGTTCGGAGCTGTTCTATATATACTGTAATGATTCGGAATGTTGATAGCGCGATTTAGGCTTCGGTGTGTTTCGCTAGTCATGCGACGACAGCGCCGCTACATCACCCCCCTGCTCAGACCGGAGGTCGAGAGTGTAGCCTCGTTTGCCGACGAATGTGCAAGTGCCAGGAGATTGCCTTGTAGTCTGCGGAGAGTCGAGAAGAAGGCAAGTAATCTTCGAGAGTGCCGTGAAGCAGAGGCGAACAGTAAGGCTCAGAGCCGTGCCAAACACTGTATAGCGCAGAGAGTAGCTTGAAGGAACAGGCAGCATTATTATTCCAGTGCTGCGATGAACCTAGATGGCTTGCAGGATATGAAGACTTCAGACGATATTTGCTCGGGAGTGAATGGATGGGGTACTTTATGACAATGATGAAGCTTGAAGTTTCCGAAGGTTGTTGGTTGCGTGTTCAGATCACGTCGGGTGGTCACCACTGTGGCCGTAGAAGGAAAAGGGGAGATCTCCAGCCGGGCAAGGTGTTCTGCCCGGGAAGTGGCCAACGCTCCATGTGATATTTCGGAGCTGTTCTATATATACTGTTTATGATTCGGAATGTGCTTAGCTTTTTTTCGCTAGTGGCGCGACGACAGCGCCGCTACACAATTCCACTGGTGTTGTGGTTCATCATGGGCGGCGGTAGTCACTTAACATCAGGTAAGCCGCATGCTCGTTTGCCCCCTCTTCTATATATATAAAAAAAACAATGCCATCTTCCATGATTTTTACTGCGCCTAGAGAGTAGAAGTACAGAGACGTACAGAGAGAGGAAGTAAGACCAGTACCAAATCTCGAGCGAACGTCCTCAGCACCATTGAAGGGATACCGTCAGGCCCACTCGACTTGTGGATGTCCAGGGAGAGGAGTGCTTTTCGAACCGAGCGCTGTGTAAACCGCACTTCCGGCATGGAGTACTCACACCGCGGGATGATCGGCGGCGTTTTGCCCCCTGTCTTCGAGAGTCGAGTTGGACGCAAAGAAAGAGCCTAGCAGATCGGCTTTCTCCTTTGCGGCATGGGCTAGTGAGTCATCCTCCCTGTGCAGAGATGGAAGAGATGGCTGAAAGAAAGTCCCCTGGACAGCCTTGGCAAGAGACCGGAATGCACGGGTTCCAGAAGGAAGGTGAACTAGTTTCTCGCCAATTCTGACTATGTGCTCTGACTTCGCCTTGGCAATGATTCTTTTGAAGGACCTGGAGGCGGAATTATACTTCTTTGCTAGAGCGCTGGTGTTTACATCCCGAGGACGTTGATGCGTTAGTCAGCGTCAGGCTTTGCAGCACTCCTGCTTATAGCGTGATGCTATTCTACAGGAGCGACCAAACCATGCTTGGGATCTGCCTCCTATGGGCACCACAGAGGATGGAATAAAAAGTTCCACATCCTGAAGTACCACATCAGCGACAGAATTAGCAACAACATTGGGATCGTCCGGCAAGAAGCAAACCCACCCCCAATGGTAGGATGCAAAAAAAAGACCGCCTGCTATCCCAATCAGCTTACCTATATTGCCAAACTCGGCGGCATCCTGCAGAATGCAACAGCGATTTCAGCGTGAGTGGCGCCACACTCCGGACAAGATAATGGTCCAAGGAGCCTAAAGGGGCGTCGACGGAAATCTGATATCCGTCCGGATGAGAGGTCAGCAGAAGATTCAACAGGGAAGATGTATGGTCCTCCACATAGGCGAAGTAGGTGTTACTTCACCAGTTGTCGAACGTGAACCAAGCCACTTGGCGTGGTGGGCGTTAAAATCGCCGAGGATCACGATCTCTGTGGAGGGGATCTGCTGTAGCAAAGAATTTGTAGCCATTTGGACGTGGTCAATGAGTCGGTATGTTTCGGCATCACGGCCACTGCTACGGGTTCCTCTATAGAGGATGCGCGGATGGTCTCTGTATACGCGTAGCCAAAGGATAGTCAGGTCCGTGCCTTCAAGGCTGCCGACGCGTCGAGAATGGATGTCCTCTCTGACGTATAGGCAAACTCCAGCCCGAGGCACAAAGGAGTGTTTCAGTCTGTAACCCCGGGCAGGAGAGATACGAAGTATCGGCTGGAGAGGACACCTGCGTCTCGGTCAGAAAGAACAGAGCCGGCCTCGCCGCCTCGAGATGATCGATAGTGGACGGCGTTTAGGTTAGAATGAAGTCCCCTGATATTGCAGAAATTCACGGATAGCGTAGCAGGGTTTGCCTTGGTCTTGTTGCTCAGATTTCCCACGAGCAGTTCTTATCTTGAGCGGAATTTTAACCCCCCCCCCCATAATACGCGGGGCGTGGGCCTGAGCACCCACGCTCAGGAGTGGAGTAATTTGGTCGTGGATGCTCAGCGAGGGATTCTCCATTGGTGCTGGTACCCTCCTAGGGTATATCTTTACTTAATTCCGCTAACATTTTAAGGGGGGGGGGGAATTGGGCCTCCGGTATCCTACACTCACCAGATAAAACGCGGGAACTGAGCTTCAACTTCACGCCGGTATTCTGTGAGGTACGTGCAGCAGCAAAGCTGCCGCGTGGCTCTACCAGTTTTTAGGACTAGGTTACGAAGGGCAAACGGCCTTGATGACGTTAAGTCTCGTTTCATATTACCCGAACTGTCTTATAAATATTTAGATTTTACTGTGTTAACTTAAATAAAAGGGTTTTAAGAGATAAACTTGATGGTCTCTGGTATTTTCTCTTTGTCAAAATTGTGAAACAATGTAATAGTTCTGCTTCGCATTAGCTTAAAGATCACTGCTAGGTGTGGGCCTCTCGCAGGAATGGGCATCTCACTCTACATTAATGAAGAAATATAACGCGAGTTTGTATGTGCCGTTATTGGTAATATACTTCATACAAGCGTATAATATAATATCATTATCATCATCATTACAGCCTTCAAGTTTAGTAGTGGACTTGAACACTACAAAACTTAGGTCTGCACCAAGGAAAGCCATAAGCATACGTACCAAGCCATCACTCAATGTAACAGAAAGATAATCTCCACTTCGTTTACCGGTATGATTGTGCCACTCGAGAAACTTTCTTTTCCATCGATTGTCCGTTCATCGAGCTATATGGCTGACCTATCGTCACTTCAGGTTACTGATCCAGTGAGCTACGTTGGTTACTTCTTCATAACGCTTGGGCTTTATGACCACAATTTAATGTTACGTATTTAAAAATAATTTATGTAAAAAATGTGTTTATTAATGAATCTCCAGCACCTTATAAACGGCAAGGTCCTGGACGAGGATGTAATTACAGCAAATCTTCAGATAGCGGGTAGAAAACCAATACTTGAAGTCCTTCAGAAGCTCTTTAATTCCGTCCCTCATGGTGGTACTACTCTGGAGGAGTACTCGTCACGTGTACTTGTTCTTAGAAGGTGTAATAAACCGTGGGGCTTAACTTGCAGGATGAACTTTTGTATCTTCCATTTTCTACATTTTCGTGCACATCTGAACATTTGAACTTGAACATGATTTTGCGATAGTTGCCACGCTTGGCAGACGGTTTGGCTACCGCATTATTTTGAGTTGTTATTAGAAATATGCTGCCGCCCATCTCTTGTTCCAGTTTCCCTCTGTCGTCTCTTACAATACCCTCGGGAGGAAGTTATGAGGTAGTGGATATTCTTACACCACAACTACACGGTTAAATTTTACCCTTATATATTTATTTTACATATATAATGACAACCGTCACATGTTTTATTTGGGATACAAAAGACATACAAGAAATATAACGTCAAACGAAAGTTGTAAATTCGAGAACTTATCTCAAATTCAGGTAATTACTGCAGTCCAACCTTAAAATCTATCCTTGAATATTTATTTTAAGTACACGAAAAGGAATGTTTGGTTCCCTAGATACCTAATTAGGTCGGAGTCGGACTATTTTCGTGAATATTAAAAAATACTGTGCTAAAATATTTTTTCGAACTGGTTTAGGTAAGTTGTGTCAAAAGATATTAATAAAATTTCTAAATTCTGAGCAATCAACTGTTTGAATTTGTTTTATTTGAATATATTGTATTAAGAATAGGGCAAAGTTACTAAAGATTCTTGCCAATGTTTAAGTAGTGATAGGGTAAAATAAAGAATTCATCGTCATCATTATTGATGTCTGTCTTCAAAAGTCCATTGTTGAACATATGCCTCCCCCAAGGAATGCCACAAATCACGGTCCTGAATTATTGGCACAAAATAATAAATTAACAATAAATAAAATAGACGATATGACGGCTGCGGAAAGCCGCATAAGGATAAGAAAGGACGTAGTATCTTCCAGGACAACTGTCTGAGTCCAATATGGTTCTGCCTTTCTTAAAACCCTCTCAGTACTTTACTGGAGGGCTCCGGGAGAGGATTTTAGCACCAGAAAGGAAGTACAAATTGCCCCACCTTTTCTATATGGATGAACTCAAGTTATTCGCCTCCAGTCACCCCATCTTGTGGAATTGCTAAACATCGTTTGTGAATTTAGCAATTTGAATGGAGCCGGGGACAGATAAGTGTGCGGTTCTACATTTTGAAAAGGGAAGGGTTGCTAATTTTGAGAGCATAGACTTATCTATGCCCGTCAACTTAAGGACCCTTTCCGAAGCTGAAACGTACCGATACCTGTGTATGTCACAGAACATCGCTATCGACGAGGCTGGCTTCTCTCTGATACGAGGGCGGCACTGAAAATTTCGGGAATCAAGGAAGTGACACAAAATTACAATTTAAGAATGTATTTATTGCTTTTCAAAGTATTCTCCGCGAAATTTGACACATTTTTCCATACGATGGAACCAATCATTGAAGCAACCATTCCATTCGGTAGTTGGGGTCTCCAAAATGGCCGTTTTGTAGGCGTCCATAGCTTCTTCAGGTGATGAAAATCTCTGTACACACAATTTATTCTTTATTTTAGGGAAAGTATGGAAATCATTAGGGCTTAGGTCGGGGCTGCACGGCGGATGGTTTAATAATTCTATGTTTTCTTGCTCTAAAAACTCTTTTGTTCTGTGTGCGGTGTGAGAACTCGCATTGTCGTTATGGAGGATGATGCGGCGGTTGCAGTTCTCTTTACGGAGTTCAGAAATGACCTATGGCAAACAAATGCTAGCATACCATTCTGCATTAACCTTTCTTAGTCCCTTAAGAGGAATAGTCGTAACATGGCTGGTTTTAGAGACAAACGTGGCCACCATTTTTTTTGCAACACTCCGTGAACGAATAATTTTTGTTGGCTTTAACTCATTTTCGAACACCCAAACTCTGGTGTGTTTGACTGGTTTTTTGTTTCGGGTTCGTACGCGTATATCCAAGATTCGTCATTTGATACGATGTTGTATACAGCATTTGAGGATCCTGCGTGGAATCTTTCGAGAGTTCTGACGCACCAAGTAACGAGAGCCGCTTTTTGCTCTTCACAGAGCGAATGCGGTATCCATCGGGAAAACAACTTTTTTACACCTAATTGTTCATCCAAGGTTATTTGTATTTGACTCATGCCAATGTCTAAAGTTGCCTGAATTTCGCGGTATGTCACATGTCGATCTTCCTCAATCAGCTTACGCACAGCATCAACGTTTCCTTGGGTAACTGCAGTTTTTGGACAAACTTGACGGGGATCATCACTGAGCTTGACACGTCCACGTTGAAATTCAGCAAACCAGCGATAAATTGTGGTTTTGGATGGGGCTTCATCACCAAATGCAGAAATCATCCGGTCAATACACTGTTTTTGTGTTAAACCACTTCGAAAGTCATAATAAATCATCGCTATTGAATTTTCTCGAGTCAATTCCATTTTCTCAATGACTAAACAAGTTTGACAAAACCTTGTGACAAGACCGAGAATCTTTTTTTAAATAAATAAATGGTATTCGATTTTTAAAACCAAGGAGTTTTCAATTAAAAAGATTTTAATATGACAGGAACAGTGGAAATATTCCATTCCCGATACTTTTAGTGCAGCCTAGGTACCATGTAAAAGGATCATCTTACGTCTAGATCTCATTTCAGATTGGTCATATAATTTGAATAACAGTTTCATGCTCATTCAGAGTTTTAGAAGATGTGAGCACAAAAGATGTTGGTATAGAGCTATTTGATTGTAGACTTTTCTGAAACTCTTCCATTTGAGTGTTGAATAAGGATGACATGTCTTCAAGTGACTTCTGTAGTATTTCCTTTTTGGTGACAGTGGAAGGACAGGTTATGAACACACTGTGAGAATAATTTAGTGGCAAAATTCAGTTGCAGGTTTGTAAACAGTTATAAGGAAATATGCTGGTAGGTTAAAAACTAAATAAGCACATCAGTCAACTAATTTGGCACATCAGTCATAGAGCTTAGGGTTCGTGACAATAAAAACTGCCGATTGAATTACCAAAATTGACACTTTAACTACCGCACACCAATTAAAACTTAAAACACACTAATAATTAATCACACTGATCACTTTAGTTCACTTCTCCGAAGCTTCGCTTGAATCGCCAATTCAATACAGCCCTGGTCGCGGCCCTAAACGGCTTTATATAGGCCTTTTCCACCGAAATATCTAGCATGATCCAGCAAATACCGGTTCCGATGGACTAAATGTAGAACATTCTAGTGTGGATTAGGTGTGCTATCCAGAAAGCTTAGTTCTTCTATTAGATAATAGGTGGCGCTAGTGTCATGTACCAGACATCAACTTAATCGCGCAACATTAGCGTTAATGATATGCGTACAAATATTTTTCTTCTGCTTTCATTGTCGTTATTGTTAGGTATCAGATCTCCAAGTACTGGTTTCACAGTTCGGATTTCGCATCGCTTTTCCTCCTGCTGCTCCACCAGAAGATATCCTGAAATTTCTCCATAGTTTCCTACATGGTGAACTAAGAGCAACTGATATAGCTGGCATCAGGTGGTTCACTCCGAGTGGACTAGTCGAGCCCAGTTTTAAATGTGTTTGGTGAAGTTGTCGTGGAAGAGGCGTATAGTGCTGTGCTGTTTGACTGTGCTATGTGATGACTCATACGGAGCAGCACCGTTGATGCAATCGTGGTCATGCCGTAGGTGTAAGTGAGTGTTGATATTTTTCGCCGATTTTTCTGCCCTCCACGGCAGAAATTTGGTAGAAGTGACAACGTATCTTTGGCTTTCTTTTCTTGAAGTTGGTTGCAGGTGTCCATGCAGTAGCCACTTACAATCAGGTGGGCTGTAAGCTCGTTTGTCAGTTCAGTTTTATGAAAAAACTCATATAAATCAATTGTTGAAACATTATTAGGGACCTGACTTTATTCTCGTTAATTACCAAAATAAAGATGGGTAGGATCAAATACACACCTAACATTGTAATTTCAGTACTCGTGATGACGTGCGCTTAAGGTATTTTGTAAATCCAGTGATAAATAAAAGTAAAAAAATTTATGTCTTTATACCGATGATGTTCTTTCTTGTTCTCTGTATAGTTAAAGTAAATAGGGGGAAACGATATAGTTATTGGCCAGTTAAGCTACCTTATAACTTCAATTGTAAAAAAATTATAGTTTTAAATAAAAATAATTTTAATCATATTCTCATAATGTATATGAATGATATAATATTGTTTGCGAATTCTTCTTTCTTATATTTTTGTAATAAAATCAAAACAAAAACACAATCATCAAATTTGCTGAAGTTGGCCACATATTTACAATTATTGGATAGAAATTGGCACAGTTATCAATCAAATTTTGAGTTTGTTCAAAATAAATAAATTAATATGGTAGTTATTGGCCTACTTTTTGGCTTTATGGTTTAGTATAACTTGTGACGTAGTAATTGGCCTAGGCCAATAACTATTAATATACTTCTAATTTTTATGAGAATTGAATGGGCGGTGAAATATCGAAAAATAAAGGAATTTTATTTTTTACAAACAATTTGTTCAGTATAGAATATGTATAGAATTTGGCATTACTGGCCAATTACTCTAAACTTTTGAAATCATTGATACAGTAATAGGCCACAATATTTTTAAGGCTATGTTAGTTAAGTTAATGTTAATGTTTTTCAGTTTTAACATGGTTAGTGTGCTTAAAATACTATGTATGCTTTCTTTTATTATTTTTATTAAAGCTCTATATTCATAAAAAGTACAAAAAGTATTCATAATAAAAATTATGGATCTTAATATTTTTTACAGTTTATATATCATAAAATGTTACGTACATTCATAAAATTACTATGAAATGAGACATAAAAAAATAAAATAAAATATGCCCATTTAATCAGTTATCCAAAAAGTTAATAATATCCTGGTGATGTCATGAGTAACAATAATAAATGGGTCTTTTACTTAACGCAAGTAGAGAACGGCAAATAATGATTGTTCTTAGGAACGAATTTGCACACTTTTATCACTTGGCGTGTGATTAGTTGTTTACAACTATTCAGAAAGCAGACGGCCGTTTTAAATAGTGTCGTAGCGACGGTCGTTAGTTATCTTCAGTATATTAGTGTATATTTAGTTAGTTTCGACCATCGTTGCGCAAGCACGTGTTTAAACTTCCTACTAATAAACACTCATCGAGTTAGTTCATTTGTTATTGTTTTTAGTCGTTACCGTTATTGTTATTATTGTTGTTACCGTTATCTGTATTTTTTTTTTTTTTCGTAAATGGCGTCATATTCTAATAGTGAATATGCTGAAATCATGTACTGTTATGGTACTGCTGACGGCAATGTTGCTGGAGCTCGTAGAAAATATCAAAGTTACTTTCAGGATCGCCAGCTTCTTCACGTTTCTGTCTTCGGAGTTACCTATCGACGATTAAGTGAAAGCGGCATTATTCACAGAAATCTAGCGGATACTGGCAGATCACGACGTTTCACGGCTGACGATGAAGAAACAATTACGCAACATTTTATTCACGACTCTAACGTCTCAACGAACACTGTAGCACGCCGGCTCGGTATGAACCAGTGGAAGGTATGGTCCGTGATGCACCTGTCAGGCCAACATCCGTTACAATACCAACCGGCAAAAACGATGTACGAGGGCAATCCATCGAGTAGACTCCAGTTTTGTCGTTTCATGCTGAATGCCGACGCAGACGAAGATATTTTTTGAGAAACTATTCTACGCACGGGTGATTCCAAATTTGACCGAGATGGTATTACAAACTACTAAAAAACTTAAAGAAACAGCGTTACAGCGCGGATTTACTTTGAATGTATGCACGGGTATTGTAAATGACAAACTTATTAGGTCTAATTTTATGCCACAAAATGCAAAAGTGGAAATTTACGAAATTATTTTGCGAAATGATTTGAAAATTTAGTTAATAGATGTTTCAGAAGAAATTAAAAGTAATTTGGTTCATTAGCATGACGGCTGTTCAGCTCGCTTCCGGTTATCTGTATAGGAGTGGCTAAATTTACTTGTTTGGGTATTCCCAAACAAATGGATTGGGAGGGGAGGGTTAATTCCGTGTCCTGTACGAAGTACTGATCTGACGCCGGTATACTTTTACGTTTGGGGTAACATGAAGGACTTAATCTATGTGACCCCAGTGAATTCTCTTGAAGAACTTCGAAGGCGAATCTTAAATGCGGCAGAGCAGATTAGAGCTACAATATCTTTAAAAATAACAAAAACCAAAGTTATGAAAAGAATCAGGATGTGTATCCGCAAACAAGGGGCTCATATTGAGTAAAATGTTTAATCTTTAAAGAAAATTGTTTGAGTTTAGAAATGACCCACATTATTTTAATTGACCGAACGTTATGAATAAATCTCTTCTCGGGACATTATTACCTTTTTGGATAGCTGATTAAATGGTCATGTTTTTAATATATTTTATGTCTCATGTCATAGTAATTTTTTGAAGTATCCATACATTTTTGTTGTGAATATTTTTTTAATGTTTGTATTCGCTTAATTGAATCCTCAAATGAAATAAACAAAAAATACACTTAAAAGAAAGCATACAAAAAGGTCTCATTTTTATTTAGAATTTAATACAAAACTCTGGGTGAATATTAAAAAATCTTTAGTCAGTGTATCTCAAGACCTGTTCATTTTCGGCCATAAATATGGGGGACCAAATTTGTAAAATTTTGACTCCCTTATCACGCCCTGCCAGGAAGTTGTCGAGTTTGCAGTAACCCTGTATGTATACAAAAGAACGCACAGACCAACTTATGGTATATAAACTTTTTCTGTATATGGTAAGTAAACCTATTAACTATAAGGTAAGTAAACCAAAAAACTATATCTATCCCAGATTTAAATTAAAAATACAGATGTGTTGATCGGTCGTCAACGTTACTCGGTCGACTGAATGTCGTCGACGTGTCGTCGCCACGCCGAGTAGTCAAAGATCATTGCTAGATATGATTGCACCTCTGCGGCAATCGCGCTACAGAACAACCTAGTAGTAACCGCTTCGCATAGTGCAAGTTATCGTTGCGTACCACCGCATCTGCAATGTAGCGCCGTCAAACTCATGCCTGATTAAAAGGCCGCAAGAAGATCAACGCCCAAGTAAGTTTCGTCATTTCTTTTCCTAGCGTGAGCTGTTCTCATTTGTCGCTGCTCCCTTTTCTAAAATAGCTCACGCTCCTATCCTTGCCGGCTGATATAGGTTAGTTAATAGCAAGTGCTTTGCCCAAAACCCGACGTGCCATTTCCGCCATCTTGCATTGGTTATACAGAACCACGCATACAGCCCACATATAGTAAAATCTCGCATAATAGATCTTGACCCGACCAGGGAATCAAACCCGGAACCATAGCTTCACCATTTTCAGGTTCATTCGAGTCGGATTTAAAATTAGCACCCTACCGCTACCATCCTGGATGTCTTATAACAGGATGAAATGGGATGATGGATATTCTTACGCCGCCATAATACGGAATTTAAAGAAAAAACTTAATAGGAAAGAAATTAATTTCTTTCATTTCGGCAAATGTCGCCTAAAACCTTGTTACTGTAAAGCAAAGGGTTAAGTATATCTTTTGTGATAGAAAATTTGTGTATAAAATGTTTTTTCGCAAGTTACTTCCCTCCCTTCCTTTATTATAAGTACAATGTAAGATCCGGTCGGCTTAGGTAAAGTGGCATTTCAAACCGTTAAAACTTAAAATGGATTTCTGCTTATTTCATAATAAAAATTTCAAAGGCAATTTCAAGCTTTAAGGTTAGACAATAAGCTTTAATTTTGGATTCACCAAAGTTTTATTATTAGGACAAATTCTTGCCCTTTACAAATTGTTGCCGTTCTCCCACAGGATATTAGGAAGCTTAACGTTACACCTGTAATCCTTTTTCCTGTCAAATATGAACAATTACTTTCTATTGCCTCCGAGAATATTGACACCGTAGTCCTTGCCGGGAGGACGTCATCAACATCGTTAAACAGGGATTTGAGTATGTTTATTTCTGCTACTTTTTTATCTTCGCCATATCTATGTATATTATATTACACAAACTTAGTAAACTCGTTTTAAAACCTTAACTTTTTTATAGAATAAAGGTGGCAAACGAGCACACAGTCCACATGATGGTAAGTGAATGCACTGACCCATAGATATCTACATCTACCCTCGATTAAGAATCAAAATGCAAATGCGTTGCTACCCTTAAGAACTAAGATAAAATGCCTAGTTTTCAGTAAAAAGGGTCACCGATTCTCTACGCTCACCAAACGAAACACAACAGCATTAAGCTACTATTTTACGTTGGTATTCTTTGAGAGCCTTGAGGATTACCAGCTGATTAGTGAACGCCAATACGGTTTTCGCCGTGGTCGGTCAACTGGTGATCTTCTGGTCTACCTAACTCATAGATACAGGCATTAGAGTCCAAGGGGGAGGCATTTGCCGTTAGTTTGGACATAGCGAAGGCCTTCGATCGGGTTTGGCACAAAGCGCTTCTTCCGAAGCTCCCTTCCTATGAGCTTCCCGAGAAATTGTGCGATTGGATCACCAGCTTTCTTGCAGATTGGAGCATCAGGGTCGTTGTAGACGGTGCAAGCTCTGATTACAAGCCAATTAATGTTGGTGTTCCACAAGGCTGTGTGCTATCGCCAACGCTGTTTCTTCTGCATATCAATGATATGTTGCAAACCCGTAACATTCATTGCTATGCAGATGACAGCACTGGTGATGCTCTTTACACCGGCCGTGCCAATATTTCTCGGGAAAACGTCTCCGAATACCGGGACAAACTTGTGTCTGAAGTCGAGTCTTTGCTGAACAGAATCTCAGATTGGGGGCGACTAAATCTAGTCCAGTTTAACCCCCAGAAGACACAAGTTTGCGCGTTAACCGCTAAAAAGAACCCCTTTGTCGTATCTCCTCAGTTTCAAGGCACTCCCCTTGTTGCCTCAGCCAGTATACGTGCAGTTTCGTGGTCACTTGGAAGAGAAGGACAAATTTGCCTCTAAAAAACTTATAGTTAACAATATTTCATGCCGGTACACCGCCTGCAACTTTACAAGGCGCAGGTTCGGCCGCACATGGAATACTGTTCCCATTTCTGGGCTGGGGCTCCCCATCGCCAGCTCCTTCCACTTGACTGCATCCAGCGCAGAGCAGCTCGAGTCGTCTACGACCGAGTGGTTTCCGATCGGCTCGATTCACTGGCGCTGCGAAGAGATGTTGCATCTCTTTGCATTTTCTTTCGCATATACCATGGGGAGTGCTCTGAGGAATTGTTCGGATTAATCCCAGCCGCAAAATTTTGTGACGCACTACGCGGCAAACGTCCCGATACCATTCACACCATCTGGATGCTTGGTGGTCTACCACTGTACGTTTCAGAAGGAGTTTTCTTCCGCGTACAACCTCTCTGTGGAATAGTTTACCACCGGCGATTTTTCCGGACCGATACGACCTGGGAACCTTCAAGAAAATAGCTTACTCCTTTCTAAAGGGCCGGCAATGCACCTGTAATTCCCCTGGTGTTGCGGTTGATCATGGGCGGCCGTAGTCACTTAACATCAGGTGAGCCGCATGCTCGTTTGCCCCCTCTTCTATAAAAAAAAGAGCGTGGTCCTTCCCCCGGTGGAGCCGACCCATTCGTGCTACAGCTATCTACTAATATAACTGCAGCATGGCTCTACCACTCTCTACTCTTGAATTGAAATTATAAATATTTGTAATTTTAATTCAAGATTATCCGCACCTGTTTTAAAATAAAAAAAATTCTGTCCCCCCTCTGAAAGGGGTTATTTTGAAAATAAAAAGTTTCATACAAACCATAACACTCAATTTCATCCTTTAAGGGGTTAAATGTTTTGAAATCCTTATTTAAATTCTTAGTGGATGGAAGTGTTTCCTGTATTGATCAACGTTTTTTAAATGCAGATACAAGAAATATGTTATAGGAATCTTTTATTTTAATCGTATATTGTGGCTGAAAATTGGCTCAGGGGTGGTTGAACAAAACGAATGAGTGTGTGTTGGCAACACTACTCATCCCTGGGTTGGTCTTCTGTACACTTTATTTAGTTCATCCTGGGAACTTAACTCTCTCCAACTGACGTGGCTCAATTTTTACAATTGTACTGACGTGGTAGTAGTATAGGAGACACCATTTCAAAAGCAAACATTTTTATAGAATTAAATTATCCAGGGATTTTATTTATATCTATCAGATTGTTAGCCTAATATTTATTTTAAGTGAACTTTAAATAAATAAAACAATTTATATTTCCAAAAATAAGCTGTGTTTATTGACTTTACACAAATCAGTCTATGAATCTTTACTTAAATATTAATGACATAGAAAAAATTACAAAATCAACTTTTTTAAATTTCGTATTAGACATTTTAAAAATTAACAAGTATACTAATCAGTCTAGAGAAAATGAGATACATTCGTTGGTTGACACTCGCCACTCTTAGTACCTTAACATAGTAAGCTTGCGCGTCGGTCGGTGTGCGGAAGGCCGCGGTAGCGAGCGCACGTGTGCGGATTTTTGTGTGATTGGGAGGAAGGTGTCCACGAGACTACCACATCAGTGTTAAGTATCTACTATACTAACACCTCAGTAAAATGTTTATTTTTCAATAGTGTTTCCTAAACAACCACATCAGTAACTAAGTTTAGTTTATCTTTCTATAAGTAATTTTTTTGTATTATTTCGCGTTATTTTACAATTTTATTTTATTTACATCATTTCTTTCTACACTAATGTTATAAAAGAGATAAATTTGTATTTTTATTTGAAATGAATAAACACAGAAATACTGCGACGATTTAAAACATTATTTCGCTACTATAATGCTATATTATCACCGAGTAACATAGGTTTTATGGCAAAATCGTATCTATAGTCCACGCGGGTAAAGTTGCGGAAGCTAATCATATGTAATTTACAGGACAAACTTATTTTTTTGATGGCTGACTCAAGTAAAAACCCTAGGCCAGATACTTCTTCTACTCGTAAGAGAACGTCGGCTGGAATTTTTGTAGGTCACGAAAATCAAATATTAAGAGAGCGGCTGGAAGAGGAAAGTGACCATGAGTTTAGTAACGTTGATGATGAAGATGAAGGTCCGACTTTCGAGCCGGAAACCCAACACCTTCAAGAAGACTTTATTTAATGTAATAAAGATCCAGAGTCAAACGTAGAAGCACGACAAGATCCTACCATTGTAGTTGAAAACCAACGATCTTCAGACGAGTAAAAAGACCACTTCACAGGTAAAAACGGTTTCATTTGGAGTAAACAAGAGCGTCCTAGGATATCACACATTGCAGTTCACAATATAATTCGATTACCAGGCCGTACTACAACAACTAATTTTGAAGATTACTCGGAACTTTGGTCTAAGCCGATTGACCCCACAATGTTAGAATCTCTGGTACGAAAATGGGGAGAGCAATTTTTTATTGAATATGGCGAGAGATTTAGTGCTGAATCATATTAAAACGAATGAAAATGAAATATTGTCAAGAGAGCTGCGCATCAAGATCACTAGGGTTTTAGGTAAGGATATCCCTCCTCTACCACCAGTAGTTCGGTCTGCTCCACCAAGTGGCAGAAAACTCTGTTTTATTTGTCCAAAAAAACTAATAAGACAAACTAAATATTGTTGCTGTGATCGTTCAAAGCCAATTTCCCTTCAGTGCTCCAAGCCACTGTATGATAATTGTCAAATAAAGCTGTGATTTTGAAAATGTCTAATTTTGAAGTCAACCAACGAATGTATCTCATTTTCTCTAGACTGATTAGTGTACTAGTTAATTTTGAAAATTTTATAGAATTTAAAAAAAAGTTGATTTTGTAATTTTTTCTATGTCATTAATATTTAAGAAAAGATTCATAGACTGATTTGTGTAAAGTCAATAAACACAGCTTATTTTTGAAAATAAAAATTGTTTTATTTATTTAAAGTTCACTTAATATAAATATTAGGCTAACAATCTGATAGATATAAATAAAATCCAAGGATTTTATTCAGGGATTTTATTTATTATTATTATTTTATCTTAATATTTATATTTTTTTTTTGCCGACAACTTTTTTTCTCTCTAGTAAATTGAGTACTCAGTACATGTATTTTAGTTTCCACGTCTTTTTTTGGATATATTTAGGACTTGAGAAATTTCTTCGAATGCATCGTTCTTTTTGTTTCTATCTTTGTATTCTTTTATAGAAGAATCCCATAATAATTGTTTTGATTGAAATAATTCTATTAATTGCATTATTTTATCATTGCTCCACACTACTGCCATGTTTATAAACTGTTGCAAACACGTTCACACACGTCAACAATTGTCGCTAAACTGATGTTTACGCTTGTCGGGCGAGAGCTTGTCAACATGACGCTTTCAACTCTGCAACACGCAGGGTTGCCAGCAACATGTTGACAACAACTCCGCAACACGTTGATTCAACTTTGTTGCTAAACAGATGTTTACCATGAATACTGGGCTTAAACGTTATAACACGTAACCCGCCCCCCAATCGTGGCAACTAGGTAATATTCTTCATATGATGCATTCAATGGGAACGCCTGCATTTAGCTGGCATATATTCAGCATGGGACTTTGATAGGCTGTAATAAGTTCATTAATTGTATCGGCATTCATCGAAACATATGAGATCTTTCTGATATTTTCCATAGTAATACTTTGTGTAACGAAATGCTTTTTTATAGCAGATACTAACGAGCATGCAGCTCATCTTATAGTAAGTGACTGCCGACGGTCATGAACAACTGCAACAGTGGGGGAATTGTAGGTGCATTGCCGGCCTTTTAGAAAACGTAGGTTCTTTACTTCAAGGTCTCAAGTTCGTATTATCGGACCGAAAAAAATCGTTGATGGCGAGAAAGAAAACTTCTGCTAAATTGCATAGTGGTGGATTTTATCCCGAGGTAAGATTCGATCTCATAAAGTTGCAAGCACACAGTCCCGCACTGCTTAGTACGCCAAGCTTCTTAGACGCCATTGTGGCTTTCCCCACTAGGTGGCCGCGACGATGCTGAAAATTCTAATGATTGCATTATGCTTTAATAGTTGACCGTAGAATGAGATTTTTATAACGATTTTGAATTCACTTTTGTGAGATTAGACCTTTTTAGTGCGAACTTTTGGAAATTTATAGGCTTCCACATTAGTATTCCATTCGCTGTTTCATCAAAGCGTGAGAAAGTTCTCAAAGTTAAATTCAAACCTGTAGAATCGAGAACTCGTTACTCATTTAAATATAAAGTAATTACAGTTTACGCCTTTAGTAAAATTGTTCTTTGTCAGGTAGCAAACGCTTTTCTACATTAGAAAGTTTTCTACAAATCGTAGAGATTGAAATATAGCAGTTTGCTTGAAATTATTTAATGTACAAAGAGGAACTTTTTATGATGAACTCTTCCTTTCAGGAACATAAACACAGAAAGTGGACCTACTCTAGCTCCGACTCTTCGACAAAAAGTAAGATTGACCGATGATGTAAAATATTGACTTTGTTTTAGTCTGATTACAGTTCGTGCATATTTTCTAAAACAAGCCAATGTCCAGTAGTGACATGTTTGTAGGCTGTTACTTTTTTTGTTTTAACGGCGCAGTTATGCAGTTTTAATCTCATTCATATTTTTGGATATTTTGCTTTTTGTTTCATTATACGTACTATAAAGATTAAGGGTAGCAAAGATTCGAAAGATTAGAACTCTAGTTCCGACTCTTCGACAAAAAGTAAGATTGACTGATGATGTAAAATAATGACTTTGTTTTAGTCTGATTACAGTTCGTGCATATTTTCTAAAACAAGCTAATGTCCAGTAGTGACATGTTTGTAGGCTGTTACTTTTTTTTGTTTTAACGGCGCAGTTATGCAGTTTTAATCTCATTCATATTTTTGGATATTTTACTTTTTGTTTCATTTTACGTACTCTAAAGATTAAGGGTAGCAAAGATTCGAAAGATTAGAACTCGAAGACTATCTTCATCATTATAACCTATCAAAGTCCGCTGAACTGAACATAGCCTATAAATTTTTATATATATAGTAGCGAGATATTTGCTACATTTGCCACGCGGGTTGGCAATCGCAGCTTTTATTATTTTGATCTGTTGTCAGGAAGATGATGTTTCCCATCTTTTGTTTGTTTTCCTCTGTTGCCTCTCACGATACCCACAGATATATGATGGCAGATTCTCATTCGCCACCACAACAAGACGAACATTTTCTATTTCCTTGATGAGTATAGTTGTTCCTACGTGCACTGCGAACAGAACTTGATCTGTAACAAAAAATAACCGTAAGGATTTTATCGCGTTTAATTTAAATTTTTTTATTCCTGACGTTTTAGGCACTTTACAGAACCCATAGGCTTGGAAGGACTGAGGTATTTAACGTACTTATGACGTAACGAAGACTGCCATCAAGTTTTAACAAATAATGTTAAGTCCGATCTACGCAGAACGAGCTTATAGTATCTTGAAGTCTTGCAATGGTACGCTTGGGTTTGGATTTGATTTTGTTAATTATTGAATCCCAAGCAAATAGTAGCATCCAGCCATTTTCTCAATTTAATTTAGGATGTTTTTCTTTATCTTCAATAGCCTCGCGAATTATCCTTGGTAGGAATCGGTGTTCTATTGCAAGGATTTGTTGTCTATCAGATCTTATATGATGGTTGGGACGATACTGAACATGTTGATATACTTCAGACTTGTCGAGCGTCGGTGCTTCACATCAGCGATCTCTCCATTTACACGGATTTTTGTAAAAATGTCATCCAAAGATGTGAAAAAAATCCCGAATAAAAAAATTAAAATTAAAAGTGATAGAATCCGTAAAATTCGTTTTGTTTCATGTGTAGTATTCATCGTTATAGAACTGCATTTATAAAATTTTGAAGTCGATTGATGCAATTCTGATAAACACGTAAAAAACAAGTTATTTACGTGTTCTTGTAATATATTATATCCATTTTAAAATAATGGTCTTTGATAATTTAAGAAAAATCTTTTAATAAAGATATTGATTAATTTGCAACCTTCCGCTAACTAATACAGTGATGTGTCTTACCTGGATTGAAGAGCACGTCCCGACCTCCCTCAATTGCGTGCACTAATTCCGTCACCACTAGTCCCAGCACCACTACTCCCAACACCACTACTCCCATCGGAACCACTACTAATCATCTGAGGATGCCTCGTGTAGAGGCGAAACGCGTGTCATATTATTGTCGATAGTGTGTCTTACCTGGAATAGTGGTGTTGGAAGTAGTGGTGCCGAGAGTAGTGGTGTTGGGAGTAGTGGTGCTGGGACTAGTGCTGATGGAGTTAGTGCATGCAATTGAGGGAAGGCGGGAGGTGCTCTTCAATCCAGGTAAGACACATCATTATATTTAGTTAGCGGAAGGTTGCAAATTAATCAATATCTTTATTATAATGGATTTCCGCAAAGTAACGCCTGATTCTATCAATTATCTAAAAAAAATCTTTGTCAAACAGACATAACATAAAGACATAGATAATGAGGTGAATCTAAAAAAAAGTGATCGAATTTTACTAAATTTGGTACGTAACGGCATTTAAAGATGTTCCTAAATGAAAGCCCGTACGAGCGAAGCAGCGGTTAAAAAGTTAGTAAACGGTCTCGATATTTTAATTTGAGTATTTACATGGTTTTTTCGTCTGGTTGGGATGAATTATTAAACATAGAAATGATAAATAAATATATTATATTGAATAAAATACTAGTCATAAAATAAAGTAAAAATAATTAAATAAAAACCGAACCAGAAGAAAACCATCGGCCGGGGAGACCATACTGCCGAGGTTTGTGGAGGAAGAGGAAAAAACAGACGTTGCAAGCGGTATCGAGGAGCATCCATAAAATCTAAATAATAAGGTTAGATTTCTGTGCGCATTTAATATGCAGCTCGTTTGCAGAAATCACAACAGGCGTAATTTCGGTCGGCAACATATATCAGTCACCACTAGGTTGTGAACAAGATCAAGATAGTATGTATTTTTATTTATTGTGTTTTTATTACTCATATCCAAAAAAAAAATCCAACTCGGTATATTGGTATGAAATCTATTCCTAATGATGGATAAACACTTTTTCTTTTCAATTTTGCATCGGCTGCAACTGTTATCCGTTATGGTAAATATAAAAGATTTTTAATATTGATATGGTCACAATAAGATGTTATGTTAGCTAATTACGTAAAAACTTAAGATAGAAGGGCCCTTAAATAGGGACTGAATTAATTAACCGACTTGGCACTACATGGATCTCAGAAATTTTTACGATAGAATAACTGAGTTGCGAGACTTGTTTCTTTTACAGTTATGTTTTTGATGGAATATTATATACTTAATAATACACTATAGTTTCGATTAATGTTTATAGGTTGACGTCAAAGTAAGACGCTTTTGTTGCAGCAAGGGTTAACTCGTCGTTGTGATTATTAGCTCCTGTCTCCAAATTTTGTTTCCTACATAAGGCAAATTTTCGTGATAAATGTGGCAATTCTTTAGTATAGTTCCATCCTTACACAAAATCCAAATGCCATCAAAGTCTTTATTTTTAACTTGTTTCAATGAAAGTGGTTTAGAGTACAGATTTTTTTCCATAGAAGAGGTTAAATTTTTTTCAGTAGTCGAATTTGAAAAAAAGTGAATCGAGACATCTTTACCCACTTGTATCCATCTAACGTTTGCCTATTTTAAAAGCGTGGCATCCGTGGGTTTTAACGTGTTTCCAATAGAAATACACACATGCAAAACCTATTGACGAAACAGTTAAGAAGCGATCGCTTCATTCCTAGAGGTTATTATCAACCAGGTATTCATTTACATTATAATAACCATTTTTTTTACAGATTTTTTAATTTAATTTTTTATACTTGGTTATAGCTAAAGCTTGTATATTTTCCGGAACTTTGTTGTTTCAATTACTGGCTATGAAATTATATATTAGGTGTTGTTGACATGACTGTGCGTCCGCGTTTTGACGAAATTTAGACACAGCAACACTAAAATATTTAGACGTATTTACATACATCTGCTGTGGTGACTAATTATCCTCAGGATTATGTGGACAATGATGGTCGTATGCGCATACGTCTTTGTGGCACGTCAAATCTGCCCCAATATGCAATAATATTGCTGTTACGTCTACTATACGCCTATACGGCCTAAAAATTATTTCAGACTCTCTAGATTACAACAAATGATATTTTGTAATTTATTCATAGTAATTTGTATTAAATTATAAAAAATTGAGGTTGTGTATTGCTTATAGTAGAATTCAATGGAATTAAAAACAAAAATCGCATTTTTGCATATATGGTTTGAGACCCGCGATATGTAGATGTCTATGGGCCATAGCAACCAATTACCATCAGGTGGACTGAGTGCTAGTTTGTCCTATATCCTATTCATCATATCTAAAATCATATAAAAAAAGGATTATACTTTGCGGAAATCCATTATAATAAAGATATTAAATTTCATTAGCTAGGATTCGCGTGGTAAAGATGATAAAATTGAATTAGCTAAGATCCTCGTAATAAAATAAAATGACTCGTAATACCTAGTTTGAACCGTTAAGTTAGCCACCACAGAGTGCGAAACACGTGTCATATTATCGACGATTGTGTGACTTTCCTAGTGTAGTTGCGTTGGTAGTAGTAGTGGAGGGATTAGTGGAGATGGTGATAGTGCACGTAATTTTGTCTTACCTACTTTGAAGAACACCTTTCACCCTTCCTAAATTGCGAGCATTATCCTCGTCATCACTACTTCTAACTAACTATCGGCGGTGGTGTCTTTTCTAGTGAGTGATACTAGAAAAGACACCACCGCCGATAGTTTGACAGATGCTTCGCCTCCAAACGAGACATAACCAGGAGCAATAGACTCGGCAATGGTTCTCCACCTACGGATGATACTGAGTATTTCATTCTTGTATGCCGTCACTACACATACGAAAATTTTCTGATCACAAAGACGTGTTTTCAATAAATTTTAATAAGATTCAAAACACATTAATAAGATTCAAGTAAATATTGTTACTGAGGACTAAGATTTGTTGCCTTATTACTTGTTTTTATAAGGCAGCTATATTGTGGCCACGGAACAAACGAGTTTGATCGACCGGGCCGAAGGGGAAGGGGCATGCCATCACAAAATACTACCCCAAAATAGTAGAAAGAAATGCTATTCTAGACAACTGGAGATCATTTTTCTTAAATATATTCCATATTCTATAATACTGTGAAGATAAGTAACCAAAAGGTATCTCACATTTTAACTTCAGTTGAGTCATTTTGCTGCAGGAGGTCATAAAACCCAAATAAGTACACAAGTACATACACCCCACATTACCTTTCTTTTGTAACAGTCGAGTAACTTCCTTATTTAAAAAAAATTGTTTGTTTAAAGATTCGAGATGATTTATCTAAAGAAGGTAATTCATGGTAAAAATAAGAACATTCAATCCAGTAGAATCGTATAAATACGAAAGGAAGTAAGTAATATTTAGATGAAGGTATGCTTTTAACAAACAATTGTAAAAGCGGTTCTCATAAGTTTCCAGTAGATTTTCTTTTAAAGCAAGCTCATCAACGAATATCCATTATCATTATTCTAATAATGAATTTACTTAGGTTTGATTCAAGTTTTTTATTTCTTTTTTATCATGTCTAAACGAATTTTCACTGACTTTAAAAAGGGAAGGGGATTTCTCAATTCTACCGTGATTTTTTTTGTTTGTATGTATGACATGCGATGGTTTTGCCAATTGTAAACAGATTTCAATCATTTTTTAAATAGGTTATATTTAATGATAGTCTCAATATTCAAAATCTCAAATCCCAAGTATTACATTTAAATTTGGAGAAAAATATCTACCCCTAATTGAGGATAATAAAGTTTTTAATTTAACTATAGACGAGATTGATATTTAAACTTTACTTATTATTTAAAACAAAGTACTTACCGTCTAGTTTTTATGAAGTCATCTCTTAAGGAGCAGGAATTTTAAGCGCCAAATATTTACGTCAGCTCGCGGTCGAGGTGCTTTGTTAAAACGATTATGAGCCTAAATTAAGTCATAAACTTGTGCAGCTTACAAGAAATTTAACGTTTATATTAGCTTATTATAACACATATTTACGATAATCTGTAGTCGTCAAAGGTAAAAAAATATAACAAAATAATTAACACTACAAAAACTTATTTTTAAGCTCATTACTTTTAGGACGACGTAAAGTCTGCCTTGAAATTTCATTATACCGATCTCTACCACGAACATTAAAATTGTTAGTTGTTTTATGTGCTGCATTTCCACGTGCTGGACGGTGAAGAAATACATGGCGAGGAAACCTACATTTCCAAAATACTTTGAGGTCGTGTTTTATATTCGTAACATTCTGTAGGAGACAGCGCACCAGCTGCTCCAAAATCCTTAACTCTCTCAGAAATTACAGGAGGCGAGTGTTTGTGAATTTTCATATAGAATATATATATATATATATATATATATATATATATATATATATATATATATATTTTATCGTAACAATCACTTTCACTTATCGTTCATTATCTATCGAAGCGAAGTGAATCGAATCTATTGCACCGTATCTAAAAGTTGAATTAGCTACATATGGAAACCTGAATTAGATCAAGAATTGAAAGATTGAAAATTTTGATTGAAAAATCTCTTATTTCGAAAATTAAAAACGGTAAAAAACATAAAATTATGTAAAAGTTTACTTCTAACAACTTTTTTTGGTAGGATAAGGGTTTTATTAATTATATTTATTAAATTAATTTACAAATTAAATTGTCGTTTTGGTTTGATTTGGAATTCTACAATAAATAAACTTAATATTTAAAGAATAGTATTTCTTTTTTTAAATCAGTTTTTCATTTGTTTATTTTAGTTCTTTTTTGCAATTAAAACTATGAAAAAGTTGTTATTGTTTCAAAAAATACATGAATTCAATATCAATGAAATATACTTCCTAGTACTAGAATACATACAGAAGAGCCCTTAGAATCAATGGGTCTTTCTTTATCCGTCCATAGGTCTCTCCTATTGTTGGGAGGTTTCACAATTATAACATTGCTTATAGTTACCGTAAAATATCAAGATATTTTCTGTCCATAGGTCAGAAACCATTAGATCTTAAAGGTATATCCCGGATATCTTACAATCGCCTCTTACGAAACCCACAGGACGAAATGGGGTGATGGATATTCTTGCGCCACCATAACACGGCATTTAAAGAAAAGACCTAATATTAAAAAAAATGCGATTTCTTAAATGGGATTTCGGCAAATGTCGCATAAAACTTGTTACTGTAAAGCAAAGAATAGAAAATTTGTGTGAAAAATACTTCCGAAGTTACTTCCTTCCCCTTGCTGTATTTCAAGTACAATATAAGATCCGGTCAGCTCAAGGAAAGTAGCATTACAAACCTTATACAAACCGTTAAAACTGAGAATGGATTTCTTCCCATTTTATAATAAAGATTATTGTTGAAGGCAATTTCAAGCTTGAAAGTTAGACTTAATTTTAATTTTAGTATCACCAAAATTTATTTTTAGGACAAAAATTTCTTTCTCTTTACTTTGTTATCCTTTTTCCTCCCAAATTTGAACAATTAATTTTCATTGCCTCTGAGAGTATTTGAAAGTTGTCGCCGTAGTGCTTGCCGGGAGGGCAACGTCAACATCGTTAAACAGAGACTTGAGTACGTTTATTTCTACTACTTCTTTTTCATCACCATATCTACTTTCACATACTAAAGTTATCAAAAAAAAAAAAAAAAAAAGGGAACAACTTTATTAGAATCTTCGGTATGTACGTTGTCGACAGTCGAGGTAAATACAGGCTATACAATTAAGCAACAAAATAAGAAACAAATGAACGTTCACTGCTGCAATTTTTACTAATTTTAATTTTTACAATATTTTATAAAAACGTACTAAACTCCTTTTAAAACCTTAACCTTTGAAAACAAATTAAAATTTTAATTCAAGTGTAGTAGCACCAGTTTTAAAATTAAAAAAAAAAAACTTAGTAATTATATTTTCTCCATACAAATCTGTTCAGATTCCGAATTCCCTACGAAAGGGGTAGTTTTGAAAATTTGCTAAATCTGAATTCATTTATTTTTATTTGCAGAGTACCTTTAGTAAATTGCGAGTCAATCGCTCCATAAAATAAAAAGTTTAATACAAACTGTAACACCCTATTTCACCCCAGAATGGGTTCAATATTTTGAAATCTTCTTTGTGAGTGTCTACGTATAAAAGACAGCTCCTGTCCAAATTTCAGATTTCTACGTCTAGCAGTTTGGGTTGTGCGTTGATTGATAGATAAGATCCTTAACAAACAGCAAGACTACTACTAAACAACAAGAGACTCAGGACATCCTTTTTTGTACATATACCTATCGCATACCTAGATCTAAACAGTATTGAAACTAACCTGTATTGAACAACGTTTTTTAAACGCAGATATAAGAAAGATGTTATAGGAATATTTTGTTTTAATCGTATATATTGTGGCTGAAAATTAATTTTTTTTAGCTATTTACGTATCGCTTTATAATTTTATATATTTTTTTATTTCGAGTGAACCCTTGTTGGTGAATTTAATTTTTAGACGACTCCCTTTTGAAGAGTTAATATACATTTACATGTAACAATATTTTTAATTTATTTATATTAATCCAACTCATAGAGGGGTCTGTGACCAACAGTAGTTAGTTGCGTGGAAAACGAGTACCCTCGCGTTTTTGTACTGCTGGTCGATAACTTGCCCGTGCTTTCCTCCATCCCATCCGCAATCCTTCTCCGCACGCACTGAAGGGGAGGAAGCTAAAATATGTGGCGTCATTTTTGCGGCCAATAAGAAACGTGCCCAGCCTAGATGGAAGTGGAGAAGGCCGAAAAGAATAAAGTGACGTACGCTGCCGCTGCTCGCTCACAACGGTCGTCATCACAAAGGTCATCATCCTTGAGGTCGCAGACTAAGAAGCAGTAAGAAACCCATCCCGGTAAGTGCTTTCCTCTTTAAATCATCTTGAACTGGCCTTTTGTTTTTTTTCTCTTTACTGTGCTCTTCTTGTCTAACAGCTCATATTTAGTTCCCGTGTAAAGGCACTGGCTAGATATAATAGATTAGGTAATAGCAAGTGCATTGCCCAAAACCTGCCACGTGCCATATCAGCCATCTTGTTTTGGTTATAGAGAATTACGCAAATACAGTCCATATATAGTTAATCTCGGGGCGGATTCGATTCCAGTGTGAAGGAATACTGTAGCCCCACAATTTTCTGGTTCCTTTTCTCCGGATACGAAGGGCAACACAGTCACCCTAACCATTTAGTGACCATCCGTATCCGGATTCGAACCAATGCACATTAGCGTCACCAGTAGGAGTACAATGGCTGACGAATTAGAAAGAAAACACTGAATGAAGCACACAAATCTTACATTTTTATTAATAATTAAAAATATAATATATAATAATATAACTTTGTGAACTTGGAACCGATTTTGATAAAACTTGGCAATATTTACCTAACAACAGATAACAAACCAGAATAGGACAGGCTATATTCTTTGTTTAAAACAGTGTTATTTCATTACAAATTACAGTCTTTAATCCACGGTGCAATAAAAGATTCATCGGTGCTTAATTAAACGCGAGCGGAGCCAGTTATCTCGAGCCTTATATACACCTATACATAGTTTAAATTTTTTTAAAGTATGATCTCAAGTAACAAATATTTTATTCTAATAATATTGCATAATCTGCAGTTATAACGTAAAATAATATTATTTATTACTATCTCGGTATCTTGTGAATATATCAAAACGACATAAAACAAAAAGATATAAAAAAAGATATCGTTACGATAATCTTGTTCAAAAGGCGTAAATTATTGAATATTTCTTACTATGAAGATTTCTCCACATCAAGTACCCTCTTATATATCAAGAGTATCTTTGAAGTCTTCGATAGAGCTCAATCAAACATCTCACTTATATATTTCTTTAAAATTTTAACAGTACTCGTGAATTTTATTGCGTACAAGAATGACTAACATTGCTCACCTGAGTAAAAGAAATCTTTTAACCTGTATATCATATATATACAACAAAGTAAAGTAAAGTAGTAGTATTATTAAAAAGCGATAGAGGATATTAATAAATCACATAAATAGCTTTAAACTCATTATAAGAACCTGGAACAATGGTGATAGGCAGGTGTATCACAATTGAGGGAACTCTTTCTTAAGAAGCAACGGATTGCGATACTCACGACTCATGGGCTTGAATCTGTCTTTTCATTAAAATTGGAGATATACTATAGAGCACGAGTATTTTATACTCAGTTTGAATAGTTTGTATACGAAATTCAATACTCTAAGTAAACAATTCTTATAATAATAATTTTGTATTTGGATATTTTTTTTGGGTGTCATCCGTCCCTAAATTTTTTAACGCAGAGCCAAGCCAAGCTCGGCCACAGTGCCTATAATTAATACTTATCTATATCTATATCTATAATAACACGTGCTAGTAGCGTTGCTATTATCGGAGAACAGAAACAATTTGTAGGAAGAAAGAAATAGTTGCACTAAAAATAAAATTTTAGTTATCCCAAAATTAAAGCTTATTCTCTAACTTTGAAGCTTGAAATTGCCTTTGAAACAAAATTTCTATTATAAAATGGGAAGAAATCCATTTTAAATTTTAACGGTTTGTATAAGGTTTGTAATGCAACTTTCCTTAAGCCGACCGGATCTTATATTGTACTTAAAATAAAGCCAGGGAAGGAAGTTATTTAGGAAACATTTTATACACAAATTTTCTATCCTTTGCCAAACCAAATTTTTAGGCGACATTTGCCGAAATTCCATTTAAGGAATTGAAATATTTTTAGTCTCAGGTTTTTTCTTTAGAAGTCGGCTTTTGGTAGCGTAATAATTTAAAATATTTATCACACCATTTCGTCCTGTGGGTTTCGTAAGAGGCGATTATAAGATATCCGGTAAATACCAAAAAGATGTTACGGTTTCCAACCGATGGACAGGAAATATCTTGGTATTTTACGGTAACGATAAGTAATGATAAAGTTGCGAAACAACCTTCTGTTGGAAGGTTGTAGGAGAGACCTATGGACAAAAAAAAGACCCATTGATTCTAAGGAACCTGCTGTATGTGTGCTAGTACTAGGACGTATATGTTGTTGATATTGAATTCATATATTTTTACAAAACCATGAATTTTGTCATGGTTTTAAGTATATAATACGCACACACACAAACTAGATAACATAGACGTTTTGTATGGAATTTATCGCCGCTTTAGTCACCAGACAGTGATCGAGCCACCTCTTCGGCCCATGGACGTTACTAACAATTGTATACGTATTAGATTATATACCTAACATATCAATATCAATGCAAGACCACTCTTGATCAATACAAAAGCTCGATAATTCATTATAAAATCATTCAGAGGGATGAGCATTAAAGTACTCAGTACATATACACAGTCTATGCTACAGTTGTCTACAATAGCACTTACCAAACTAAGTAAATCCTTAAACTCCACTATGTTGGCTGCCTCGTCCATCATGTACATTGTACACGCACATCACTAAAATGACCTTTCTTTTAAAATTATTTTAATCAAATTTTAAGTGCAGCAGTAGTTATTTTTTGGCCTTGGGTAAAGGTATTGCAAAAATATCTCTATCTAAAAACTTATCATTGCCGCCATAAGTTCGGCAAGCACTAACGGCGAACACACATCGTAGGCGTATACTGCGTAAGTTATTATGGCAAATTACTATTAATCCTATCTGGTTTAAAAGCGCTGGGAAATCAAATTTTTTATAATAAATATTAAACAAAGACAGCGCAACCGCAATAATAAACTTTTCGATCTCATTGTGACTAAGTTATATTTAACACGAAATTTATCATATGAAAGTGTAAAATATTTAAGACGATAATGCATGGTGCATAAAACTTTCTTTGAATTCTTTCTATGCCCTCACTATAGTTTGCACAGTAGGGGTCCCATAAAATACAAAATTATTCTAATTGTGGGTGGATCAATGACTTAAGCAAACACAAATATGTTGAAGGTTTTTTGAATTTGTTTGACGATCTCGTGACAAGACCATAAAGTTGACATGTTTTACTTATAATTATTTTTAAATGTAAATCGAAGTGGAGGATTTGTTTCAAAATTACACCAACATCTCGAAAAATTTAATGAATTTAATTTGAATTTAACCACTTTTTTATTTTTAGTAAAAGATATCGTAAGACACTTTGGGATACTAAGATAAAGTTTATTTTTTAGAGAGTACAAACTCAAATTATTAAGATCTTGAAAAAGTAAAGCAATCATTTACTCCTTAATAATAAATCCTATATAATTATAATAAGCCTTAAGATTATCAGCATATAATAAACAATTTTGAGTGATAAAAATTCGTTTATGTCATTTATAAAGGGGATGAAGGGCAACGGACCAAGGATAGATCCCTGTGGCATACCAGATGTTACTGTTATTGTTTCGGAGCAGTGACAATTTGTAACAACTGTCTGGGTCCTATTTAAAATATACGAAGAAAACCACCTTAATAGATTCCCTCTTATTCCATTAAATGTTATTTTTTAAAAAGTAGTTCATGGTCAAATTTGTCAAACGTTTTCTGGAAATCTGTGTATAATAATGTTTGTATTCGATTACCGATGTTAAAAAATAACTCACCAACCAAAAGAGCCAAGTTAGTTATAGTTGATATTTATTTTACGAAACCATGTTGCTCTGGTATGATAGTATTATAAAAAATTGGACAGATTTAATTATATATTTATCTGTCACAAAGTTTTGATACAGTACATAAGATTGAAATTGGACGATAGTTTTCGATGTTACGCTTTGGACCATTTTTATGTACGGTACATTAGCACGCACGGACGGGTAACGACATTATCAAAATCCAGATATTAGGAAAAGTTCCCTCTCGCATGCATATTAAACATAACATATAACATAAACGCATATTAAACAAAATATGCAGAGGCACACATATATTATCCTTGGTTTGAAAAAAAAATACTGCGGGAAGGCTATCAGGTCCAGCTCCTTTGGAGGTGTCTAAAGATTTTATAGCGTTTCTAACTTTATCAATATTAAAATTAAGTTCATTTATAAAAACATCATTATCAGCAAAGTTAATTGGTGGTGTCCACGTATCTAGACATAAAGTTGAAGCTTCGTAAACAGAACGAAAAAAGAAGGAGAACATGTTACAAATTTCAGTAGGATCGCACGAAGACTTGCCTTTAAAAAATCATATTTGAGGGAATGTTATATATTACCTCTATTATGACACACAAAGGTCCAAAAATATTTTGTTTTATGAGGAACAGCATCCTCAAATGATTCCTTATATTTAATATATGCTTTTTTTGCACTAGTCACGAAATCTTGATCTATACATAGAAAAATTTTCATAGTCTAATATGTTATTGTATTTTTTCCATTCACCATATGCCTTCTTTTTACTTTTAAATATATGAATTAAAAAAGGTGAAAATCACTTGGATATTTGGGTAATCTTAACACGAAGAGCGGTATAAGCTCTTTAACAATCCTATATATGATTTCCTATTTATAATTCCTATATAATAATTTGCCTTATGATAGTTATATTTGCGATTTTGGCAACCTAGAGGAAATCTTACTTTCTAGGGGAGCAAATGCGCAAAATGGGTGATTAAAATCATCTACCCATATTAAAGTATCTTGAGGTAGTAGCACAGAACACTGCTAATTTGAGATAAACAAGTCTAAAATTTCGTGTTTAGAGTTTCGAAAAGTATTGAATTGTAAAGCATTTAAAAAAGATAAGAGACAATTCCTTTGTAAGCAAGTATATAATGTACCAGTACAAACTAATCCGTGCCCAGTGTCACTAGGGACTCAATCAACATCAGGTGAATTGTTATCACCCAGTATATAGAAAGTATCAAAATGAGAATCTGCATATATATTTCGAATCGTATTCAGATGCAGTTTATCAAAATTAGGTGGTAAATTAGCATATATTTCGCTTTACTACCACATCTGTAGAAATAAATTACAACATGTCCTAGATATTTAGACAAACTTGTTTCATGGGACAATGAGCATAATGTAGGCTTTATGACTTGCAGGACAGCTATCAGTACACCACCACCATCAGATTTATTAGTTGAGATGCGATCACCATCACAACGAAATGCAACATAACGTTGGTCTATAAATTCATTATCACATATGTAAGAGGTGAGCCAGGTTTCTGTTAATACTATAAAATCGTAACAGTTACTAAGAATATTCATATATCACGTGTGTAATCTTGTATGTAACTGTCTGCAGTTTTAATAATAAATAAAAATATTGTCATCCATCTTATATTACCTTTTTATTGATTAAATGGTTAGTTAAGCTTTTCTCCTCCTAATGATAAAAAATTAATTAATAAAAATATTTTTAATCAAAATCTTATATTTATAATAAATAATTGATTAATATAATAAATATTTATTATATTAAAGAAAAAACATATAATTCTAATTAAAAATGAATATATTATTAAATAAAAAATTCATAAATTTTCTGTTATTATTAATTCTGCAAATATTGATCCTAAATTATTAATAGATGAAAATGATATTAATTTTCGTAATGATGTTTGATTAATCCCCCCTATTGTTCCCACGATAACATTAAAAATTATAATAAATATTAAATAATTATAATTTATATAATAAGATAGTAAAATTATTGGTCAATTTTTGTCATGTTATTAAAATAAAACAATTAAATCAAGATAAACCTTCAATGAGCCGTGGTAGCTCAGTGGTTAACGCTCGCTGTAAATATAACAGAACGCGAGTAACCCGGGTTCGATCCCCGCCGGCACCAATGAAATTGTTAATTGCAATTTTAAGTGCTGATTTACCACGTGCTCGGCGGTGAAGGAAAACATCGTGAGGAAACCTGCATGTCTGAGGAATAAGAAAAAAAATATTTCGAAGACATGTGAAGTTCGTCAACACGCATTTGGGCAGCGCGGCGGACACTTCCTTGCCCTAAAACCCTCTCAGAAATGAGGGGAGGCCTGAGCCCAACAGTGGGACGTATATAGGCTGTAACTTTACTTTACTTTACTTTAAACCTTCAATGATATTAGGGAATCAAAAATGAAAGGCAACCTCCTTTCTATCCTATTTTAATAATATGGAGGAATTAATTAAAATATAAATTAAATTATTACTATATTAGTACTGTTTGTTAAGCGAGGGACTTTTTACTTTAAATCAATATTATCACAAACAGAGAATGTAACGGATGTTTTATAAACACTTATTATTATTTACAAGTCAAGTCAAGGTCTAGTCTTAAACTTAAAATATATTATTTATTCTATAGTATCACTAAAAATGTAATAAAAGTAAAATTTTGAAATATGAGAGAAAATCAAAAACAACACTTTATACCAAAAAAGTAATTTATAGTTTATTAACCTAGCTTTTGGCTTAAAATGTATTATCAATTCTGCGGTATTGCTAAAAATGTGAATAAAATTATGTTTATTACATAAAAAACAGATATATAAGAGAAAAGCAAAAACGACAACCTATATCTATACCAAAACATAAAAAACTAAACCAACAGAATGATAATAATAATATGAATACTTAAATACCTTAAGGACGCGTTTTCAAATCAACCAAAATTAGGGTGTTTTTCGGTACATTTTGTGACAAAACTAAACCAAATCAAATATAAGTAAAAACTACCATGTATAGATTGGTTCTTCATCTGCAAACATCTGTAACTCTATTGTTGAAAATAGTAGTTTTTTATATTGTAAAAACGATCTTTCGTTGCCATTTTCTACAAAATTAACGATACCGGCTTGTGTTTCGGTACATGTTTTGGTCTATTATCAACATATTTAAAAAATTTAAAAAATACTATAAGATGACAGACGTATTCAATTAAAAAACCCTGGGTTTATTTTTTTAACAAAATGTCACAAATAGTCGTAAAAAAAATAAAAACTGAAGCACATTTTTTCACATATTTTGGTAATACGGATGAATCATAATCTATTGCAATAAGGGCTATTTTATTGTTGGTGCCTGCTTTGATTTATTGTACAAAGATTTCGATGAAACCACAGTCCGCGCTCGGCCGCCGTCGTGAGTGGGCACTGTATCGCCTGTTTGCAGCGGCTCATTCTGAAAAGATTGCTGTACATACACAAAATATTAGAAAAAAACAAATTGGAAACATAAGTACTTGACAAGTGATAAAATTATTATTTTTATACTCACAGTTTTTTATTTAGCTAAAAATAAGTAGAATATATAAACTTACCTACTACTGCAACTCCTGGACGAGCGGAACTAGGTGTGCCGAGTTTGGGCTCGTTTTGTTGGTTATGATGAGACCTTACCTCCGGACTTGATGGCGTGACCTGAAGGTGTACTTTCGTGACCGCTATTTGAACTTCTTGCAGAGTAAAACTAGGGGTGGCGAATTTGGGCTCCGTTTTGTTAGTTATGACGAGTCCATACCTCCGGATTTGATGGAGTGACCTGAAGGTGTAAATCGGTGATTGCAACTGGAACTCCTAGACTGGTAGAACTAGGTGTGCCGAGTTTGGGTTCGTTTTGCTAGTTACGATGAGACCTTACCACCGGACTTGATTGAGTGACCTGAAGGTGTAATCAGGTGGTTACAAATGGAACTCCTAGACTAGTAGAACTAGGTGTGAAGAGTTTGGTTTCGTTTTGTTAGTTACGATAAGACCTTACCACCGGACTTGATGGAGTGAAATTCGGCACACCTAGTTCTACTGGTTCAGAAATTCCAGCAGTAGTTACTGAATTACTCCTTCAGGTCATTCCATCAAGTCTGGTGGTAAGGTCTCATCATAACTAACAAAACGAACCCAAACTCGGCACATCTAGTCCTACAAGTCTAGGAGTTCCACTTGTAATCACCGAACTACACCTTCAGGTCACTCCATCAAGTCCGGTGGTAAGGTCTCATCACAACCTACAAAACGAACCCAAACTCGGCACACCTAGTTCTACCAGTCTAAGAGTTCCAGTTGCAATCACCGATTTACACCTTCAGGTCACTTCATCAAGTCCGGAGGTATGGACTCGTCATAACTAACAAAACGGAGCCCAAATTCGGCACACCTAGTTCTACTCGTTCAGAAATTCCAGCAGTAGTTATTGAATTACCCCTTCAGGTCACTCCATCAAGTCTGGTGGTAAGGTCTCATCATAACTAACAAAACGAACCCAAACTCGGCACACCTAGTTCTACTAGTCTAGGAGTTCCACTTGTAATCACCGAATTACACCTTCAGGTCACTCCATCAAGTCCGGTGGTAAGGTCTCATCATAACCAACATAACAAACCCAAACTCGGCACACCCAGTTCCATTAGTCTAGGAGTTCCTTTTGTAATCACCAAATTACACCTTTAGGTCACTCCATCAAGTCCGCAGGTAGGTAAGGTCTTATTATAACTGACAAAACCAGTTCAAAGTCCAGAGCTAACATCTCACTACCAGTAGAGGGCTTCCAGTGCCAAGCAGTCTTTGGAGCAGGTATTCATATTTCGTATCGAAGTATATTTCTGAGCTAGGTATAAGAAATGAAAAACAAATTCAATCTTTCAAATTATCAAAATAATTTCATTTGACTACGATTCCCACAGCCAACCGTGCGTACACTAGTGTGTGTGTGACTTTTGTCAATGTAGTAGTGCGATTCTATACCTATCCATTTTGTAAACGCGTCCTTAAGGCACTCCTCATGTTGAAGAACTGGTATGGAAATTTATTTTGTGAAGGTCATTCGAACTGCGTATAACACTGCTGTGTGTTGCTGCTGCAAGTGTATTTAAAATTCTTTTGTTTAGCCAAATCTCTGACCTCATGAAACAGCTTTTTGTTTTTTAATCTAAGGTGCTAATTAATATAAATAGTGTGTAGAACTTCCCTCTATTCCCAGTTGATTCAAAGTTATAAAAATGTCATTTGTTTTCCCGGGGAAATGTTTCACGACGCGGTCGCTCGCTACTTTGGTGGGGAGCGGTTGTGTCGGCGTGTATAAATAGCAGCTGTTTTGGCTCGCTGCTCACCTAGCGGTCAGCCGCCGTAGAGTCTACATAATTTGAAGATGCTTCGTGTAGAGGCGAAACAGGTGTCGTATTATCGTCGATGGTGTGTCTTTCCTAGAAGAGTGGTGTTGGAAGTAATTTTGCTGGGGTTAGTGGTGACGGAATTAGTGCACGCAATTGAGGGAGGGCGGGAGGTGCTCTTTTGAACTAAGCAAGACACATCATTTTATTTAATTGAGCGGATGGTGGCAAAGTGACTATTAATATCTTTAATTTATTTTGCGCTGTTTGTATTGGATCAAAATTTGATTTAGCCGCAGTACCCCAAATTTCGATTAAATAGTCAATACGAAGTTTAACCAAAGAATTATAAATGATGTATTGAACGTTTACAGGAAGAGATTTATTTATACCATAAGGAATTCTTGAAAATGATATTAATTTGGATCTGATTTTTTCTATATGTAGCTTCCAATTAAGGTAATAATCTAAATTGAGACCGAAATATATTTTTTCTTTTGAATTATTTGTTCATTTACTCTCAGTTAAATTTATGAGTATTTTTTTAATATTTAGAGGCGGAACAAGATTTAAACTATTCATTAAATACTATATTTAGATCAATTTGGGCATGTGGCAAAATAACTACAATTGAGTTCCCAAAGTAAAACACATTTGTGTCATCTGATTAAAGCAAAATGACGCCTATAAGGCCAGTTTGGCTTATTTTGCTGATAAAAAAGAGAAATAATAAAGGTCCCAATATTAAGCCCTGAGGTATGCCAAAAGTAACAAGATTAGTATGTCGATTTATTAAATATATATGATTTAAAAATTTCAAGTGCTTTGCCTTTAATGCCTATACGACTTAATTTTTGGAGTAACAAATTGTAACAAAAGCATTTTTAAGATCTATAAAATTCCCAAGGGTACTTGTTTATGATCAATTTTATTTTTAATTTTCGTTACTATATCTATAGTAGCTGAAGTGTATTCGATTGAAGCTTAAATCCGTATTGTTTCTCATAACATTTTTTATTGAATTAAGAAATGTTTTCAGACGATTATAAAGAATTTTCTAAAAATTTTTGAAATCACTGGAAATTATGGACGGTAGTCACATGGATCGGTCCTGCTTCCAGGTTTGTGAATTGGGATAACTGTAGTAAGTTTTAGGCCATCTGAAAATATGCCGTGTTCAAAACATAAGTTAATGCAATGTGTGAGTTCAGCAGTACATTTTATGGTTTTGTTACTGATACCATCGATGCCAGAGCCTGTGTTTCGGTCTAAGTTATCAATAATTTTGAATACTTCATCAATGGTTGCTGGTGTTATGGAATTGAGCTCCGCTGTATATATTTCCGATTCTATCTCAGTTAAATCACTATATAATTTTTTACTTATTGAGTAAGCTAGAGTCGATCCTATAGTCGAGAAGTAAGTGTTAACGTTTTCACATGTTTCCATTTGGTTTGTAATAGTACCCTTTTCAGTTTTGAGAATGACTAGACCAGTTATATCTCTTATTTTATTTTTTGAAAGTTCATTTATTAATTTCCACATTTTCGAGGTTTGGTCATATTATCTGTAAAAAAATTGTAGTAGCATGTGTTTTAAATTTTCTTAAATATCGTAAGTTACAGTAGCTTTTATTTTCTCATATTTTTATTTGCGTGTCTGTTTTATTTAGTCTGTACTTTTGCCATAAAATATTCAAAAAAAATTAGCAACATTTTGGAGTATTTCAGTTTTTGTTCATTTGAAAATATATAACAAACAAAATATAAAACTATAATTATTTTTTATCACGTGATCTTGTTAAGAACATATATGAGAAGAACTTGAAGAAGTTAAAAATACAGGTCAAATATTTAAACGTATGTAGACTTTACGGAAAAAAGCCTAATAATTTTTAAATCGTTGGTCGTTTTGTATATATTAGTCAACAAAATTGGTTGCTCTACCAACAGTCTATGGTATTGAATAGATTTGTCGTAAATGTGGAAGACATTTATTTAGTTGCCTTCGTTTTTCGTCAATATATTTTTCTATCATCCTGACTGGTGAATCCTTATTGATGTTTAAAGGTCAGAATCCTTTGTTATTCAGCCCCATGAGTCTCCTGACTCTTGATAAATTAATTTGCAGTTGAAACTACCATCTTTGTCTGACATCTTCTTTCTTGAAGTCCCTATTAATATTAAAATTCCATACAATTCCTAACGAACGTATATACAGTATATAATGCTTATATTATATCTTAGTCAACCTACGACATATTCAACTTCTCAAAACACTAGTGGGACTGATTTTCGGAGGACAGTGCATGATCCGATTTCGTGGTGAAAATACAAAACTCTCGATGGACCAAAATATACAGCCAGTTACCTATTTGTTTAAGTTTTAACTTAATTTCCCTGCTGCACATAAATATGGTAACTAGGTTCTCTACACCTAGCAATTCCTAGCAGTCACAAATAAACTAGCCCTGCCTTATAAATATAGATAAAGAAAAAAGAAAAGTGCGAGATGTCTACACCATAAGGCCTAAGGCCACATACTGCCGGAGACAGGAAGTTAGGGTTAGGTGACGATCTCATTGCCAGTCAAGCAAAATCACAAGACTGTTCAGGTGTTCTGACGACTAAAGGTGTCTTGACCACAGTGAGAGGGAAACCTTACCAGGAATGTCAGCGATAATAATGAAGTCGTCGTCCAGAGTTGAAAGAGGATTTTATTTACAAATTATTACAATATATTTCACATAAAAAATTTTGTAAGGTACTTTAAATTATTACGTACTGATGTAAGTAGTAGGTATGTATGGTCAATCACGAAATTGTACGGAATATGTACAAGTCTATACATATGCTAACCAGGTATTTCTGAAGCAAAAAAAGAATTAAGTAGTCATTTAACAACAAAAGTACCTAAGTACCTAATTACAGAACTAAGTTTAAAATAACTTCACTATTGAAGTACCTACTTACATACCGATACTTATCTTTTAAAATTAAAATATTTGAAGTAAAAATAACGCGAAATACTGAAATTAAAACTTTGTTCACAAGATTTTTAATAAACAAGAATATGATCACATTTCTGTTAAGAATCGTATTTCGGGTTCATTTGTTGTTTACACTAACTATCTATTTCTTCCGAGCCGGGCATCACGGTTAGCGATGAATGGTTGTATGCGTTAAATAACACAGACCTCACATAGTAGCGAAAATATGGTCAGTCGATCATAGTTAGATTAGACACGTTATCTAAGTAACTTACCATTTCGCAATGTACTTTCTTACTCTTTATTGAAAGCCCTTAGCAATTTAGGAATTCGTCGTCGTAACGTAAGAAGGGAAAAAGATGTAAAGTAATACGTAGACTCACGCGCAGGATAAACTTTTGTTTAGCTTACGTGCACGATTGAACTAATTCATAATAATTACGTAGGCCATTAAAACGTCGGCAAGCAGTCAACATCAAAGGAGTGCAATTTCGGTACGTACGTATTATTATTTATTCTGTGGTCACGGGTAGACAAGCAGACTGTGTCCAGTAGTAATATACATGATACGGTATGGAAATATAAACAACATTGCCGTAATTTCCAACTCCACAGAAGAGAAGTTGCGGACGGTCGCTAGTTTGTTTATAATAAGTCTCAGTTTTAAACAACAGTCTCTTTCAATAAAGAATCTCCAGACAACAATGCAAGCTGAAATGTTATGTTTAAATAATACTAGCTTTTACGGATTTTATCGCGTATATTAACTATACGCAATAAAATCCGTAAAACAAGTATTATTTAAATGTGTACTGATGCGAATCGTTGACATACGAGGGTGGATTGAAAAGTACTCGACCTAACCAAGAAAATAAATACATACTAAATCAGTTATATTTTTATTTTTCTACATAATCACCATCAAGTTCAATACACTTTTGTCACCTCCCCCTTCCAAGCATTTAGACCGTTGAAAAAAATGATTCTTCCTTAGAGTCAAAATATGCGTCTACAGCTGCTTTGAGCTCGTCGTTTGTCGAATATCTTTGACCTCCCAAGTGATTTTTTAGGTTAGGGAACAGAAAGAAGTCTGATGGTGCCAGATCAGGTGAATACGGCGGATGCGGTAACAGTTCCAAGCCACAGTTGTGAATTTCAGCCATTGACTGTACTGACGTGTGAACACGGGCGTTATCTTGATGAAACAGGACTTTTCTTCTGAGCATTCCTCGACGTTTTTCTTTTATTTCCTCTCGTAAACGACGTAGTAAGGTGCAGTAGTAATCAGAGTTTATAGTCTGACCCCTTTCAAGATAATCAATCATAATCACACCTTTCGAGTCCCAGAATACTGAAGCCATCACCTTATTTGCCGACAAAATCGACTTAGCCTTTTTAGGGGGTGGTGAACCAGGTCTTCTCCACTGTTTTGATTGTTGTTTTGTTTCCGGTGTACAGTAATGAACCCATGTTTCGTCCATAGTAACAAAACGATTCAAAAAATCATCTGCATCGGCTTCAAATAACTCCAAACAGTCGCGTGAAATAGTCAATCGCGTCCTTTTTTGTTCAACTGAAAGCAGTCGCGGAACCCACCTCGCATACACCTTGTGGAAACCCAACTCGTTGACAATGATGTTTTGAGTTCGTTCATAAGAGATGCCTATAATCTCGGCTATCTCTCTAATTTTTAATCTGCGGTCTCCTATTATTAAATCAAGTACTTTTTTAATATTTTCGTCAGTAGTTGACGTCGAAGGCCTTCCAGAGCGGGGTTCATCTTTCACACTCTCCCTACCACGCTTAAATTCTGCTATCCATTTTTTGACAGATGAATATGACAGAGCACAATCGCCTAATGTACTGACCATGTCATCATGGATGGCTTTTGATGATAGCCCCTTCTTATGGAGGTACTTAATGACGGCACGCTGCTCGATTTGCTCCATTCGCGGAAATTATGTCCGATTACTTTGTTAATAAATTTATAAAATCACAACTAATTATCGCACACGTTTCGAACTTCACACAATGAACTAGTCTGAACTGAACTAAATAATGTGGGTAGATTTGATTTTTAGAATTGAATGGATCTGTGTTAGGCCGAGTACTTTTCAATCCACCCTCGTATAAGGAATCATTATGCATGGAATTTGACAGCAAATCTCAAAATACAGCTTGGCACCTCGGCTATAGAACTTCTTTCGTTCTTTTTACTACAGAGGCGCATATTTAAGTAAATTATATATATATACATACACCTATTAAATATGTTTTTCTTTTAAATATTTTGAAATTTTTTTAAAATCATTCCTAAAATATATCTTACTTAGGGGTGATTAAATGTTCGAAAATGAAAATTTAAAGGTCTGCCAAAGGTAAATTAGAATATAAATGATCAATTAAGCCGGAATACTCGACGCATGTGCCGTCATATTTTTTCATCTAAATGCAAATCAGTAACAATAGCATTGTACATTCCTTTTTTACTTAAATAAATGCTTGTTCCACATCACCATTTTCTAGATTAGCTGCGTTAAGTCTCTTAGCTAATAATGCATCGAGAAATAAGGGACATCCATACATAATAGATTGTTAGTATTTTGAAAGTTATAAATTAGCGTGATTTGACTATGTCCCCGTGATCGATTTTTGAAAATAACAGTAACTAGTAGAAGCTTTGTTGTGAAGCTACGTTATGTTATAGTACGTCAACGTTTCTGCTCTAATTATATTGTTTATTTTTAGTTACATATGATTTTCAATGGCGAATTTGCCCCAATTATTTTTAATTTAATCAAACTAAGCCTATAAGTACCAAATAGTTGTCATCAATGCAAAAGTATGATAATATATATTTTAACCACTTCTAATGTTTTCGTCCCAAATTGGTTAAAACAAATACTACAGATATGAACATGTACATTTTTTTGCATTGATAATTCAAAGTATATTTTTTGGTATTTATTTCCAAAAATATGTAAAATTGTTTTAAACTGGGTTTTAACGTTACTATTAACCGTGAAAGACTGTTTTTTATGCTTAGGTTTAAACATTTTAAAATATGAAAAAAATATTATTCGCCATGAATATACTAAACAAACCAGCTGTTTTATAATGAAAGCTTCTTCTGTAAATTTATCCGACACAAAAGGATACAAAAGGAAACACAAAAGGCCCATTGGGCCGAAAACTTCTCCTTACTCCCTGCAGGATACGGTAGACGCAAATAGTTTATTGGCATATTTGATCACAATCGTTAAATACCATTTAACAATGAGTATATTAGTTTGATTATCAAACGTCACCATATCACTGTGGAAAATACTGCCTTAAAAACATCAGTTAAAAGAAGTTTATTATATAAATGTAGTATCTTTTACATAAGGCAAATTTTAATATGGAGCATGCTATTAAAATTAATAAAAATAACGAAATTCAAAACCCAAGATGACTGTGCATAAACATGACATATAATAAATCGTGCCGTTATTATTTAAACCTTTTTAGCTCTGTATCGTGTTGAAAAAATGTCAAACTTCCATATTTTTTACCTGTCGACTAAGTTCAATTTATCATTTTCATCAGCAGAGCCTGTCAAACTACACAGCCGAACATAAGACTCCCCAAAGATTGCTTCATAAATATCTCCCAGATTTGTCATAGCTGCATGTTAGGAGAGTATTTTTACAAAGACATGGTATAAGTTCAATTACCTTGCTAAATATTATTAAATTAAACTGAACCTTGCTAACCTAGGACTCTTTAACTTCAGGAAACTTAAATTTCCTACCACTCAATGGCCTGTTATACTTTATTACGTGCTTGAAGATGTGAATCAATACATTGTTAAGATATCAGCACAAAAAATTACAAACGTATAATATTTAATTCACTAAAATTGTTTCAATTTACGCGAAAGACGTAAGTAGTATATGTTTAGCTTTTTAAACCTCTTAAACATATAGACATATGTGCCCAGAACTGAAAAGCATTAGGACGTTACCTTATTTTTATTGCTCTACAAACATTGTCCGGATATGGTTTAAAAAAGAGCATACAGTTCACCTTATAGTGAGCCATTGATTTCTATATATGCATCCCAAACTAATGAACCCAAATTACACAGACATTATTAGCACTTGAGAGGGTAGCAGCTTTAAGTTCACTAACTCATCTGCTGACTGTAATGAGTATGCACAAACATTAAAACAGATATCATCTAACTTATACTTGAAAAGACGCGAGTAATACTCTGCATTGATATCATGGCTGCAGGACGAATGAATCGGCTTGATCAGATTAAGAACCGCGCTCTCGCATAATTCTGGTGTAAATTAGCAACTTAATGCTGCTCTCGCATAAACCAAATTTAACGGATGTTATCGCGTTTAATATAAACTTTTTATGTCCGATATTTCGGGTGCCTGAAGTAGTTTAATTCAAAGATTTGTACTAACGTAAATATATAAAAACTTTATGATGCGGCTGTGTTGTGTATGTTGAATATATAAAACCTTTTTTGTGGGCTAGCCACATTGGTAGTCTTAGAAGCTTATTGCATATGATTCTGATTTCGCTTATATGTACGTAATATGTGACGGCAAAGAGATAGCATGCTCTTTGCCTATACTGGCTTTCGTAGTAGTTAGGCATCTCCCAAAACGTATATTTTAACGTATTAGAGCCACACTGCAGCTGTAATATGGTTACAGCACAAATGAGTCGACTCGAGTCGTGAAGGATCATTCTCTAACAGATTAAAAATATATTTATAATAACAAGTAAATTGCAGGTTAATGTTACCGCGCTTCGTATGATGAGTGCAACAGAGATATTTTTCACTGGTAACGGGCATTTTATCTTAGTCCTCAGAGATCATAACGTATCCAGTTTTGATTCAGACCTGAAGACAAATAGTGCAGGCTCTGCTACTTGACGACAGAAATCGAGAGGAGGGTGATATCTACCCAGGCGGACTCTTAAGCAGAAAAAAAACTACCAGTTTGTGCTCTTTTCAAATAGAAAAAAAATTGATATGATTTACAACAACGTTGATAATCATCATCATCATCGTTCATCATCGCCAAGGAACTGAGCCACCTGCATCCATTGACTGCTTATAATTCTTACCAGGTCATTACTCCATGTAGTGGGGGGCCGTCCTACACTTCACTCATCGCTTGAGAGTATCTCAAATTAAGACTTAACTATTGATTGAGTAGAATCGGAGATCCTATCTTTAGCTCTAGTATTTACTTTTTATTCTTTAGCATATCCTTTCTTTATTTTGAGAATTCATTTACATCAGATGGCAGGCACTTTTTTACTACTTACTCTTTTCCCGAGGGTATTGTATATATAGATTAAAGAAATCGTTGGGCTTGTGGAATTTCATAAATCGCCAGATGTATTTAAGTTGTAACAAAGTTACGTGTGTTGTGCAAAATATATATATCTAAATCACTACGTTTACTGCGGTGTAAACTGTCTAGTATTGCGATCTACAATCTGCCTACCAAGCGGGGTAATAACGGCGTATACGATAATAGTTAACGACAAAGTTTCTTATATTTATATGGATGGGTTATTATGAAGGTATAATGATATTTTCCAGTTTGTTTGTTGTTTCCAGTTCCAATGAAAAACATCAATAAAATCTCGCCAATTAAATCCTTGTTCATTTTCATCTCGTATTTAGTGCTTTTTTTTTTGTTTGTTATTGCTGAAAATATCAGAGTATCGAGAAATATAAATTATCTTAATCGCAGGTAGCTTTGTGTGTTTTTATTCACTTTTGTTGCGATATTAATGTTTATTTTATACGAAAATAGGGTACCTTCATATTTAAACGAGCTGATTACTTCACTTTTAGCACTAATGTTATATTTTAATATTAAGTTAGGTAAAAAAAAACGTTTATACTATAGCTTTTTGTATAAACCACGTTATCATTTCCATAAATTACAAGAAAACACCAATTACCTAACATATGAAATATTTTTGGCCCGTGCAGTATTAGATAGCCGCAATGGCGTTTACTGTGGAAGGCATAATTAACAATATTACCAAAATACCTGCAAATCTTAAACTTCGACTTTTGTACACATCGAACGCGAAGCGTAGATTAGTGCTCTATTGTTATCAATTCAAAAACTCGTGATGATCTCAAATCACTTCCACCAGCTTTATGTTGCACTTAAATATAATAAAAAAGTATACCAATAGCAAGAGAAGGCTTCAATTAAAACTACGGACGAAGTTATCAAATTGTTAATAAGACGTCACATCTGTCGAAACACTGAACTTGTTACATTGATTTTTTTATTAGCTTTAGATTTTAATGCTTAGGAAGACTTTTGAATCTCTCTATTGTAAACGGTCCCGTTCATTAATATTTGACAATTTCTTTGGGTGACATAATACGAATCACCCAAAATATATAAAATCATTATTTAAATATATATACAAAGTGCGATTTGTATTTGTAAAATTATATTGCATTGCAAAGTAACAGCCTGCATAGCTATTCTGAGTGCGGCTTGTTTCAGGAAGAAGTGAAAAACATTTATTATACATACTCTTAATTTCTTATACATGCATCGACTTACATTACATCATAGGAAGGTATAAGGAAACAAAAATATTATTACAAGTCACACTATTTATAATATAATATATTCTATGCTATTATGTCTACCTTCTACAGGTGAAAACAGCATCGTTTCAATTAGTTTGACATAAAAATCTTGCCACATAACCTTATAGTTTTCTAGTGAATTTCACAACAAGCTTGCTAAATGTACAAAATGGTCAAACTGAAAAAAGGCGCAAAAAAACGAAATGAAAAATAGTGTGTGCACTTACTATGTACCTAACCTGGTCAAATATTTTCTTCCCTTTGTAATTATTTATATGATATTTAACCTCTCAACTCTCTAGCGTTCTCATGAGACCATTTTTGACAAGTTTCATCAAAATCTAATTAGTAGTTTTTACTTTAGTAATATAATTGATTAAAACTACTTTTACGGATTTTTTCGCGTTTTATTTACATTAATTTTAATACCCGACGTTTCGGGTGCTTTCCAGCACCCATGGTCACGGGGGACTGAGGTGACTGACGTCCCAATGTCAAAGTTAACCCGGAGTACCTTCAGCTTTTTAATTATTGTCTTTGGTCCGATCTACGCAGAATGAACTAACTGTATTTTGAAGTCTTGCAGTGGTATGCTTGGGTTTAGTTTTATAAAATTTTATTAATTATAGGATCCCAAGCAGGTGGTAGTACTCAGCCTCCTTCTCTATTGAAATTAGGATGTTTTTTAATTTCAATAGCCTCACGTATATTCCTTGGTAGGAATCGATGTTCTTTCGCGAGGATTTGTGGTCTATTAAATCTGATGTAATGGTTGGGGCCATCTAGCATATGATCGCAAACTGCAAAAATTAATATAAATAAAACGCGAAAAAATCCGTAAAAGTAGTTTTAATCAATGTATAGTGTTCGCGTAAATATAAGAAATCATTAGTAATATAAGTCGGACATAAGGCTTAAGGGGAAATATAACCTCAAATGGCTTAGCAAGATCCTCCGTTATGCCGAAAGCATTGCAGCATTAATTTTGAAATAAATATATGTTAAATTTGAGGATTAATGTTAAGGACTATGTTAGATGAAAACACGATTCCGTAAAATTTTCTCGATAGAAAAAAATCCAAAGTTACCTCCAAACTGAACAATAAACCGCTGTTATTAATAAAATACTTTTAATAAGATCATGAAACTTTGCATACTAACTGAACTAACTATAAAGCAGTGCTTATGTTATTTACTTTTTTTTAAATACCATTATTTTTACTGTAAAAAGAAATTAACTAAACTATCGGCGTCTTGAAGCTTGATTCCTGTCAATCCTGTCGCCCCGTTAGTATCGCTTAGGCTTTTGAAGGGAAGTTGTGTCGCTTACGATCAGAATACACATTACGCAACAGGACGACGTAAAATTAAAATGGGAAATAACCGTGATAACGATAAGAAGCGACTGGGTTGGCGTTAAGAAACAGGCATAAATATGATAAACCTAATGAAATAAGTATCTAACGACCTATCTACTTACAGTATTCGTGATTACAAACATGTCGGTACATAGCATACGACGCGCGGGGAAGTGGTGGTGAAATTAGAATTTGAGCTGACTTACTATATCCCCTTAACATGAAGGAAATCTCTCTGTCAAAATTCATTATGAAACAGATTTCGTGAAAATGTGTAAAAACTTTTAATTAAGGTAAATGTTTAATTAATATTTGCAATACCCTTGTCAGTCCGTTGTCACAAAAATTTTGTAGCTTATCCCGATCTTCTTTGAGTTCGGCATCATAATGGAAAACTGGCAGTTAAAGAATAAAGAGAGAAAAGCGTAATTTCTTCAACTTTATCGGTATTCTGAAACTGCTGCCGGATACGTCTTTTCATTCATGTACATAATGACGAGTGTTCGAAATTTTCATTTAAATGAAACTAGTTTTTGCGGATTTTATTTTAATTTATATTCCCGACCACGGTCACTGGGCAAGCGTTTTAGTCAGCATAGATCCGATATATTTTTTCTTAAAGTAAGCGTAACGCAAACCGTCACAAATTTCGACAAGTGGTAAGTGAATGCTAAGGCCCAGAGGCACCTTAATATATTCTCAGTTGAAAACTAAAATGAAGATGCATTGTCGACTCTTAGGTTTTGTTCGTGTGATGTCTTGTTACCGGTAAAAAAGGTATCCGCTATAGATGCATCATATGAAACCCAGATGCATTATTCTGCTAGTTTAAGGTGCTAGGCTATTCTCTGAAGGCGTATTTCTTCATCGAGCCGACTTCCTCCTCATGCAGCCATAATACAAATGGGTACAGGTTTGTTCTACTACGTATAAAATGATTGCATGACGCAATGTTATCTGATTAAACTGCTAAAAGCACTGCTAGTTCTGCTTCTGTATACCAATCAATGACATTTCACTTCATTAATTTTGAAAGTAGGTAAAACCTCGTACGTCAGATAATCCGCTAGAGACTCACTCACCCACGAAAATGATATTTTTTTAACAACAAATGTGCACACAGTCCACCTTATTATAAGTGAATGCTGTCGCCCATAGGCGTCAAAATCTATCCTCGATTAAGAAGCAAATAGTATAGAATATATGTACACTACTTGCCTCGAAATCAGTGAAAAGTTCTCCGGTACTCTACACTCAGTATATGAAACATAGTAGCATAAAGCTCCTACTTTACGGTGGAAGTCTGTGAGAGCGTGGTCTCTCCCCCAGTCAAGCCAACCCTGCCGTATAGCAATCATAATATGAGACCTAAAATTTGTCAAAAATATACTAACACACTTAACAAACAATACATAAAATTAATTCCAAATAAACAATACGAAATAAAATTTTAAGTTTTAAACTTAAGAAAACAGTCTAAGAACTGAGTGGTGAGAGTTAGACGGTACACAAGAGTACGATATGACACAAATTTTCACTGCAACGCAACTCTTTGTTTCTCATGGTGACATCATTAACGTTTCGCTAAACGCTCTCTGTTGAGGCCTTACCCAGGCACATAAGAGCGTTTACTTGTCGCTTAAGCCAAACGCTCCGCCCTGTTGCACACTCGTCATTAGAACTGCCGGCCGTGTTGCCTCAATAGGCGACACGGCCAATGCCTAGTGATCTAACTACCAGTGCTGAATTTTGTTGCTCATTATAATTTTCAATTTTCTGGCCCGGTCGCTTAACTGAATGCCTACCTCCATATTATATTATGCCCTCCCAGGGAATAACGACAGATGATGTGAAATTAATTCCATTCCAGATATGAGTTTTTGGTTCCTCAAAATTTCTGTTTTTTTTTGGTTCCTCTAAATTTCTCCATGAGTATATTATAAAGGTGAGTACAGATTTTATATACCCCGTTACTTGTTCTAGAGCAGTTAGTCCGACGCGCTGCTCCAATGCGTATTGGCGAACTCCACGTGTCTTCGAAATATTTCATTCTTTAGCAGGTTTCCTCATGATGTTTGCCTTTAATGCCAATCACATGGTAGACCATCACTTCAATTTTTAGTTAACAATTTAATGAGTGCCGGCGAAGATTGAACCCACGTTGATCACGTCCTTATGAAATTTTACTGGGACCGCTTATTCCATTAACTTGCACTATACAGAATACAAATAATTATTGTATATTAGCTTCAAAAATATTATATGTATATTATTCTGCGAAATCATAAAAGTACATAAAAAGGGCCACTTTTGATCATAGTCATGCAAATTCCGGTCGACAAAAATAATTTAAGGTATAAAGAGGGATCGTGAGAAGCTCTTACAAAGAACTATTCCATCAAGCGCGACTCAAACGTTTTGAAGGCGCAAAGGCATTCAAGTAGGCTTAAAATTTACATATTATACTTTCTGAATTTTAACCTTACTAAAAGTTCGGCAACAAACCCGCAATTACGGTGGTGTTGCAGATAGTTCGTGGATAACCTACTAAGAGTGGCAATTATCACCAACGAGGTATAATTGCCAATCTTGGTAATATCGAAGTGCTCTTAAACCACTGATGCTGCTCTTCGTCGCCAGTCTGGGTATTTTACGTTTAGTATATTTAAACCTTGCATTTAATGAAGACCAAACTCCACAATCATCATACATCACTATTTCTTTTCAAAATATGAGAGACTAAGGTGTAACCATACTAACTTACGAACGTACAAATGTGCTAACTTAAATTTAAACATAAACATAATTTTGAAAACAACAGAATCCGACTATAAGTATCACAAAACGTGTATATAAAATCTGAAAGGGAAGTTCAGAAATTAATTGAATTTGTTATTCGGGCTTGTAAGTAAGTCACCAATTTCCAACTACTTTCGGAGTTTCTTCCGTGGTTATATTTCCATTATGAAATTTCTATAAAGGCATGCCCCTCAATAATTTAACTTAACAAAAGCCTTTTTTGAGTAGAGAATAGCCTTTCTTGCGTCGTTGCTAATCAAGCCATTAGCTATGTACTTACTTGATGCGATCTTGTAATCGACTAATGCACTCTATATCAATTTTGTAAACCTATTATTTAAACAATATATTAATGTTTAGGTGTGGCCAAAGAAGTGGTTTTTGAAATTGTAGTGGACTTCACAATAGGAGGTAATATACAACCAGCTAAAAACATAGGAATTAAGTTTATTAAGATGATAAGAAATGTTATAATTTTTCAGAGTGCTTATCAACACCAAGATATTTTTATACTTACTACAGGTTTAAAGAAACTAAATTTGTATTTTTTTGTTAATTTTTACAAATTTCTTTCTATAAAATATTAAATTCATCGTAAAAAGTTAGAATTTAAAAACATTAAACAAACCTGTTTAACCAAAATTTCCTCTTAAGAAGTCGCATTTTTATCATTATTACGTTCTGTAAAGAACTGTAGAAAAAATTGAGACAAAATATTCCAGTTTTTCGGTACTCAGGCATCGAAACCTTTACTATAAACTTTCCTGTGTGCAACATAACGTAAAATCGAACAAAGAGTAGTTAACAACGAAAATTTAAAATCAAAAGGCACTTTCTCAGAATAATTTGTTACTGCATATTGCATAGTTTCGTATATACGACGGCAACTGCTGAACATAGGCCTCCGCCATACATTTCCTCATGGGCGGCATATTTGCCATAATTGCCACGCTTGGCAGGAGGCTTGACAAACGCAGTTTCTTTTTATTATTTTGAGATGTTAAGAGGAAGCCAATATTCTGTTTCATTTCCCGCTGCCACCTCTTTCGACACCCACAAAATGATATGGCGTAGTAATCGTAGGTTTCTCTTACACCGCACTACACAACATTTTTTATAAACCACACATACTTATTGTCACTGTCGCTAAATACACGAATTTATCGACTACTCATCGATGATGATGATTACATGCTAAATCGAACCAAATCATTTATTTGCATTAAATATGGTAAATCAGATGGAAATCATTAGTAGTAGACTCTCATACTTAGTCCTCACAGACATGCAAAATACTGGACAAAATGTATAAAATTGTTCATTATATAATAATAATATAAACTTTGAGAATAGTGATTTAAATTAGCACAAAATTATATCATGCTTCGGAAATATAATCAAGGATATCATTATCCTTTACAGTATTCAAGTATATCAACGCAGTATTCAAGTAAGAATTTAAATAACTATTTCAAATTATTCACTAAAAATTTAATGTAAAAACCATAGAATACTATAATACACAATAGAATGGCTGTCAACCTTATTTTGTACGAGGACAGGCGTCGCCGGGAGCACACATACAAGCAATTACGTCGTATTATCACTACTACAAACCCCATTCTATGTTTTGACAGAAAGATTTTATATTTATTTGTAAATAGCGTGCAGTTTGGAATTTTCTAAATAATTTGCATGCGAAATTAGGAAACGATTGTAACGTCAAAACAGTTGTTACTTGAGTTGACGTGTTAGTGACATTTTAGTGGCTACACGGGCTCCGCCCAATCCCCCGTTCTAATATGTATGTAATTATAGTATTCTATGGTCAAAACATACAGTCACAGAATTTCAGTGTAAAATAGCAGCTTAATGCTACTGTGTTTCGAGCGGTGATCGTAGAGAACGGGAAACCATTTTTAATGGAAACGAGGCATTGCATCTTATTATCTTATTAGTCTTCGGGGATGACAACACATCTGCATTTTTATTTTCAGTTAACACAGATTTGAGATGGTCACAACATCCATTTACTATCAGTGAAGTGTGTGCTCGTTTATAATTCATATTCTTAAAAAAAGTTTACTTCTGAACATAGGATACACCTACATCCATAAAATTCCTGCATCTCTTACCAGGTTGTCAATTTATTAGCTTTCTCACCTGTTCCGTCTAGGTCACATTCAAAATACTCAATCGGAAAGTGAAAGTAGCTTCAAAGGTACGATACACTTGGAACTGCTATCACCAATCTGATTGACGAACGAGGCGATAATAACAAACACTTTGGTTGAGCGCGACGAATTCTCACACACGTGAGGCGGTATCTTCTGGGGCGCGACTGCCCCAGGTGGTGCGGTCGAAACTAGCGGTGCGCGGCAAGAGGACGCTCGAGGGCAGCGCGCGAACCTTTATTGGCTCGGCTTTCCCACGAATTCAACTCGGTCAAAGAATATATACACTACGCGAAAAGAAACGACACTTAAGCGTGTGTGCACGTAAAATCGCTTGCGGCTATGTGTGGGTGTCTGGATGTGTGCGGGGGTCTTGAGAGGCGCGCGGGGCGTGGAACGGGCAGTCGCCGACTGCCCTGGCCGAGGGCTAGTAGTAATACCGATATTTTTCAGTATTAGTTAATATGAATATATTCGTCAAGTGATATAATATTTCAATTAATACATGAATGGTTTTGTCGGAAGTTTTAATATTCCTCATTTAATAAAAGTTGAATTTAAAATTGAACGTATCTTTCACTACCTAAATACATAAGTTTACATAATATATAACACATACCTACTATGTATCTTCTTTGGTACAAGTCTATAATATTTCATTTCGGTTCGATATCAACCCTAGAGCGTTACACGCTTTGACTCAAGGTCACCGGCGCATAAGCTCTCACGTACAGGGAGTGTCACCGCTGTGCCTCGGTGGGCTGCGCGTTTTATTGGTCGAAAGACTCGCTTCACCTTTTAGACCCCCCCCCTTCCCCCTTCAGTGTGTACGGAAGGGATATGCGATTATAGGAAGGAGAAACGCCTGGCAGCAATATACCCTCGAACAAAATTAAAAATACACAAATCATTTCCGCGTAACCACACTTCCTACAACATGAGAAGTCCATGTCCAGCAGCAAATGTGTTATAAAATTGAATATACTTAGAATCAAAGATATTTTTTTAACCCCTGAGATACCACGGCTCTGGTTGGATATACCTAATGGCAATAAATAGTGCGGCGATCTATCCACCTGCCAAGGATGGAGAATAAGTCAAATCCCCTTTAATTTTTACGTGGTAGAGTTCATGCTGTAGCTATATTATAATTGTGGCACGAATGGGTCGACTCGATCGGGGAAGAACCACACTTTCACATAATACCAGCCTAAAATGAGGCGACAGTAGCCTAATGGCAGGGCGCGGACCGCGAACTCAAGAGGTCGTACTAACACGAGCATTTTAAGCTTACCAGGAGTGGTTAATTAATGTTCGAGGCGTTTAATTGAGCCCACTATTCATCGTTTCTTTCGCATTTTAATGATATCACCCGCTATTGACGCAATGGGTATATATTCAAACTAAAATACACATTACTTTATATCGGATGGTAAAACTTAAATCAAAAATTCACCAAGTACTTTACTTCTTTTACATAATTTACACGGACACGTCACGTAACCGTAAAGGTTATCAGGAAAAAATTGTAACGAGGAGTGACAACGATTGCTTTCCTTCATAAATCAAGATATTAGTGACACCCAATTTTATGAGGTAGCAGACAACCAATGTTTTTATTACATATAGTTACAAACATATTTTTTTAATTTGTCACAATGCAACAATTCGAGTAAAATTTGGAATTAATTAACAACTTCCTAATTTTGACAGTTTTTAATAAAATTAACGAGATAAATGTTCATAAGTGAACATTTATCTCGTTAATTTCATAAGAATACCTTGAGTTTTAAATTAATCTCAAAAGAATTTTTTTTGATACAGTTCGAAATATTCTAATATGCTTTTAACAGGCTTTTTCAATTCACTGTAATACAGCTTGTTTTTCAAAATGGTAATATCAGTTCAGCGAGGTCTTTTAAACTTTCAACATCACGTCCTCGATATGCATGAATGTGGAATAAAAATATAGTTCTTCGGAATAAAGTGCAGATGAAGGCAATGAAAACGGATTTACCAGTTATGTGTCTGTGAGTGAGTGGTAACTATCCAGACTCCTATTCAGCAAAGACGATGCGTGATTAATAGAAAGGGCTATAAAGCCCTTTCTACTAATCATCTTTTGACCTAAAAAATATTTTGATTAACATAATCACAATACACAATACAAAACAAACAATATTTACAATTAATATTCATTACACACAATAGAAAACAAACTAATATAGGAAAACTAAAACTAAAAATTTAAATTGTCTAAAAGTCCTGCTCACCGTGGTATAGTGCCAAGAACGCTCGCTGCGTTTCCTCGCTGAATAGCTATACTTAGCCTTTGAGCGACAAAAGAACCAGCCCTCTTATTACCTGCAGCGATCGATCGAGCGATTTCACTTCACATTGACCCCACGGACCGATAGTCTCTACAGCAAATGGCACAAATATGTCATCAGTCAGTCATTTCTTAAAGACTCATATTTGCGCCATTTACTAAGTTCAGCTGCCTCTGATGCTGCCCTGGCTCTAAAAGAGGTATCTACCCTTGAGATGAGAAGCCGCCAAAGTGTAAACACAAGTAGCAACCCACGGCTTTACCTCTCTCCCCAAGGGACCAAAGTCATACCGTCGGGTCTCTTGCCATCCTCTCTAAATATCCTGCAAGGCTCTAAAACCGAGGGGATATTTATGAAGACAAGAGCCCTTCGGACGACTTTGATCAAAGAACCGTGACGGGAAAACATCCAATTCAATCCAATCGAAGTATAATTGATTCTCTCCAAAGCTTAACGCGGGCTACAGTAGTTAAGAATTTACGGTACGTAAAGCAAAGGTACGTGAGCCGTGGTAGCTCAGATGGTTAGCGCTCGCTGTAAATTTCACAATACCCGAGCAAACCGGCTTCGATCCCCGCCGGCACCAATGAAATTGTTAATTGCAATTTTAAGTGCTGATTTACCACGTGCTCGTCTGTGAAGGAAAACATCGTGAGGAAACCTGCATGTCTGAGAAATAAGAAAAAAATTATTTCGAAGACAGGTGAAGTTCGCCAACACGCATTGGGGCAGCGCGGTGGACTATTCCTTGCCCTAAAACCCTCTCAGAAATGTGAGGAGGCCTGTGCCCAGCAGTGGGACGTATATAGGCTTTAACTTTACTTTACTTTACTTTAAAACAAAGGTATACGCGATTACATTAATAAACGTTTTACACATTTACCATTGCTTTCGGACACTAGTGAGGAGATTTTATTATATATGATACTTATAAAATATAAGTTGGTACTATCATGTATCTGAGGCTAGATGATCTACTAGTCGCTTTACTGATTGATTTTTTAATTGATTTCCCTCTAACGACCCCTATGGTATAAAAGAGCCATTTTTTTATTCCGCCGGAAGACTATGGAAGTCATCACGAGTATAAATTCATTTAAAATTTAAATTCTTATTTCTAATTCGCTTAAATTCACTCTCAACGCTAAAAATAAAGTCACAATCTTTCTTCAAAATATTAATGTACTTTTAGATTATAAAACCGTCTTTGTACATTAATCTTGTCCTAAAAACCAGATAATTGGGAGTTTTTATTCTCCTATCTTTCTTAATTTTTCTGTTTAGATTTCTGTTCGTATCTTTTATTAAATCACTGAAACTCAATTTTTTTAATGTTTTTTTTTATAAAATTGAAGTGTAATGCGAACGTACAGTCAAATTTTTACATGGTTCTTAAAAATGAGTTATCCCTACACAAGACAGTATGTCTGGTGATAAGTAAATACTTCAGTCCATGGAGACCTCCGAAGACTCATGTGGAACGCATTAACGGCTATAATTACTGGCTCTCTACATTCTATACCCTCCAGATCGGAACACAGCAGGGCATGCGCTGATAATTAGAATCAGAAATAGGCAAGTGAGTAGATGAAACCTATCCAGATGAACTCACCTATAAACCTAGGGCATATATTGCTTGTTAGTTTACATAAAATAGAAAACACTTTTGAAATCACGTATGTGTTCGGTCGTATTTTTAGTAGTGTAAAATATCATACAATATTTCTCTGAAACTAATTGATATTATCATTTGAAAACATTGGTTTTGCATTTGCAATACATTTTTAGTGTAGAGCGAAAAAGAAACTTGTTAACAGAATTGCCGTGGAAGTAAAAGGGGAGATCTCCATGTGTAAATACAGAGCTGTTATATATAGCGCAGAATGATTTATTATATATTTAAACGAATACTACACACGATCTTGAACATGTTCACAAGGGACATCTGCAATCTGTGTTCATGTTCATGGTCGTGCCCACCATTACATTCAGACTTGATAGACCACAAATCCTCGCAAAAGAACACCGATTTGTAAAACGAGATACGGAGGCAAAAATAAAAAGATATCCTAATTTCAATAGAGAAGATGGATGAATGCTGTGTGTGTGTGCGATCTGTTTCATCATCATCATCATCATTACAGCCCTTCATAAGTCCACCGCTGAATGTAGGCGTCCCCCAAGCAATGCCACAAAACACGGTCCTGAGCCACCTGCATCCATCGACTTCCTGCATGTCTTACCAGGTCGTCACTCCATCTAGTGGGGGGGTCGCCCTACACTACTCCTACCGGTACGAGGCTGCCACTCGAGAACCTTTCTTCCCCATCGGTTTGTTCTTCGAGCTATATGGCCGGCCCATTGCCACTTCAGCTTACTAATCCGTTGGGCTATGTCGGTCACTCTGGTTTTACTGCGGATATCCTCATTTCTGAGTCTATCACGCAGAGAAACTCCGAGCATAGCCCTTCTCCATAGCCCGCTGAGTGACCTTGAGCGTCCTCATACGGCCAGCAGTGAAGGACCACGTCTCAGATCCGTAAGTCATCACTGGCAACACGCACTGGTTGTACACTTTAGTTTTCAGAGATTGAGGTATACCTGACGAGAAGATGTGTCATAATGCGATCTGTTTGAGATCCTTTAATTAAGAAAATTAAATCCAAACCAAAGCGTACCAGTAACAGTCCTAGAAAATCGTTGTCGAAGGCCTGCTCCTAAACCCACTGCGACTAATTCCGGAGTTCCCCAGGGATCCGTTCTCTTCGCAACTCTTTTTCCGCTTTATATTAATAATCTGTTTATGGATGGCGTCTGCCAAATGCTCATGGCGGTGGGGATCAAATTGATGAAAGCGGAGAAATTTCTCATTGCTGGCAGCCACTAAATGAGGTGATGCCAATTTTGTTCTTGTTGAAATTCAATGCCGCCAAAACACTAGCATTTGCAATGGCAAAAAGAAGCCTTGGCACCTTCTTTGGGATTGGGTTAAAGTTTTATTGAACCTTAACTTTGGCCGGTTCACTGAGTTCAATGCACTAGAAAAAAGTAGGGTTGCAAAAGTGCGACAGTTAGATACGTCAAACCGAAAATAGCTTCTACTTCTACTTTAGTTTAAGTAAAAGTCGGTTATGCAACAATATTGCTGCAACATTTGGTGATACAAAATGCCGGGTAACAGCTTTGAACTCAAAAACAAGACTTGTTAATAGGCCTATTGGTTACCTTAATCCAATTAAACCCATCTTGCCGATGGAACCACAAAGTAACCAGTCTCTTACTAATTCACATATCAGGCGTTCAAAAAGTCTCCACCACTTTGAAGTCGATATTTTTTATACAATAACGATGACATGTATAACGGTTTTATTTTATTATAGTTTCATCTTTGGACTTGAAATATTAATATATAAACATCAAATATTTTATTAGATGGTTGGAATTCCTTTCTGCCGTGTAGTCAATCTTTTTTATAGGATATGGGTGACAAACGAGCACACAGTCTACCTGATGGCCAGTGGATGCTGTGGTCCATAGACATCTAAATTTAGTCACGATTAAGATTCAAAATGTAGATGCGTTGTCACCCTTGACGACTAAGATATAATACCTTGTTTCTAGTAAAACGGATCTCCGGTTATCTATACTCACCATACGAAACACAGCAGCATTAAGCTGCTATTTTACGCTGGTATTCTGTGAGAGCGTGGTTCTAGCCCGGTTATAAAAAATTTTTTTTTTTTTTTTTTTTTTTTTTTTTTTTTTGCTAGCGAAGCTGGCATTTTTTTTTGTGCTGCAATCATAATACAGCTTCAGCTAAGGTCTACCACGTATAAAATACAACGGATATACAAAGGATACTTTCTTTAAGAGTGAGAAATGAATAATTCAAAAAAGCAATTAAATTTGTTAATAATTGCATTTGTTAAGACGTAATGTTTGTTTAAATCTATAATTATTTGCATGTCAATAAAGTTCTTTAAAAGGAAAAGTAATAACGAAAATGCCTTGCAACTTTAGTGTGTTTTGGCGTATATATATATATATATATTTTTTTTTTTTTGGGATATATATATATATATATATATATATAATTTGATCCTAGTCCTCAGAGCTCAATGATGCCAAACCATTTTATGTATATGCTTTGCCAACTTTCTTGCAGGAATCGTATACCTTTATTTGCATTCTGATCAAATTGAAAATATTACATTTGACAACAAGCTGTAATCACTGAGAACTAAGACTGAATGCCTTATTGCATGTACGTAGGGTGTGAGAGAGAGCGAGAGTTATATTGGCTCTTTAATGGCCAAATACTTAAACGCTACTCAACGCTACTCAATTTTAAGATGTCATTAATTTTCGTGGTGTCACAGTTACTTTGACAGTGATAGAGACAGCACGAGACTTAAAGGCGTGTACGGGTGTTGGGTGCGTGTGTTGTATGATTATTAACGTACTATATCATTACTTATGCCTGATAGTGCCGTAAACGACTCACAGACGGTGCAAAAGGTGCCTATTGGGTTCAGTAATTAAAATCTCAAAATTCATTGATGTTTTATTCAGAAATCACAATTTACAGATTATGATATTTGTTATCGGCGATACAATATACTTCCTACTTGTTAGCGGCCTGGCGTGTGTGGTGTGTTTTTCCTTAATTATAGGTTAAATTAATTAGCATAACTATCTTATTAATTAGTAAAATACCACATACGATCGCAGGTGATCTAGGGATTACAAACAGCTTTGTAATAAGATTAATTAAACACTCGAAAATAGAAACGTAAATGATTTAAACATAAAGCATTTATATATGCCTTTCTGAACGCCTGATGTGTGAACTACTAAGAGACTGGTTACTTTGTGGTTCTATCGGCAAGATGGGTTTGATTGGATCAAGGTTACCAATAGGCCTATTAACAAGTCTTGTTTTTGAGTTCAAAGCTGTTACCCGGCATTTTGTATCACCAAATGTTGCAGCAATATTGTTGCATAACCGACTTGTACTTAAACTAAAGTAGAAGTAGAAGCTATTTCGGTTTGAAGTATCTGACTGTCGCACTTTTGCAACCCTACTTTTTTCTAGTGCATTGAACTCAGTGAATCGGCCAAAGTTAAGGTTCAATAAAACTTTAACCCAATCCCAAAGAAGGTGCCAAGGCTTCTTTTTGCCATTGCGAAATGCTAGTGTTTTGGCGGCATTGAATTTCAACAAGAACAAAATTGGCATCACCTCATTTAGAGGCTGCCAGCAATGAGAAATTTCTCCGCTTTCATCAATTTGATCCCCACCGCCATGAGCATTTGGCAGACGCCATCCATAAACAGATTATTAATATATAGCAGAAAAAGAGTTGCGAAGAGAACGGATCCCTGGGGAACTCCGGAATTAGTCGCAGTGGGTTTAGGAGCAGGCCTTCGACAACGATTTTCTAGGACTGTTACTGGTACGCTTTGGTTTGGATTTAATTTTCTTAATTAAAGGATCTCAAACAGATCGCATTATGACACATCTTCTCGTCAGGTATACCTCAATCTCTGAAAACTAAAGTGTACAACCAGTGCGTGTTGCCAGTGATGACTTACGGATCTGAGACGTGGTCCTTCACTGCTGGCCGTATGAGGACGCTCAAGGTCACTCAGCGAGCTATGGAGAGGGCTATGCTCGGAGTTTCTCTGCGTGATAGACTCAGAAATGAGGATATCCGCAGTAAAACCAGAGTGACCGACATACCCCAACGGATTAGTAAGCTGAAGTGGCAATGGGCCGGCCATATAGCTCGAAGAACCGTTAACCGATGGGGAAGAAAGGTTCTCGAGTGGCAGCCTCGTACCGGTAGGCGTAGAGTAGGGCGACCCCCCACTAGATGGAGTAACGACCTGGTAAGACATGCAAGAAGTCGATGGATGCAAGTGGCTCAGGACCGTATTTTGTGGCATTGCTCGGGGGACGCCTACGTTCAGCAGTGGACTTGTTAAGGGATGTAATGATGATGATGATGATGATGAAACAGATCGCACACACACACAGCATTCATCCATCTTCTCTATTTAAATTAGGATATCTTTTTATTTTTCGCCTCGCGTATCATCGTTTTACAAATCAGTGTTCTTTCGCGAGAATTTGTGGTCTATCAAGTCTGAATGTAATGGTGGGCACGACCATGAACATGATCACAGATTGCAGATGTCCCTTGTGAACTAATGTTCAAGATCGTGTGTAGTATTTGTTTTAAATATATAATAAATCATTCTGCGCTATATATAACAGCTCTGTATTTACACATGGAGATCTCCCCTTTTACTTCCACGGCAATTCTGTTAACAAGTTTCTTTTTCGCTCTACACTAAAAATGTATTGCAAATGCAAAACCAATGTTTTCAAATGATAATATCAATTAGTTTCAGAGAAATATTGTATGCTATTTTACACTACTAAAAATACGACCGAACAATATACAACTAAATGAATATTAACTAACTGAAACATTCGCTACTTGAAAGTTGGCCTTTTGAAAAGTGTCATTACAAAAGGCAGACCAACGTACAGTTGGCAACTGTTAGGTTGAGATATAAAAAAAATTACGTGATAAGTTGGCAAATGATTATTCGGCGAAATAAAATTCTGCAAAACGTTAGTCGGCAAGTGATAATCTGCCAAACAATTTTCGGCGAAAAGGCAGAGATCCGTCTCAGTATAAAAGCTATTGTCCGAATTATTATTTATTAATTATATATTATATTACATTTTATCTTGAACAATTTTACTCTTGAATTTTTTAAAATAATTACTAAAATATAATAAAATATGCCTGTTTGTATTCCGGAGCATATACTCCGGAATACAAGCAGGCATATTTTGTTATTTTTTCTAACCTTATCACGTTGCTCTATGCAAAGGGCATATGTAAAATCTTCTTTCTCGATAAATGTTTGCAAAAACAAATAAGAAATTGGTACGTTGCAAATGATGGTAAAAAGATGATAAACCTCATAAAGGCTACAAACGAATTGTTGCACTGATTTCTAAACTAGGATTAATTCTGTATCTCAGGTTATCAGTATCTTTCTTTACAATTTTACTATAAATATGTATATATTTATACATATATATTTTACGCAATATCATGAATAAACTTAACAAAAATGCTTAACATTTTAGCAATATTTTTATTATACAAATGGTCTTAAATACCTTCCTCGTTATAGACAGTTCATTAAACCGTCCACTAGATATAAAAATAATTTTCTGTCTAAATAAAATCCCTGATATCTATTATACCTAGCTGTTTTATTATAACACGTGAGGACAAAAGTGAAATGTTTAATAACGTTTGATCTTTTTTCACGCCTTTCTTGAATAAAATACTTACAGAAACTCGGACACTTGGGCTTTGAATAAAACCTTACGGCCAGAAAAGTAATCAAGTAAGTCCCAATGCCGCTATTATGGTTTTTTAATCTAAGTTTGAATAAAATGAACTCCACCCGATGGAAAATTTTATATGCAAAACTTATTTCTAGCACCGGTCCTTTTATAAAAAAGTACCTAGTCCGGCCATAAGTTCTGTTACAAATGAAAATGCATTTTTTTAATGAAGTAACTTATATGTTACTAAAACTTATATGTTTATATTTATTAAAGTCTCAGCAAAAAATAAAAACAGTACTCTATTCAAAATGGCCACCTTTGGATTTTATACAGGCCTTTAATCTGTCTGGCCACGAATTTACGGATTTGCGCACTGTTTCGATGGGAAATTTCGCCACAAATTTTGCTCCAGAGATTTTTTAAGAGACTCAATGTCGCCGTGTTATTTAGAGCAAGCCATGTTCTCTAAAACTGACCAGAATTTGTATTCTAAAGGGACTGGGCTAGATCCGGGCCAGTCTTCAGCTCTTTTAAAGTCAGGAACGTTGGTTTCAAGCCAGGCTTGTGTAGTTCGTGCCTTGTGATGGTGCAGACAGCTGCTGGAAAGTCCACGGTACATATTTAAAATGTGTATTGATGAGAGGTTTCACAACACGATCCAAGACTGTCTTGATACTCTTTGGCTGAAGTTTTCACTCCTTTTTCATAAAAATGTAGCTTTGTGACGCCTTGATAAGACACGCCCACAAACCATCACTGACGCAGGATGATGACCACGTTGTGCCTTTCCGACCACTTGAGCAGCTTCTTTAGAACTATGAGCGTACACTTTATCATTTTGCTTATTGTAGTGATTTTCAATCGTGAAAATTTTTTCATCGGTAAAGAGGATATTTCTGTGCCCTTCACCTCTATATCGCGACAGAAGGCGTTTTGATCGATCCACTCTCTTTAATTGTAAAGATTGATTTAGGGCATATTCTATATATCGACGATAAGCACAGAGCTTCAGGTCTTGTTTTATAATACACGACAGAGTCCTAGCGGGAATCTTTATTTCTCGCGATAAGATTTTTTGCTTCTTAAGGGGATTTCGACGTATTCTGGCTTTAATAGCATTAACAGCCTTTGTAGTTCTAAAAGCACGCGGCCGCCCCGATCTTTTATAGTCATTGATAGAGGAAGTGTTATAGTATCTGTTGATAGCATGAAATATGAACATACGGCTGATACCAGGGTTTTGAAGTGTCTGGAATATGACCGACAGCTCCATATCCACTTTGCGCAAGGCGATCACCACAATCCTACTCGTATTTTCTCCCCATTCCATATTGTAATTTGATAATGAACACGAAAAAGTATCTGAAGTGGCACGAAATCGAAAGGACTTTCAAAAATAATTGAACGCGTTCCAAATTCAAAATAATTAAAAAGTTGAAAAAAGAAAAGTTTTTATGTAACAGTTTATGGCCAGACGAGTTAAGTATATATTTTATTTCTAGAAACTATTATAATTTGTATTTCTATGAGAAATAGCTTAATAGAAAACATTTTTCTAAATAAATTATTTTTAAACACGTGACATTAAGTTGTGGTCACTACTGACCGCATAATAAAGTCCAAGCCTTATGAAGAAGTAACCGACGTAGCCCACCGGATCAGTAACCCGAAGTGACGATAGATTAGCCATATAGCTCTAAAAACGGACAATCGACGGGGAAGAAATTTTCTCGAGTGGCACCCTCATACCGGTAAACGAAGTGTATACTAGCTTCCAGTTACATGTAGTGACGATTTTATAAGATATGCAATAAGCAACTAGATGTAGACAGGACAAGACTGTACTTATGGCTTTCGTTGGGGCGGACTGTAATGATGATGATGATAATGGCATTAGATTATACGCTTGTTTGAAGTATACTATTAATAACAGCACATATAAACTCGCGTTACATATCTTTATTGTTGTAGAGTGAGATGCCCTCTACTGAGAGAGGCCCATACCTAGCAGTGGTCTGTAAGCTGATGCGAAGCAGAGGTATTGAATTGTTTCACAATTTTGACAAAGACAAAATATCAGAGACCATCAAGTTTATCTCATCTTACCCTTATATTTAAAGTAACACAATACAGTATAAATAAGTACATAGTCCTAAATAAAACCGGCCAAGAGCGTGTCGGGCCACGCTCAGTGTAGGTTTCCGTAGTTTCCCATCCGTCACAATAAGTGTTCCCACTTATGAGTTTAAAGGTGGGTATCCATTATGTTCGCGCTCCAGCAGCGCTCCGCGCTCCTGCAACTGCTCCCGGTAGTGGGTACCGTTGTTTCCATCCAAGTTTAAAATGATTTTCCTAGAAAGCCCTTATAAAGTTCTACTTTTCAGATTTTTTTCATATTTTCTAAACTTATGGTTCAAAAGTTAGAGGGGGGGGGGACACATTGTTTTTTACTTTTGGAGCGATTATTTCCGAAATTATTGACATTATCAAAAAATGATTTTAGTAAGCCCCTATTCATTTTTAAATACCTTTCCAACAATATATCACACGTTAGGGTTGAAATTAAAAAAAATCACTTCCCACTTTACATATAGGGAGGCTACCGTAATAAAACATTTTTTCCAATTTTTATTTTACCACTTTGTCGGCGTGATTGATACACATATTGTTACCAAATTTCAGTGCTAACAGCTTTGTAGTGCTAACGGTCACAGAGATTAAGCGAGGACGGACAGACGGACAGACAGACATGGCGAAACTATAAGGGTTCCTAGTTGACTACGGAACCCTAAAAACGTAAACATTTGCCGTAATTGTCTTTGATCTTAAATATTTTACAGGACTTTTTACTTTTACTATAACATGACTTTAAACCGATTGCTCTAGATTCAATAGATTTTTCACGTAAGGATTTTTCTTGATTATTATTGGTTATTATAATATATTACTATTATTACCTCATTGTATTTTTAACCGTATAGTGGTGGTGTAAGAATAACCACGCTCGTAAAGAATTCTAGCGTGAGAAACCAGAACAATGCCGCTTTGTTTAAGGCGGTAAGTGACAAGAATGAGAGGCCCAAAAAATTAAATATTATATTTATTTCTTTGAAGTAAGAAATTAAAATTTCGTTTGTCAAACATAAATTCCAAATCTATTACAGTTTGAAATGAATGAAACCTCATGCCCGGAGAAGAAAACAAGAAAGAAACTCCGCCAGTTCCAAAGTCGTCTTTGTGTTTTTTAAGAATAATATCCTAAAATAATCTTAATATTACTCTACAACACTATTACTACTCTACTACTACTACTTATACTACTACTAATGCTACTACTTTTACTACAGCTCATCACAAGTTCCTTGTTGAATATATGCCTCCCCATAGTCTGCTAAAAAGTAGGAACATGAGCCGCCCGCATCCATTGAGTGTTTCATAAGGCCGTCACTATATCAAGAGCACTGTGCTTGTCAGCTGCCACTCGAGAGCCTTTCTTTCATCATAAATTGTCGGTTCTTATAGCTATGTAGCTGGATTATTGCCACTTTAACTTACAGATGCAAATAGTTCGCCAAGTATAAAATTAAATAGTCCCTTGGCTTTTAATTGAGAATAAATATAGGTATCTGTCTATGTGTCTATATATCAATATAAATCATTATCATTACAACCCTTTACAAGTCCACTGTTGAACAAAGGCCTCCCCCAATAAATGCCACAAAAACGTTCCGTAGCTCTCTGGTATCCATCAACCCCTTACATTACTAGGTCGTCACTTCATCTGGTGGATCCATCATTTATCGGTTCCGGAGTTTACCGATCCGTTGGGCTATGACGGGTACTGTGGTTCTACTTCAAATATCCTAATTACGAAAACTATCAAGCAGAGAATCTCACTCTCCATAACTCGCTGAGCGACCTTGAGTTTCCTTATACGGCCGGCAATGAATGACTACGTTTCCAATCCATAAATTATTACTAGCAACAGGAACTTAAAAGCAATAAGCACCAAATAGATTTGAATAATATTTTATTTTTATTACAATTTAAAGCTTGTATGCACTTTAAAATCTAGCACCGGTTCAAATATTGATATCTTTACCGAGAATTACCATCGTCATCGTCATAATATAAATTCATAAGTATAAATGAGAATGGTGAAAGTCTCCTCACCGTATGTATGGAAAAGAATCTTTTTGTGACGAACACTTGCTTTCGCCACAAGAGGATTCACATGTATACTTGGGAAAGAGGTGACGATAGAAGCATGATAGATTTAATAATTGTGGATGAAAGATTGAGGGGCGCAGTTGTAGATACAAGGGTTTACCGGGGTTCTAACGTAGGAACGGATCATTATTTGGTTCTATGCCGAATTAATGGTCTATTCAGGCGTTGGCGCCATCGGTCATCTGTGTCTACCACTGCGTTACAGCGTATTAGAACAGAAAGGTTACAAGATGAAGGTGAGAAAAAGAAGTTCAAATGTAGACTGAAAAAAAATATAAGTGGTTTGGATGAATTATGTATGAAGGAGTTAGACTTGGAGAATGTATGGCAAAATGTAAAGAAAGGTTTAGTGGATGCAGCTACCGAAGTATGTGGTGTTAGTAAGAGAAAGAATGAAAGGAAAAATAATACGTTATGGTGGGATGATGAGGTACGTATGGAAGTTGAAGCAAAGAAGAGAGCATGGCTAGATTTACTAGCAACAAAGGCTGGTAATTCTAGCGGTACGAATGATGATATTGAAAGAAAAAAGGCAGTCTTTAGACATCTTAATAAGAGAGTAAAAGAAGTAGTTGAAAGAAAAAAGCAAGAAAGAACGGATAAGAATGATAGAAGAATATCGGATAATTTCCAGGCAAATATTAAAATGTTCTGGAAACTTGTAAGAACTGCCAGGGGACATTCAAAACAGCCTATGATGAATGCTATAAGAGACGAGAATGGCTATATTCTGAATGATGAAGTTTTGAGTTTAAAGAGATGGAAGGAATATTTTGAAAGCGTGTTTATGAGTGAGGAGACAACGTGTGTACTAAGTGAAGTAGAAATTCCGAAGGAAGAGGAAAGAGGTAGCGAGATTAGTGCAGGTGAAATAATGAAAGCAATGAAAAGCATGAAAGCAGGTAAGGCTGCCGGATATGATAGAGTTTCACTCGAAATGCTAAGGGCTGGAGAGGAAGTGGTGGCAGGCCTGCTGCACACCTTGTTTAATTTATGCTGGGAACTGAAGCGGGTACCGGTAGACTGGTGCAAAGCCGTGATAGTCCCAGTATATAAGGGAAAAGGGTCGCAGCAGGACTGTAAAAACTACCGTGGCATCAGCCTTCTTAGCATTGTGGGAAAACTGTATGCTAAGGTACTGATTGAAAGGGTCATGAAAGAAACTGATGGAAAAATTTGGGATGTGCAAGCGGGATTTAGAAAGGGAATGGGATGTACAGATCAAGTCTTTTCCATGCGCATGATCGCGGAGAAGTTTTTGGCCAAAAACCAAAAGGTTTTTTGTGCGTTCATGGACTTGGAAAAGGCCTATGACAGAGTGAATAGGGATGTGCTATGGCAAACACTGAACTCATTTGGGTTGAGCGCTGGCTTGATACGGGCATTGGAGTCCCTTTATAGGGACTCTAGTGCTTGTGTTAGGATCAACGGGGTCTACTCGGACTGGTTTGACATCCATAAAGGTGTCAGACAGGGCTGTGTAGCTTCCCCGTGGCTGTTCAACCTATTTATGGACAGTTGTTTGCAAAATTTGAAAGTTGAAGAATGCGGATTAAGAATGGGTGAGTTAACCGTCAAATGCCTTTTGTACGCCGATGATCAAGTTATACTTGCGTCGTCGGCGGCCGAGTTGCAAATGATGGTTACATTAATGAACAGATCATTAAAAGAAAGGGGTATGAAAGTGAACGCAAGTAAGACGAAGGTTATGGTTTTTGAAAGAGAAGAAAGTAAAACGATTTGTGAAATAAGAATAGAAGGGGAGTTGATCGAGCAAGTAGACGAGTTTGTATATTTGGGCTGCGTATTTAGCAGGGATGGGAGATATGATAAGGATATAGAACGACGAGTGAATGCGGGAAATAGAGTAAATGGGGCCCTGCACTCTATTGTGAAGAGTCAAAATGTGTCGAAAAAGGCACGTATGGCAATTCACAATGCTGTGTTGGTCCCTACTTTAACATATGGTAGTGAAAGTTGGGTGTGGCAGAAGAAGCACGAGAGTAGAATGAACGCAGTAGAAATGCGGTCGTTAAGGAGTATGTTAGGGCTGAATCTTAATGACAGGGTAAGAAATTGTGTAATAAGAGAAGAGTGTGGTTTGCAAGATGATGTTGTGACCAGGATTAAGAAAGGAATGCTTCGGTGGTTTGGTCATGTGGAAAGAATGAATGAGGAAAGAGTGACAAAGAAAATTTATGTTGCAGAAGTGAATGGCAGAGTCGGAAAGGGACGTCCTAGGCGAAAATTTATCGACCAAATTGGCGATTTATTGAAAACGGGCCAAATTAGGAGTACCCTTAACCGACGAGCATGTATGCGGAGGTGTATGGATGTGAAGGAGGCGAGAGAGGTGTGTCAGGATCGTGCCAAATGGAAGTCTGTAGTCTCTGCCTACCCCTCTGGGTGACAGGCGTGAGTGTTTATGTTTATCGTCATAATATTGACTGCGCAAACACGAACTGAACCAACAGAGCTCAACAAAAACCATATTGCGTCTGCCAACCCACTTCCTGATTGTAGCAGCTTTATCAAATATCCCCCATATGAGACAATCTATGTTGGAAGCTTATATTAAGCAGCAAGTACTTCTAGTATACATAGAAATACGATGGACTTTTGATAGGCTGTAGCTGTAATGGCTTTTCTGTGTTCTTAAGGTCAGGTTAATTAGTATTTTTCTATAATGTGAAAAGCATGTTATTCAATGAGTATCTACGATCGATTACAGTTTTATTTAGATTCCTATTTCCTGATAAAAAGCAAAAATGTTTCATATAAAGTAACAACGCGCAAGCTTACTTCCAGCTAGTCAATAGGATTTTGTTTCAACACTGTTGCAACAAGTAACGGTGAGGGCTTCATTATAGGCTAAGAAAATTACAATGTCACACAGAAATCTATATCTGTATGTCTATTACGACATAGCAGGAAAAAAAGCAACAAACTCTTAGTATTAAAATCTTAAGATTTTTAAGGTCATTAAGTCTCTATCTGTTCGCGATTCTGCCATAATGACTTTAAAGTTAAAGTTACAGCCTATATACGTCCCGGAATCCTTGTCCAGTCCCGGAAATGGGTAGCAATTCACGCAAACGTCGTAAAGAAGATGTTGCTACAAACATATTTCTTCTGGACCCCATAATATGAAAGGACCAAAAAAATTCTGACTAATAGATAATCCTAAGTCCTATACGTACTTGAGTAGTGAACAGAGTATAATACTGTTAAATTTATTAGCTAGCTACGCTGTGCCCCTTGTATTTTTTGCATAATTTATTACTCTTATCACTCCAAATATAATAAAAATGTTAAAATCTATTTTAAGATTTTGACGTTTTAAGATTAAGGTTTTATAATGATTTCTTATATTTACGCGAACACTACACATTGAAATAATACTAGTTTTTACGGAATTTATCGCGTATATTTTAACTTTTTAAATACCCTACGTTTCGAACGCTTTACAGCACTCATGGTCACGGGCAGGACTGAGATGTTCAACGTCCATATGTCATAGTTAACCGCGGTTACCATAGATTAAAATTTAACTTTTGTTTCGATCTATGCAGTATGAACTTATGGTATCTTGAAGTCTTGCAGTTGTATGCTTGGGTTGGGATTTAATTTTATTTATTATAGGATCCCAAGCAGATGGTAGCACCCAGTCATCTTCTCTATTGAAATTAGGATGTTTTTTGATTTCAATAGCCTCGCGAATCATCCTTGGAAGGAATCGGTGTTCTTTAGCGAGGATCTGCGGTCTATCAAATCTGATGTAGTGACGGGGGCGATCCTGTACGTGTTCACAGACTGCAGACTTCCCGGAGCGTCGATTCTTCACATCAGCTATATGTTCTTTAACGCGGGTTTTTATTGATCTTTTAGTTTGTCCTATGTAGGAGAGACCACATTCACAATCAAGCTTGTACACTCCTGCATCTTGCAGAGGGACATTACACTTGACCGATGGTAAAAACTGACCAATCTTCTTCAGCGGCTTGAAGTATGTTTTGATGGAAGCGCGCTTCAAGATGTAGCCAATCTTGTCAGTGACTCCTCTAACATATGGCAGTACAGCAGGTACACGCTCGACTGTGGCCGGCTTCACTCGTTCACTGTGACGTAGGCGCGGGACTCGAAGCTTGTTGTCATGCAAAACTTGCTTGACATGGTGGAGCTCTGCAGCCAGGTGTTTACTGTCACAGATCCCTCGTGCACTCTGAAACAAAGATTTACCCACGGTAGCTAACTGTGAAGGATGGTGGTGAGAATCACCGTTTAAATATCTATCTGTATGGGTCTTTTTTCTATACACAGTATGGCTCAAGGTGTTATCAGGATTGCGAATTACTAACACATCTAGAAAAGCTAAGGAATTGTTTGCCTCTAACTCCATTGTGAACTGAATTTTAGAATTTATAGAGTTAAGATGGTCTAAAAATGCAGTTACTTTATCTAAAGGTAGAATTGTGAAAGTGTCGTCTACGTACCGCTTGTAGAACCTTGGATTTATGGGAGAACTAAGCAGGGCTTTCTCCTCAAAGTCTTCCATGAATATGTCGGCGACAATGGGAGATACAGGTGAGCCCATCGCCACACTATCTACTTGCTTGTAGAACTCCTCCTTCCACAATAGGTAGCCAGATGTAAGGCAGTGTCTGAGTAATACTGCATATTCTACGGGCATGTTGTTTTCTTCCAGCCTTCTAGTTACAATTGAGATGCAGTCTTCAACAGGTAAGCATGTAAACAATGACTGCACATTAAAACTGACCATAGTTTCATTGTCTGCCAGATGTAGGTCTTTAATCTCGCTGACAAAATGGTAGGAATCCTTTATGTGTGCTTTGTATGTCCCCTGAGTGGTGAGAGTATTTTCGCTAAGTGTTGAGCCAATCTGTAAGTTGGTGAATCGATTTGGCTCACTATGAGACGTAATAGAGCATTGGGCTTGTGTATTTTTGGTAACCCATACAATTTTGGTGATTTGGCGCACGTAGGTATTATCCATTTTACGTCCAGATTTAATTTTTCGGAGTGTTTTTTTATGAGGTCACTAGTTGTTTTTAGTGTGCTATTTGTTGGGTCGTTTTTAACCTTTTTTATAAGTACTTACATCCGACAAAAGTACTTGTATTTTAGAATTATAATCTGACGTATCCATGACTACCGTGGCATGACTAAGTAGCATTTTTAGACCATCTTAACTCTATAAATTCTAAAATTCAGTTCACAATGGAGTTAGAGGCAAACAATTTCTTAGCTTTTCTAGATGTGTTAGTAATTCGCAATCCTGATAACACCTTGAGCCATACTGTGTATAGAAAAAAAGACCCATACAGATAGATATTTAAACGGTGATTCTCACCACCATCCTTCACAGTTAGCTACCGTGGGTAAATCTTTGTTTCAGAGAGCACGAGGGATCTGTGACAGTAAACACCTGGCTGCAGAGCTCCACCATGTCAAGCAAGTTTTGCATGACAACAAGCTTCGAGTCCCGCGCCTACGTCACAGTGAACGAGTGAAGCCGGCCACAGTCGAGCGTGTACCTGCTGTACTGCCATATGTTAGAGGAGTCACTGACAAGATTGGCTACATCTTGAAGCGCGCTTCCATCAAAACATACTTCAAGCCGCTGAAGAAGATTGGTCAGTTTTTACCATCGGTCAAGTGTAATGTCCCTCTGCAAGATGCAGGAGTGTACAAGCTTGATTGTGAATGTGGTCTCTCCTACATAGGACAAACTAAAAGATCAATAAAAACCCGCGTTAAAGAACATATAGCTGATGTGAAGAATCGACGCTCCGGGAAGTCTGCAGTCTGTGAACACGTACAGGATCGCCCCCCGTCACTACATCAGATTTGATAGACCGCAGATCCTCGCTAAAGAACACCGATTCCTTCCAAGGATGATTCGCGAGGCTATTGAAATCAAAAAACATCCTAATTTCAATAGAGAAGATGGCTGGGTGCTACCATCTAATTGGGATCCTCTAATAAATAAAATTAAATCCCAACCCAAGCATACAACTGCAAGACTTCAAGATACCATAAGTTCATACTGCATAGATCGGAACAAAAGTTAAATTTTAATCTATGGTAGCCGCGATTAACTATGACATATGGACGTTGAACATCTCAGTCCTGCCCGTGACCATGAGTGCTGTAAAGCGTTCGAAACGTCGGGTATTTAAAAAGTTAAAATATACGCGATAAATTCCGTAAAAACTAGTATTATTTTAAGGTTTTATGATACCTGATACGGTAAGTAATCAAAAAATATAAGGGAGTTGCGTGCAGTCTTATTTGTATATGCTTATAATTATGGATATGTTTTATTCATAATCCTTTTATATGATAAAGTTTTCATATATTTACGTATGTACTTGATACATGCAGTTCTGGTTCCTTTTCTACGTAGCGGAGATCGATTTTGGGGTAGTGGATTATAGCCCCTTGAGCATAGTTCTATCCCTTTTATACTGACAAAACGAATGAAGAGAATTCTTGTGTAGTAAAACATTAAATTTATGAGAACTAAAATATTGACAAAGTCCCCTCCCACTCCCCCTTTTTCCACCCCTGTTTGTTTTTTTACATAAATAAAAATTTATCTTTTTACATAAATAAATTCGAGTAATATATAGAAATTATTGTTATTTTCACGGTGCCGACATCCGCTTAGTATGTATTTTTTTGTTATCAAAATACGATAAAATCTTTTTGTAATGACGTAAAACCTGACTTTTGTTTAGACCACAGGATAGAATTTTTTTATCGATTTTCATAGAAAATTAGTCTCTAAATATGTTTTAATGGTTTAAAAAGCTGTGGGTGGGTGCGGTCGCATGCAACCGCTCGGGATATGTCGGATGCATGCGACTGTATGGGATTTTATGGGGATTTGAGGGTTAAAATTGAAAAATAGTGAATAACGTTTGTATGGTTCGAGGTTTTCTTTGTTACAGTTCCGCTAATTGCAATATTAAAAAATATTATGACCTCAGTGCAAAATTATTTTTATTATGATTTAAGTTTAATGTATATTTTGGAGTAAATTTATTTCCTTTTTTCAATCTACGACCGCAGCTAAGCTAGCGTAGTAAGCGCGCTGAATTACAATTTATTTACAACGGTTATTTCTGTTCTTACCGTTTTATTTTAGCCGAGGGAATATTGTTTAATTTGTTTTGATTCGTAATCTTTCGTTTCATAGCAGTTTATATTAATTATGCTGAATGTTAAAGCAATATCACCATAGGAAATAATTTTACTGTTGCCGACGCATAACATTGTATTATATTATTTTGTAAGAAATGAAATGAAGATGTCAGACGACGCGAGACGAGAGGAGACGAGATACAATTAGCTCGAAGAACCGATAACCGACGAGAAAGAAACATTCTCTAGTTGCTGCAGCCTTGTATCGGTAAGCGGATAGTAGGGCGGCCTTAATGGAATGAATTTTTGGTAAGACATGAAGGACGTTGAAAAATGCAGGTTTCTTTATGATATCTACTTTAAATGCCAAGCCGATTTTAGACCGGGACTTTTTTTATAGAAGAGGGGACAAATGAGCATACGGTTCACCTGATGTTAAGTGACTACCACCGCTCATGAACTACTACAAACCAAGGGAATAGCAGGTGCGTTGCCGGCCTTTTAGAAAGGAGTAAGCTCTTTTTTTGAAGATGGCCGGTGATAAACTATTCCACAGAGTGGTCGTACGCGGAAGAAAACTCCTAGTGAAACGTACAGTGGTGGCCCGCCAAGCATCCCAATGGTGTGGATGGTATCGGGAGGTTTGCCCCGTAGTGCGTTCATGAAATTTGGCTGTGATTAATCCGAACAATTCCTTAGAGCACTCCCCATGGTAGGTGCAAAAGAAAATACAAAGAGAGGCAACATCTACTTGCAGCACCACTGAATCGTGCCGATCAGAAAGCACTCGGTCGTCGACAATGCGAGCCGCTCTGCGCTGTATACGGTCAAGTGAAAGCAGCTAGCACTGGGGAGCCTCAGCCTAGAGATGGGAACAGTATTCCATGTGAGGCCAAACCTGCGCCTTTTAAAGTTGCAGGCGGTATGCCGGCATAATAATAATAATAATTCAGCCCAACAAGATGAGAATACTCTACGAATACTCATTATAATAATAATCTTCCATTTAAATAAAAGTACAATAAAAAAATGAAGACTGATCCCCAAACCAGACAAGACTGTATCTCAGGGATCAGCAGCCTCTCCTTGTGTTATAACAACAGTATTTTAATCTTAATAATTAATTATGTAACTAAGCTTTACGTTTTTAAATAACTATATAGCTATTTAAATGGATTTATTTACAGCTAAACATAGACTATAGCTTAAAGCAATTAAAATAATTTATATTTTATATAATCGTATGTATATTATAGTAATTTGTAATATATATATAAATGTAGAATAAATATAGAGTATGTTATTATATAATTTCACACAGAATATATATTTTATACATTATAACCTATATTGAATAAATAATTCTTATAAACAAAGATTGCTATTTATAATTTTATACGATATACATTACTTACACATTTTTACAAATTATATCAGGATATTTTCTATTTTACTATAATCAAGTGGCAATAACCAATCTCGAACATTAACTTATGTCTGGAAACTTAACACTCATGTCTGAAAAGAGGATAAAAATTTAGATTTCTATTTAGCTTATTATAAAGTACTTAGGATAGATATGAACTTTGTGGCCTAGAAAAAGCAGATCAACATCTGTCAATAAGCAGTACATCTAGTATTCTGCGTTTATTACGACAGATCTCAGGATCATAAGGAGTTAGTGCATGTTTCATTAAGATCAAAACAATTATTGTTAGATGGACAATTGCCTGATAATCAGCCGTTTGCATTATTGGTAAAGCAGATTTGTAGGATACCTGTACGGTTTAAAAGTCATGGTTTTTACAAGACATCTTTGAGCTCATTCTAATTTTATCATAAATGTTTTGCATGCTCCTACCCAGGCAACTATACAATATCCTACAATTCATTGTGCTAAGGCGTAGTATACAGTTATTAATAAATCAAAGTCAGCGATGTGCCTATAGCGTGCGATAGCCATTTGAATGTCCAAATAAGTATCCGAGTGCGCGATAAAATAAGGTAAATGTGTGGGAGCCAGCTTAGTTTCTCGTCTTTAATTACTCCTTAGTACTTAATTGATTTGGATTTCGTCATTGTAGGGCAAAGGCAAGTATCTGTAGACTGTCAACCACAAGAGTGTACTGTTAGTTGTATATAGTTAACAGTTTGGGTGTTGGTTATATGGAACTGCATACAGGTGGACTTAGACAATTTAGAGTCAGTAGATTCTCCTCAAGCCAATTCACCACAGTCTAAAGGCCCTTCATTGCAAACTCCTGGACCTCGGGCCAAGTCTCTCCGTAGAAAAGTAAGGCTGAATCATCAGCATATGCAAATAGCTTGCCTTGTGTTAGTGTCATTAAACACAAGTCATTAGTCAGAAGAGATGGGGGGACTCCAAAGTGACACAGGCGTCTGAGCTAATAATTTTTTTTCACTCTCTGCACACGGTCACATAGAAAATCTAACACCCATTGATACTACTGGTCCGGAGGAACCTTTACCATTGATAACGACTTTTTGAGTTCTGTTATTTAAATATGAAATAATAATTCCAAGCTCAGTATTTTTCAAAACGTAATGTTGGAGTTTCCTGACTAATATCTCATTATGAACACAATTGAAAGACTTGGAAAAATCGCAAAAAATACTTAAGGCATCTAGTGAACTCTCCCAAGCATTAAAATATATTTCATAAGCTCGACACCTGCGTTAGTCGGCAAGCGACCCCTTGTGAAACAAAATTAATTTTATGGAGTAATCGATTAATTAAAAAAAATCACAATTGATCTAAAATTATATTTCCAAAAATTTTACTAAGAGTTGGTAGTACAGAAATAGGACTAAAATTAGTGGTGTCCAAGTTTCACGGAACTCTCTTTGCTACCTCAGCTAGCAGTGGAATCCTCGGCATCGATATATCGAAAGTGTGCAGTTTCGTGGTCACTTCAAATATTTGCGTTCACCGTTATTTACCCTGTCTTATAATAAGGTTATTGTTGCTTAATGAATTATCGAAACGTGCATTCGAGTCGTGCTTTGGATGATGTATTCATTCTTTTCATGATTCCCTTATCAGAATTATCAAATTTGAAAAAAAAGTGAAATCTTAGCACTTGTTTCTCAATCTTAATCTCAAACACCTACATATTAACTTTCACCTGAAGCTTTAATAATTGAAGTCAATACGTAAGTACATCAATATTTTAATAATAGTACAAAGTATTTTCGAAGAAGATTCCTCTTTTTAAAATTATTACAAAAATACTAATAAATGTTAACCGCTTAAATGTAAATATAATATTTTTATCTAGCTAACTTCAAATAAAGTAATTAATAAAAAAAATATTATCAAAATAAGTGTAACATTTAATCAAAAATTCTGCAATACGTTTAGAACCTTGTTACAACGAATTACAATTAATCTCTTAAGGATTTTTTTACCCTTAGACCCTTTTTACTGGAAACGAGGCATTCCATCTGGTCTGCATTTTGATTTTTAATGGAGGATAGAGTAGATGTTTGGGCCGCAGCAACCACTTACCATCAGGTGGACTGTGTGCTCGTTTGTCACCCTATTCTATAAAAAAAAAACATTTTACGAAATCACTTTAATAAATTTGTAACTTTAAACACAAATTACTAAGTTATTTAATGAATTATTAACTTGTTTTATTATATTCAAGTGGAATACTTAGATTATATTATATAAGCTTATGTGTATGAAATCACGTGCACATGGGCATAGCCATTCCAGAAATTTTAAGAGAATTTAGCGACACCTCGCATTTCAAAGTCCGTCTTATCAAGTAGGCGTAAATGTAGACACATATCTCAAAATTATAACTCCCCTGAGGCAGTCGGGTAAATATAATTTAGTCACCTCTTCTATTAGATCCGAGTTCCCAACCAAAACACCAACTCTGCCAAATATTGACAGGGTAGGGTATGTGCCCCTTGGCCCACCTTAAAAAAAATGTTGGTGACGCCCAATAATATTCCTGAAACTAAATTTAGCCTTATAACCCTTTTTGAATAGTACATAAATAAGAAAACATATATAAAATTTACAGTGAATACGCAAGAAATGATAAAACATATCTGGTTTGAATGATAAAACATTTTCAACAATGAATAAGCTTTCCCACTTTTATTCTCACAGGACGCATTCATCCAGTTGCGACATTTCAAATAAAATGTCGAGTCACTAAATACTAATATTTCTAACCTCTGTTGGTTTTGTTATTTATCCCTTTGCTTTTAATTTATTATTTTTTCAACTTAGAGTAGGCAAGGCAGCTAGAATAAATTCTTCTACAACTTATCATTCGTCGCCATATCCTGGCGTTTATATATAAAGGACCCGGATAAAAGACAGTTGTGAAGCAATCTTGTATCTATATGATAAAAAATAAATATAAAAACAATATCACACGTACTTGCTGACAGCACTGGTGATGCTCTATACACCGGCCGTGCCAATATTTCTCGGGAAAACGTCACCGAGTACCGAAATAAATTTGTGTCTGAAGTCGAGTCTTTGCTGAACGAAATTTCGGATTCGATGCGACTAAATCTAATCCAGTTTAACCCCCAGAAGATACAAGTTTATCCGGTTACCGTTAAAAAAATATTTGTCGTATCTCCTCAGTTTCAAGGCACTGCCCTTGTTTCCACAGTCAGTATAGAAATCGTGTTCGTCGGCATATTGAATGATGTGAAGTTTCATGGTTACTTGTAAGAGAAAGCTCAATTGGCCTCTAAAATTCTTGGTGTGATCAGCAAAGCGGGACAGTATTTCATGCCGTCACACCGTCTGCAACTTTAGAGGATGTAGGTTCGGCCACACATGCAATACTATTCGCATATTTGGGCGAGTTCTTACCAGTGACAGCTTCTTCTATTTGACCGCATCCAGCGCAGAGCGGCTCGATCGTCGTTGACCGAGTCCTCTCCGATCGGCTCTATTCACTGACACTGGGTAGAGCTGTTGCATCTCTTTCACTTCCCGTGGTAGATGCGGTAGAAAATGCTATCAATTCTACTATGGGAAGTGCTCTGAAGAATTATTTCGAATTCCAGCCGCTAAATTTCACGAACGAACATCAAAACTTACGATACTGCTCTTACGACCCCTCTGTGGACTCGTTTACCACCGGTGATTTCTCCTGACTAAGGTACCTTTAAGAGTTTCCTCCTTTCTAAAAGGATAGCAACGCCTCTGCAATCCTCTGGTGTTGCATTTGTTCATGGGCGGCGGTAGTCACTTAACATCAGGTGAGCCACATGCTCGTTTGCCCCCTCTTCTATAAAAAAAACCTTATATTATATTACATGAATTATTCATTTCCTGTTACATATACTTTAAAATATGGGTCACTCACTTAACGTGGTTATTATAGCAAATTCATCTAAGCGTATTCATTTATATGTTATATAGAATTAATAAACTGTTTGCCAAGAAAATATCCAAAAACCTTTTAAAATATGGAACTAATGTGACAGAATTAAAAAAAAAATCTAAATTGTCGCGCAAATTTTGTATAAATTAATGCTTGAGAGTGAAATAAGAAGCGTATAAAACAAAACAGTAGGTTCATATAGCCCTTGCTACAATGCTAGCCCCATACGAAAATTCTCTCAGAGAACGAAATACAAACACATAGGTATTAATGGAAATTTGAAAAGGCAACACAAGCAGTATTACGATTCATAACAGTATTACTGTAAGAGGTATTGATGACAGATTTATATTAATATTTAGGTTAAGTTATGAGGACATTCTACGATCGTTAACGCTATAGAAAACTATGAAAAAAAATGAAAATAAGTCGCGTGACTTAATGTTTAAAGATCATTCATTTTTATGGTTTTCTATAGTGCATTGCATTAGTACGTGCCCTTCGTTCATTAATTTACTACAGCATCCTGTTTTATTTCACCGTATCATCTCTTACTACGATATTTTTTCTTACGCCGTCACTACACAGCATCCACAACTTAATTATAAGATATTATTTTATTTTTCTATATCCACCATGGTGACAACATCACTGCAGGAACACGCGACCCGTTAGTACGAAGGCACTTACTCGTCGTAGGTTACCCGTAATAAAGGTTACGCTGAGCTTTAAAACTAACTGATTTAGTGTCAATTTACGTTTTCTAAGATAGTTAAGTTTTTAAAGAACTCAATAACAAGATCTTCAAATATTTCTGGTAAACTGATAGCGTGGAAGTGTATTAATACTTTTTCTTGTATCAATCCATAGTTCATTATTTCGTTTAGCTTCTGGTTTTATTATTGATAGTGTATTCCTATTTTTATTACATCAATAAATTTATAAAAAATAGTATTATATATCAAAGTGCAATATATTGTATTAACAGAATTACATAATATATACCGGAGTAGTATATATTATATAATTCTTTACTCAGACGATCTTGTTTGAAAGAGATTAATATAATGGGTACGATCCCATTATATTAATCTGTTGCATGTGGCGGTGCGACGCATGTAATTGTGGTTATTCGGTGGTCCATGAGTACAGCACTTGAGACCTTATAAATTGTATTTTTATATCTACTATGGGTGGATAGTGATCCGAGCAAAAAACACCATAGTCAATGAAAACATTTGCTACCGTTAATCCCGCTGACTGAGTGTCGAGACAGTGATCTAACCATCGTCTACACCCACGAGCTTAACTCACAAAACTATACGAGCCAGAGTCGTAGTATCTCAAAAGCCGCACATGTCCAGTTTTTATCTACACAGAAATTCATCAACAAAAAGTTAATATGGGTGCGCATTCAAATCTTTTAAAATATAAATAGTCTCTAATTCAGAATTTTCAACAATGGCATTTATTTTTTCTAGGCACTATGCCATTTCTAACAGCTTATCATTACTGTCCGTGGGCATATACATACAGATAATAAGAAAAGATCTGTTTTTAATAGTCATTTTACTGCCGTTATCCGTGAACTAATATACACTAGTACATTAAATTACGGAAACACTTTAAAAGAAACTTTTCCGCCATAAAATAGCGAATCCACCATATGGCCTTCCTCGAAGTATTTTAGCGCCTACATCTATTGTCGTATTTCCTGTGTAACCAGAATTTTTGGATATTTTCCCTAAAAATCGAAATATCCCATGGCAGTAATATACAAGTCTCTTGTAGAATTCACACACGCAATCGATTTTCTTGAATTTTCTGAATTTTCTCCGTATTTGAATATCTTGAATTTTCTTCGTAGTATCCTACACGCTTTACAAAGAGGAACTGATGTACCTGACCTTAGGTGGCTACTCCTAGTGGACTTGCCGAGCCCTTTGTGAATATGTGTTTGGTGGAATCGCCGTGGAAGAGGAGTATTGGTACAGCGATGTGCCACTGGCCTAATCGCCCACGACTCAGTTAGAGCAGACCGTTCATGAGGTCGTGGTGATGCCTTAGGAGTAAATAAGTGTTGGTATTGCGACGAATTGACGCGCCTTCCCCCCCCCCCCGGCCAAAATTTGGTAGAAGAGACGACGCCTCTGTAGCCTTCTTTTCACCACTTACACTTACTCTGTAACCACTTACAATCACGTGGACTGTAAATTCCTTTGTCAGTTCGGTTTTATAAAATATCTATAAAATCAATTGTTGAAACATGACCTGACTTTATTATTGTTAATTACCAAAATAAAAATGGGTAGGATCAAATACACACCTAACACTGTAATTTCAGTAATAGCATACGCTTAAGGTTTTTTGTGATTCCCGTGATAAATAAAAGTAAGAAATTAATGTCTTTATACCAACGACCTTTTTTTTTACTAAAGTCAATACTGTAATTTTTTACAATTTTTGTAGTATTAGGTATATCATCCAATATTTCACCTGCATAAGTTTCAAAATCAGGTTATATATTTTAACTATTTTCTTTATTATATTTATTTTCTATATTATATTTATTTTTAAAGGGGAATGAAAGTGAACGCAAGTAAGAAGAAAGTGATGGTTTTTGAAAGAGAAGAAAGCAAAACGGTATGTGAAATAAGAATAGAAGGAGAGTTAATTGAGCAAGTGGATGAGTTTGTGTATTTGGGATGTGTATTTAGCAGGGATGGTAGATATGATAGGGATATAGAACGACGAGTAAATGCAGGGAATAGAGTGAATGGGGCACTAAACTCTATTATGAAGAACCAGAATGTGTCAAAACAGGCACGTATGGTAATTCATAATGCTGTGTTAGTCCCTACGTTAATGTATGGTAGTGAAAGCTGGGTGTGGCAGAAGAAGCACGAAAGTAGAATAAATGCTGTAGAAATGCGTTCTTTAAGAAATATGCTAGGGTTTAATCTGAATGACAGGGTGAGAAATTGCGTGATAAGAGATAAATGTGGTATGCAAGATGATGTTGTGACCAGGATTAAGAAAGGAATGCTTCGGTGGTTTGGTCACGTAGAAAGAATGAATGATGAAAGAGTGACAAAGCAAATTTATATGGCAGATGTGAACGGCCGAGTCGGGAAGGGACGCCCTAGAAAAAAGTTTGTCGACCAAATTGGCGATATTTTGAAAATGGGCCACGTTAGAAGTACCCTTAACCGACGAGCATGTATGCGTAGATATATGGATGTAAAGGAGGCGAAAGAGGTATGTCAGGATCGTGCCAAATGGAAGTCCGTAATCTCTGCCTACCCCTCTGGGTGACAGGCGTGAGTGTTTATGTATTTATGTATATGTATTTTCTTTGTAGATGGCTCATTTATTATATGTATATAAGTAAGGATAAAAAGAAAGCACAGTCCAACTTATGCTAAGTAATTCATTGGCAAGTAAACCAATAAACAACTATATCTATCCTCTTTAAAATAAAAGAAAGATGTGTTGTAACACCCAAAAAAGATGGAATTTTTCGTTGTAATTAGTATATATATCTGCAGTTCTCAGCACTCACTATGCCAAAAACAGCAGCATTAGGCTGCTATTTTACTCTGATATTCTGTGAAGTGTGTGCTTGTGTACTGCACTATTTGAGATGATAAATTAAAGCTATACGTTTGCAAATCGTTGTATAGGCAATTCTTCACTACGAAGCGCACGTTTAAGATAAATGTGTATAAGTAATACACATCCTTTGAGAATCTAAATAAATAGTAGCTGCTTAAACTATGTAACATATAAATATATTTTAAATAACATTTATTTTAATAAGAAACTATTTATAAAATATGGACACAAGTAGTACCTTTGATATATTTTTTTAAAGAAAAGTCGTTTTTTTCTATCTTATTTTACTGTCTTGAATACTATGACCAAAAATTAATGATTTCTATTGGTTTTTTGTTGTTTTATTATTATACACTAACTGTGCTGATAGATTGAAAGTAAACAGTATGAATAGCTTTTGCAGTTTTTATTTAAAAAAATTCGCAAATTAATTTATTTCTGAAAAACATGCAAAAATATGATTTAAGCGTAGTTCAAACCTCTTGGGTATGAAAAAAATGCATGAATGAATGGGTGACCAATAATTTTACAATAATGTCAGTTTCATGTAGAGTTTATAATAGTATAGCTCATAAATGTATTTTCCATAAATAGTGACTTATTGCTATTAATGTAGAAAAGGAGAAAATTTGACTACGTAACAAAATTTAATTTCAGTAATCTTTATTTAGTCACCTGGATTTGTTTTTTCAAGATTAGAGTCCTCTCCGATCGGCTCTATTCACTGACACTGGGTAGAGCTGTTGCATCTCTTTCACTTCCCGTGGTAGATGCGGTAGAAAATGCTATCAATTCTACTATGGGAAGTGCTCTGAAGAATTATTTCGAATTCCAGCCGCTAAATTTCACGAACGAACATCAAAACTTACGATACTGCTCTTACGACCCCTCTGTGGACTCGTTTACCACCGGTGATTTCTCCTGACTAAGGTACCTTTAAGAGTTTCCTCCTTTCTAGAAGGACAGCAACGCCTCTGCAATCCTCTGGTGTTGCATTTGTTCATGGGCGGCAGTAGTCACTTACCATCAGGTGAGCCACATGCTCGTTTGCCCCCCTCTTCTATAAAAAAACCTTATATTATATTACATGAATTATTCATTTCCTGTTACATATACTTTAAAATATGGGTCACTCACTTAACGTGGTTATTATAGCAAATTCATCTAAGCGTATTCATTTATATGTTATATAGAATTAATAAACTGTTTGCCAAGAAAATATCCAAAAGCCTTTTAAATTATGGAACTAATGTGACAGAATTTAAAAAAAATCTAAATTGTCGCGCAAATTTTGTATAAATTAATGCTTGAGAGTGAAATAAGAAGCGTATAAAACAAAACAGTAGGTTCATATAGCCCTTGCTACAATGCTAGCCCCATACGAAAATTCTCTCAGAGAACGAAATACAAACACATATTAATGGAAATTTGAAAAGGCAACACAAGCAGTATTACGATTCATAATAGTATTACTGTAAGAGGTATTGATGACAGATTTATATTAATATTTAGGTTAAGTTATGAGGACATTCTACGATCGTTAACGCTATAGAAAACCATGAAAAAAAATGAAAATAAGTCGCGTGACTTAATGTTTAAAGATCATTCATTTTTATGGTTTTCTATAGTGCATTGCATTAGTACGTGCCCTTCGTTCATTAATTTACTACAGCATCCTGTTTTATTTCACAGTATCATCTCTTACTACGATATTTTTTCTTACGCCGTCACTACACAGCATCCACAACTTAATTATAAGATATTATTTTATTTTTCTATATCCACCATGGTGACAACATCACTGCAGGAACACGCGACCCGTTAGTACGAAGGCACTTACTCGTCGTAGGTTACCCGTAATAAAGGTTACGCTGAGCTTTAAAACTAACTGATTTAGTGTCAATTTACGTTTTCTAAGATAGTTAAGTTTTTAAAGAACTCAATAACAAGATCTTCAAATATTTCTGGTAAACTGATAGCGTGGAAGTGTATTAATTGTACTTTTTCTTGTATCAATCCATAGTTCATTATTTCGTTTAGCTTCTGGTTTTATTATTGATAGTGTATTCCTATTTTTATTACATCAATAAATTTATAAAAAATAGTATTATATATCAAAGAGCAACATATTGTATTAACAGAATTACATAATATATACCGGAGTAGTATATATTATGTAATTCTTTACTCAGACGATCTTGTTTGAAACAGATTAATATAATGGGTACGATCCCATTATATTAATCTGTTGCATGTGGCGGTGCGACGCATGTAATTGTGGTTATTCGGTGGTCCATCAATACAGCACTTGAGACCTTATAAATTGTACATTTATATCTACTATGGGTGGATAGTGATCCGAGCAAAAAACACCATAGTCAATGAAAACATTTGCTACCGTTAATCCCGCTGACTGAGTGTCGAGACAGTGATCTAACCATCGTCTACACCCACGAGCTTAACTCACAAAACTATACGAGCCAGAGTCAATACGTAGTATCTCAAAACCTGCACATGTCTAGTTCTTATTTACACAGAAATTCATCAACAAAAAAGTTAATATGGGTGCGCATTCAAATCTTTTAAAATATAAATAGTCTCTAATTCAGAATTTTCAACAATGGCATTTATTTCTTCTAGGCACTATGCCATTTCTAACAGCTTATCATTACTGTCCGTGGGCATATACATACAGATAATAAGAAAAGATCTGTTTTTAATAGTCATTTTACTGCCGTTATCCGTGAACTAATATACACTAGTACATTAAATTACGGAAACACTTTAAAAGACACTTTTCCGCCATAAAATAGCGAATCCACCATATGGCCTTCCTCGAAGTATTTTAGCGCCTACATCTATTGCCGTATTTCCTGTGTAACCAGAATTTTTGGCATATTTTGCCTAAAAATCGAAATATCCCATGGCAGTAATTCTCGAATCGAAATATCCCATGGAAGTCTCTTGTAGAATTCACACACGCAATCGTTTTCTTGAATTTTCTGAATTTTCTCTGTATTTGAATATCTTGAATTTTCTTCGTAGTATCCTACACGCTTCACAAAGAGGAACTGGTATACCTGACCTTAGGTGGCTACTCCTAGTGGACTTGCCGAGCCCTTTGTGAATATGTGTTTGGTGGAATCGCCGTGGAAGAGGAGTATTGGTACAGCGATGTGCCACTGGCCTAATCGCCCACGACTCAGTTAGAACAGACCGTTCATGAGGTCGTGGTGATGCCTTAGGAGTAAATAAGTGTTGGTATTGCGACGCGCCTTCCCCCCCCCCCCCGGCCGAAATTTGGTAGAAGAGACGACGCCTCTGTAGCCTTCTTTTCACCACTTACACTTACTCTGTAACCACTTACAATCACGTGGACTGTAAATTCCTTTGTCAGTTCGGTTTTATAAAATATCTATAAAATCAATTGTTGAAACATGACCTGACTTTATTATTGTTAATTACCAAAATAAAAATGGGTAGGATCAAATACACACCTAACACTGTAATTTCGGTAATAGCATGCGCTTAAGGTCTTTTGTGATTCCCGTGATAAATAAAAGTAAGAAATTAATGTCTTTATACCAACGACCTTTTTTTTACTAAAGTAAATACTGTCATTTTTTACAATTTTTGTAGTATTAGGTATATCATCCAATATTTCACCTGCATAAGTTTCAAAATCAGGTTATATATTTTAACTATTTTCCTTGTAGATGGCTCATTTATTATATGTATATAAGTAAGGATAAAAAGAAAGCACAGTCCAACTTATGCTAAGTAATTGATTGGCAAGTAAACCAATAAACAACTATATCTATCCTCTTTAAAATAAAAGAAAGATGTGTTGTAACACCCAAAAAGATGGAATTTTTCGTTGTAATTAGTATATATATCTGCAGTTCTCAGCACTCACTATGCCAAAAACAGCAGCATTAGGCTGCTATTTTACTCTGATATTCTGTGAAGTGTGTGCTTGTGTACTGCACTATTTGAGATGATAAATTGAAGCTATACATTTGCAAATCGTTGTATAGGCAATTCTTCACTACGAAGCGCACGTTTAAGATAAATGTGTATAAGTAATACACATCCTTTGAGAATCTAAATAAATAGTAGCTGCTTAAACTATGTAACATATAAATATATTTTAAATAACATTTATTTTAATAAGAAACTATTTATAAAATATGGACACAAGTAGTACCTTTGATATATATTTTTTAAAGAAAAGTCGTTTTTTCGTTTTTCTTATTTATTGTCTTGAACACTATGACCAAAAATGAATGATTTCTATTGGTTTTTTGTTGTTTTATTATTATACACTAACTGTGCTGATAGATTGAAAGTAAACAGTATGAATAGCTTTTGCAGTTTTTATTTAAAAAATTCGCAAATTAATTTATTTCTGAAAAACATGCAAAAATATGATTTAAGCGTAGTTCAAACCTCTTGGGTATGAAAAAAATGTATGAATGAATGGGTGACCAATAATTTTACAATAATGTCAGTTTCATGTAGAGTTTATAATAGTAGCTCATAAATGTATCTTCCATAAATAGTGACTTTTGCTATTAATGTAGAAAAGGAGAAAATTTGACTACGTAACAAAATTTAATTTCAGTAATCTTTATTTAGTCACCTGGATTTGTTTTTTCAAGATTATATTATAATTACAGACATGACTATTTTACAGATTACCCGTAAATATTTTTGAATGAGCATGTTTGTTTACGATGTTATTCTGCTTCGCCGAGCACGTGGTAAACAACACTTAATATCGTGGTTGACGGCGGGTATCGAACCCGTGCGTACTATGAATTCTTATCGAACGCATAACCTTTGAGCTACAGAATACCAATAGTGACAAAATATAGCAGTATTTTGCTTTTGTCAATCGTCGTTAATGTGCACCATGCATTCATTATTTACAGCATACTGGTTAAGGTAAAATGTCCAAAGCATTATTGAATATCCCAAAAACATTGTCTATCTAGTTTTTTTTACGAATACTAGCAATGCTACCAGCACGTATTTTTATGTATAAGATAGATGAGATAAGATGATTTATTTGTTAGAATATGGTACATTACTGTTGTTACAAAAGAATTTCGATCCTAAATATTCTGCCGTTTCTGGCGTACAAATATTTTCAGATAGATAATTTTACAATAAAGTAGAAAACTAAGACATTAATTATTATATAGTATAAAGATACTTGCAGCAATATTCATGGAAACTAAATCTATATAGAACAAGAATATTAATCAATTTATAATATTTTTAGTTAAAACATTTCAAAAAATTAAATTCAGCAATGCAATAAATACAATCCGAGTCAAATTTATCATTTAAGAAGTCATTTATTGAGTAATAACATTTATTTAAAAGAAATTTAATTTTTTTTTACTTTTAAATATTCTTATATTCAACTTTTTGAAACAAACAAGCAATTTGTTATAAACATTGACAATACATGTTTATAATATACATTTTTTGAGTAGAGTTCTATTCTTTGCTTTGGTACACACAATTTATATATATATATATATATATATATATATATATATATATATATATATATATATATTAATATAGATAAGTATTATTCATAGGTACTGTGACTGAGCTTGGCTTTGCGTTAAAAAATTTAGGGACGGATGACATCCGAAAGTTTATATCATCAGTGACGTTTCCGAGAAACCTGTTACAAATTAAGAATTGTTTACTTAGAGTATTGAATTTAGTATATTAACTATTCCAACTAAGTATAAAATACTCGTGCTCTATAGTGTATCTCTAATTTTAATGAGAAGGCAGATTCAAACTCATGAGTCGTGAGTATCGCAGTACGTCGCTTCTTAAGAAAGAGTTCTTTCGACTGTGATACACCTGCCTATCACGATTGATCTAGGTTCTTTTATTGAGTTTAAAGCTATTTAGGTGATTTATTAAAATCTTCTGATGCTTTTTAATTATCGAATTAAATATTGAAATTTCTATTCAATGTAAAAGGGTACCTACTTTGTTGTATATATGTATATGACATAAAAGTTAAAAGGTTTCTTTTACTCAGGTAAGCAATTTTAGTCGTCGTTGTACGCAGTTAAATTCACGAGTACTGTTAAAATTTTAAAGAAATATAAAGTAAGGTGTTTGATTGAGCTCTATCGAAGACTTCAAAGATACTCTTGAAACAAGACGGTGCTTGATGTCGGAGAAATCTTCATAATAAGAAATATTCAAAAATTTACGATTTTTGAACAAGATTATAATAACAACACTTGAGACATTGTTTTGATATCTTCACAAGATACTGAGACTGAAATAAACAATATTTTTTCACGTTATAGCTGCAGATTATGCCATATTATTATAATAAAATATGTGTTACTTGAAATCATACTTTAAAAAAATGTGATTAATTTTAAGATACTTTATCTATAAGGTGTTATAATGACTGGCTCCGCTTGCATTTAATTAAACACTGACGATTTTTTTAATGCACCATGGATTAAAGACTGTCATTTGGAATTAAATAAAACTGTTTTAAACAAAGAATATAACCTGTCCTATTCTGGTTTATTATCTCTTGTTAGGTATGTACTCGTATTGCCAAGTTTTATCAAAGTCGGTTCCGTTAAATTTACTTGATTGAGCCACTAACATACAAACATCTAAACAAACTTTTAGATTAATAAGGTTAGTAGAATAGTATTACCAGTTAGCTATTTCTATTCTCATATTTAAGAATTAAAATGAAGATACGTTTTTACGTTTATGTATAAATTTACCAAGTATAAGTATAAGTTACCACTTCGGGACTAAATTGGAACCTATCGTTATCACTAACGGGTTATAACCCGTTACCCGCCCGCCAATCGTGGCAACTAGGGAAATATTCTTCATATGACGCATTCAATGGGGACGCCTGTATTTAACTAGAATATATATTCAGTAGGAAACTTTGATAGGCTGTAATTAGTTCATTAAACAACTGTAACTGTAGGGATATTGTAGGTGCATTGGCAGCCTTTTAGAAAACGTCGTTTCTTTACTTCAAGGTCTCAAGTTCGTATTAGACCGGAAAAATCGTTGATGGCGAGGTAGAAAACTTCTGCTAAATTGCATAGTGGTGGATTTTATACCGGGGTAAAATTCGATCGTGTAAAGTTGCAAGCACACAGTCCTGCACTGCTTAGTACGCCAAGCTTCATAGACGCTTGGCTTTTCCCACTAGGTGACCGCGACGACGCCGAAAATCTAATGATTGCATTATGTTATAATAGTTGACCATAGAATGAGATTTTTATAATGATTTTGAATTCACTTTTGTTAAGAAATTAGACCTTACTAAACTTTTAGCAATTTATAGGATGTCTTCACATTAGTATTCCATTCGCTGTTTTATCAAAGCGTGAGAAAGTTCTCAAAGTTAAACTCAAACCTGTAGAACCGAGACCTCATTACTCATTTAAATACAAGGTAATTACAGTTTAGGCTTTTAATAAAATTGTTCTTTTTCAGGTAGCAAACGATTTTCTACATTAGAAAGTTTTGTGTGAATAGCTAAAGAAGCAATTTTGACCTTATTTCTCACAGAGTAAAACACCATTTTTAAATAAACTTGAAAAAATATCGAGAATTTACTGGAAAAAACACTTAAATGCAATTTTGGGGGATATTAGACAAATATACACTTCAAATCAGATTCTTTTCTCAATTTTCTGGTAACAACGACGTTTTGATACTCGTATGAACATTATTTACGGAGATTTTATACGTGGTAGAGCCATGCTGCAGCTATATTATGTTTGTAGCACGAATAAATCGGCTCGACTGGAAAAGGACCACGCTCTAACAGAATACCAGCGTAAAATAGCAGCTTAATAGTGCTGTGTTTCATATAGTGAGTGTTAAGATCCGAAAAACCTTTTTACTGGAAACGAGGCATTCCATCTTAGTCCTCAGGGGTAACAACGCATCTGCGTTTTTATTCTTAATCGAGAATAAATGTAGACGACTATGGGTCGCAGCATCCACTTACCATCATGTAAGTGCTGTACCCTTATTCTATAATAAAAGATATGTCGTATCGATATCATGTATCAGCGTGGTACGATATAAAACGTCCTGGTAAAACGGGTTTAAGCTTTTATCGGTTCATCAGGATTGTACGGTAAAAATGTCCTTGTAAAACAGTTTTAAGGCTTTATTGGTTCGAGTTATTTCACTCATACGATTTTTACTCATATTACACTCACACTTTAACTTTTAATTACTCACATTAATCATAAGTTCTAAAGTGCTTACGTGGTGAAACAGTAAGGGACTTTTAATTGTTTTTTAATAGAAACCGATCACAAAGTATTATTTACCATTCTTTAGCAGGAAAAACCGAATAAGTGCCCCTAATCATTAAGTTTATTTGTTTCCTTTTAAGTAAGTGTTTATAACAGCTTTTACATGAGACCTACTACATAAAAAAACATCAACCAAAGATCAATAATTAGAGCACATATAAGAATATCCCTTCAATCCCTATAAAAATGCAATCGCATGCGTCTGTCAAATCCTGAGCGGTCGCATATGACCGCACCTACTCACAGCACTTTAAAACATTGAAAATTATATTTAGAGACTACTTTTCAATGAAGAAGTTTGGCATTATAAAATTTATACAACATTTTCTATCCTGTGGTCTAAGCAAAAGTCAGGTTTTCCTTCATTACAAAAAGATTTTGATAAAAAAAAACATACCATGCGGATGTCGGCAGCGTGAAAATAACAATTATTTCTATATATTACTCTAAATTATTTACGTATAAAGATAAATTATACTCTTAAAAAAACTTTCATTATAATTTTATAATAAAATACATACTTGAACATTAATAAAACACTAGAAAAATCCAAAAATCAACACAATAATATTCACACGAAAATGGCGTACGAAATGAACGTAGATTATAAATAACTGTCCATAGACTTATTGACTTTTTATTCAACTAGAGGATAGAAAATTTCATATTGATTATATAATATCAAACTTTTTCATAGAAAAATAGTCACTAAACGTAAGTATTTATGGGTTAAACTGCTGTGGGTGGGTGCGGTACATTTGACCTCTTGAATTATGTCGGAATATTGCCGCACTCAAATTTAAGTGCTTGGTAGCTAAGAGGATATAAATACCAAAATTAAATGATAACAATAAAGAAAGAACGCATATCACAGGAATAATTGGCACTAAACAGCAGTTACTTTAATTGGTGAGATAGAGCAAATAGAAAAGATTGAAGTATAGCAGTTGGCCTGAATTGATTTAATGTAGAAGGAGGAACTTTTTATGATGAACTCTTCCTTTAAGGAACATACCCACAGAAACCCCCTCTAGCCTAACTATCTCTCTAGTCCAAAATCTTCGACTAAAATTCAGATTGACTGATGATTGTAAAACATTGACTTTGTTTTAGTCTGATTACAGTTTGTGCATATTTTCTAAAACCAGAACTGGTACATCCGGTGCGCAACGGTACGTGCGGTGGTTGTCACTTTTTTTGTTTTGACGGGGCAGTTATGCAGTTTCAATTTCATTAATGTTTTCGGAAATGTTACTTTTTGTTTTATTAATCTTACCGTAAAGATTAAGAGTAGCAAAGATCCGAAAAAATTGAACTCATTATCGTCATTACCACATTCTATCAAAAGTCCACTGAACTGAAAATAGCTCATAAATTGTCAAATAGGATAGATATTTGCTACAGTTGCCTCGCATGGCAGGCGGGTTGGCAATCGCGGCTTTTATTACTTTGTTCTGTTGTCAAGAAGATGATGTTGTCCATCTTATGTTTGTTTTCCTCTGTTGCCTCTCACGACACCCACACGTAGGAGGTTTCTCTTTCGCCGCCACAACAAGGCGAACATTTTCAACTTCCGCTGATTAGTCTAGTTCTTCCTAAGTTCACTGTGAACAGAACTTGATCGTAAGGATTTTATCGCGATTAATTTTAATTCTTTTAATTACTGATGTTTCGGACACTGTACAGAACCCATAGGCTCGGGGGGGAATAAGGTATTGACGTACTTATGACGTAACGAGGACTACCATCAAATTTTAATTAATAATGTTACGAGCTTGAGGTTCGTGACAAAAAAATTGCCGATAAAATTACCTAAATTAACACTTTAATTTTCTTTACACAAATTAAAACTTAAAACACTAATAATTAAGCACACTAATTCACTCTATTTCGCTCCGAAGCTTCGCTTGTCTCTCCGAATTCAATACTTCCCCGATCGCATCTTGCAGCGCCTATAAATATAAATTAGCACCGAAATATCCAGAATATTCAGGTAAACACGCGCAAGGTACCGAGAGTTCGAGTTTCAACTTCAAGAAGTTTAGTTCTTCGGGTTGAGACTAGATGGCGCTAGTGCCGTCGACTTAGGCGCGTAACACTGCCCACTCCTAAGACATGCTCGTCCCGAGCATTATCGGCCCCATAATAACGCGCCAGGCAATCCACATGGGCGATCTTAGGAGTCCCTCTTGAGCCTTTCTGTAACGGATCCGCAATGTCTAGGGCTGTCCTATCCCATGGTGCACCAACATTGTACAATTTCGATGCTCCTCTACTACGTGTCTGAGGTCCCTTCACGGCCGCACAACTTGTACATGTACGACACCAATCCTCGACATCGTCACGATAATGGACCCAGTAAAACTGTTCTCGGACCTTCAGTAGAGTTCGTTTAACTCCCAGATGGACTCTTGAACGACCATTATGGCACAGCTGTAGAACATTCGGTACTTTAGCTTTAGGGACAACCATTTGCAAACGACAGCTGTCTCCTCGACCATTGTCCCATTTACGGCACAGGACTCCATCCTGAATCAGCAAGCTGTCCCGTTGGGCCCAATAGTTTTAGTGGTTGAACTCATCGCTGAGACGTCCCTCCACTTAGGCTTGGTAGGACGGGCCTTCATCCCTTTCAGAATCGGCTTGATGTCCGGATCTTCCAGCTGTGCATGTTGTAGGCTGTCCTTCCACCCGTTGCTGAGGTGGTCTGTCCTGAGCATCCTCACGGATACCACTTCCTTACTCTCTTGCCTACTACAATGGTTGCAATCTTCAGGACAAGGTCCTCTTTACAATGCATCTGCGTTGCCGTGAGATTTCCCGCTGCAGTGTCTGATAGTAAAGTCGTATTCTTGCTGCTGCTGGGCGGTGCTGTTAGCCGCACTTCCTTTCTGAGACCATTCACCTTCCCTTCCTAGGGTGTGCTTAGGGCAGCTGGACCGAAGATGGCCCCTTTCCCCACAGCCATAGCACCTAGGGCTGTATCCTTTATTGTGGTCGCGAACCGTAACTGCTGCAACCTCCCTGACGCGATGGGAACGATGATCCTGCCGCACGGCTTCCACCTCCAGTGCATGGGCCAAGGCGTCCTTAAGCGTCTCGTGGTGCCCGAGCCTCACAGCATCTCTGACTTCCAGGTCGCGGATGCCGTCGATGAATGTCTGCACCAGGTTCCCTTCAATGAGCGCAGGTACAGACCGGTATGCTTTTCGCACCAGCTTCTCCACCTCTAGAGCCCACTGCTGCAGGTTTCGTTGATGCGCTGCACGCGATCTTTAAGCTGCGCACGAAAGACGTGTTCCAGGTGAGCGTCGCCATATCTCGCCTCCAATGCCTCAAGGAGTTGCTCATAAGTCACTTCCTCACCGAGAGCTTCCAGAACTGTTAAGGCCTGGTCGCGCAGGCCTAGTGTGAGAGCAGTCATGGCCTGGCTTTTATTCCAGCCGTTCACCTTCATAACAGCCTCGAACTGGATTTTGTAGGCTGACCAGGAAGAGGTACCGTCGAACGGTGGCACCTTGAACCCACGTAGCGAAGGTGTAGTAGCTACTGCAGGGGCTGCAATTCCATCTCCAAGTTTGAGTTCATCCAGCGTTTTCTTAACTTGGTTGATTTGTGTCTCAGCTTCCGACAGGCGGCTATCATGTTGAGTAACCTTATCCTTCACCTCCCTTATCTCTTTCCCGAAGGTAGCGTGAAGGTCCTTCAGAGAAGATTTTATGTTCGCCTCTCGGCGGGCCTGTTCCTCCTTCGGCGGGCCTGTTCCTCCTGCTGCTCTTTCAACTGACTGGCCTGTTCCTCCTGTCCACGCTTCAGCTGCTCTTCGAACCGACGAGCCCGTTCCTCCTGTCGGCGGACCTGCTCCTGCAGCATCACCATCAGGGCGCCTAAATCAGGTGCTGCAGATGCAGGAGCTACTGACGGACCGGCCTCCGTTGCCGGCGGTTGGCCCTCCGACGTCTGCGGCGTTGCAACACCAAATCTTCTCTGGTCCGTCTCATGCTGGCGTTGACTGCGGGTATGAACACCCTCCGTTTCCTCCTTAGGTAAAATCGGCATGATTTTATCCGACTTCTGACACCAATTCTTACGAGCTTGAGGTTAGTGACAATAAAAATTGCCGATAAAATTACCTAAATTAACACTTTAATTTTCTTTACACAAATTAAAACTTAAAACACTAATAATTAAGCACACTAATTCACTCTATTTCGCTCCGAAGCTTCGCTTGTCTCGCCGAATTCAATACTTCCCCGATCGCATCTTGCAGCGCCTATGAATATAAATTAGCACCGAAATATCCAGAATATTCAGGTAAACACGCGCAAGGTACCGAGAGTTCGAGTTTCAACTTCAAGAAGTTTAGTTCTTCGGGTCGAGACTAGATGGCGCTAGTGCCGTCGACTTAGGCGCGTAACAATAATGTTTAGTCCTATCTACGGAGAACGAGTTAACAGTATCTTGAATTTTTGCAATGGTATGCTTGGGTTTGGATTTTTATAAATTATGGGATCCCTAGCAGATTGTAGCACCCAGCCATCTTCTCAACTTAATTTAGGATGTTTTTTACATTTATATTCAAAGGACGATTCTGAACATGTTCACATACTTCAGACTTCTTGGAGCGTCGGTGCTTCACATCAGCGATATGCGAGCGGTATCGAGGAGCACCGCATTTAGCATACATCTCGTTTGCAGAAATCACAACAGAAGTAATTTCGGTCGGCAACATATGTTAGCTTACTGTTGAACCAGGTCCAGATAATATGTCTTTGTATTTATTGTAATATTTATTCGTTATATGGAATGGTAATATCGAACATAAATATCCTTAACAGAAAGAACCTTTGAAGTTTGGTCGTTTAATACATCTCTTGTTTAATTTATGAGGTTGAGTATAATTAATAAAATCAGGCGTTACCTTGCGGAAATCCATTACAACAAATATTATAAAGCTAATATTTGCGTAGTAAAGATGATAAAATTTAATTAGCTAAGATCCTCGTAATAAAATAAAATGACTTACCTAGTTTGAACCGCTAAGTCAGGCACCACAGATTGAGAAACACGTGTCGTATTATCGACGATGGTGTGTCTTTCCTAGTATAGTGTTGTTGGGAGTAGTCTTGCAGGGATTAATAGAGACTGTGAAAGTGCACGCAATTGTATCTTACTTAGTCTGAGAAGAACGTTTCACCCTCCATTAATTGCAAACATTACCCCCCGTCATCACTACTCTTAACACCACTCGCTAGGAAAGACACCATAGCCGATAGTTTGACAGGTGCTTTGCCTCTAAACGGGCATCATGAGGAGCAATAGACTTGGCGATGGCTTTCCACCCACGGGATGATATTGAGTAGTTTATGCTCTTACGCCGCCAATACACATACGAACATTTTCTGTCATCATGTTATCTGTCACAAAGAGGTGTTTTATATTCTACTTATTATTAATAAGCATTAATAAGATTCGAGTAAATATTGTTACTGAGGGCTAAGATTTGTTGCCTTATTACTTGTTCCCAGGTAGAGCCATGCTGTTCTGTGAGATAGAGCCAAGCTGCAGCTATATTATGACTGAAGCACAAACGAGTTTGATCGACTGGGTTGGGATCACGCCTTCACAAAAACCAGCGCGAAACAGCAGAATGACAATGTAGAGAACGGGAGACTCTTTCTCTTAAATATACTCTATGATACTGTGAAGATAAGGAATCTAAAGACACCTCGCATTTAAATCAGTCAATACATTTTCTGCAGGTCACAAAATCCAAATGGGCACATAAGTACATACACCCCACAATACCTTTCTTTTGTACTAGTCGGGTAATTTTCTTGTTTAATTCAAGATTCGAGATGATTTATCCATAAAAAAGCATTCCATGGTAAAAATAAGAACATTCGACCCAGGAGAATTGTATAAATACGAAAGGAAGTTGGTAATATTTACAATTAGGGAATGCTTTTAACAAGCAATTGTAAAAGTGGTTCTCATAATTTCCCGGTAGATTTTCTTTTAAAACAAGCTCATCAGCAAATATCCGTTATCATTGTTCTAAAAATAAATTTACTTAAATTTGACTTAAGCCATTTATTTCTTTTCAAACATTTCTAAATTAATTTTCACTGACTTTAAAAGTAGGAGGAGAAGGATTTGTACTTTTTTTAGAAGGAGAATTCTCAATTCTACCGTGATTTTTTTTGTTTGTATGTATGACACGCGATGGTTTTGCCAATTGTAAGCTGATTTTGATGATTTTCTTAAAACTATTATATTTTACGGACAGTCCCAATATTCAAAATCTCAAATCCCAAGTATTACATTTAATTTTTGAGAAAAATATCTACCCCTAATTGAGGATAATAAAGTTTCCAATTTAACTATAGACGACATTGAGGTTTAAAAATTACGAATTATTTAAAACAAAGTACTTGCCGCCTGGTTTTTATGAAGTCATCTCTTAAGGAGCAGGAATTTTAGTGCCAAATATTTACGTCAGCCCGCGGTTGAGGTGCTTTGTTAAAACGATTATGGGCCTAAATTAAGTAATAAACTTGCGCAACTTACAATAAATTTAATGTTTCATCTTACCTATTTACATAACACATATTTCAAAGATAAAGAAAATTTCTACAAAATAATTAGTACTATAAAAACTTTTAGGACTTTTATTTATTTATTTTTAAGCTATTGCATAGTTAGGGGGGGGGGGAGGGGGCGGGGTGGGTTGGGTGATGTTATTAGAATTCGATGCTATAATGATTTGAATACCTATGATTGAGATTTTTTCTATTTATAATGAGAAATTGTGAGCGGGTGGTGCCGATTTTTTTTTATTTATTAGCACTATAAAAGGCTGGTGCAGAGCTATTATAATCTCACTGTTTAAAGAGAAAGGATCGCAGCAGGATTATAAAAACTACCGTGGAATCCGCCTACTTAGCATTTTGGGAACCTTCGACTAAGGTTCATACTAATGAATTGGTAAAATGTTGAGAAATACTAATTATACGATTAAATGAGAAACAAAGATTTCTGTAGTGCGTTGAGGAAGGATTTCGAAACATATGAAGATCGTATGTATTTAGGTATTACATAACATAATACCACTAATAGTATTCATTAACAATAAGATAGAGAACGCATGCACTAAGACAAAGGCTAATAATTTATTACCCACTGGCAGCTAATATTCGGTTCCAGTATTGTGTTTTGATGTTAGTTGTTTGAATTATACGCGTGGTTAATCCGCCTTGTTCTATGGTTCTATTACTTCTAAGTTAATTTTCATTGGTCACCATCTTTTAAGTAAAAATCAAATGCCGTCCGTTATTCTCGCAATGAATCGAAAATGGCTGAATTGATTTTGATTATTTTTTATGTGTATTTGAGTGGGTCCCTCGATGGCTTAAAAGCTTTTTTGAACTCGGTAGGTGGCGCTGTTACCGAGATCCAGAAATCACCCGTACGAAGCCGGGGTGGATCGCTAATTTTTTTTATAAATTTAGTAAAGAGATTTATGAAACATTCATGAAGTTCTATCATTTATTTATTGTTATATATATTTAAAATTTAACGTTCTTTTAAAAACTATTTTTATCTTAAATTTACAATTAAAAATTTTACTATTGTAAATTTACAAATTTACAATAGTAAAATGTTGAACTAATATTATCATGCCCCAATCCTTATGGTAACTATAGGCACCATCGTAAAATAGCAGCATAATGCTGTGTTTTTTTTTGTATGGTAATCTTGGACCAAATGAATCGGCTCGAACAGGCAGCTGACACAGAATCACGCTCTGACAGAATACCAGCAAAAAACAGAAGAAAAGCAATAAGTATTATTATTAAGTGTGTTACTCAAAATTCTGATTAAATTTACAACTTTTGATGATCGTAAAAATTTTGCAAAATAACAAACAAATTGTTGTTTTCGTTAGCACGGTGATAACAAGAAAGGAAAGCACTACTACTAAATATACGTGCATTCGAGTTGTTTACTGCATTTACATGTGAAATTTCTGTTTAGCAGTGAAAACGAAAAAGTTTATCTTGATTAATTCTCAACAGCTCGTACATCTAGATGTAAGCGTTAAAGTACTAACTGCAAGTGATTAATCAATGGCACTTAATGTTCGTGTGTAAATTGTGGCTTTCTTACTTTAGTGTTTTTTACATTTCTTTTGGTAATAGTAGAAAACTTAGATAGTTAAAGAAAGGAAATTTAAAAACTTGAAACTTAAATACATTGTTATTTACAATACTAGTATTACTTATTCAATATTTATATTAAATACATTGTTTAATGAGGAAGTAACAAAGTCATTTTATTTCTTTGTCCCTCTACTAGTTATAGGCCAATTTAGCAAGTTGGAAGATCAGGAGCGATGTTAACATTTTGACAGAGTAATCATGCAAGATTTGTGAATTTGGTAACACTGCTAGGCTCTCTAAGTACATAAGCGTGACGTCGTAATAATACCACTTATTATTTCGATTCGAGTTAATACAGATATATTATGGTATTTATCAACATGCCACGTAACACTATGGCTGCTTGTATTTATGTAGGTAGACCGAATCATTCATGGATCATTTCGGGCTCCACACTAAAACAATTCATTCAGTTCATTCGAGATTTGGTCGGTTTTCGACTCATTCACAATTCACACCAATCACGAGTTAAAAAGGTTCCGGCAATTGTTTGTGATTGGTTTTACCGGAACATTCAAAAACAGATGAAAAATGAACCATCAATACTTTTAAGTGTACTAGCTCAAACGAACGAATCATTCATGATTGACACATTTCTAGTTCCGCCATTACGCCAGCGATGGTCCCTGTGAACATATGTCACGCATCGGTGTTTTTAATTTCGCAAAATGACTGTTTGTGCTGTGAAATCATGTAAAAATTACTCTTGGAAAAAGATAAGGATAAGAACATTACTTTTCATAACTAATATATTATTCTCATATGTATATACAAGGAATAATACTGTGCAATAATATTAAAGTGTTTCCTAGCCTATGAAACGTTTTTACCATTTTATAATGTCATGATCAACCGGAAAGGTTATCTGTACAGGGGTTTTAAACAGTTTAATTTACAGCTTTTAACCAACCTACAGAATAAAACTATTTTAATGCTTAGGCTTGAATCACATTTGGCAGCACGGAATCGCACTTTTCTGTGCTTCTATCCTTTTTGATCACTCCGAACCGTCATTTACTAGAGCGAGAAAGAGAGATACATAATAATAATAATAATAATCATTTATTGACAGACAACAAAGGCACGTAAAAAAGAAACATAATTACTTATAATCAACAAACATAAAAAATTGAAATAAAATGAAATAATAATGAAATACAAAAATAAATATAAATAAAATAAATGCCATCAAACAAATTAAAACTTACATCTTAACATACTAGACCAATATTTAAACATTTCACTACAATTTTGCGTTAAAGTTTGTATAATCGTGTTTCCAGATTTGAGAAGATTACTTCTAAATCTGGCCACACGATGTCTTATCAAAGCATCGAGCGTCGGTACGCGTGCCTCAGCGAACATTGTAGATGCACTACAGTACCTCGGAAAACGAAATAATACGGAACGAATCGTTATACTGAACCTTTAAAATTTGATAGTTTTCCTTATTAAAATTTAGTCCAGAGATGCGTTGTGTAAAGCGATTGGCAATAGGTTCTAAATAGTAATATTTTAACATCTCGCTCGCATTTATTTAATTTCCTGCCAATCATATTTGCACGTACAGCCAGGGACCGCCTTTCTCTGTCCATGTCCTGATCATCCCTCAGGTCACTCGATACGATATGTCCTAAATATCGAAAGCTGCTCACAAACTTCAAATTTTTGCCGTTCAGGTATAATGGTAAACAAACATCTGTACTATGCGCACAAATATCTACTGTGCTTTTTATTTATTTTTTAACTGTTACTTTAACTATAGGTTTTATCATTTATTTTCAATAATTTAGTGCGATGTTCTAACCTACATAAAACACACATAACCAACCATATCCATAAACTCAAGCACACAAATGCACAGGCCTTGCACACACATTTTATATATTAAAATCAATAGGTACGTCAATATGAATGAAATATAAAATCTCTAATATTTTTGGGTCATCGTTTCACACCATTATTACCGATGTCACCCACATTGACGCAGGCATGATACGTAAGATATGCGCATCACGTGGTACTAACGCAATCATGAATCAAAGACTGGCGTCACTATGAACCGTGCGGTGTGTTAGCAACACGGAATCTGGACCTATAAAATATCATAGTTTAGTAGTAGTATGCCTATAAAAGCTCATAGCATAGTTTGGTAATAGCTTTCCGTTCTTCTTCGTTTGTATGATCCAATCGTTGCTTATTTAAATTATCTTTTAAAATTTCATCTATCTCGCAATTGGAATTTATCATATTAATGTCACACTCATTATTTTCAAATACAGTTCCATTAAACGGTTATATAAATTTAATACTAGCTTTTGCCATTGTAAATATTTTGAATAATGATTTTGGCAAAGAACTTCAATCTTTCAATCGAATCAATGATAAAATTAAATTTCTCTTTTTGAAAATAATTGCTGCCTTCACCATTTCATTTGTAGTCTGTAGCGCATGAGCCAGTAAAATTTTTAAGGGACTTAAATGAAGTAAACATTTAGAACAACTACAAAAATAATTAAGATGCCAGTAAAGTAACGTAAGGGCAGTCGCATCTAAATCTAATGTCGCTGATATTACTTGTAATGAATATGTTATTCATCCTGTTAACGGATCTTTCTTACATACGTCCCGTAAGTAACCCTCTTTTCAACTAAATTATGTTCGGTTTTTACGATACGCCTAAAACTAACGAACTATTTATCGAACTGCCCAATTACTCATTGTATGTATATATAATGTATTTACATTGTACATATATTGTATTGTGATTACTATATAAGATAATTATATCAACTACGTGCGAATACTGCTACTGAAGGGATAAGCAATCTAATAAAGTCAATAATATTCCTAGCAAAATTTTATCGCAACGATTACGTTAACCACTAATCACTGCCAAAATACTTTATTACTGCTTCTACTATTTGTTATCAGTTAAATGTGGCCCACTCTATTGTACTCAAATTGCTTTATGCTCGAATAAAAGCATTTAGAAAATCGTAGTGTGTGTGTCTAATAAGTTAGTAAGGTCAAAAAATAAGAGATAAATTTGAATATTTTACTTTACACTAGATCCATTATTGTAAGACATCTATTGTGATTGTAATATCTTGAATCAATTCAAAAAATTCAAAGTACAGTTAAATTTAAACGGGTTTCGTTTGCCCATTGACATCACAACTCTTTAATAAATTACATCGTATTCCTTTATAATCATGTGGTATAATTTCCTGCAAACACGATTTTTTGTAACCTCTATTTCTTTCTAAGAAGTTCTGATCATAATCCCTAGGGTATTATTAATTAAGATATAACTTTAGGGTATATTTTGTCAATTTTCAAAGTTTTCTATTTTTGTTTAGTTTTCTATTTATATTTTTATGTTAGTTAAAAGCAGATCGCGATCCCCAAAGTGCTCTTTTACAACAGCGGTGCCACTTTCAACTGATTTTTGTTTTAAAATTTTCATTTTCTCTTTGTGAACCTATTAAACAAATGGAAGTCCTTGATATGTCGTATGATCTAATATTAGCCGAGGACAAATTGTCCGACTAGGTCAGTCCAACTACAACCGACTGACTTCCAACTACAACCGAAAGGTTAATCGGCGTATCAAAGCCGGCTGGGCAACGTTCGTGAGTTTATGACACAACATCTTCACGTCACGTATACCTCAAAACTTGAAAACTAGAGCATACAAGTAGTTTGTATATTTTGTCATGTCATATGGATGTAAGACGTGGTTTGTCACTGCTAGTTGCTTGAGGAATCTTAAGGTCAGTGAGCTATGGAGAGGGCTCTGCTCGGGGTACATCTGCGTGGTCGGCTTCGTAATGAGGATATCTGCTGCAGAATCAAAGTAACCAGCATAGTTCAACGAACCAGTAAGCTACAGTGGTGATGCGATTGGCCGACCAAATAAATATAGCTTAAAGAAAAAAACAAGTGATGGAGAAGAAATTTTCTCGAGTTGCATCCGCTTAGTTGTTTGTAGTTCCAGCACTTGGTGAGGTGACGACCTGGTAGGAGATGCAGGATACTCGGTGAAACTTCGTTTGGCATTTGCTTACTGTAGCATTTTAAAGCAGTACTTCTTATTGAATAAAACTATTATTTATGGGTTTTATCACGTTTAAATACTTTAATTTATTTTTCTTATCCCGACGTTGGGGTGCTTTACAGCACCCATGGTCACGGGGGGGACTAAGATGTTTGACGTCCCAATGTCATAGTTAGTCCGGCTACCTTCAATTTTTGAATATTAATTTTTGGTCCGATTTACGCAAAACGAGCTTATAGTATCATGAAGTCTTGCAGTGTTATGCTTGGGTTTGGGTTTAATTTTGTTAATTATAGGAACCCAAGCAGATGGCAACACCCATCCATCTTCTTTATTGAAATTTGGATGTTTTTTAATTTCAATAGCCTCGCGTATCATCCTTGGTAGGAATCGGTGTTCCTTTGCGAGGATTTGTGGTTTATCAAATCTAATGTAATTGTAAATCTTGAACATGTTCTTCGCAGATCGCATTCTGCAGACTTCCCGGAGCGTCGGTGCTTCAGGTCAGCTATATGTTTCTTCACGCGGGTTTTTATAGATCTTTTTGTTTGACCTATGTAAGAGAGACCACATTCACAATCTAGCTTGTACACACCTGAATCCTGTAGAGGAATATTACATTTGATGGATGGTAAAAATTGACTAATCTTCTTCCGCGGCTTGTAGTATGTTTTAATGGAAGCTCTCTTAAAGATGTAGCCAATCTTGTCTGTGACTCCTCTGACATACGGGAGTACAGTAAGCGCGCGCTCGACTGTGGCCGGCTTCACTCGTTCACTGTGACGTAGGCGCGGGACCGGAGCTTGTTGCCTTGCAATACTTGCTTGACGTGCTGAAGCTCGGCGGCCAGATGTTTTCTGTCACAGATCCCTCGTGCTCTCTAAAACAAAAATTTTCCCACGGTAATTAACTGTGAAGGATGATGGTGAGATTCACCATTTAGATATTGGTTGGTATGGGTCTTTTTCCTATACACAGTGTGATCAATAGTGTTTTCAGGATTTCGGATGACTAAAACATCTAAGAAGGCTAAGGAATTATTTGCCTCTAACTCTATTGTGATTTGTATTTTAGAGTTTATGGAGTTAAGGTGGTCTAAAAATGCAGTTAATTTGTCAAATGGTAAAATTGTGAAAGTGTCGTCTACGTACTGCTTGTATGACATTGGATTTACAGGAGCAGTAAGAAGGTCTTTCTCCTCAAAGTCCTCCATAAATATGTCGGTGACTATGTGAGACACCGGTGAGCCCATCACCACACCATCTACTTGCTTGTAGAACTCTTCCTTCTACAATAGATAGCAGTGTGAGGCAGTGTTTAAGTAAAATTGCATATTCTTGAGGCATGTTATTTTCTACTAGCTTCCTAGTTACAATTGAGATGCAGTCAATAATAGGTAGGCATGTAAATAGTAACATCAAATTGACCATAATTTCATTGTCAGCGAGATGTATTTTATTTCACTCACAAAATGGTATGTATCATTTGTGTGTGCTCTGGTATGTCCTCTCAGTGGTGATAGTGTTTTGCTAAGTGTTGTGCCAGCTTATAAGTTGGTGAATCGATCTGGCTCACTAGGACGTAGTGGAGCGTTTGGTTTGTGTATATTCGGTAACCCATACAACATCGGTGGTTTGGTACATGATGGTATTAGCGAATTCACGTCGAGATTTAATTTTTCGGAGTAGTTTTAAGCGTGTTAGTTGTGTGGTCTGTTTTGACCTTTGTATATGTACTTTCGTTCGATAAAAGTTGTTTTATTTTAAAAATATATTCCGACGTGTCCATTATTACCGTAGCATTTCCTTTATCCGCGCGGAGAATCGTAGGCTCTGGTTTGTTCCATAAGTTACTCAGCGCCGTAAATTCGTCTTTAGGAAGGTTTGGTTTCGGCACTGAACTACGACGTAACAAGTACGAAATATCTTGAGATATGGCCTCCAAATCTTCCTTACCGATATTATTCTTCAACAGAAAATTCACGACACTGCAGATAATTTCTTCGTATGTGATTTTTTGCGGTGTTAATGCGAAGTTCATTCCCTTCGCTAAATATTTTCATTGTCGGTTCGTACAATGTATGTTTTGACAAATTATAGACTGTGCGTTGTTTATAGTTTGAGTCTATGGTCAACGGTTGTGTATCGTTCTGGCGTTGACTTGGATGTTTGGCATTTGATTTGATCTTAAATTTTGGTATTTTTCTATTTGTTTATTTTTGCATTCATTGTTTTTCCATGTTTCTCGTTTGTTTAAAGTTTCGATGCAATTATTAAAATCAAATGTCGTTAAAACGTCGGGATAATTAAAATAAATTAAAGTAGTTAAACGCGATAAAATTGGTAAATAATAGTTTTATTCAGTACTTCTTAGTTTGTCAAACAAGTCCTTTCGGAATTTCATAATTCCGAATGTTTTTATTAACATTGTTCACGTGCACATTGCAGCCATGTACTCGTAGATGTATGCGAAAGCGACCCAGTGGCTCTGCCTATATATGCAGCAAAGGTGGAGCACATTTAGGTTTTAGTCAGTGCGAGTCCCGCATGAACCATGAGGTAGATAATTAAAAAGAGTAATTTTAGGCCGCCATTTCACGACGAATTTACATCATAATGTTATAATGGAATAAATATAAATATATTTTCAAATTAATTAATTTTAACAAATTTAATATAAATTATTTTTTGTAGTTTACAAAGGGAACATATTCAGTGTTTATCTTAATTTATGCACAGAGTAGTGAATAAAAGTTCAAATTAAATCAAATTATGATATAGACTATATATAGATACGAGTAGAGGCTTGCTTTTTAGTCTTTAATGATTAGCAATTAAATATCAGTAAAAATGTATGTATTTGTTTGCAACTTAGTTTTATTTCTAGCATAACAGTAAATAAAGTTATAGATTTATTGTCTTTTATCCTGTAATGTTAACTAACTCTTCATTATATAAGTGTAAGTTTTAAATTAAGAAATAGTAAAAAAAGATATTCTGTGGAGTCATGATCTTTTTCTAAGCCAAGCCGATCCTTTCATGCTGCAGTCATAAATACGCTGCAGTATGGCTTTTACTTTTTCTTCTTATTCATTAGTTCATTAAACTCCACTGCTGAAAATGAGTTTATCCTTTGTGAGAAAGATTTGCTATAATTATCGTAATTGGCATACGGATTGACGATCGTAACTCGAACTTTTGTAAAACGCGTCATAACAAACGTAAGATAATGCTTTGGAGTGACGTAAGTGGTAGCCACTCGAGTTGTATGTGAAAGGCATCGTTACGCCACTAACACCCGCCAATGAGGATTTACGACAGGCGCATTATAATTCTTAATCATACTACTGTTTAGTTTACCATGTTCTGGCGGTGTACGAATATCTACTACCATATATATATATATATATATATATATATATATATATATATATATATATATGAGATAAAGCGCTAAGGGCCGCGGGTTCGAATCCCGCACGGAACGAGTATTTGTATAGTCTACAAATAATTGTTACGGGTCTGGATGTTTGTCCTTGTGAAATATATGTTTGTAAACTGCCTCCACGATATAGGAGAAAATTCTTGTGTGGAGGTAACGTTTCAAAAAAAATAAAAAAATATATATCATCAGGTAGTTGTCATATTAACCGACAGAGGGAAACAAATTCGGATATGGGCAGCAGCGTCTTTCCAATAGCGACAATCCCGCTTGTTAAGAGTGGCAACTATGGCAAAAATCCCTCATATGAGACAACTTAGGAGGAAAGCCTATCTAATTCCCCTAACGGTAACGGTACTGTTTAGTTGTAAGTGAAAAGCCTGTTAAATTGTATGGAGTTATGTATAATATATAAACACGTTAGTTACTCGACAAAAAATAAAAAAATCGTTTCGATTGAATTTTGATTAATCAGTCGAACAATTGTCTACGAACAGCTTAAGTTTAGTAATTCTTTATAATCAAAACAAGATGTCTGACGTCGTTACTATTAAATGATTGTGATGTGTTGGTTAAGTCATGAAGATTAATAATAATAATAATTGGTAGGCGGAATGAGTAAAAAGGTTCATGTATATAGTTGTATTCTGTTGATCGACAGATGGCGCTATTTGATTTATGTACGCGCTATTAAATGTATCCTGCCGTAGTGCTTAGTTATCCGCGAATGTATGTCTAATTGGTGCATTACGCCTGTGGCATCGCTTCCGAGCGGTCGCATCCAGGCAGTCCGCGCTTTCGTCCTCGTACGGTAGTGCTCTCCCGCTCTCGCGCCTCCGCTGTCCCGCTCGCGCTGTACAGCGCCGACGCAGTGAGCACCGCCGGTGGCATCGTTCTCGGACGGTCGCCTCCAGGTGGTCCGCGCTCTCCTACCAGTACAGTAGCGCTATCCTGCTCCCGCGCCTCCGCTGTCCTGCTCACGCTTGGCAGCGTCGAGGCTGGTGAGTCACTTCACGCTACAGTTCTTGCCCCCCTGTCTTCGGGCAGGGAGGTTTGACTGACCTCCGCTTTTCATTTTCATTTTTCATTTCATTTTCATTTTTCATTTTCATTTCTTCATTTCATTTTTTATTGTCTCTTTCATTTTTCTTGTTGTTCTTGCATTATTATTACGTGTATTTTGTCTCGTATTACGTCTCGCGTTCAAGTCCCTGTTCTACCGAGAACAGGGACCCGTCCTCATCGTTACCGAGCTTAGCTCTTCTAGCTTTACTGCCCCAGAATGGTCTCACATAGCCTATCTGAGTCCCTCGCCGCCACCATAAACCAATATGGTTTAAATATCAATGAGACGGTCCTCGCCGCCATCGCCGCCCAGGCCCCCCCTCCCTGCCACTCAGGCACACCATCCTCCGCCAGTAATCGCGTCATACCTCGAAACGAGGAACTCTTTTGCCCCCCCTTAAGTCTGCCCCCTTAGAAATGGAGTACGCATGCTCCGAGTCCTCGGCGCCGGCCTCCCGGAAGAGGCCCGTCACTACTTCAGGCTCCAGTTCATCGGAGTCCTATGACTCCGACGGAACCGGGGAGTCCACATTTACCACTGTCAACTCCAAGCGCGCCGCGTCTCAGCGGCCCCTGCCGCTCCTACAACCTCCGCAACCCCCGCTGCTGCCGCCGTCCCACTCATGTCACTAGACATCCCAACTCCAACAAAACCATCCTCTCGATGTGCTCCAGTCCTTGCTAAGAAGCAAGTCCCGCCCACTGTCTTCCTAAGAGACAAGGCAAAATTCACCCAACTGTCCAAAACCTGCTACGACGCAGGAATAAAGTACGACCACGCCGTCAACCTCGGGGAGGCTATCAAAATCATCCCCAGCTCGATCGAGGATTTCCGTCAACTCACCAGGCTATTCACAGCCGAAAGAGTCTCATATCACACATATGCTCTCCCGGAAGAGCGTAAAGTCAGGGCCGTCATCCGAGGCGTCCCTTTCGAGTTCTCCAACGAAGAGATACTTGAGGACCTTAAGTCCCAAGGCTTCCCCGTGGAAGCCGTGCACAAAATGCACAATAGAACGGGCAAGAGATTTAACCTTGGCCTAGTCATAAGCCATCTTCCGGTAGGTACGCACAGTGTGTGGCCTGTCGAGAGTGAAGGTTGAGCCACCACATAGGCCCGGATTCCCGGCGCAGTGCCACCGCGGCCAACTGCACCGCCCCACCCAGGTGCGTTAAGTGCCTTGAACCCCACAACACTAAAGAGTACCCCCCGGCCCAAAGACGCCGAATCCCCGCCCGCATGTGTCCTGTGCAAACAGACAGGCCACCCGGCTAACTACAAGGGCTGCCCCCGCGCGCCTCAACCTCGCCCCAGTAGGCAAGCTCCACCGCCGGTCAATGACCGCTCATTCCCGGCCCTCTACCAACGGCCCCGTCAGGGTCCTTCCCAGCCCATCCAGGGCTTCTCTCGGCCCTCTCAGGGTCCCCCTAGGCCCCCTCAGGGCATAATTCGGCCCCCTCCGGGCTTCTCCAAGCCCATGCAGCCTCCAGTCTTCCCCTGGGGCCCCAAAAAGGCGGACCCACCGCGGACAACCTCCTACTCCCATGAGGCAGAGCCCACACCTGATGATTACAACACACTTTATTCCGCTATCATGAATATAGACATTAGGGAAATAACGGTAGTAGCACGCAAACTGCGCGCTGCGAAGTCCCCCCCAAAAACGGCTCCTCGTTCTTGCAGAACACAATAATCTCCTGTTAGCGTTGTAAGTTAAGTTAACTTAATTAACTTAACTTCAATGTCAGTGCAAATTAATCTACCAAAATCACATGGTCGTATCAAACCTAAGGGTTTATCGCTTGTATCATTCAATATTCGCGGCTTGCGAAATAATCTTCCAGAGCTTAAGCTCTTTCTTCGGAATCGTGAAGTCGATTTCCTCCTCCTACAGGAAACTAATCTCAAAACCAAGGACGCTAAAGGCCTTTCTATTAAAAATTTTTCTCTACTTCGTAGCGACAGACCCGACCGCCGAGGCGGCGGAACGGCCATCTATTACAAGAAGACACTTCATTGCTCGCCCATTTCTACTCCGCAGCTTACCAACATGGAAGCCACGGTATGCAGGCTAGCTATGACTGGACATCAGTCCATCCTCATAGCCTCCTGTTACATCCCTTCAGGAACCCGTCCCCTCAAAAAAGATTTTGAGGCCATTTTATCTTTAGCCAATCCAGTCATTATGTTTGGAGATTTTAACTCCAAGCATACTGAATGGACATGCCGTACTACATCCCCTAGTGGCAAGATACTGCTCGATATCACGCAGTCTCTTGATATTACCGTCCATAGTCCCCTTGGTGTTACTCATTTTCCCGATAACACCGATCACGCCCCCGATGTACTAGATTTTGCGTTACTCCAAGGAGTTTCTCTCAACCTCAGAGCAATCGAGACACTAGACGATCTAGGATCCGATCACCGACCGGTCTCCCTCATTCTTGGCCATCAGCCACCTCCCCCAACACACACGAAAACCTACACCAACTGGAAAGGATTCAAGGAGTCCCTAGCTAAAGCTCTGGACTCACAGGACTCCACCATATCCCTACCGTCGGACTTAGTCAGTCCCGAAAAAATCGACACCGCGGTCGATTCACTCTCCACCCTTATTAAATCCTCCCTTAAGGAGAACGAAAGGGTCGTCCCGGTTGCTAACAATAGTGGGCTTCCCCCTACATATTAGCAACCTATTAAAAGCCAAAAAAGCTGCTTTCCGGAGAGCAGCAAAATATCCCACCCCCGAATATAGGCGCGCGGCCAATCGTCTTTAACGAGAACTCCGATTCCGCCTCTCTGAATTTCGAGACCTCGAAAAGAGTAAACTCATGTAGAATATCTCTCCATCCCATACAGCGTACTATCAGATGGCCGGAGCCCTCCGCATAGACGCTATCACCCACACTCCCCCTCTCTCCCGTCCCGACGGCACGGTTGCCTTCGAGGACAAGCAAAAGGCTGAGTGCTTTGCAGATAGCATTGCCGCTCAATGCTCTCCTAGCTCTCAACCCGTCGACCCCTCACACGTCCAGGCAGTGGAGGATGAGGTCCGCCGCCGGAACTACGATCCGGCCGTGAAATCGACGGCCCTACGGCCTCCGAACCTATCTCTGTGTCCAATGATAAGATTTCATCCCTCATCAAAGGACTTAAGCCGAAAAAGGCTCCGGGCGCGGATGGCATCTCCAACCAAGCCCTAAAACACTTTCCTGAGCAGGTGTTAACCTTTTTATCTATTATCTTCAACGCCTGCTTCAACCTTAGCTACTTTCCCACTACGTGGAAAGAGGCAACTGTGATTGGAATTCCCAAGCCAGGCAAGCCTCTTAACCTCCCCTTCAGTCATCGCCCCATTAGCCTCCTCAAGGCAATGGGCAAGCTCTTCGAAAGAATCATCCAATTACTTATGAGGCGCTATCTGTTTCCCACAGACGGTGACCCTCTAATCATTCCCCATAATTTCGGGTTTCAAGCCCAACACTCATGTCCCCAACAAGTTCACCGCATTGTGGAATATATCCTCAGCGGTTTCTATCCTCGTCGTCATAAGACCATCGCGGTCTTTTTCGACATAGCCAAAGCTTTCGATAGGGTCTGGCATACAGGCCTTATCTACAAACTATACAAAATAGGTCTCCCCGATCGCCTAGTACGTCTCGTGGCCTCTTACCTAGAGTATCGTACCTTTCGTTTTAGACACGAAGGCACGCTATCCTCACAACGAACTATCAAGGCTGGTGTCCCACAGGGCTCAGTACTTGCTCCTCTGCTGTACATCCTGTTCACCAACGACATTCCCATCCCGTCGAAAGGTGTTCAGTTCTCCCTCTTCGCAGACGATACCGCTATCTACTGCAAAGGTGTCTCACAGCCCTTCATACAGAACAAGATCCAAAAATCAGTTGATGACCTAGGAGCTTGGTTCAAAAAAAGGCGCTTCGATGTGAACCCGGAGAAGAGCTCCGCCGTTCACTTCGACTATAAACGACGCCGTCTCAAAAACACTCCACCAATACGTATGCTAGGGACCCCTGTCCCCTGGCATACGACCGCCAAATATTTAGGTGTCACTCTGGACACAGGGCTCACTTTCAGGCCCCACGTCAAAAGAGTAACCCGTCACGCACGGTTTTATCTGAGTAGGCTCAACAGTATGTTGGGCCGACACAGTAAAATGTCCCTCCGAAACAAGCGTACCCTTTATAAGGTCTGTATACGACCAGTCATGTCCTACGCGGGCCCCGTTTTTGCCCACGCAAACCCTAATATTATTAATGAACTCCAAATAGTGACTTTTTCTGTCGTCGAGCTGCGAACGCACCTTGGTACGTCCGTAACGCCGACCTTCATCGGGACCTAGAGCTCCCAACAATTCAACAATTTCTTAAAAAACTCTCTGAGAACTTCTTCAAAGCCTCAGAGTCGCACCCAAACCAATTAATTCGTGAGGCAGCTTCTTATGCAGCCCCACCCCCCTCTCGCTATCGAGTCCGCAGGCCTAGAAGCTCTCTCTCGGACCCGCCTAATAAACTGATAAACGACCTGAACTGCCTCCTGGCGGTTCAGGCCAACTCTAATTAAATTAAATTATTGTATTAACTAATATTAATTTGCTTTCGTAGGCACTCCCTCAGCGGCTCTTAGCCGCCTGCGCCCTCTTTTCCCAAAAGAGGGTCGCTGACGATAAGGCACAATACAGCTTAATCAGCCGGCTGCTTGTCCCGAAAGGCGGTTTTTAGAGGGTATCACTTAGGGTCCCCGGTAGGACAGTGAGTCCCTCATAACCACGATAGACCGGCTATCGTGGTATGCGTAATGCATTTTCCGCCTCCCTACGTATAGGGTAGCCCTTTAATTGCTTCGGGCGCAAAAAAATATGTCTAATTGAACTGCGCCCTCCTTTCTGCCAAGGAGGGTCGCGTTCGTATACGGCTTAGAGATCTCTAATCAGATCGTCCAGTTCCTAAAAGGTTGGGTTTAGTGGGTAAAAGTCACCACATAACCACGCAGCCGGCTGCGTGGTATGCTATGAGCATTCCCAACCTCCCTCCCCCGCTTTCCGGAGGGTTACCCATATTTGCTTCGGGCGCAAAAAAAAAATGTCTAATTGAGTTTTACACCAAGAATATAAACGAGTTGTGTTAACGTGAGTGTGTATCATTTTATCACTAATTGATTGATTGATTTATAATACTTCAGTATAGTAGACAACATTTTTGTTAAGGTTTTCATGCAGTATTAAAATATATTGGTTGTCTCGGTTCTCATCGGGCGGCTATAGTTATGCGTCGTTAGCCATTACGTCAGCGCAACGAATAAAGCAGTTCGGGAGCATTTTTTCTTCCGTTTTGCTTAACGAAAATTACTAATTCAGGCTAGTTTAGAAGTGTAGCCTATATATATTTGCGGTCTTTAAAGAGTATGCTAGGGTTGAATCTGGATGACAGGGTGAGAAATTGCGTGATAAGAGATAAATGTGGTATGCGAGATGATGTTGTGACCAGGATTAAGAAAGGAATGCTTTGGTGGTTTGGTCATGTAGAAAGAATGAATGAGGAAAGAGTGAAAAAGCAAATTTATATGGCAGATGTGAACGGCAGAGTCTGGAAGGGACGCCCCAGAAGAAAGTTTATCGACCAAATTGGCGATATTTTGAAAATGGGCCACGTTAGAAGTACCCTTAACCGACTAACATGTATGCGTAGATATATGGATGTAAAGGAGGCAAAAGAGGCCTTCCCCTCTGGGTGACAGGCGTGAGTGTTTATGTTTTTTATTTTATATATATATATATATATATATATATATATATATATATATATATCATACATATATATATATATGCATGTGTGCATGTGTTCTGGTTAAACTGTTTTAGAGTGTCTCATCTCATACATAGATATGCACGAGATGAGGCCCTCTAAAATAGATATTCCATCCTACCACGAAAGAGCTCTACTCCATTTTGTTGTTTCCTAATATTTTAATCGACTTTTTACGACTAAGTGTGTGCCACAAAGGTTAAACACGTCAACATAAAATAAATATGGCATATTACGAAAAAGCAGATGTTTCAAAATGAACAGGTCTATGTACAACACTACCTCAAAAAAGAGAAAAACCTGTAGAATTCAAAAAAAATACAGATAATTCATTTAAATCTATCTATATAGAAAGAAAACCTTAACTCTTAAAAGTCCGAGGTCTCCATTTATATCCTTAAATGTCTCCTTGTAGACCGCGCCAAAGAGTATACTAATATTTAGAGGGACGCCTTAGAACCAAAGAGTATATGATCACTAACTTTACTTGAAACCATAGATAAGAGTGCTCAGGACGATTCTTTTTTTAAATGTTATTTATAAGAATATAATTCTTAAATTCTTAAAGAATTACATTCTTATATATAACATTTAAAAATAATTATATTAAAAGAATTATATTATTATATAGTTCACATATAAACTTAAAAACTTGGTAATATTAAGTTGCTGAAAGCCATGCTGTACTTAAAAAATTATATGCGTGTTATGATATTCAGTGGAATCTCTATAACTCTCTCTATAAATCTCTATAACCTCGTTAAGTCGAAATCCTCAGTAAGTCGAAAAATATTGCCATTCCCTTCCGCTGAACCCCTAAATACACGGTATCTCGAAATATTAGACTTTGTAACTCGAACAAAATGTTATTTCCCTACGAAATATTGATAACATATATTTATACTCCATAACTCGAATTTCAAAAAGGAGACTCCGTAAGTCGTAGTTAGTAAACAATAATGACGTCTTACTTGGAATTCACCGAAATAATAGCAATAAAATCCGGGTTCTTAATCGTAAAGTAGCTGCCGTGTCACCTGCCGTGCGTCGGCCGAGCTCGGCAGGTTACGCGGCAGTATTTCATAAAAAAAGGATTTATATCCTTTTTTATGAAATTTGATGACAAATGTAGGTGTTTACTTTAAATAACCACGAGGTAGACTATATACTCCTTTATCACCTATTTTATTAAAAAAAATCTATAAAAAAAGTTCTACCGTCATACAATGTGACACAATTTAAAACTTTATCAACACAAACAATTGCAAGTTTAAATTATACAAAATATCAAACCCAAAATAATTACACCAAATGCAAGATAGTGATCTGTGATGTTTTAAATATTTATTTCATAAATTTCTGATGGGTGCTGATGATTTCCATTCTGCAAATAATAGACAAAATTCATCTAAATACAGTATCTGAGAAAATATTATACATTTATTTTTTACTGTTAGACACATTTGATCCACGGTTTTCCCATAGCCTAGTATGTGCAGGCTGTAGCCAGTTTCAAGAAAACAAATCCTATACTATTAAACGAGCAATCCTTGTATATATATATATATATATATTTCTTTTTATTATTTTTATTATCGGGATCTCGGAAACGGCTCCATTTTCATAAAATTTAGTGTCCAGGGAGTTTCGGGGATAAAAAATCGATCTAGCTAGGATTTATTTTTAGAAAATGTCTTTTTTTTCCGTGTTTTTAGGCAATGAAAAACTGCTACAATATCGTTAGAATAAGAAGGTAAATTTTGAGAGCTTCCTAATGATTTTAAATAGCTTAATTGCTACAATGGGCGGTCATAGAATCGTAATACCCCGGTTCGAGCCCCGTCCAACCGACTTTTTAAAATTTTTTTTGCAAGTTCGTTTCTTTTTTTGAGAAAATCTATTTTTTCGAGCCCTATTTTTAGTATTTTTTAAAAACACGAAAATTTAAATTAATATAATTGCACTCATGATTTTTTATTCAAATAACCAGTTCCGTTTTTTTCTGTTATGTTGCTAAGATCAAAAAATATTATTTATATATCATCAGTATGTAATTTTTATCTAAATATAATTTCCAAAATACACGAATTAAAAAAATCTAGCAAAAAATACCGAGCAAAGCTCGGTCAACCACGTACTATCATAAAAACAAGATCAATATTAGCCTCCTAGTCATTCAGTCGCTTATTAATAGTTTAACTTCAATAGACGACTGAATGACTCAGGAGGCTAATATTTTACTGTTCTTACAATGTGATTTAAAAGTGCAAAATTAATTAGCGGACGTATGTGTCTCGTTTGTCACCCTTAATCTATAAAAAAATGATTTCAAAGAGTTCTCACAGGAATTACATGTTTTAATTCCTTCCTCCCATTTATATATTTGGTCTTGATAACTTTGTAATCAATTTTCCACACATTCGAACCATGCGGCTTGCTTTGTCTTTCGCACCTGTGACGTTGCTGTCCGACGTTGGTCCGAGTATAAGACGTTTAGCGTAAATGAGATTATACAATATATGTTATGAAACTTATTGAATATACCTATTTTTTGTTGGTGTCGGCGAGGATCGAACTTGAGTTGCTCGTGTACTGTAAAATTTGCACCGAGGGCTTAGCCGCTGAGCTACTACGGCTCACCATGCAGTCAATTGTGTGATACTAAATACAGCATAGGAAAAATTTTTAGCTTTCAGAAATTACTCGCTCTAAACGATCGCTGGCGTCAGGACTATAAATGAAGTAATTGATAGTAAAAGAAAGTTGTGGAAAAATTGGAAGTGTTTATTACACCTTTAAGTGGATCTGAAACACAATTTTTCAATTTATTTCTATTGAATCAAACATTTCATGTAGATAACATTTAATGTTTGAGTTAACGTTTAAGTTTTTACTTATCTCGTATTTTTTAAAATTATGATGTTATTATATAAATAAATTAATAAAATTATATTTTTTCAAATATACATATAGTAATTGTAATATTTATACATATCTACTATAAAATAGTACATGTGCTACAAATAATTATCAACAATTACACCGAAATGAAATTAAATCTAGTTTTATGGCTAAATTGCTCATAAATTATTTATTTATGTAATTATCAATAGGAAAGAAATTTCTATTCAACATTGCCACACCTTAAGCCTTGCTTTGACATATTCACGGAGCTGATCTCTTTGAACAGGTACATAATCCTTGCTTAACCAGTTGTTATATTAGATGGGGAGAGCTAGTGTTTATTCTTTGTTGATGCCTGCAACGAAAATCAATGTTAATTTGGAATAAAACTAATTTTACGGATTTCATCGCATTTCATTTTAACTTTTTTAATTGCCGACGTTTAACTTATGATCGGGGACTGAGGTGTTTGGCGTTTCCCACGTATTCGGTGGGGAAGGCAAACATCGTGAGGAAACCTGCATGTCTAACAAATAAGAAAAAACAAGACCTGCACCCAGAAGTAGGATGTATATACTACTATGCTGCAAATTTTTAACTTTATATTATAAGCTCATGGATCATAACATTTTTTTGCTTTTATGCTTATTTGGGTCACCATAAATAGACACACTTAGCCAATTCATTATTCTCATATAAAAATCTAACTCTCACTTAGTTGGCAAATTTAGGATAAAGGAATAAAATAAAGAAGCTTACTTACATAAGCTACTAGCTTTACTAATAAAGTACATAAACGAATTCTTCGTATATAAAAGAAAGGTCACTTGATTACTTTCAATAAAGAAAATCTTAGGACTAAACTACTATTTTAAGATCGTAGGTATAACTTAACATGATTTAATACTATTTGACAGATTTCATATAGAATAAACAAAAAATTAAGGAATATTTAGATGAAGCAAATGGAGAGCAGGTCCGTCTGGTCTTGTTGATCGGATAAGATTAAAAAAAAATTCGCCATTACCACATCATGTACATTTAAGCGTATTTTAATCTGTTGATAATATGTTTATCGGTCTTCAATTTAATCTTTATAAGTATTATGTGCTATAAATAAGCCGTCTCCCCAAGGAATGATATGTCTTAATAGGTCGTCTCTCTCATCTAGTGGGAACCTCTCATATGTTGGGGTATGTTCGGATCTGGGGAACGATCGCATGCCTAACTTTCCTAGTAACTAGTTAAAATAATACGTTATCATTCTCAACATTACACGCATAATCGTGTAGCACTGACCCCCCCCCCTGCATACTGCGTATATTGCTCTGACCAGTTGTTTGTAGGTTTTGGAGTAGTTGTTTACAAGACATCTTGATATTTTACATCTAAATATTTACCTTATACAATGTTATGTCAATATTTTCAGATATAATTTTTTATTGATGAAATTGCTATGAAAGTAATTCTATACAGCGTTAGACCCAGTGGAAACCGGATAGGCGCGTTTTTTATAGTATTTTTATACTATACGGAAGATAAACAGGACAACCATGAGATTGGCGGGATTTTTCTCTTTGTCTTTATTCCACGCATTCGAACTAAATGGTTTGCTTTGCCTTTTATAATATATACATATTTATAAAATTGGTGAAATATGTGAATCATTATTATTTTTATAAGAACATCTTTGTACCATATTTCTTGTGAATAAATTTATTTATTTCAAAAAAAATTATTTTATTTATTTAAAAAAAAGCGAAATACCACTCCCTAAATGATTCACTGTTACTCATTTCACTATGTAGACGCTCACTATGAACGGATTTCCACAGATCAGAAAAGTCCTATAAAAATTTTTTTTCTTGATATTTTACATCTAGCCGCGAAGCGAGCGGGTATCAGTGACTGTGTATCACATGACTGTGTGATTTTATCTATAGCGTTTCATCATCACGTACCACCAGTAGGATTGAAGTCAAGCACTGATGTATATTAAGTAAAAAGTACAAAATGTATGAAGATAATGATAAATTTCTCTTGTTTATTTACTAAGAAAAATGGAGGGGCCACTGCACGAAAGCATTTAACGTCAACCTTACTATTAGTAGTTACGAAGGAAAGTTAATAAATCCGCAGGATTAAGGACAAGAACTATAAAATAACACACAAAATTATTTTTCCTTACGAATATATTCCTCTGGGACCCTTTTGTGGATCGGTAATTTGGCATGTTTATGCCGTCGAAAAAAATTATTTGTCTTTCTTTGATTTTTCTTCTCAAATGGGGCAAACGCGCCCCCAAAATTATCATTACGCGCAATGTTTTCCCTTTTTTTATAGGATAAGGTGAAAAACGAACACAAAGTCCACCTGATGGTAAGTGGTTGCTGTGGCCCACAGACATCTACATCTATCCTCGATCATGCAGATGCGTTGTCACCCGTGAGGACTAAGGTGGAATGCCTCTCTCTGCCATACGAAACGCAGCAGCATTAAGCTACTATTTGACGCAGGTACTCTGTGAGAGAGTGGTCCTTCCCCGGTCGAGCCGACCCATTCGTGCTGCAACTATACTACTAATATAACTGCAGCATGGCTCTACCACGTATAATTCCTTCCTATCCTCCTCCCTCCATAAATTCCCTAAAGCTCTATTTTCATATTTGAAAATAAATTATAATCTCTAAAGGCTAAATGAGGGATAAGGTAAATTTCAGAGCTCATTATTTGCGTGAAGAGAGAATTGTGGGAAGTCTGCAGTAAACTTTTTTTTTAATTTATACTGAAAATTAAAGAGAGTACTGGAAGACTGGTGCAAAGCCCGTTAAATTACCTCTCTATGTGAGAAAAATGTTATAGGAGGACTTCAATAATCACCGTGGAATTAGCCTGCATATATTTAGCAATGTTAGAAATTGTGAGCTGAGGTGTTGGTTGAAAGAGTCATGAAAGAAACTGACAGCAAAATTTGGAATTTGCTAGCTGAACCAAATCTTTTCTTAACTCATAAAAAGAGAAAGTTTTCTATGAATTTTTACACTTGGAAAAGGCCTGTATATAAAGAACAGCGATGCTTTATGGCAAACGCTGGCGTCAAGATCAACGGGCCCTACATGGACTGGTTTGGCATCCATAGAGGTGTTAGACAGGGTTCTGTGACTGCTCCGTGAAATTTGTGGCCAGTTGTTTGGAGAATGTATTTAAGAATGGGTGAGTTAACCAACAAATGACTTTTGTTCGCATAGGATCATTAGGTCATTAATAGAAAGGGCATATAGGTCATTAATAGAAAGGGGCACGCAAGTAAGACGAAAATGATGGTTTTTGAGGGTGAAGAAAATAAAGTTGTGTTTTAGCAGGGATGTTATATAAGACAAAGGATATAGAACGAAGACTTAATGGGGTTATAGTTGCTGCAAGTCCAACATAACTCGTCCTTGCACCCGCAAGGCGGGTATGCGTTATGCAAAATCACTCACACCACTCTTCATTATACCGTGGGAAGATATGGTCAGGTCAGAATGTGTTAAGAAACGACGAATGTACTGTGTTAGTTCTTGCCATTAAGGTACCAGTATGGTAGTGAAAATTGGGTGTGGTAGAAGAAGTAGGAGAGTGGAGTTTATGAATAAATTAGTACATTGGCTTCACCCCAATAATTTGCTTTTAAACGCGTATAAGACAAAATGTATTAAATTTACAATATCTATTGTTAAACATTCGAATTCCAATGTGCTTTTAAATAGGGAGGAGTTGAGTCTTGTGGATACCAGTGTTTTTCTTGGTATTACTATTGACGCGAAGCTTCAATGTCCCCCACATATCCAAAATTAACAAGCAGATTTAGTTCTGCAGCATAATATGCGGTAAGAAATATTAGAAGTCTCTCCAATATTCAAGCAGTTTATATTAGTTACTTTCACAGCGTAATGTCTTATAAAATTTTGCTTTGGAGAAACTCAATTGAAATTGTACCCATATTTGTTTTGCAAATAGGTCCGTATAGGCAATTTAATTGTAAATAATCCCTCAAAGATAAATTTGAAAGAAATAATCGTATTAACTTTGGCATCGCAATATGTTTATGAAAGTGTAATGTATGTACATAACATGTTGCTTAGCTTTGATAAGAGTAAAGATGTTCATAATTTAAAGATTTGAACACTAGGAACAAACAGAAGTTACTACATTCTACTGAATAGGTAACTCATTTATGGGGCATTGTATACACTTTTACAAAATTCCAGAAAATGTTCAAAGTTCTTCAATAAACAAGTTATTTTTTTATTAATGAAATATTGTACAAAGTTATTATAATATAAAGGAATACATGAATGTACATAACCCCTAGGAATGACGTGATTGCTTACTATGCTGATTCTTTAAAATTCATTTGAAAAGTGTACAAAATTATTCTAGTGATATGTTTAACAAATAATCCCATGGGTTTTGAGATAGGTGGACAGATGTATTTTCTCAAACAGTGATAAATAAAAATGACTTTCAATAAGTATTATGTAATAATCTATATTGAATAAAAATCTTTCTATTCCATTCTATTCTCATACTGTAGAAAAAAGGTCTTTAGTGTATAAAAAGATTCATTTAAATCAGATAAATTTCAATTAAAATGAAAGGTGGTAAAATCTGTAACATTAACTTCATTCAATGACCATATCTAAAGCTTTTATTTAAATAAATTAAGCAAGAAAAGTGATTTCAGTCCTACTTATACACAGAGTATCACAATTAATATTACAATTTGAAGAAATACAAGTGAGGTGTTTGATTGAGTTCAAGGCAGCTCCTGTAATAAGAAGGTACTTAACTAAAGAAAAACTCTTTATACGAAGAAATTTTCAAACATTTTTAAGTTTTAAGTCTGTTATGCCCACTAAATACCGTTAATGTTACAGCCTATTAAAGTCTACTGCTGAATAAAGGCCTTAGATTGCCCCGTAGGGTGGATATTTGCTATAGTTGCCACGCTTGGCAATCGGGTTGGCAATCGCAGTTTTTAGTATTAGTCAGTTTTTCGTACGACACAACTCTCTTTCTCTCTTCCATCAGCTCATAAACAGTAAGGCATGAAAAATAATGAAAGAGCCCCTGAGTACAAAATCACAGAAATCGCCAGACCTAAAAAAAAGATTAGCAATTGAAATATTGGAGTGTAGTACTTTTGACATCGCTCCTCGTCAGCAGTCTGCGAATTTTACATCTTTTTTTATAGAAGAGGGGACAAGCATACGGATCACATGATGGTTAAATGATTAGCGCCGCCCATGAACACTGCAATACTAGGCAAATTGTAGATGCGTTGCCGGCCTTTTAAAAAGGAGTAGGCTCTTTTCTTGAAGCTCCCCAAGACGTATCGGTCCGGAAAAACCTCTGGTGGTAGTCAATTTCACAAGGAAGTTGTGCGAGGAAGAAAACTTCTATTAAATCGCACTGTTGTGGACCGCCAGTCATCCAGACGATATGGGTGGTATCGCGATGTTTTGTCGATCGCGTTTTGTCGCGATGTGCGATGGTAAAATTGTGCGACTGAACTTAGTACCAATAATTCCTCAGAGCACTCCCCGTAGTAGATGCGATAAAATACGCAAATAAATGCAACATCTCATCGCAGTGCCAGTGAGTCAAGCCGATCGAAAAGAGCTCAGTCACCGACGATTCGCACAACTCTGCGCTGGACGCGATCAAATGGAAGGAGCTGTCATTGAGGAGCCTCGGCCCAGAGACGAGGACAGTATTCCATGTGCGGCCGAACCTGCGGCTTGTAAAGTTGCAAGTGGTGAACCAGCTTGAAATACTGTCCCGCTGTGCTGAGCACGTCATGCTTTTTAGAGGCCAATTTGGCCTTCTCTTCCAAGTGACCACGATACTGCACATCACTCGATATGTTGACGCCGAGGATTCAGATACTGGCTGAGGCAACAAGGTGAATGTCTTGAAACTAAGAAGATACAACAAAGAGTTTTTTTTGCGGTAAACGCGCAAACTTGTCACTTCTGGAGATTACACTGGACTAGATTTAGTCGTCTCCAGTCCGAGACATTGTTCAACAAAGTTTCGACTTCAGACACAAGTTTGTCTAGGTACTCAGCGACATTTTCCCGAGAAATATTGGCACGGCTGGTGTATAAAGCATCACCAGTGCTGTCGTCTGCATAGCAATGAATGTTACCGGTTTGCAACATGTCATTGATATGCAGTAGAAACAGCGTTGGTGATAGCACGCAGCCTTGTGGAACAGCATTAATATGCTTGTAATCGGAGCATGCACCGTCTACGACCTTGATGATCCAATCTGCAAGAGATATTAAATACATTATTACATTCTTTCATAAATCTGTATTATTACTGATAAATAGATTCATTTTTATATACGATAATAAATTTTGTATTAATTTGATCATTTGCTTGTTAAATACTGTTACGAGCTTGAGGTTCGTGACAATAAAAATTGCCGATAAAATTACCTAAATTAACACTTTAATTTACTTTACACAATTAAAGTTAAAACACTAATAATTTAAACACACTAATTCACTTAATTCCACTCCGAAGCTTCGCTTGTTTCGCCCAAATCAACACTGCTCCCCTCGCATCTTGCAGCGCCTATATATTTAAATTAGCAAAGAAATATCCAGAATGTTCAAGTAAACACGCGGAAGGTACCGAGCGTTCGAGTTTCGACTAGGCGCTGTCAGTTGAGCGATTTGTGATGTCATTTTCTCAATGCTCCCCTCGCTCTCGTTCCTGACACTAGATGGCGCTAGTGTATCGTTGACTGGAGCGCGTAACACTGCCCCCTCCTAAGACATGCTCGTCCCGAGCATTATCGGCCCCATAATAACGCGCCAAGCGATTCACATGGACGATCTTAGGAGTCCCTCTTGCGCCTTTCTGTAAAGGCTCCGCAATGTCAAGGGCTGTCCTATCCCGTGGTGCACCAACATTGTACAATTTCGGTGCTCCTCTACTACGTGTCCGAGGTCCCCGCTCGGCCGCACAACTTGTACATGTACGACACCAATCCTCGACATCGTCACGATAATGGACCCAGTAAAACTGTTCTCGGACCTTCAGTAGAGTTCGTTTAACTCCCAGATGGACTCTTGAACGACCATTATGGCACAACTGTAGAACGTTCGACACTTTAGCTTTAGGGACAACCATTTGCAAACGACAGCTGTCTCTTCGACCATTGTCCCATTTACGGCACAGGACACCATCCTGAATCAGCAAGCTGTCCCATTGGGCCCAATAGCTTTTCGTGGTTGAACTCATCGCTGAGACGTCCCTCCACTTAGGCTTGGTAGCACGGGCCTTCATCCATCCCAGAATCGGCTTGATGTCCGGATCTTCCTGCTGTGCATGTCGTAGGTTGTCCTTCCACCCGTTACTGAGGTGGTCTGTCCTGAGCATCCTCACGGATACCACCTCCTTACTCTCTTGCTTACTACAATGGTTGCAATCTTCAGGACAAGGTCTTCTTGACAATGCATCTGCGTTGCCGTGAGATTTCCCGCTGCAGTGTCTGATAGTAAAGTCGTATTCCTGCTGCTGCTGGGCGGTGCTGTTAGCCGCACTTCCTTTCTGAGACCGTTCACCTTCCCTTCGTAGGGTGTGCTTAGGGCAGCTGGATCGAAGATGGCCCTTTTCCCCACAGCCATAGCACCTTGGGCTGTATCCTTTGTTGCGGTCGCGAACTGTAGCTGCTGCAACCTCCCTGACGCGATGGGAACGATGATCCTGCCGCACGGCTTCCACTTCCAGTGCATGGGCCAAGGCGTCCTTAAGCGTCTCGTGGTGCCCGAGCCTCACAGCAGCTCTGACTTCCAGGTCGCGGATACCGTCGATGAATGTCTGCACCAGGTTCCCTTCAATGAGCGCAGGTACAGACCGGTATGCTTTTCGCACCAGCTTCTCCACTTCTAGAGCCCACTGCTGCAGGTTTTCGTTGATGCGCTGCACACGATCTTTAAGCTGCGCACGAAAGACGTGTTCCAGGTGAGCGTCGCCATATCTCGCCTCCAATGCCTCAAGGAGTTGCTCATAAGTCACTTCCTCACCGAGAGCTTCCAGAACTGTTAAGGCCTGGTCGCGCAGGCCTAGTGTGAGAGCAGTCATGGCCTGACTTTTATTCCAGCCGTTCGCCTTCATAACAGCCTCGAACTGGATTTTGTAGGCTGACCAGGAAGAAGTCCCGTCGAATGGTGGCACCTTGAACCCACGTAGCGAAGGTGTAATAGCTACTACGGGAGCTGTAGTTCCATCCCCCAGTTTGAGGTCGTCCAGCGTTTTCTTCACGTCAGCCATTACGTTGTCAACCCGATTGTTTACTTGGTCGATTCGGGTTTCGGCCTCCGACAGGCGGTTGTCATGTTGAGCAACCTTATCCTTCACCTCCCGTATCTCTTTTCCGAAGATAGCGTGAAGGTCCTTCATGAGGAGCATCTGCTCTTCCTTATCGCGTTGGAGTTGCTCTTCTAAACGACGGGCCTGTTCCTCCTGCCAGCGGGCCTGTTCCTCCTGCCGGCGGGCCTGTTCCTCTTGTCCGCTTTGCAGCTGCTCTTTCAACTGACGGGCCTGCTCCTCCTGTCGGCGAGCCTGCTCCTGCAGCATCACCATCAGAGCACCTAAGTCAGGTGCTGCAGATGTAGGAGCTACCGACGGGCCTGCAGCCGGTGGCTGGCCCTCCGACGTCTGCGGCGTTGCACCACCAAATCTTCGTTGGTCCGTCTCCTGCTGGCGTTGACTTCGGGTACGGACACCCTCCGTTTCCTCCTTAGGTAAAATCGGCATGATTTTATCCCACTTCTGACACCAATTGTTACGAGCTTGAGGTTCGTGACAATAAAAATTGCCGCTAAAATTACCTAAATTAACACTTTAATTTACTTTACACAATTAAAGTTAAAACACTAATAATTTAAACACACTAATTCACTTAATTCCACTCCGAAGCTTCGCTTGTTTCGCCCAAATCAACACTGCTCCACTCGCATCTTGCAGCGCCTATATATTTAAATTAGCAAAGAAATATCCAGAATGTTCAAGTAAACACGCGGAAGGTACCGAGCGTTCGAGTTTCGACTAGGCGCTGTCAGTTGAGCGATTTGTGATGTCATTTTCTCAATGCTCCCCTCGCTCTCGTTCCTGACACTAGATGGCGCTAGTGTATCGTTGACTGGAGCGCGTAACAATACGTTTGCATGTTCAAGAGTAATATGAAGCGAAGCTTTACGTTGCTTCTAAATAATGGTATTAATCATGTGAATAAATCCTGTTTAGCAGTCCGGCAACACATACAGATATTGATATAGAAAGCGATAAATGGGTCCAATATTTTAAAATAATAGAATATACTTACTATATAATATAAAATTTTGAAACGCAGCTGCTACACGGCAACACAAAAAAATTTAAATTACTTTAAAATACTATATCATTTTTTTTTGCCAACAAGCGCCATGAAGAAATTAAAATAATTGAGAACTTAGTGTCTTAGGGTAAAATAACAATAGAAATGAGTTTATTTATATATTTTAACTTTGCCTCATGCTATATTTAGAAAAATTTTATGTATTTTCATATTTCATTTCATTGTAACATTTTCAAAGAAACTCTTTATAAACGCAAAAATATTTCGATAATTTATCAAATGTATAGAAGGGAATTTTGAAAATCTTCACTTTACTTTGTTAACACATTCTAAATCAACAAAGACGTAAGCTAAATTGTTTAAGACAAAAGTTTAAGAATTACTATTAAGGAAATTATTTCGATTTATTTAACAGTTTTCGCAAAGGCTTATTACAGTGAATAAATTAATTCGTTTGTTATAATTGATTGTTTGATAGATGACTTTCATAGGTTTTTTGTTTGTTAATTTGATTTATTTATTTATTATAACGATACTTTTATTCATAAAACATTATATCGTGTACAACCACAAGTTTAAAGAAACTTCCATTTTTACGTGTTTAACTAATTTGTTACATGTTACATGCGTATTTAAAAAAAAAAAAACGTTTGCTCGTTTTATTAGTTACGCTCGGGTTAAATGATCAAAGTTTCTATACACATAATACGTGGTACGTTTTGCTGTTGAACATAAAACTCCCCTAAGGAAAGCTGCTCTACTCTGCTTCAACCGCATTCGTGCCTATATTTCCAGGTCGTCACTCCATCTAGTGTCACTCCATTTTACTTTTTTGCTTACCGGTACGAGACTGACACTCGAGCAATTTCTTCCCCTTCCGTTGTCAGCTCTTATATCAGCTCAGCTATATGGCCGGTCACTTGCCACTTCAGATTACTGATCCATTGGGCTATGTTGGTTATATTGGTTTTACTGTGGATATTCTCATTACGAAGTCTACCATGCAGGGAAACTTCCAGGACGGACAGAGCAGAGCAACCTTTGAGCTTTCTCAATTGGCCAGCAGTGAAGGATCAGTTCTCAGATCCATATTATATAAGCACCGGCTAGTTGTAAGTCAAGAAGAAAAACACGCATAATTTAAAGCTAGGGAAGACTCGTTACCTGGATAAAAGGTTAGGTAGGTACTGCATAAAAATCGTGTACCTGATACAAAAGGAAAATTATTGGTAATAGTTTAAAATATAGCTTTATATTAATAAATTTTACACGTAATGGGATTATGTTAATAATTGGTACTAGTATATTAGTAACTTCTATGATCACTGCAACAAAGTATATTAGTAATTAGTGTATTAAAAAAAGTATATTACGTAGGACACTCAATAAGTTTTGAGATATACAAAAAGTATTCTAGATACTATTAATATTTATTTTACATCTTTTCAAAATATTCTCCATCATGCTCCATACAAAGTTCCATTCGCCTAAACGAACTCTGAAAACACTTTTGCCAATCTTGATCTGACTGATCGGAAATCGATTCTTCGTAGGCAGCCACGGCTTCTTCGGCGCTTGAAAAAAAAACTTGGATTTTATTTTTTCTTTGACTCTTGAGAACAAAAAGAAATGAAAAGGAGCTAAGTCAGGGCTGTTGGGTGGGCAACTTAAAGTTTCAATACCAGATTCCTCAATAAATGCTTTTGCTCTAAGGAAAGTATGTGAAGAGGCGTTATCGTGATGCAGCATGATTCCATGAAGCCCGGTCTTTGATATTCTCTCCCGCACAGCATGAAAAGCTTTGGGTAAGTTGACTGACCTACAATTTTCCAGCATTGAAGTCGACAAATATCTGCTCCGTGAAAAAAAAACTAGCCACCATTTATTTGCCGACGTTGTGAGGTCTTTGCAGTTTTGTCGGTAACTGTACTTCTGAGTAGACCCATGCCGATGACATCATTTTATTTTCCGGATTATATTGATAGATCCATGTCCCTTTACCAGTAACGATTTCTGAAACACGCCTAGACGCCCCGTTTTCAAAACGTAGGCGCATTTCATGGCACCTATCCACACGAGTCGCTTTCGGAGAGTAAACGAGGGATCCATCGACAACAAAGCTTCCTCATTCAAAGATGTTGATGTAGGATGATATGAATGCTTCCCGAACTAATGCCTACAATCTTTTCGATGTTCATATATATGATTCGCGTGTCTTCTCGCACCAACATTTCAGTAGTCCATACATTTTCCGCCGTTACTGCTGTTTGCGGGACCTCGGTTCTTTGGTCATCTTTAAGATTAAATTTACCCCTTTTGAATTCAGCAAACCACCTTAAATTGTTGCGCGTGATGGAACCGAGTACCCTGATAATAATTGTAAGATTGTTGTAGACTTAATTGTTTGGTTAAACCAAATTTAAAATCATAATAGATCACAGCGCGAAAATTTTCACGGTTAAGATCCATCGTTTTAAATGAAAAGCGCGGGAAGCGTTGCAGAAAAATTAATAGAACTTTGTTTTTTTAATCTTGAGCAATTGGCTAATGGAGTTCTACTTTTAAAATAAATTTGCTTTTTAGGAACGTATTACACGGTTGCGTTCCATTTTTAAATTTCGAGCATCTCAAAAATTTATAAGTGACCTACGTATATTACATTAAAAATATATTATAAAAAAGTATATTATAACCATTGAAGTAATATGTACTTACGTACTAGAACAGATATCTCAAACAAAAAATGTGCGCTACTCTGTGTTCGCGCGGTTGGTTTTTTTATCATAGAATAAACATAGATAGAATGATCCGTAGGTAATATTAGATTGTATTGTTAAATGGGTAAATTATATAAGTAGAGAACAATATTTAAATTTTGTCATTTATTTTGTATATTATATTTGCTTATTTAATATAATATAACATTATATTATATCACAATTACATTTTAATGATATTTTTATCTAAATATTTTAGATACCTTATCTATGTCAAATATAAAAAAAAACATACTAAATGTATGTTTAACAAAACTTATTAACAGAACATTTAAATTACAAATATATTTATATATATATATATATATATATATATATATATATATATATATATATATATATATATATATATATATATATTTATATATATATATATTTAAATTAGAATAAGAGTCGTTCGTAAATGCTGGGCACGCGAGAGTTCAAAATGAACGAATTTATTCCATTTTGACCTTTTTTTGAAGTCAAAACCTAAAAATAAAATAAAAGAAAATTTAGCCTAATTATAATAACTTATTTAAGTTTCCACAAAAAAATGTGTATAATAATATATTCGTCTTATACTTAAGTACCCACAGAAATGTCGCATCTGAACATATTAATTTCATAATCTATAATCCATGACACGAAGTGGCGTCTTAGGAATAATTTGTTTTATTATTAATCTATAATACTTTTTATTGATTAAGTGTCTTATTAACCGACGAAAAGTAATTCCTTGGTTTTTACTGACATTTCTTGAATTATTTGTGCAATATCTAAGTACACACGACGGACATTTTTATCAAGAGATTTTTTTTAAATCAACACAACACGTGACAACTCTAAAAGCGCCTAGCGAGTGACTGATTAAAGTGCGGTGTATGCACCGCAGTTGAGTGGAACAGAGTAGCTGAATGCAGTGTCGTCTCTAGTACGTAGTACATAATAGCTCAATGATTATAACTTAGTAATATTTGTCAAACAGGTTTTCGTCGTTTATGAGTTTGTTTGGTATTTCATTAGTGTTACTAAATTATAGCAAGTATTGTATACAAGTGTAATTTAGGTTTTCAAATGCTCACATTATTTTATTACTTTCCGAACGTTACATATTTGTAGGAAGTTTTTATAATGATGTACTTCATTAATTGCTAGAAGAATGGAGCCGTGGTAACGCATGGGCCAAGAGCTGGCTGAGTTTCACGGTACGCAAGCAACCCGGGTTCGAACCGGTGACACCAATAAAATTGTGAATATCAATATTCGAGGAAAGCTGTCTGTCTGAGAAATTAAATATTTTTGAAGACACGTAAATTCCACTAACACACATCGTAGCAGCGCAGGGTTATGGTTCCTGTGCCCAACAATGAGACATGTGTATGTAGGCTGTAATAACAAGAATCTTAAAAGTTGACAAAAATATATTTTTAACAAGTCTCATATTATTTTCTTTCCTCTTAATCATATGTATATATAAATCTTTTTTTTTAAATTTATTCAGGACAACAAACAATTACATAATAATGCTTAAACCAAATAACATTTTATAAATAATATTAGTCATTATGTAACCAGCACCGTTATCCACAAAGTAATATTAAATTGGTAACAGTAAATAATAAATGCACAATAAACAGAGTATAAGTGAAAAAGGGAAAATAAAATAAAATTAACAGTACTCAATAACATAAAAATCAAAATGAGACAAAAGGAAAAAAAAATAATTAAAAAAAATTACTAGCAGTACAAATTTATCTTGTAAAATATTTAAAGATACTATTGAATATCTACCAACTTTCTTAGAATGTTCTTGCGAAATTGTAACTGTGATGAAGTGAATAGATCAATATTTGAAAAATCCATGTTATATACTTTCATAATATGTCTTAATGGGGCGCGTTCACCTGCATTGGTTTTACATAGTTTAGGCGCAAACAATTTATGTGTATACACGTCTCTAATGCGTTGAGAACGACTAGGGACACGGATATATATTTTGTTAAGTAGTTCACTACAATCTAAATCATTTCGAATTATTTTGAATAATAGTATCAGATCAAGGTATATTCTTCTTGCTTTTAAAGTATGAATTGAAAACTTTTTTTAATAAGTTACGATACGATGATTTAGCGTTTTAACATTTATAATTTATAAAACGAAGAAACTTTGCTTGTAGTGATTCTAGAAGTACACAGTATTTATTATAATAGGGGTTCCATACTTGCGTTGCATATTCAATTTGTGGTCTGATAAGTGATTTGAAAAGTAGTAAATAAGATGAGGAGCTTTTAAAAAAATTACACGTTCGTGCAACAATTCCGTACATTTGATACGCTTTATTTGTTACATGGCTGATATGAGCATTAAAGGTTAGATTTGAATCGTAAAGGATGCCTAAATCTTTTATTAATGATACTTTTTCTAAGGGACTGTTAAGAAGGGAATATATGTAATTGTAGGTGTTTACGTTTTTGGTGAAAGAAATAGATTTACATTTAGGGATGCTTAATTGCAGTTTATTGATTAGACAGTAGTTAGATAACCGGTCAAGATCTTCCTGTAGCTTCTCACAATCATTAAGGGACTTTACACTTCGATAAACTTTCAGGTCATCTGCATACATCAAAAAATTACTATTTATAAAACAAGACTGAATATCATTTATATACAATGTGAAGAGCATCGGACCTAGTATAGATCCCTGTGGTACACCTGAGGATACTAATTTTTCGCTAGAGGAGAATCCATTGACCACAACTTTTTGGGTCCTATTAATAATGTATGAAGAGAACCACTGCAATAAGTTTCCACGTATACCATTGAACGCAAGTTTTTGAAGAAGGATGGAATGATCCACTTTATCAAAAGCTTTACAAAAGTCTGTGTAAACGGTATCAGTTTGTATTCGATTGTCCATATTATCAAACAGAAAGTTTGTATATAAAATAAGATTACTGATGGTCGATCGGTGTTTTACGAAACCATGTTGTTCTGGAATTAGTAAGTTGTGTAAACTCGGATAAATTGAATTATGTACTAAGCGTTCAAGGACTTTTGATAAGGCAGAAAGTAAGGAAATAGGTCTATAATTAGTCACGTCAGTTTTAGAACCGTTTTTAAACACTGGGGTTATATTCGCAGATTTCCAGACTGTGGGCACTAAACCTTCACGCAAACTGCGGTTATACAAATAGAACAGAGGTACGCTTATTGAGCTAGCAGTATGTTTGAGGAAAAAATGTGGGATACCGTCTGGTCCTGAACTTTTAGTTATATCTAAGTTTTTTTAGACATTGTTCTATTGTGTTTTTCGAAAATGATATATCTGAGATAATAAAGTTAGTGTTTGATGAGCAAGGAAGTGGATCTATATCGTACGTCATCAGTGAGCTGTTCTCATAAACTGAAGTAAAATAGTTAGAAAAAAATTCACATATGTCCTCAGGATTATCGGTTTCATTACCATCGTGAGACATTACGTTGGGAATACCACATTTTTTTATTTTTTACAAAAGACCAAAATACTTTGATGTCTTTCTGCAAACTTGTTTAAATTTTACTTAAATATGAATTAAAGCACTGCGCGGAAAGTTGTTTAAATCTTTTTCGAAGTACAGAGTATTCCTCATAATCTACTTGGTTAGAAGATTTTTTCCACTTTATCCATGATTTTTCTTTATTTTTAAATATGTGTATTAGTGGGCGTGTAAACCATATTGGAAACTTTTTTGATTTGGTTAGGCGTAAAGGTACGTGTTTCCTAATGATTTTATATATCTCTTCATAAAAGTGGTTGGTGGCAGTGTCTAAGGACGGCACCTCTAAAATACTTGCCCAGTCTACACGTTTAATATCTTCATTAATATCTGCATATTTAACCCTCGGAGAATCGGTATTTTGGTAAAGTTTTATGCGCCAATTGTATGTATTCTACGTTGAAAAGTAGCTCGGCGTTTAGTGGTGGATGAAAGACCACAAAGAAGCTGGCTTGGAAGTATAACCGCTCAGATAAATAAATAAGTGCACTAAATTGCTCACTAATTGCTCAATTCAAATCCGCATTTGCTCACACTAATAATGAATTATTTTATTAGTTATTAATAATTAAAAATACAAAATATTTTTTCCCTATTATACTTAAAACCAATGAACTTTTCTAAAAACGAATAAATACCATTAATTGCTCAAAAAATGCTTAATTCAAATCCGTATTTGATCACACTATTAATTCGTTATTTAATTAAAATTAATAATTAAAAGTACAAAAATTTTTTTCCGTAACCGATCAGAATATTGAATAGGTGCACAAAATTGCTCACTAATTGCTCATTTCAAATCTGCAATTGCTCACAATATTTATCAATTATTTTATTAGTTATTAATAATTAAAAATACAAAATTGTTATTGCCTTAAAACAAAAGAACTTTTTTAAAAATGAATAAGTACTCCTAATTGCTCACAAAATGCCTAACCGTAATACGAAATTGCTCAAACAATTTACTAATTATTTAATTAGTAATTAATAACTAAAAGTAAAAAATTTTTTATTCCTTAACCGATCGTAATAGTGAATAGGTGCACAAAATTGCTCACTAATTGCTCATTTCAAATCTGCAATTGCTCACAATATTTATCAATTATTTTATTAGTTATTAATAATTAAAAATACAAAATTGTTATTGCCTCAAAACCAAAGAACTTTTTTAAAAATGAATAAGTACACCTTATTGCTCACAAAATGCCTAACCGTAATACGCAATTGCTCAAACTATTTACTAAATTATTTAATTTGTAATTAATAATTAAAGGTATAATTTTTTTTATTCCTTAACCGATCAGAATATTGTATAGGTGCACAAAATTGCTCACTAATTGCTCATTTCAAATCTGCAATTGCTCACAATATTTATCAATTATTTTATTAGTTATTATTAATTAAAAATACAAAATTGTTATTGCCTTAAAACCAAAGAACTTTTTTAAAAATGAATAAGTACTCCTGATTGCTCACAAAATGCCTAACCGTAATACGCAATTGCTCAAACTATTCACTAAACATTTAATTTGTAATTAATAATTAAAAGTAAAAAAAAATCCTTAACCGATCATAATAGTGAATAGGTGCACAAAATTGCTCACTAATTGCTCATTTCAAATATGCAATTGCTCACAATATTTATCAATTATTTTATTAGTTATTAATAATTAAAAATACGAAATTGTTATTGCCTTAAAACCAAAGAACTTTTTTAAAAATGAATAAGTACGCTTAATTGCTTACAAAATGCCTAACCGTAATACGCAATTGCTCAAACTATTTACTAATTATTAAATTAGTAATTAATAATTAAATGTAAAAAAATTCCTTAACCGATCATAATATTGAATAGGTGCACAAAATTGCTCTCTAATTGCTCATTTCAAATCCGTAATTGCTTACACTATTTATGAATTATTTAATAGTAATTAATAATTAAAGATTCAAAATTGTTATTGCCTTAAAACAAAAGAATTTTTTTAAAAATGAATGAATGAAATGAATTTTGTGACCAATTAAGTGTACCTAACACTTAATTGGTCACAAAACTGCAATCGGCAATTGCTCACAATAATTATTAATTATTTAATTAGTAATTAAAAGTGAATTGTTTTTCATTGCCGCCCAGATTAATGAATGAGTGCTCAAAATTGCTCAATAATTGCTCATTTCAAATCCGCAATCGCTGGCACTGTCAATGAATGATTTAATTAATTATTAATAATTAAAAATACAAAATTTTTTCTGCCTATTATCTAACTTTTCTTAAAATAAATAATTTCTCTTAACTGCTTATAATTAGTTCAATTCAAATCCGCAATGGCTTATATTATTACTTAATTATTGGATTAGTTATTAATAATTTAGTGTACAAAATTTTTTTTGCCTAATGTTCGTAGGCTAATGCACTTTTTTTAATTTTCTTTCTAATAAACTTCTTACCGAACGCTCTTTTAATTTTTTTAATAATATATCTTTTATTTATCGGTTATTAAAATTATTATTACATTTTAAATTATGACGTCGTAGGCGGCAAGAAGTATGTCACTTGTGCGCATGTGATTGATTCAACCCGTTACTCATGTGCAACTGGCAAAATTTAATATTTTTGTACAACCTGTAAGTCAATGTTTGTTCATTTTTTTAATTATATTTCCTGTAATTTAATCATTAATTATTAATAAATAGCTCTATGAAGTTATACATTTTAATTTGGATCTTGTTAAGTAATTTATTGCAAATTATGTATAACCTTAAGCAAGTTAATGTTGTTATTAAAGCTAAAACTCTTAAATTCAATTTTATTTGATTATATTGATTCCTTTTTATAAGATCATTGAGTAGGTATGTGTTTTTTTTATATATTTATAGGTACTATAATTTTAAATCTTATTGAGATTTGCCCTCAACCGTAAAAATTTGTGATAAATCCACGCCGCGTGAATATACTCGTAAGTGCCTTTGTATTCACGCAGAGGAACGGCAGATTTAGTACCGCATACTTTTTTTGGTTGTTTTTTATAGAATTTATACCTGATATTAAGGCAACTAAACCATTAATTTTAATGTGAGTTTTATATTTTTAGAACTTGGGATTAATTAACAATATCAATAAAAAAGATTTTAATAAATAAACGTAATGTAAGCATAAACTAAACGCAATTATGTTACTAGAAGTTGTCATATATAATATAACAGAAATATCGAAATGGTAATTAATTATATAGAAATAGAAATAACAATATATATAATTAAACACTTACACATTAGCCCCTCACTTCTACCTCTTGCCGGACGTGCTTAGTTTTTTTTTATAAATCTTATTTTGTGGTTATGACCGACAACCAACCCGAGCCGATATGTTTATAATTCGACATATCCAGACTATTTTACCTAGATTAATTGAAGCCAGAGCTGCTTATGATAAGCAGCAAATGACAACTAAAAAACTACTAAATAAGCCTCAAAAAGTTCCTGATGAATCCATTCTGAATTATCAAGAAAATTGGAAAAACAAAAAAAAAACAGACTTGACGAAAATGTGAATCCAGATTCCACTGAAGAAGAAATTTCTAATGATAATTCTTTAAATGTTGTTAAATCAATAAAAAATAATGATAATGAAACTAAAACTTTTAAAACAGATGAATCTAAAGAACTTATTTCAAATCATACATCGGAGTTGAAATTTTTGTCAACCCCTGTTGCAATTTCTGTCGAATTACCAACTGAAGAAAATAGTATTTTATCTAATAAAAATATAAATTTCTCTGAGCCAAAATTCCATTCTACCTCTGAAACATATTCTGATACATCAAAATCGTCAAATATTCCAGGCAAAGAAAACGTAGAAAATAGTTTTTCAATAGTCTTTGACGAGAAATCGATTAAATTTAAAATTCACGAAACTCAGAAGTCAGTCAAACGCAAACAAATTTTAACAAGTACTCCATGCCCAACAGTCAAACGAGGAAAATATGTTGTTCCATTTCCATTTATAAAAGTACTACATCAAAATGCAGCAGCCAAAAATTCCAAAAAACTAAAAAGCGGCAAATAAGTCAAAATGGCTGCGTCAGTAACCCTCGGAAGGTTGGAAAGTTAAAATTATCAATAAAAAATACTTGCCCATTTGATAGTACAGTTGAACTTTTTTCTTTTGCTTATTTAAACTTCAAAAACTTAAAACTTTTTATTGACAATCAAAAAAGTAAGTCTGAATTCCTAGAAATTATATTATTTTATGCTGAATTTGGAGCTACTGCCGCGTTTAAAAGTAAAAGATTTAATTTATTACGCAAGATATATGGCGAACAAAATTACTTAAATGACTGTAAGGATGATGTAACTGAATTAATTCAGAATTTACTGATACATTATGAATCTATCACAGAAAGACATTTTGCGTGAGATGTAAATGTTCTGAAACAAAAAAAAATCTTTATTAAACGTGAACGCTACATTAATATGGAATAATGGCTTTGATTTTCTGGAAGAAAGTATTTTGAGTGATATTGAAGATGAAAAGTTTTTCTTTAAAAAATGTAAAGAACCTATAACCGGTCGAACACCAAATTTTAATTCATACTTATGTTTGAATGTGAATAATTTTTATAAAAAATTACTTTCTTCTAAAACAGATAAACAACAAACATTTTCAAGAAGTAATTTGAGAGAAATCCCTATATGTTTAAATATTAGGGATAGAAAATATTTACTGGCTGGAGTGATTGAATTCCAACCATCGATTATACCAGATGGTGTTGGACATTATATAGCTTATACTAGGACAATTCAAAACAAATGGACCGAAATAAATGATTTAAAACCGACTCCAACAGTTTTAAAAACTAAACTACCAGATCTTCGAATTGTTTTATTATTTTATGCCTTAGTGTAAAAATGATATGTTTAATATTTACTTGATTATATTGTTTTGTTAACTGTGTATAAGATTTTACGTAATTAAATATTTTTGCAGAAAAATATTCTTGTTATTATTTTTTTAACATGATTATATTACTAAATTACATTAAAATCATTATATAATAAGTAATGATATTAGAGTAAGAAGTATCAGGGGGGAATGGCGGGCTTGTATGGGAGTTTCGTACCGCTAATAAAATTTCGTGTTTAATAATATTTTTGGTTTTAATTGGTAGTTAGTAGGATAGACAAATCCAAGATTTTTCTCAAGAACGGTGCATTACCTGTTAATGTGAGTGGTATTATTATAATCGGGGAACAAACCTCTACTTTGGTAGAGGTTTGTTCCCCTTTTATTTGTAAAACACCTTTCTCCCCCAAATTCCTGCCAAACGATTCCAAATTTCAACCATGAGCCTTCTTATTCGGGACAAGCGAACACTGCAATTTACACATTGCAGACTCGCCATCTAAAATCATTCCTATCATTAAATCGTTAAACATTACGATTTTATACAACATTTAATGCATTTTTATATATAATATGTAAGTGTTCAATTATTATAAGTCAATTATGAATATTGTTATTTCTATTTCTATATAATTAATTAACATTTCGATATTTCTCTTATATTACATATGGCAACTTCTAGTAACATAATTGCGTTTAGTTTATGCTTATATTACGTTTATTTATTAAAATATTTTTATTGATATTGTTAATTAATCCCAAATTCTAAGAATATAAAACTCACATGAAAATTAATGGCTTAGTTGCCTTAATATCTGGTACAAATTCTATAAAAAAACAACGAAAAAAAGTATGCGGTACTAAATCTGCCGTTCCCCTGCGTGAATACAAAAGCACTTATATTCACGCGGCGTGGATTTATCACAAATTTTTACGGTTGAGGGCAAATCTCAATGAGATTTAATTATAGTACCTATAAATATATAAAAAAACACATACCCACTCAATGATCTTGCCATAAAAAGGAATCAATGTAATCAAATAAAATTGAATTTCGGAGTTTTAGCTTTAATAATAACACTAACTTGCTTAAGGTTATACATAATTTACAATAAATTACTTAACAAGATCCAAATTAAAATGTATAACTTCATAGAGCTATTTATTAACAATTAATGATTAAATTACAGGAACTATAAATAAAAAATGAACAAACAATGACTTACAGGTTGTACAAAAATATTAAATTTTGCCAGTTGCACATGAGTAATGAGTTAAATCAATCACATGCGCACAAGTGACATACTTCTTGCCGCCTATGACGTCATCATTTAAAATGTAGTAATAAATTTAATAGACGATAAATAAAAGATATAACATTAAAAAAAATTAAAAGAGCACTCGGTAAGAAGTTTATTAGAAAAAAATTAATAAAAGTGCATTAGCTTAGGGGCATTAGGCAAAAATAATTTTCTACTTTAAAGTATTAATAACTAATCCAATAATTAAGTAATAGTGTAAGTCATTGCGGATTTGAATTGAACCAATTGTAAGCAATTAAGAAAACTTATTTCTTAGTTCTAAGGATAATAGGCAGTAAGAATTCGGTATTTTTAATTATTAATAATTAATTAAATCATTCATTGATAGTGCCAGCGATTGCGGATTTGAAATGAGCAATAAGTGAGCAATTTTTTGCACCTATTCATTATTATGATCGGTTAAGGAATAAAAAAATTTATACTTTTAATTGTTAATTACTAATTAATTAATTAGTAAATAGTTTGAGCAATTGCGTACTATGGTTAGGCATTTTGTGAGCAATTAGGAGTACTTATTAATTTTTAAAAAAATTCGTTGGTTTAAGGCAATAACAATTTTATTTTTAATTATTAATAACTAATAAAGTAATTGATAAATATTGTGAGCAATTGCAGATTTGAAATGAGCAATTAGTGAGCAATTTTGTGCACCTATTCAATATTATGTTCGGTTAAGGAATTTTTTTTACTTTTAATTATGAATTAATAATTAAATAATTAGTAAATAGTTTGAGCAATTGCGTACTATGGGTAGGCATTTTGTGAGCAGTTAGGAGTACTTTTTCATTTTTAAAAAATTTCGTTGGTTTTAAGGCTATAACAATTTCGTATTTTTAATTATTAATAACTAATAAAATAATTGATAAATACTGTGAGCAATTGCAGATTTGAAATGAGCAATTAGTGAGCAATTTTGTGCACCTATTCAATATTATGTTCGGTTAAGGAATTTTTTTTACTTTTAATTATTAATTACTAATTAAATAATTAGTAAATAGTTTGAGCAATTGCGTATTACGGTTAGGCATTTTGTGATCAATTAGGAGTACTTATTCATTTTTGAAAAAGTTCTTTATTATTAAGGCAATAACAATTTTGTATTTTTTAATTATTAGTAACTAATAAAATAATTGATAAATATTGTGAGCAATTGCAGATTTGAAATGAGCAATAAGTGAGCAATTTTGTGCACCTAATAAGTATTATGATCGGTTAAGGAAAAAAAATCGTACTTTTAATTATTAATTACTAATTAAATATTTAGTAAATTGTTTGAGCAATTGCGTATTACGGTTAGGCATTTTGTGAGCAATTAGGAGTACTTATTCATTTTTGAAAAAGTTCTTTATTATTAAGGCAATAACAATTTTGTATTTTTTAATTATTAATAAATAATAAAATAATTGATAAATATTGTGAGCAATTGCAGATTTGAAATGAGCAATTAGTGAGCAATTTTGTGCACCTATTCAATATTCTGATCGGTTAAGGAATAAAAAAATTAATACTTTTAATTATTAATTACTAATTAAATAATTAGTAAATAGTTTGAGCAATTGCGTATTACGGTTAGGCGTTTTGTGAGCAATTAGGATTACTTATTTATTTTTAAAAAAGTTCTTTGGTTTTAAGGCAATAACAATTTTGTATTTTTAATTATTAATAACTAATAAAATAATTGATAAATATTGTGAGCAATTGCAGATTTGAAATGAGCAATTAGTGAGCAATTTTGTGCACCTATTAAATATTATGATCGGTTAAGGACAAAAATTTGTACGTTTAATTATTAATTACTAATTAAATATTTAGTAAATAGTTTGAGCAATTGCGTATTACGGTTAGGCGTTTTGTGAGCAATTAGGATTACTTATTTATTTTTAAAAATATTCTTTGGTTTTAAGGCAATAACAATTTTGTATTTTTAATTATTAATAACTATTAAAATAATTGATAAATATTGTGAGCAATTGCAGATTTGAAATGAGCAATTAGTGAGCAATTTTGTGCACCTATTCAATATTATAACCGGTTAAGGAATAAAAAATTTTATACTTTTAATTATTAATTACTAATTAAATAATTAGTAAATAGTTTGAGCAATTGCGTATTACGGTTAGGCATTTTGTGAGCAATTAGGAGTACTTATTCATTTTTAAAAAAGTTCTTTGGTTTTAAGGCAATAACAATTTTGTGTTTTTAATTATTAATAACTAATAAAGTAATTGATAAATATTGTGAGCAATTGCAGATTTGAAATGAGCAATTAGTGAGCAATTTTGTGCACCTATTAAATATTATGATCGGTTAAGGAAAAAAATTGTACTTTTAATTATTAATTACTAATTAAATAATTAGTAAATAGTTTGATCAATTGCGTATTACGGTTAGGCATTTTGTGAGCAATTAGGAGTACTTATTCATTTTTGAAAAAGTTATTTGGTTTTAAGGCAATAACAATTTTGTATTTTTTAATTATTAATAATTAATTAAATCATTCATTGATAGTGCCGGCGATTGCGGATTTGAAATGAGCAATTAGTGAGCAATTTTGCGCACCTAATAAATATTATGATCGGTTAAGGAAAAAAAATTGTACTTTTAATTATTAATTACTAATTAAATATTTAGTAAATAGTTTGAGCAATTCCGTATTACAGTTAGGCATTTTGTGAGCAATTAGGAGTACTTATTCATTTTTGAAAAAGTTCTTTGGTTTTAAGGCAATAACAATTTTGTATTTTTTAATTATTAATAATTAATTAAATAATTCATTGATATTGTGCCAGCGATTGCGGATTTGAAATGAGCAATTAGTGAGCAATTTTGCGCACCTAATAAATATTATGATCGGTTAAGGAAAAAAATTGTACTTTTAATTATTAATTACTAATTAAATATTTAGTAAATAGTTTGAGCAATTGCGTATTACGGTTAGGCATTTTGTGAGCAATTAGGAGTACTTATTCATTTTTGAAAAAGTTCTTTGGTTTTAAGGCAATAACAATTTTGTATTTTTTAATTATTAATAACTAATAAAATAATTGATAAATATTGTGAGCAATTGCAGATTTGAAATGAGCAATTAGTGAGCAATTTTGTGCACCTAATAAACATTATAATCGGTTAAGGAAAAAAATTTTAGTTTTAATTATTAATTACTAATTAAATATTTAGTAAATAGTTTGAGCAATTGCGTATTATGGTTAGGCATTTTGTGAGCAATTAGGAGTAATTATTCATTTTTGAAAAAGTTCTTTCGTTTCAAGGCAATAACAATTTTGTATTTTTTAATTATTAATAACTAATAAAATAATTGATAAATATTGTGAGCAATTGCAAATTTGAAATGAGCAATTAGTGAGCAATTTTGTGCACCTATTCAATATTATGTTCGGTTAAGGATTTTTTTACTTTTAATTATCAATTACTAATTAAATAATTAGTAAATAGTTTGAGCAATTGCGTATTACGGTTAGGCATTTTATGAGTAATTAGGAGTACTTATTCATTTTTGAAAAAGTTCTTTGGTTTTAAGACTATAACAATTTTGTATTTTTAATTATTAATAACTAATAAAATAATTGATAAATATTGTGAGCAATTGCAGATTTGAAATGAACAATTAGTGAGCAATTTTGTGCACCTATTCACTATTATGATCGGTTAAGGATTTTTTTTACTTTTAGTTATTAATTACTAATTAATTAATTAGTAAATAGTTTGAGCAATTGAGTATTACGGTTAGGCATTTTGTGAGCAATTAAGAGTACTTATTCATTTTTAAAAAAGTTCTTTGGTTTTAAGGCAATAACAATTTTGTATTTTTAATTATTAATAACTAATAAAATAATTGATAAATATTGTGAGCAATTGCAGATTTGAAATGAGCAATTAGTGAGCAATTTTGTGCACCTAATAAACATTATAATCGGTTAAGGAAAAAATTGTACTTTTAATTATTAATTCCTAATTAAATATTTAGTAAATAGTTTGAGCAATTGCGTATTATGGTTAGGCATTTTGTGAGCAATTAGGAGTACTTATTTATTTTAAAAAAAGTTCTTTGATTTTAAGGCAATAATAATTTTGTATTTTTAATTATTAATAACTATTAAAATAATTGATAAATATTGTGAGCAAATGCAGATTTGAAATGAACAATTAGTGAGCAATTTTGTGCACCTATTCAATATTCTGACCGGTTAAGGAATAAAAAATTTTATACTTTTAATTATTAATTACTAATTAAATAATTAGTAAATAGTTTGAGAAATTGCGTATTACGGTTAGGCATTTTGTGAGCAATTAGGAGTACTTATTTATTTTTAAAAAAGTTCTATCGTTTCAAGGCAATAACAATTTTGTTTTTTTAATTATTAATAACTAATAAAATAATTGATAAATATTGTGAGCAATTGCAAATTTGAAATAAGTAATTAGTGAGCAATTTTGTGCACCTATTCAATATTATGTTCGGTTAAGGATTTTTTTTACTTTTAATTATCAATTACTAATTAAATAATTAGTAAATAGTTTGAGCAATTGCGTATTACGGTTAGGCATTTTGTGAGTAATTAGGAGTACTTATTCATTTTTGAAAAAGTTCTTTGGTTTTAAGACTATAACAATTTTGTATTTTTAATTATTAATAACTAATAAAATAATTGATAAATATTGTGAGCAATTGCAGATTTGAAATGAGCAATTAGTGAGCAATTTTGTGCATCTATTCAATATTCTGATCGGTTATGGCAAAAAAAATTTGTACTTTTAATTATTAATTTTTAATTAAATAATGAATTAATAGTGTGATCAAATACGATTTTGAATTAAGCATTTCTTGAGCAATTTATGTTATTTATTCGTTTTTAGAAAAGTTCATTGGTTTTAAGTATAATAGGGAAAAAATATTTTGTATTTTTAATTATTAATAACTAATAAAATAATTCATTAATAGTGTGAGCAAATGCGGATTTGAATTGAGCAATTAGTGAGCAATTTAGTGCACTTATTCATTTATCTGAGCGGTTATACTTCCAAGCCAGCTTCTTTGTGGTGGATGAAAGACGTCTATCGGAACTAAAGAGTTTAGTGGTGACTTACAAGTACTTGTATCATTATCTGAAATGAAAAGATCTAAGATGCGATTCTTATTATTTTTAATTAAATTAAATTGTTTGCAACCTACAATTGATAAAAAATTTGAAACGAGCAAAGTCATTGAATTTTTGCAGTAATGTGTATTAGGAGTACATGTACTCCCGTCATACTGCAGCCACTCAATGTCGGGTAGATTAAAGTCCCCGAAAATATATATTTTTGTATTTTCGTTGCACATAAGCTCATTTTGGAGAGAGTTTAAAAATAATTGGTAAGCAGTTAAGGGTTGATTTGGTGGTATGTAAACACCGCCAACAGCGTGATATTCGTTGTGTTGCTTAGAATAAAACTTAAGTATCACATAATCAATATTAGATGGGACATTTATAATTTCGTCTTCACAGTGAAAAGTGGGCTTTAAAATACATCGAGTGCCATTTAGCCCCATGCGCACCGCAATCAATACACCTCCACCGTCTGTTTTACCACATAACACTCGATTTCGATCGCATCGGTACACTACATAACGCGAATCAATGAATTCATTATCTGCAATATTCGAGGTCAACCATGTTTCCGTGAGAATTATTATATCATAATGTTCCAACAATATATTATTGAATAAAGTACTCAACTTTGTCCTCAAACCTCTACAATTCTGATAGTATACCTGTATTTTATAAGCCATCTTTATAAATAGTATACGTTTTAAGAATTACTAGTAATAATTAAAAAAAATAAAATATGAAAAAGTGTAAAATTCGAAATAAAAAAACATATGGAACTATATATCGCAAAAATTTGTTCGTGTACAAGCTCTTTTAAAAGTAATTTAGTTGGTAATAATTGTATTATATTGTTTGTTAGAAAACGTAAATCGTGAATTGTATTAAAATGTAAACACAAAGTAGTTATTGTGACGGTGGCCGCAGAAAAATATATGTGGTAAAAGAATTGTCCCAGTCGTAAACAACACATAGAGTAATGCAACACTAAGAGCTTGCAAATAAATCTTATAAGAGGACGTACCTTATTCATATTATTTTTAAATTTGTTACGTGGTATCATTATGTTTACTTTTCGATAATTGATGTTGTTATCTTTGTACAGCATAAATAGCAGATGTTTCGCTTGCACAAAACTATTACTAATAACTATTTCACAAGTATCCTTTGTAGTATCCTTTGTGTTCACAAGTATCCTAAGTATTCCATCATTTGGTATCATTTGCTTTAATTTTCGATAATATATCTTGTACCCTTCGTATAGCAAAAATAGCAGATGTTTCGCTTGCACGAACCAGTACAGTTCCGCGCTTGATCCACACAAATCTATACCCGTTCTGTTTTGCAGCTTCACGAGTTTGACGAAACAAATTCTTACTTTGAATAGTTAAGTGCTCATTGATATATATATTTTGAACGGCTCCATGCATATTTATTTGCTCTGTTGTGATTCCTTTTGATAATCTTGCTGCAGAAACAAAGTTGTCACGCGTTGCTTGATTGAAAAATTTTACAATTACGTTCTTCGGGCGTGAAATCTTAGGGTTTATATGAGGTACACGATGAATTGTAACTATGTCTTTAGTAGAAATTGGTTGCTTCATGAATTTAGCAATATTCTCCAGTATTTGTATTAAGTTCTCGCTTCGTTTTTCAGGCAGATTACTTATCTCAATATTACAATTTCGAGATTTTTGTTCAAAGTCAGCAAGTTTAGTTTCTAATTCAGAGATTCGTGCCTCGAAGACCGGTGTGGATTTCAGCTGCTGTTCTATTCTAGATACGCGCTTGCTGACATCATGAGTTCTTTTGTCTAAATCATCGTATTTATCACTGATAAATTTCAGCGTAGTTTTAATTTCGTCGAAGTCATTAAGAAGGGTATTAAATTTTGTTTCTTGTTTTGAGAACCAGGAATCAAGCCTAACTGCTTTGAAGAGTTTTAAATTCTTGTTGTAGATCGGAAATTGCAGGAATCACGCTACTACCTTTCCGAAATGTTATATAAGAAGGAGGTGATTCATTTTCAATAAATGACTTGTTGACATTAATTTCTCCGGGTCTTAAATCTTATTCAGTTTCACACTCTTGCGTAAATGTACTGTTTACAGTTGTCATGTTTATAACTTGACTGCTCTGTCATGAAATTAATCTGTGCGAAGTCTCCAACGATGCGTTCGAGTGATGTCGATATAGCATTAACGTTAAACTCTATATATAGCATTAGCGATGCTTTACACGAGACTCACACATACGCACGGCACAATGTAATTAGTTAAACGGCCGACTCGCGCCGACGCTTAAGACGGAATCTTAATGATATGTTTTATAAAAAATACCTGAACATTGTTGTTTTTCGAGAAAATCTCAAAAACCATGTGGCCAGTAAACTGACCATTGAACGTTCTGCGTCACTAACCATCATTGTAAAATCACTAGCCAGTAAAGTGGACATTAACGAAATCTATATTATTTTTGTGAAGGGATATAAAAAAAGACTTCAATTACGATTTTTCTCATTAGCCTTTAATAATAGAACATATTATACTTACTTAACATATAATAATCAGTCAACACAAAACCAAAAAAAGGTAATAACTACCGAGCAATATTGTTTATGGTAAATTTAATATTATTTCATAATAAATGCTTATATACTTGTTACAAACCTATCTGGTTCAAAGGTATTACTCAAAAATAAATACTCAATAGAATAGTTCAAAGTTGGGTAGTCACGTAAAATATAAACAATGACTGCAAATATTGAAGCGCCAGTACACAGGCCATCTTGAAAAAAGGCGTGAATCTGTAATTGCGAGCGATGAACTTGAACGATGGTAACTTGAACTGCTTTAACGCGGGTCGAAAATGTTCATAAGAATTAATATCCAATAACCCGCGTGAAAGAACATATAGCTGACGTGAAGCACCGACGCTCCGGGAAGTCTGCAGTCTGCGAACATGTTCAAGATCGTCCCCACCATTACATTCGTTTTGATAAACCACAAATTCTCGCAAAAGAACACCGATTCCTACCAAGGATGATACGCGAGGCTATTGAAATTAAAAAAAAATCCAAATTTCAATAGAGAAGATGGATGGGTACTGCCACCTGCTTGGGATCCTAAAATTAACAAAATTAAACCCAAACCTAAGCATACCACTGCAAGACTTCATGATACTATAAGCTCGTTTTGCGTAAATCGGACCAAAAATTAATATTCAAAAACTGAAGGTAGCCGGACTAACTATGACATTGGGTCGTCAAACATCTCAGTCCCCCCCGTGACCATGGTTGCTGTAAAGCACCCGAAACGTCGGGAATTAAAAATAAGTAAAAGTAGTGAAATAAACGAGATAAAATCCGTAAATTTAGTTTTATTCACTTAATATCCAATAAAAATATTTAAAATAACGACCTTAAAGTGACTGTCCAGTTTACTGGCCACTTTGTATGAGCCGTCTTATAAAGTTAAAAGTATTGTTTATGAAGTTTCACACACAGAGTTAAATACTTAATACTTAACTCTTTTATATATATAATCGGCATCTCGGAAACGGCTCCAATAATTTTCATGAAATTTAGTTTCCTGGGGATTTCGGGGGCAATGAATCGATCTAGCTAGGTTTCATTTTTGAGGTAGGTAGGTAGAAAATATCGTTTTATGCGTGTTTTCAGGTAGTGAAAAAATGCTATAATATCATTAGAATACGAAGGTAAATTTTAACTATGTGTTAAGGGTTATAATAGCTCAAGTGGGATATTGGGCGGTCACGAAATCGTAGTACCCCCGGTTCAAGTCCAGATGTCTTTGGTCCGACTTTTTTTCAAGTTCCCTTCTTTTTGTGAGAAAATTATTTCGAGCCCTTTTTCTAGTATTTTTTTTAAACACGAAAAAGTAAGATAAACTAATTGCACTCATGATTTTTTACTTAAATATCCAGTTCAGTTTTTTCTATTATGTGGGTAAGATCGAAAAATATTATTTATATTTCATCAGTATGTAATTTTTATCTAAATATGATTTACAAAAAAAAAAAAAAAATACCGAGCAAAGCTCGGTCATCCATGTACTTAGTTTTAATATAAGAAATCATTAAATAAAATGTAATGTTTAATATTATCGTTTTAAAATCACTCTAAATAAATTAAGTTATCCGTTTAGTACAGTCATTGGTTAAAGTGCCAATATCAATCTGGAAAGTTTTCCTGGAATTTTGGAAATTGATAGTCTTATACATTTCGACGTGCTCTTTCCGGATTTCTAATTCGCCACCTCGTATCTTTGCCACTCGCGTCACTATATTAGAAAAATGGCGCATAGAAACATATTATTGAAAATACTTCTTTTGCGACTCATTTTACGGTTAAAAAATTTACATAACAAATTAAACTGGAGAAAATTTTCTATAATAAATATTATACAAAATTTTTCTCGAGTTTAATTTCCTTAAAAGGAATAACCTTTTTTGTAAAATCAATAATTTTAGCGTATGAGCGCCGCAAATTCTAATACAACATATGCGTTTTGACCAATAAAAACTCATTTCCACACCACCATGAGGTGGAGTAAGAGGGGCGTTTTTTTATCGTGGCCTCTTTTATTGTAGATAGAAGCAGCAACTGTTATGGAGGATATTCGCTTTAGCGTCTACGTGACAATCTATTATCCACCATTAGATATACCTGAAACTTTACGCGTTTCCTGGATGATGTCATTGCGTTCAATTTCTAAAATAATGTTTTTCATAAATGATGTCATCTTAAAGAATAGTGCATTGCATGTGGATTATGCCTACTGATGACATCAGGATAAGAAAAATGGGACATTTACTCTACCTCATAGTGATGTGGAAATGAATGATCGCCACCATGCTGGTTCTATAAAAATTCATATAATTTTTTTTTAATTTTTTGTAAATTAAAATATGTTTAAAAAAAAGTTCCGCTGGGTTTCTTGCTGGTTTTTTCCCAAGATAGAGGTTTTATTGTGAACCAGTGGTAAATAAAAAGATGACTTTCAGTAATATTATAAAATAATCTACATTGAATGAAACAAATTAGTTGTTTTTTTTTTGGCCAAAACGTATGTTGGAGTAGACTTTGCGGCGCTCATCCGCTAGTTGTGTGTTTTTGACTAAAAAAATCTATAAAGTTTGTTGATAAAATGTAGCCTAGATCACTCCTGGCAGTGCAAAACTTATTCGTAAAGTTAAATTATAATCGGTTTAAACATTCCGAAGATAAGACTAGACAGGCAGAAAGTCTGATAGACGAACAGACAGACTGATAGACGGACAAACCAAACCAGCAAGCAGACTAAGCTCTGTAGCTTATGCCGTAAAACAGATAAGAGTTCTCACCAGTGTCGAGACATCTAGATTATTTCAGTTATTTTCTTAGCAAAATGTCGTATGGGATTTTGCTATGGAGAAACCGGCTGACTTAGAAACTATTAACTTTATTTTACAGAAGACTGCCATAGAGCTATTTAATCTGAAACCGAAAGTGTGCTTAGTAGAAAAAATTATACATATAAATTCTCTACTGTGATATATAACTAAAGTTGGGTTCTTAGTACATTACAAAAAATTTTAATGTATATTCACGGATAACAAAAAAAAAAAGACATATCATGCCGACATTCGGCAGCGGAAAAATCACAATTATTTCAATGTTAAATTATATTGACACAAAAACTTTCCTTAAAATTTTATAATAAAACACTATACTAAAACAATAATAATACTCTAGAAAAATCCAAAAGTTCACGCGAAAATGGCGTACGAAATGAACGTGGATTATAAATAAATATCTTTAAGATAACTAACTTTTTATTGCACTAGAAGATAGAAAATTTCATATTGATTCCTTAATGCCAAACTTTTTCATAGAAAAGTAGTCTATATATAAGTTTTAATGGGTTAAAGTACTGTGGATGGGTGCGGTCATATTTGACCGCTTGAATTTCGACGGAATATCGAAGTGGTCAAATTCGGCTGCTTGGTGTTTGAGAGGTTAAACAAAATCTGTATAAAAGGGTTATTATAGTATAAATTCATATATGGTGGATAATAACCCGCATCCAATCTGTAAATAGCTTGTAAAACTTTTCATATCATATCTATATTTATTTTAAAAAAGTCCTTTTTTAAAATAAATATAGATATGATATGGTTTCTTGCTGGCTCGAAGATTTTTTAATTACAGAGGTCTAGTCCTATTTAATCTTGCTAACAAATTATTAAATACATATCCGTTAATTAAGAGAGAGATAAAACTAAATAGCTTAAATTATTTGACTACGAACAGACAGAAAAACATAACATACATAAACATACATAAAACTGTTTTAAATTATATACTACACAACACACATACATACAACCGACACATTAATATCACTTAATACACCTATCTACCTTTACTAGTATTTAAAGTCAATAATTATGTATTCCCGGCTGCTTTTATCTCGTAAATTTTTACTCTTGCATCAGTGATGTTACTCACATCACATACTGTTTTGCGATTCTAATATATTAGTGTGATTTTCTTACTCATGTTATTTGAAAGAAATTCTTGCACTTGTCTTTTGTATAAGAATTAATCAAATCTCTATGTTTGTTAACTGTTAAAGCCTACAGAATACTTCTGCAGAACGTAGGGATCACCCACAGATTAGGAAAATTGTTTATAAACTGTTATTTTTGTATTTCAACCTTAAAGTAATAAACAATATTTGAATCATGATTTTTTTACTGGATAATGATTCCCACAGCAATATTTGTATTTATAATGGGTTAAATTTGAAAACTGTGGTAATTTATGAGGTTTCGTTGTCTGTTTATCAATAATGTTCAAGATCCGAGTTATGTGAGAAAATAACTGCAAGAGTTTTTTTTTAACATTCCTTGCAATGTCTTTATTCATTTCAATATACTTAAATGCTAATTTTTGTAGAAAAAGGTTTGTGTCTGAAGCAATCCTTGTCCTTAAAAAGTTTATTAAAGTAAAAACGCAGAGTGATTTTTAACATTGAGGTCACGTATTTAAGACTGACCCTTTTTATTGGCAAATTGGTATTCCCTCTTAGTCCTCACGGGTGACAACGCATCTGCATTTTGATTCTTAATCATTATATGTATATGCTCCACATCAGCCGATTACCATTACGTGTCCGTTTGTCGCCATTATTCTTCTATTAAGAAAACTTCCTCATTGCCTTTTTTTCAATCATCATGTTAAAGATAATCTTAATTTTGCATCAAAATTAGGATCAGTTAAAGTTTTATCTGCGAGCATGAAATTTTGAAACACTGTCAACGATCAGTTAAAATTGTATCTGCCGGCATCAAATTTTGGAGCAATGTTGACATATTATGATCAAATGGCTGTTCGTGCGGTTGCTTTGCAAAGTAGGGTTGCTCTATTTTTTCCTATAAAATTCGGTGTTTGAATATGCCATAAAGAAGAATAAAAATACACTACAGTCTGAAAAGCCATCTTCAGTCTGAAAAGAAACAAGTTTCTCTCGTTTACTCAGAAAATGTTTCTCTGGTCCGTAGCCGGGTTTTCCGTATTTTGATAACTACCATAAAGACAATAAAATATAACATAACAGGAAGGAATAAGAGAAATTAGTGAAATCAGGATACGCATTAATTAATTAATTATAAATGACACGTTTTGTAGGTACTTATCGAATTCATTGGGCTTGAATTATTCTCTGTTAAGAAATAAAATGCTTATGAATTGTAAGACTAATATTGAATTATGAAATATTTTTAAAAGTACCGCCATGAAGGTGGACACAGTTTGTCTCTATGAAACATAATCTACTCTTGGTAGATTTTATTGAAATTATTAATTTATTAAGACTTATATAGGAGTTTATTGTGTATATTTTTTTTAAACAAGTATGTAAAATCTGTTTATGAGATTATTCATAAGTAGTAATGTCTTGATATTAAAATAACTATGGCAAATAAAATAACAATCGGCCAGTTATTAAACATTTAGAAAGACCAAAACATATTTATTTATCTTGGTCACATATATAGATATAATTTTATTTAAAAGGAGAAATAATATTTAGTAATCATTTTATTAGTTTTGGTATTACAGGGCTGCATTACAGTATGTTTGAACGGCTTAATTAAAAAAAAAAAAACCTTTACATCTAGATTTTCCACATCATGGTAAATTTAGATGCTAGTGAAAACTTCAATGAAAGAGAATAAGTGAATGACGTAAAAAGAAATTCAGCACATATTGGAATAGAATACGTACTTGACACACAAAAGGACACCTTCCCGTGAGAAGAGTAGCCTTGTTTTGGATGCCACATTACCGATGCACAGAAACAGGCCCGCTTAGAATGGTGCCATGACATGCTTTCTATATTTAAGCTGCCTCATCTCGGCACGTTTACGACAGTATTCCGGGTGATAATATTCATGTAGTGGCGGTATAAGAATATCCACTACCATAGGGTAGTCGTCCTGGTCCCGTAGGAGTCGTAAGTGGCAACAGATGGAGACATGACAGGAGATGGGCAGCGGTGTCTTCCTAATAACACCTAAAAATAAAAATAAACTTCAGCCTGCCAAGTGTGACTATATAAAATGAGTATGTAAAAAAGAAAAACTACCGGGATAGCACACTTAATAAGCATTTGAGTCACCCTTCTAGCAGTCCTGATTTAACACCGTGTGACATATTTATATTTCCTAAAATAAAAAATATTCTGAAATAACAATGTCGTTGGACTAACAACGTTCGACCGGGCCTTAACAGAGATGATTAGAAAACGAGTTTCGGAATTCAGATGCATTAAGCTTTGCATGGATGCTAGTGGAAAGTTCTTTAAAAATGTTTATTATTATATTGATATTTTAAACATTAGTTTTAGAGCATTTTTATCTTTATGTTAGCGTTCACCCCCGACGATTCCGTGGCGTAACGGCATAGCAATGATCTGCTACGCTATAGGCCACGGGTACGAATCCTGCACGTAGCAAGTATTTGTATGGCCATATATAATGGTTCCGGGTCTGGTTGTTTGTTCTTGTTTAATTTAAGTACGTAAACTGCCCCAAAAATACAGGAGCAAATCTTAGTATGAAGCTGTCGTTCTTTTTTTAAATAATAGAAAAAGATAAAACACAACCGCCTGAAACCTATGTACCGTACGGACCAACCGTATATTTCTGCTGATTTACGCACAGTAATCGCTATTGTTTGACAATTATAAAAATTATGTATTAAGATATAAGGTAATACGCGTACGTAAACTACGAGTATCATGTCTTTCCTTATATGTTAGTACTCTAGATAGAGTGAAGACCTGGTAATATAAGCAGGAAGTCGATTAATGCGGGTGGCTCAGGATCGTGCTTCGTGGTATTCCTTGAGGTAGGCCTATTTTCATTAGTGTACTTGTGAAGGGCTGTAATGATGATGGTGGATGATGATGATATGATGCACGCCCTACTGCTATCGTTATACACTAGATATCATAACAATTACAAGCGTTGTACTAGGTAAGAGGGTAAGGAAGTGGTAACTGTAAGGATGCTCAGTACAGATCAGCTCAGCAATAAGTGGAAAGATAGTCTACAACATGCACAGTAGGAAGATTCCGACATCAAGCAGATTCTGCAATGGATAAAGGCCAGTGCTCCCAAGCCCAAGTGGAGAAACGTTTCAGCGATGAGTTCGACCACTAAAAGCTATTGTGTCCAACGGGACAGTTGCTGAGTCAGGTTTGAGTCCTTTGCTGTAATGGTCGGGGAAACTCCTGTCATTTGCAAATGGTTGTCCGTAAAGGAGTAACAAGTATTCCATAGTTGTTTTAGAATACTTCACTAAGTGGCCAGAAGTCTTCGCCATTTCAAATCAAGAAGCTGCAACAGTTGCAGATAAGCTATTTCATGAAGTTTTCAGTCTTTTTAGAGTACTTTTAGAGATTCACAAAGATCTAGGAAGGAATTTAGAGTCTCAAATATTACAGGAAACTTGCCGAGTTATTGTTCCTCATAAAACAAGAACAACTTCTTACGATCCCATCTGATGGAGTGGTAGAACAATTTAATCAGATATTGGAGAGGTACCTAGCAAAGTTATTATTTGTTAAAAATCGTCAACGAGATTGGGACAAGCATATACAACTGTTTTTTGTCATATCGAAGCGCTGTTCACGAAAGTACATCGGTGACACCAATTTTCGCAAACGTTAGAAGAGAATTACGGCTGCCTGCAGACCTGATCTCCGGAATACCACCTGATGTCCCACGCAGTATACATACGACATTTATGAGCACGTCAGACAATCGGGCCAGCAAATGTCTGAAAAGATAAAAACCCGGTATGACCGCAAAATGAAAAATAAAGGGTTCGACGAAGAGTCTCTAGTGTGGTTGTGAACCGATCTTATACGTCACATCGAAGTTATATGCCGATTGTTTAATGTTTTCAGTCAGGAAACTTTATACCTTACGTGTTATTTTAAGAAAATACACGGAAACGCCCTTTGACCCTAAAGTTTTACGTAAACGCAGATCTGGCCATGTATGTAAGACCGAAATTCATAGAACGTCACATGCTAAAAACACTATATTTAAATGCAAAAATAAACTAACAAATTGGCTACAATGTCTCACGTATGAAGAAACTGAACACCTCCTAGCTTGACTTTTCCTAAAATACTCGCGCGCTTACACACATACATACACTCACACACTCACACTCACACACACAAACACACACACACACACAACGTTTGGTTTTATATATATATATATATATATATATATATATATATATATATATATATATATATATATATATATATATATATATATATATATATATATATATATATACATAAACACTCACGCCTGTCACCCAGAGGGGTAGGCAGAGACTATGGACTTCCATTTGGCACGATCCTGACATACCTCTTTCACCTCCTTTACATCCATATATCTACGCATACATGCTCGTCGGTTAAGGGTACTTCTAACGTGACCCCTTTTTCAAAATATCGCCCATTTGGTCGATAAACTTTTTTCTAGGGCGTCCCTTCCCGACTCGGCCGTTCACATCTGCTATATAAATTTGCTTTGTCACTCTTTCCTCATTCATTCTTTCTACATGACCAAACCACCGAAGCATTCCTTTCTTAATCCTGGTCACAACATCATCTTGCATACCACATTTATCTCTTATCACGCAATTTCTCACCCTGTCATTCAGATTCAACCCTAGTATACTCCTTAAAGACCGCATTTCTACAGCATTTATTCTACTTTCGTGCTTCTTCTGCCACACCCAGCTTTCACTACCATACATTAAAGTAGGGACTAACACAGCATTATGAATTACCATACGTGCCTTTTTGGACACATTCTGGTTCTTCATAATAGAGTGTAGTGCCCCATTCACTCTATTCCCTGCATTTACCCGTCGTTCTATATCCCTATCATATCTACCATTCCTAATCCCATACACATCCCAAATACACAAATTCATCCACTTGCTCAATTAACTCTCCTTCTATTCTTATTTCACATACCGTTTTTCTTTATTCTCTTTCAAAAACCATCACTTTCGTCTTACTTGCGTTCACTTTCATTCCCCTTTCTTTTAATTCCCAGTTCATTAATGTAACCATCATTTGCAACTCAGCCGCCGATGACGCAAATATGACTTGATCATCGGCAAACAAAAGGCATTTGACGGTTAACTCGCCCATTCTTAACCCACATTCTTCATCTTTCAAAGTTTGCAAACACCTGTCCATAAATAGGTTGAACAGCCAAGGGGAAGCTACACAGCCCTGTCTGACACCTTTTTGGATGCCAAACCAGTCCGAGTAGACCGCATTGATCCTGACACAAGCACTAGAGTCCCTATAAAGAGACCTTAATGCCTGTATCAAACCAGCGCTCAACCCACATGAGTTCAGTGTTTGCCATAACACATTCCTGTCCACTCTGTCATAAGCCTTTTCCAAGACCATGAACGCACAAAAAACTTTCTGGTTTTTGGCCAAAAACTTCTCCGCAATCATGCGCATGGAAAAGACTTGATCTGTACACCCCATTCCCTTTCTAAAACCCGCTTGCACATCCCAAATTTTTCCATCAGTTTCTTTCATAACTCTTTCAATTAACACCTTAGCATACAGTTTACCCACAATACTAAGCAAGCTGATACCACGGTAGTTTTTGCAGTCCCGCTGTGACTCATTTACTTTATATATTGGTACTATAACTGCTTTACACCAGTCATCCGGTACCCGTTTTAATTCTCAACATAAATTAAACAAGGAGTACAGCAGGCCTGCCATCACTCCCTCTCCAGCCCTTAGCATCTCGAGTGATACTCTATCATATCCAGCTGCCTTACCTGCTTTTATGCTTTTTATTGCTTTCATTATTTCATCTACACTTATCTCCATACCCCTTTTTACTTCTTTCGGAATTTCTAGTTCATTTAATTCAGACAACTGTTCTCTCATAAACACGCTTTCAAAGTATTCCTTCCACCTCTTTAAATTCTAAACTTTATCATTCAGAATACATCCATTCTCGTCTCTTATAGCATTAATTATAGGCTGTTTTGTATTTCCACTGGCAGTTCCTACGACTTTCTAGAACATTTTTATGTTAGCCTGGAAATTATCACATATCCTTCTATCATTCTTATCCGTTCTTTCTTTCTTTTTCCTTTCAACAACTTCTTTTACTCGCTTATTTAGACGTCTAAATTCTGCCTTTTTTCTTTCAATCTCATCATTCATACCAGAAGAATTACCAGCTTTAGTTGCTAGTAAATCTAACCATGCTTTCTTGTTTGATTCAACTTCCACCCGTACCTCATCATCCCACCACAATGTATTACTTTTCCTTTCATTTGTTCTCTTACTTACACCACATACTTCGGTGGCGGCATCCACCAAACCTTTCTTAATATTATCCCACACAGTATTCAAGTCTAAATCATTCATACACAACTCGTTCAAACATCTAATATTTCCTCTCAGTCTACATTTATACTTCTCTTTCACATCTTCATCTTGTAACTTCTCTATTCTTATACGCTGTAACGTAGTGGTAGAAACAGATGTCCGATGCCGCCAACGCTTGAAAAGACCATTAATTCGACATAAGACCAAGTAATGATCCGTCCCTACGTTGGACCCCTGGTAAACCCTTGTATCTACGACAGCGCTCCTCATTCTTTCATCCACAATTACGAAATCTATCATGCTTCTATCGTCACCTCTTTCCCATGTATACATGTGAATTTTCTTATGACGAAAAAAAGTATTCGTCACAAAAAGATTATTTTCCACACATACGGTGAGGAGGTCTTCACCATTTTCATTTATACTTTCATCACCAAACGTTCCCAATATCCTTTCATACCAGACCTCTTCACCCCAACCCTTCCATTAAAGTCTCCTAAGATAATAATATTTTCATTTTCCCTACATTTTGTCAACACCATCCTTACTATGTCCCAAAACTGCTCTCGGATGTAAGTGGGATTAGACATGTCTGGAGCGTACACCCCTAGCAGGAACAGCTTCTTTAAGCCCACTTTCATTCGTATTCATAGCAGCCTCGGGCTTACACATTCATATTCTTTCACACATTGACCCATTCTTTCTGAAAGGATGAAACCGACTCCCTGGCATGCCCGTTCGGTCTCGTCTACACCAGACCAATACGCGGTATACGTGCCATGTGCAGTGGCATCCTTTCACTTTCGTTTCGTCTCATTCACACATAACACATCTATTCCTCTGTCATTCATCATTTCGCATACTTCATCCATCTTATCATTCATTCCTTCACATACATTCAGCGTAGCCAGACGGGTTTCCGCAATTCACTTTTCGCCCCTCCGGGAGACAGAACGTGACGGGTGGCGAATCTCGTCGCCGGTTTTTTCTCCCGGAGATTCTTCGCACCCCTGCCCCATTAAAGGGGCGTCGGGAACTCGGGGCCATTTCTTTTATTTTCCGAGTCATGGTGCGAACAAGGGGTGGTGGTAGATTTTACGCCGCTACCATACGGCGAGGAGCCGAGTCTAATTTTTCGGCTTTGTCGCTCGTTTAGCACCACCCGGGGGACACGTGTAGGGTGGGCCTAAGGTAAGGTGGTCGAAGCCTACGGACGCGAGCGACTCATCCCCCAAAGTTTGGTTTTACTTTTATTTTATTTTCCTCCTTTTTATTTTTTTTTTCGTTTTAATGTTAACAAATTAATTATTTTTTCATTTATTATTTTCTTTTTACTTTTTGCTAACCCATACTTGTATTGCCGACACTGATTTTGTGAAGAGAGCTGACTTCATTATACAGACCCCGCCTAGTTTAGAAATCAGAGGCTCTAGTATAATCTAAGATGTAATGTTTAGACAGTATGTTAATATACATTTTATGTAATTCATTGTTATGAACTAATGAATTGTAACATTGGCACCTTCTAGTATCAAGTAGCATAACTAGGAGAGTTAAGATCATTCTAGATATTTCCATGCTAGAACTTTCTACACCTAGTCAGTCGGGACCGGTATATATTCAAATCTTCTTCCGCGTACAACCTCTCTGTGGAATAGTTTACCACCGGCGATTTTTCCGGACCGATACGACCTGGGGGCCTTCAAGAAAAGAGCTTACTCCTTTCTAAAGGGCCGGCAACGCACCTGCAATGCCCCTGGTGTTGCGGTTGAGCATGGGCGGCGGTAGTCACTTAACATCAGGTGAGTCGCATGCTCGTTCGCCCCCTCTTCTATAAAAAAATATTTTAGTTGTTTCAGTAGAAGAAGCCTATATATGGCCGGTATGGACCGCGACCCGAGTCAGTATTGAATTGGCAATTCAAGCGAATACTTCGAAGCGATACAGCTACGAACAAAAATTATCAGTAGTAAAATTGTGTTTTATTACTAGTGTTTTAAGTTGTAATTGGTCATATGTAATTAAAGTGTCAATTTTGGTAATTCAATCGGTAGTTTTTATTGTCACGAACCCCAAGCTCGTAACAATATTTTATGTACGTTTACTTACAGTCCGATCGCTAGAACGGTTAATCAATTTCAAAAATTCTTTCACTGATAAAAAGCTGCACTATTCTCAAATAATATGTTTCAATGTGTTTGAAATTAATTTACAGTTCACAACCCGTATAATTATTACGAAATACGGGTCTCGAGAAGTAAGCTGATTGGTTCTTGTTTACTGGCAAAGAGTTTTAATTAAATATACACAACGAATAGCAAAATTATCTTAATATTTATAAAATACAAGTAAAATTTTATTATTTATATAATTTAAGCTCGCAGCTTTAAAATTTCTGTCCTTTTGTTATTTGAAAAACTGTATAACTTTTCTTTCACTCGAACTCATGCGAGTTAAACTAGGACTTTAATGAATCTGTTATTATTCCTGTTTCCTTTTTGTTTCACTCTTAAACTTTCAAAACATATTTGTCGCCGTGTTTAAAATCGTCCTAGACAATATCAGGTAAATATTATCTAACACGTAAAATCAAAGCTGTAGTATGTATTAGAGCTTTGTTACCAATTGCCAATGTTATTCTAATGCGAGTTTTTTAACATTAACTACTTCAGTTTTAATATAGATATAATATAGCTACTTGCATGTGCATTTTCATTAGATATTATTTACATGATATTCTCTTAGACGATTTTAAACGCCGCGATAAATAACATTTGAAAGTTTAGAAGTTAGATATTAACCATGCAGATTAATTTATTAGAGTAACAAAAATGCGAGCACTTATACTACTGTGTGGGTTACCAAGGAAACACTCGATTATTCCCAAATCCTAAGTAATTGGTAATTGATGTAATTAATGCTTTGCTTCTAGTTCTATGTAGGATTTGCCTTAATCGTTTGCTTGACGGACGGATTGACTTACGTTCCACACATATGACGCTGCTTCGAACTAATTATACCTGCTTCTTGCTGCTTTGTAAACGAAATAGTTACACCACCATCTATTGGAAACCATAAGGTCTCTGTGGCATATCCCATTATCACCTTTCTCTATATAACCATATATTCAAAATCATTTAGAATCTTTCTAGAATTTTATTCTTTAATTCTAAAATTTATTTTTATTTTATTAATTCTTTCAGGCTTGACTACCAGCGTGAAATAGCAGCTTAATGCTGTTGTGTTTCGTATGGTGAGTGTAGAGAAACGGAGATCCTTTTTTACTGGAAATCAGGCAATCCTTCTCAATCCTCATACGAAACACAGTATCTGCATTTTGATTCTTATTCTTATCTGAGAATAAATGTAGATGTTTATGGGCCACAGCATCCAATTTACATCAGGTGAACTGTATGCTCGCTTTTCACCCTTTTCCATAAAAAATTCAAACACGGAGCAAAATGGGGTAATGACAGTTACTACCAATTTATGTCAATCATTAGCAATTATGTTTATGGAGAAATGGCTGCTCCGGCCATAATTTGAACCCTGGATGTAGCAGCCTGTAATTACATGTTTCTGCTCTGTCCCCTAAACCAAGTTGTTACTTTTTAACAGTGATACTGATGAAAAAAGTAAATAGCAACGTTCTATATCACAATTTTTAAATCTTTCGATTTAATTTTTTTTTAAATAATTACTAAAAATTGATGAAGAAAAAGTAAAGAAATAATAAGATTTTCTAAACATTTCCCGTCATTATGGCGCAACAACTTGATTGAGGTAGTAGGGTATTCAAGATGGAACATAATATATTATGTAAGTAATAAACATATTATATTGTCGTTCGTCAGAGTTAACAAAAATTTTATGAGATTTCCCGTAGGCAAATTTTACGACATTCACGATAAAAGATGGGCCAGTGAATTTTATTACCGTCAACCATCAAGTTATCTTTATTGTTTTTACAATTCTTAATCAATTTTGGGATTAAAAATAAAAGTCTGAATACTTTCCTGTTCTAATAATAAGGTAAGTAAAAATAATTAAATTTGAAAACGAAAAAGTAATATTAAAACTTTTATGACACAGATTGAATAAAATAACTAACAAAATATTTTCTTTTACAATTTTATTCTACATAAATTGACAATTGATTGTAATAATATTACTTAAATGTATTTACATAAACATAAACATATTATGTAATTTATGTTTATATACCTCATAAAATCAATTTTATTGACGTTTGTTTCCATATTTACGAGTATAATGACAGTTTATAACAAAAACATATTTGTTTTCATCTCTTATTTTGTGCTATGTCATCTCTTATTATGGCTGCTGCTTAAATCATAACATAATATAGTTTAAGAGCTGATGTTATAACTTTATTGTACGTACCTACGTAAACTGAAATAAACTGTATGTAACCTTATGTTTTTCAAGTTTATTTGTATATTCAAGACATTTGTGAAAGGTAGAGAATACTTTCTGAAGTGACCCTACATCAATAATGCGTAACGAGCGAGCGAGCTAGTGAACTACTGAAAATCAGTCTTAAGAAAGGTAATGTGTTATCAGCCTATATATATATATATATATATATATATATATATATATATATATATATATATATATATATATATATATATATATACAGTGTGTCCGGTCACGGACTAGCGATATTTTAGGTACTTATAATACAGCTATTTTAATATAAAAATACACTACACACTGAGGTCTAATCCCCTCCTCCTCTATTTGGCAGCCATTTTGTTTTAGTCTTACTGAGATAAAATTAACTCATTCGGAGGCCAATAATATTGTTTATCATTTACATTATCAAAATTTTTGTTGATATAGTTGTAACTTTGAAGAAAAAAAATTTAACTTCAAATAAATATCAAAAAAATATGCTAATCGGCAAATTATTGTAAATTGCTGCAACAAAACAACCCCGTTTACCCTTCTTATTTTTATACTAGATCGACAGATTTTGAGTTAAGCTACAATGCAACATAAAGTTTACAGCTGTATGTTTATTACTTTAAGAATTATTGTTGTTTGAACATGGCGTATGCCCAAACACAAAAGGCCTTTGTTGATACTATTGACACTTTAAACGAGAAATTTGGCCGATATGTAATTGACAATGGAGCATCGCAGACTATTGTAAGACAGGAACTCTTGACTCTCATATCATGGAAGCAGCGATCACCATTTCAGCTACGAACAGTTACTGGACAACCAGTGCCAGTATTGAGAGATCCGGACGTTGAAATTAAGATTGGAGAACGGACGTTCTGTAACCATGTATGATTGCCAGTATTAATGAGGACTGCATCTTAGGCCTGGATCGTCTTAAGAATCAGCAGTGTATTGTTGATGTTGGTCAAAAATTACAATTTTTTCTTTATCAAGAAGTGATTTTAGGGGAATCCAACACTGATAATGTTTACCGTTCAAGGAACATTGCGCTGGTACCAGAGTTGGGGAGGCCTATAATTGCAACAGTCCCAGCCAATACTACGAAGAAATTGCGTGTCAATTCCGAAAACAAGGGACAACATAGGTGTGGAAAAAGCCACAACAATGCCGCAATTTAACAAAGAGATCATGCTTTAAGAACTCAAATCGCAGCAGGAAATAGGATTCTCAGCCAATTGTTATCAGGAATGTAAAGCCGACTAAAGTCAAACAATTGCTGTACTGCATCTGCAGGCCGTCATGCAAGATTGGTTAAAAGGACTGATGGCATAACATATAGAATCAAAAGAAGGCAAAGAGGAAAACCGAGGATAGTACACATTGATCGACTTACTTGATATCATGGCACGAGTGATGATCGGGACAATCATATCGGTAGTGTTATGACAACCAGTTGTGTATTGCATCATATTGTACGAGAATGTTCCCGACGATAAGGGATAAAAAATAAATAACGCTCAGACTATTAATGGTAGCAAAAAGCAACATTAATTCTACGCCAATAATTTTTTTCTCTTATGTTATCGTTATGTTATCGCAAGTGTTCTAGTACTTTCTAGTCGTAAAAATATAGTGACCTGGATTGGCCTAGAAAGTTCTATATTTATTTTATCAACAATAAAGCGCTATACTAAAAAAATATCACTATTTCGGGAACGCGAAAATTCACTTTTTATTTTTTGCATAACTATAGGTGATTTTTCATTTGGGGCGTAAAGACGAAACTCACCTTAGTTTGAAGGAATTGTAATAATACTGGTAGAGCCACGCTGCAGCTATATTATTGTTGTAGTACGAATGGGTCGGCTCGACCGGGGAAAAACCACGCTCTCACAGAATACCAGCGTATAATAGCAGCTTGATTTGTGTTTCATATGTTGAGTGTAGAGAACCGGAGACCTTTTTTGCTGGAAAATTCATTTTGTCTTAGTAGGTACTCGGGAATGACAAAGTATCTGCATTTTAATTCTTAATCGAGGATATATATAAACATCATTCACTTACTATCAAGTGTACTGTGTGCTCGTTTGTCACCCTTGTAAAAATTATATATATATATATATATATATATATATATATATATATATATATATATATATATATATATATATCTGCACTGTTCAAGTTTAAAACTTTATCTTAAAACTCCTTATATTATATTGATAAAATGTTTCCCTTTTTCTGATCTTTCTGATTTTTTTGAAGTGAAAACTTCTATGGAATCATTGTGATTTGAAACTTGAAGAAACGAAAATGCGACACTAAAAAGAGTCAAACATAATATATCTATAGGATTTATAGCCTGCGCTATGATGAGATACAATACACTATATGGTGTTGCCCATATTCATCTAGTTTTCACTTATAACGCGTGTGAGCTGCATACGTTTTTTTCTTATTATAAGACAGTTGACTCCATCACCTCTATTTTTGCTGTAGCTGAGCTGAGCTGTATTTTTATTTGAGTTTTTTAAAATAAATTAAAGAAAAATAAGATAAAAATTAAAGATAAGAATTAAAGTTCCTTGGAGGAACGTAGTCGGGAACTAAGTGGTGTGTGGTGGTGAATCGATGAGCTGTCGGGGTCTTTCAAATTTTTTGCCCATTTCATCTTGCATCATTGATCACTAGACTTAAGATGATCGGTCTAACGATGAACAAAATTTCGGAAACTATTCGTTTTGGCTTTACGTACCTATTAAATTTTAACGTATTAAATTTGACGTTTTAATAAATCAAATCTACGGGCGGACTTTGTTGAAAACGAGACAATGCTAAACGCCGCTCTGCTACTACTTTTGAAAGAGGTGAATTTCAAAAGGGTTTTGAAACAAACTTATAACTTGAATGGGAATTTTTTAAATAATATGGATTATAAAGTTCACTGTCGATATAAATTTAGTCTAAAAAAATATCACATAATTTTGCAAGTCATCGGATATTGTACTGTTTACAATCTTCTTGTACCACGGTAACCGCGTAATAGTTGTAACTTCCAGACAGTCATGACTCACGCTTATTATGAGATCGCATAATACGTAGAGCTGATGTTATCACATGCCAACTTTCACATTTTTCAGAATAATAATCATGATAAAAGATGCAGATTTTAAGTCACTAATACCCAAATACTCAAATGCTACTCAAAGTCTCGTGCTATCTCTATCACTTTAAATTAAAGTGACCGTGACACCGTGAGACCTAACGATATGTTAAAGTTTAGCAGCGTTTGAGTATTTGGCCATTAGAACATTCATTTAGTAAAAAGGCGTTTTCTTCATTCATTTCGGTTTATATTTTATAATTTTATAATCTGTATAAATCTACCTATATGACCTATGTCTAAACGAGATTGTCTGGAAAAACATACATAAAAACATAGTTGATAAAACTCCTGGAAAATGGTGATCGCCCTTAATCTGTTGCTAAAACGAAATATTACATTGGAAAAGTCCCGCTAGGTTTTTTCCGGTTCTTAAGGAAAGAGGTTTTTTCGATCTAGTGGTAAAAGTAAATGACATTCAATAAGTAGTATCATTCAAATTGAATAAAAACTTCTGTATTCCATTCTAATAAAACGGTCAAAATATATGATAATATAAATCTTTCATATATTAAGTTTCTCCATAATTTAATAAATTTTTTTCGTTATAATTTTACCCCAACTAAAGTCATTGCTTCATTAGCCCATAAATGTCCACTGGTGGACAAGTGCTTTTTTAGTTGTAGGAAGGATTTATTTCAGTCGCCAGGCTTGGTAGGTGCATTGGAGATCGTACCAGTATCATAGTATAAGTGAAAGAAGACACCTTTGACGTTGCAGTCAGTCCCCATTCTAAGCATTTTACGTTTCGCGCAAACGAGATGGTATACCGACATCTATTGGAAGCCATGTTTCGTAGCTAAGTCTTAACGGGGGGTAGTTAACTATCATAGTTAACCATAATAGTTAACTATAATATAGTTGCATCTTGGCTCGCCTACGTGCCACGCTGCGCCAAGAGCTACGATGCAACTATATTATGGTTGTAGCACAAATGGGTCGGTTCAACCGGGGTCGCTCTCCCAGAATACCAGTGTAAAATAGCAGCTTAATGCTGCTACTAATGCTGTTTCGTATGGCGAGTGCAGAGAACTGGAGACTCTTTTACTGGAAACATGTTATTCCGTCTTAGTCCGCACGGGTTGACAACGCATCTGCATTTTGATTCTTAAGCGAGGAACTTATGATTAGGTGGACTGTGTGCACATTTGTCACTCTTATTATATAAAATAACTTTTGTTTTTTTATTACTCTAGCAACGAAGGTTGTGCGCATACAATAACATGAATGACGTCTAAATTGTAATAAACTTTTTGAGGAAAGGTCACGGAAAAACTGGCATATAAGATATTTACGACGTAGAAATCAGATGACATGCCTGATAGAAAAAGTTTGGAATGTCGAACTAAGGTAAATTCATAAAAACGTTCTTGATATGACTTTACTGATTAATTATGAAATCCTATTATAAAACAAAATACAATAACTTTTTGAAAATATATAGTAATTAAATGTTAAGAACAATGATTTTAAAGTACACAAGTAAATTATATCAGTATATAAAAAAGACTTCGAAGAGAAAATGTAAAACGTATATTAAGGTCCTTGAGAAAATGAAAGCGGGTGGTCACGTACCAGTACCATCATTCAACGTATTTGACATCATTGCCAGGGAAAGAGGTTTTTTCTATTTAAGCGATAACACACTTCCGTTCCATCGATATTGAATTTTTAATGAAAGGATGAATTTGAAAATTAGTTGCAAGATAAGAATGCCTTAAGAGTTTTGTAAATCTTTAAATATTTATCAATTATAATGAGCATTAAAAATATTGATTACACAAAATATTTTAAACGGTAAAGTTAAAAATTTTGAGGAAACTGTAAACCTTATATAAATAATATTTCGACGGCGCCATGTAACTATAGATATCCACCAAGATGCGGTGGATATTCTTCGCTTTGTAGCCTTTTTAAAGGGAGGCCTGTAATCAAGATATTACGCCTTTATCGTGTAATTTTTCGTTTATCCATCGAAATGACCTAATTCTTTTTAATTCAATATTTTTTATAGAGCTTGTAATGAAAGCGAACCGAATGACGTTTACTTTCATTGCAGGCTCTATGAGCTAATAGTATTTTCAGTTGATTTTAATTGTAAGATATTCCTAGTGAAAACGATTTATTAATATTTGCCACGACGCACATAGGAAAAAATATGGAATTAAAGATAATTAGGTCATTTAAATGGATAAACGTAAGGTCATACCGAAAAATTTCGATGTTAAAATGCCACTTTAAAATTTATAGCACAAGATAAAACCTTTAAAGAGTACCATAAATAAATATGATATAATATTATCGCCCGGTAATGACGGTCTATTCTATGCTATTCTATTTTTATTCGCCTTGCTAGTGTTGTGTAGTGGCGACTATAGAAACTATTAAGCAGGTCTAGTGACAATTTCTGCATTAAACGAATAATACACATTAGATTAAAACTAATTTTACGGATCTTTATAGCGCTTAATTTAACTTATTTTGATTTTTACCGTTGAACAAAATATTCACATAACCAAAATCACATTAAATATATTTTAATTATAATTGTGATTTTTAATTTAAGTTTTAATATAAATTTATCCTTTCTCTATTTGAATTTAGTGGTTTAATAAAAGAAAATCTATTACTCCATCATTTTCCAGTGTCCCTCTGTGTGTAAAATGTATGTAACAAAAGGCACAAATGCGACACTATCCGTGAAACACTGTAACGTTTATGGAGTGCATTCTTAGCAAGAGTAGTAGTACAAACAAGATTTAAGCATTTTTATTCTGGAAATTGTTATAGGAAATATGTAATTCGCTCTGATCGCTTTGTTAAAGATATTGAAAGAACAGTCCAAGCTATGTTTGAAAACGAGGATCAAACGAACGAGCATTAGATAAACGCTGTACAAAAAGTAATAAAGGAATTGTGTATTTATAATAAAATGGGTCCGTTTGTTCGTGAGCGGAACGGCAACAAGCTTTAGCACGTCGGAAATCAGGAATTATAGGGCAAACAAAGAGATCAATTAGAACACATATAAGAAAACATAGCTGACGTGAAGCATCAACATTCCGGGAAGTCTGCAGTTTGCGATCATATCTTAGATGGCCCCAACCATTACATCAGATTTGATAGACTACAAATCCTCGCGAAAGAACATCGATTCCTACCAAGGATGATACGTGAGGCTATTGAAATTAAAAAAACATCCTAATTTTAATAGAGAAGGAGGCTGGGTACTACCACCTGCTTGGGATCCTATAATTAATTAAATTAAAACTAAACCGAAGCATACCATTGCAAGACTTCAAAACACAGTTAGTTCATTCTGCGTAGATCGGGCCAAAGACAATAATTAAAAAGCTGAAGGTACTCCGGGTTAACTTTGACATCGGGACGTCAGTCACCTCAGTCCCCCGTGACCATGGGTGCTGGAAAGCACCCGAAACGTCGGGTATTAAAAATAAAATAAATAAAATGCGATAAAATCCGTAAAAGTAGTTTTAATCAACGTCGGAAATCGTTTATTCGTTAAAACAGCGGTAATCCTGGTTGGTAGCGGAGCCATATATCGAATCTGCAGCTGGGGACAGGAAACACGAGCATTCGTGTTTCCTGTCCCCATTGCCTTCGCGCATCGGGCACGGGAGCGTCTGTTGCGCATGTGACGATGGAGGCCGCTGAAATGGGAAAAGGACTACCCTACCTCCTCGTGAAAGGACTACTCCTCTCCCATTTCAGGGGGAGGAGTAGTCCTTTCATGAGGAGGGGCCGCCTTGGGGCGACCATTGCTTGTGGGGCCGCGGATGTGTGCGAACACTTTCACGTGGCCCTGCCAATATGGGACGAAGGTGGAACACCATGGCGTTTTAGTCGGTGCGAATGGTAGGCATTTCAACATGTAAACAAAAGTAAAAGAGGTTATATATAGAATTACACTATAGATTATTCCACAAGAACCGTGCCTTTTTCCGGTATGAAAGTTACTTTCCGGCCCATAAATTATGCTTATGTAAAAAATCATATCTACCCAACGAAGAAAGCTTTCGCATTTATAATATTATAGTATATTATAGTATAGTAATTGACCCAATTATAAATTATAGTTATAAACTTTAGTTTGAATAATTAAACACATATTTCCGAAGAATACCATTCACATATTATAAGTGACATGTAGTTGGCTCGGCAAATAACTTAACAATTATTTATTAATTTACTAGACTAGGGTTCGAAACTAATAGTAAAAAAATTTTAAGTATTAAAACATATTTTCTTGACTAATATTTAAAGTGAGGACCGACAGTACTGAGAAGAGACAGAATATGCATAATTATTAAATCGTAGTTATAATATCGAAAAATAAAACAACATATTCTCAGAAGAATACCATTAAGGCCATTAAGTTTCTCAAATGAAGTAAGAGTTACTTTTGATATACTTATGTAATAATTACTGGACACTGATAAGGGGATCTAATTTAAAGAAATATTAAAACTTTATTTATTCTATTCGTAATTCAAGAATTCTTGATCAAGAGTTTTAACCAGTTTTTGAAATAATATATAATATTTTTTATACAATAAGGGTAAGAAACGAGCACACAGTCAACCTAATTGTAATTAGATGCTGTGGCATATAGGCATCTGAATACCTTTATCATCGATTAAGAATCTAAATGCCTCTTTTCCAGTGACAATAGCCTCCGAATTTCTATACTCACCATACGAAACAAAACATTATTAAGCTGTTATTTTACGTGAGATTCTGTGAGAGAAGAGAGAAGCTGTGGCTTCGGTCAGCTTGACCGGGGAAGGTCCTTTTACCCATTCGTGCTACAACCATGATATAGCAGCAGCGTGGCTATACCACGTACGTGCAGAGCGGTATTAATATCGTTCATTAGCTTAAATATGGAACATTAGAGGTGATAAATATTTGCATGTTGTACAAAGTTCACATGTTTGTCACATCTGGCATGCGATAATTATTACTTAAATAAAAATAATTAATTATGTGCACATATATTAAATTAAATCAAATAAATATAAATAAAAAAATTCAAATTACAATCATCATTTCAAACAAAACAATTAATTAAGTATTATGAAATTAAACCAAATGAAATTAAAATAACAATTCAATCATGTCAATCATAATTAATCATAAAACAACATGGGCCGCCGACGTATAGGGCTCATTAGTGAAAAAATTACAATGTTAAAAATGTAAGGTCTGAAATACAGTAAAATTTATAAAATATCTTTTGTAATATTTCACAAAAAGTGCAATTTTCGATAGCTATAGACTAATAAGGTCTTGATGTAAAATTATTACTTGATGTTAATAAAGCTAAGTAAAGAAGTATCATAGGTTATTTTATTTCTTTGTCCCTCTACTAGTTAAAGGTCACTTTAGCACTAAGGATGTAAGTAAGTTAGAAAATCGGGAGCGATATTATACCTTTCATTTGAAAATAACATGAAAAACAGTTTGATCAGTGCTCTGGCTCTTTTAAACCTTAAATTGTAACACAACGGATGCTTCGCTGGTGATTTGCGGCAGGGATAAGTAAGATGGTGATTCGTATTCACACGGCATTCTCACAGTAACAATTTCATTTCCAAGTGAAAGGAAAATAATTTTTTCCGTGACTGCTAATAAGCAGTTTAAATTATCACTTACTTATCCTAATATATACTGCATGGATAGGGCGGATTTCGGATAGCTTCAGCGTTAGTTTTCAGCTTCAGATTCAGCGTGCATGACAAACGCGGCGCTGACTTAGTGGCCAGCTGCCGTCGAGTCAACATCACCTGAAGATGCCTCGTGTAGAGGCGAAACACGTGTCGTATTATCGTCGATGGTGTGTCTTTCCTAGAATAGTGGTGTTGGGAGTAGTGCTGCTGGGATTGGTGGTGACGGGATTAGTGCACGCAATTAAGGGAGGGCGGGAGATGCTCTTCAAACTAGGTAAGACACATCATTTTGTTTAATTTAGCGGATAGTTGCAAAATAACTATTAATATCATTTAATTAAACGCATGAACAGTCTTCTAAAAAAAATTACTTTGAGTTACGGCCTTATTAGTGATATTTATTCTAGGTTTATAGTGTTTCGTTTTTTTCTGGTAGAGCCATGATGCGACTATATTAGGATTGTAGCACGAATGGCTCGGCTCGACGTGGGAAGGAGCACGCTCTCACAGAATACTAGTTCAAAATAGCAGCTTATTGCTATGTGTTTCGTATGGTGAGTGCAGAGAAACAGAAACCCTTTTTACTGGATACAAGGCATTCTATGTTAGTCTTCAGGTGTAACAATGCATCTGCAATTTTAATCTTAATCGAGGGTAAATGTAGATATCTATAGGCCACAGTATCTATATGCCATACTTTTTAGAAAATCCCATTTTATTTTAACAATTTAGAAACACGAATAATTGTAATCCATTTAAATTTAGTATTCATTTTCGTATTATAGTAATATTAAGTATTCTGTGGTTAATTGCTAATGTTGTGATGATAAATAATAATATTATTCATTAAGTTATAAAACTCAATAACGTAATTGAATTCTAAGAGTGAAGTGTGTTTGCAATAATCACAAAAATTTTAGTATTAAAGCCTAGCCTACTATTATCTATACAGCTGTTTACTCAATTCTAGATGATCTCTTGAATTTGCCCTTTTATCGCTCGTAAATCGTTTTCACCTAAATTATTTTGTGAGACGAATTTATGTCTACAAAAGTTAAATTTATTTGTGAATTCTTTTTCGTCCGTAACTATCCGTATCTTACAATACTTTCAAGTCCATATTGACATAAATATTATATTTTATTTACTTCAAAAGTCCACTGATGTTTATAGGCCTCCCAATAAGATACGAGTATTGGATGGGGTAGTGGATTCTTTTACGTCACAACAACAGACAATAAATAATTTACATTAAACGTTTATTTATAAAAAAGAAACATATTTTGTAATTAAACATTTCAAAAGTGCTCTCTTTTATGCTGTGACGAATTTAAACATTAAACCAAGGAGTCGCCTACTTTAAGCTGAGTACCATAGATAAACGTAACTAAAGTATTGAACCATGTTTCGTAAACAAAATTCTGCTAAATTTAGCTTATTGATGAATAAAATCAGTCTTAATGGTAAATTAGCTCTTTTATTAATAAGACTGATCGTGTCATAAATAATTAAAAAAATATTTCTTAAAACTATACTTTTTATTATATTCCACGCTAGGTGCACTCTTACCCATGCCTCTTAATTAATTGAATTTAATACAAACCCATTCATTTTAAGTAAATAAGTAAAAGAAATAGTAAATTCATGAGTATATTTTTCTACTTTAGAGGAATCAAATGAAAACATTGATGTAATTACACTTTTTCTTTAAAGTATTACGGTTTAGTTAAAGAGTAAGCGAAACAAACAGGCTAATTACAGTCCACCTGATGGTAATTGGACGCTGCGGCCCAAAGACATTCTACATTTGTTCTCAATTAAAAATCATAATGCAGTCGCGTTGTCACCCCCCGAGGACTAAGATCGTATGCCTCCTTACCAGTAAAAAAGGTCTCCGGATCTTTACTCACCATACGAAACACGGCAGCGTTCAGCTGCTATTTTACGCTGATATTTTGTTAGAGTCTGTTACTAATCCGGTTGAGCTGACTTTTTCGAGCTACAGCCATATTATAGCTGCACAATGGTTCTACTCTGCAACAAATGAGATGAAACATTTTCCGGATAATTTCTCTTAGATGATCTGCAACAAAAAAAATCATATAAAACATTTTTCGGAGAATTTCTCTAAGATGATCTGCAACAAAAATGATGCGAAATCATATACTCATTTTATATATTCCCTTGATTTTAAAAGGTGTACAAATAATGTCATAAACTTAATTATGGTAAACATTGTTTTTAATTTTTTATTTGTTACATCGCTGTTTGGGAGATTTAATTAAAGCCCGAAATAATTAAATTTAATAATAAGACAAAAAGCGGGGTTGATAAATTCATACTCACATATGACGTGTTCAGAAACTCACAGAGATGGCCACTTACGCTTTTCTTCTGGGTCCTAGATTTTACTTACAAATTCTAGTTGTTATTTAACATTAACGCCAAGAAAGTTAATGAATCCTGTTAAATCTATCATTAGTATTTAAAATAATGACGTATAATAGACATTTTCACAGCGTAATCATGCAAGATTTGCGAATCCGGTAACACTGCAAGGCTCTCTAATTATATAAGCGTGACATCATAAAAATACCACCTATTATTCCAATTCGAGTAAAGACGAATAAATTACGGTATCTATCAACATGCCATGCACCACTAGGGCTGCTTGTACTTATGTAGGCAATCCTTGCTCGGCAGAACTAATTGGTTATATATTTGGTATACGAAATGTTAAAAGTTACATAGTTACTCAAAATTGAAAGACAAGTACATAGACTTGTAAAGTATCCGCAATCAAAATATAAAAAGTATACTATTTATACATAAACTATGAATGCAATGGTCAAGAACCTTTCGAAATATCTAATTCTTTAAGATAACTTTTAACCTGTTCGACTGAAATATGAAGTGTTGAATTATGTATAGAAATTGATTTGTAGTAATGTAATTTTGATGAAACTTTTATTACAATAAAATGTAAGTTTTGCTGTCGATGTTATTATAATTTTATAAGAATTTGAAGGTTATTCTTTTCAATATAATTAGATGGAACGAATTGTACAAAGAAATTGCTAAAATTTTCCCGATAGTCTGAATCAAAGTGTTATGATACGGCCTGATTTTAATTAACAAATTAATCAAACGCTCCAAGCTGTACAATTATTTAATCATTTTCTAAAAAGATAAAGTTTTCGTTTGTAATATTTTTATTACATGTTTGTGTAATATTTTCATTTGTTTCTCCGGAAAATGTATACAATTTTTTGTGCGAACCTTATAAGCAAGTCCATATTTAACGTTTTTTTAATTAGAAAAAAAATTGAGTCATATTATTTATTAAAATAAATATTCTTTAAAAATATATTAATATACTACGTAGTTTAAGCAGCTACTATTTATTTAGAATCTCAAAGGATGTGCATTACATTTGGTGTTCCACAGGGGAGTGTGTTGGGACCAACGCTTTTCCTGGTGTATATAAATAATCTCTGTCTTCTAAAACTATCAAATGTATATGTAAATACTGTATTTTCTTACGCAGATGATACAGCTATCGTGTTCTCTGGCAAATCCATGAAAAGAGCGAGAAAGCTGATCTGGACTTTTAAAACTTTACGTCACATTACGAGTAAAGAGTTACTTACTCAAACATATGTTGCACTAGCACAATCCATACTGGTATACTGCATATTAGTGTGGGGCTCAGCTGCTAAAACTGCTCTACTATGTCTGGAACGAGCTCAAAGGTTGCTGATAAAAGTAATGCTTCTAAAACCACATAGATACCCCACAGAAAGATCTTTATCGGGAAGCTAATCTTCTATCAGTTAGGAAACTATTCATATTAGACATTGTTCTTAGAATGCACAAATCTCTTCCCTTTGATGCTAAATTGCTCACCAAGAGAAGAAAGTATAAAGTTGCTTTAGTTCCCACAGTGAAATCTGACTTTGCAAGACGGCAGTACTCTATGCAGTCTGCCTCAATCTGCAACAAAATAAATAAGTATCTTAACATATTTTCCCTTAATAAAAAAATTGCAAGAAAACGGTTTTGGAATGGCTAAAATCAATAAGTTTCACTGAGACAGAACTGATGCTTAAAAACTAACATATCTTTACTACGTGTAGGTACCCATAGGTCTTATAGCGCATACAGGTTCCAGTTATCGCCAATATTATCGTTATTAGTATTTGAAAATTTGAATGTATTAAATAACAAATATTAGTTATATAACACAACACTTACGCACAACCAAACTTAAACACACGCACACACACACACACACACACACACCGCGCGCGCACGCACACATGCACGCACGTACACACAAACACGCGCGCACGCGCACACACACTCACGCACACACGCACACACGAGCAGAAGGAAACAATAAAAAAATATATTAATTACATGTAAACTTACTTGTTTTAGTGTATAAGTTGTAATTTAGTTTTCTATGTAACTGTTTGTAGAAAGAGTGGTTCTTCCCACCACAGGCGATGTTTTGCCTAAAGGGGAGTTCCCACATCTAATATTTGTAATAGACTAAGTTACTGAAAAAAAAATATTTGAATTTGAATTACTTAAACACATTTATCTTAAACGTGTGCTTCGTAGTGAAGAATTCCCTATACTACTATTTTTTTTTATAGAAGAGGGGGCAAACGAGCATGTGGCTCACCTGATGTTAAGTGACTACCGCCGCCCATGATCAACCGCAACACCAGGGGAATTGCAGGTGCGTTGCCGGCCCTTTAGAAAGGAGTAAGCTCTTTTCTTGAAGGTCCCCAGGTCGTATCGGTCCGGAAAAAATCACCGGTGGTAAATTATTCCACAGAGAGGTTGTACGCGGAAGAAAACTCCTTTTGAAACGTACAGTGGTGGACCGCCAAGCATCCAGATGGTGTGGATGGTATCGGGACGTTTGCCGTGTAGTGCGTTCACGAAATTTGGCGGCTGGGATTAATCCGAACAATTCCTCAGAGCACTCCCCGTGATAGATGAGATAAAATACGCAAAGAGATGCAACATCTCTTCGCAGCGCCAGTGAATCGAGCCGATCGGAAAGCACTCGGTCGTCGACGTATCGAGCTGCTCTGCGCTGGATGCGGTCAAGTGGAAGGAGCTGGTACTGGGGAGCCCCAGCCCAGAGATGGGAACAGTATTCCATGAGCGGCCGAACCTGCGCCTTGTAAAGTTGCAGGCGGTGTGCCGGCATGAAATACTGTCCCGCTCTGCTGAGCACGCCAAGCTTTTTAGAGGTCAATTTGGCATTCCCTTCCAAGTGACCACGAAACTGCACGTCACTCGATATGTCGACGCCGAGGATTCCGATACTGGCTGAGGCAACAAGGGGAGTGCCTTGAAACTGAGGGGGATACGACAAAGGGGTTCTTTTTAGCGGTTAACGCGCAAACTTGTGTCTTCTGGGGGTTAAACTGGACTAGATTTAGTCGCCCCCAATCCGAGACTCTGTCCAGCAGAGACTCGACTTCAGACACAAGTTTGTGCCGGCACTCAGAGACGTTTTCCCGAGAAATATTGGCTCGGCCGGTGTAAAGAGCATCACCAGTGCTGTCATCTGCATAGCAATGAATGCTACGGGTTTGCAACATATCATTGATATGTAGAAGAAACAGCGTTGGCGATAGCACGCAGTCCTGTGGAACACCAGCATTAATAAGCTTGCAATCGGAGCTTGCACCGTCTACAACGACCTTGATGCTCCGATCTGCAAGAAAACTGGTGATCCAATCGCACAATTTCTCGGGAAGCCCATAGGAAGGGAGCTTCGAAAGAAGCGCTTTGTGCCAAACCCGATCGAAGGCCTTCGCAATGTCCAAACTAACGGCCAATGCCTCCCCCTTGGACTCTACTGCCTCCGCCTATCTGTGAGTTAGGTAGACCAGAAGATCACCAGCTGACCTACCACGGCGAAAACCGTATTGGCGGTCACTAATCAGCTGGTGATCCTCAAGGTACCTCATGAGCTGGCAGTTTACAATGGACTCCATTGTTTTGGAGAACAAGGAGGTGATGGCGATAGGCCGGTAGTTGGACGGGTCTGAGCGGTCGCCTTTTTTAGGGATCGGGTGGACGAAAGCTGTCTTTCATGATTTTGGGACTACGCCTAGGGAGTAGGAGTACCGGAAAAGACGCGTTATAACCGGTGCCAACTCTGGAGCACACGTCCTCAGCACAATTGGTGGGATTCCATCAGGACCACTCGACTTGTGGATGTCCAGGGAGAGGAGTGCTTTGCGAACCGAGCGCTGAGTGAACTGCACTTCCGGCATGGAGCACTCACGCCGCGGGATGGTCGGCGGCGTACTCCCCCCGTCATCGAGAGTCGAGTTAGACGCATAGAAAGAGCCTAGAAGATCGGCTTTCTCCTTTGCGGTGTGGGCCAGTGAGTCGTCCTCCCTGTGCAGAGATGGAAGAGATGGCTGACAGAAATTCCCCTGGACAGCCTTGACGAGAGACCAGAATGCACGGGTTCCAGAAGGAAGACGAACTAGTCTCTCGCCAATTCTGCCTATGTGCTCTGACTTTGCCTTGGCAATGACTCTTTTGAAGGACCTAGAGGCGGAATTATACTTCTTTTTTAGAGCGCTGGTGTTTACATCCCTGGACGCTGATGCGTCAGCCCAGGCTCGGTAGCACTCCCGCTTATAGCATGATGCTATTTTACAGGAGCGACCAAACCATGGCTGAGATTTGCCTCCAATGGGCACCACAGAGGAAGGAATAAAAAGTTCCATACCCTGAAGTACCACATCAGCGACAGAATCCGCAACAACGTTGGGATCGTCCGGCGAGAAGCAAACCCGCCCCCAAGGGTAGGATGCAAAAGAAAGACGCATCCCATCCCAATCGATTGACCTATAGTGCCAAACACGGCGGCAGCCTGCAGAATGCAACCGCGATTTCAGCGTGAGTGGCACCACACTCCGGACAAGACAATGGTCCGAGGAGCCTAAAGGGGCGTCGACGGAAATCTGATATCCGTCCGGGTGAGAGGTCAGCAGAAGGTCCAACAGGGAAGGTGCATGATCCTCCACATCTGGAATCCGCGTAGGCGAAGTAACCAGTTGTGTCAGACCATATGCCAAGGCAAAATCATGAACAGATCTCCCCGCATGATCGGTTAAACGTGAACCGAGCCATTCGGCGTGATGGGCGTTAAAGTCGCCGAGGATCACGATCTCTGCGAAGGGGATCTGCTGTAGCAACGAATCTGCAGCCATTTGGACGTGGTCGAAGAGTCGGTCTGTTTCGGCATTACCGCTATGGGACCTATAGAGGCACCCGTAGACGCGCGGATGGTCGTCGCTGTCTACGCGTAGCCAAAGGATGGACAGGTCCGAACCCTCAAGTCTGCCGAGGCGTCGAGAACAGATGTCCTCTCTGACGTAAACGCAAACTCCAGCCCGAGGCACAAAGGAGTGTTTCAGTTTGTACCCCGGGCAGGAGAGATACGAGACATCAGCCGGAGAGGACACCTGCGTCTCGGTCAGAAAGAGCAGAGCCGGCCTCGCCGTCTCGAGATGGTAGTGGACGGCGTTTAGGTTAGAGTGAAGTCCCCTGATATTGTTTTAGTCTTGAGCGGAATATTGCCCCCCTCCCCCCAGAATACGCGGGGCAGCCTGAGCACCCACGCTCAGAAGTGGAGAAACATGGTCGTGGATGCTCAGCGAGGGATTCTCCAGGGGTGCTGGTACCCTCCTGGGGTAGTCTATCATTTAATTCCGCTACCATGTTGATGGGGGGGGGGGATTTGGGCCTCCGGCCACCTGCACTCACCAGACGAAACGCGGAAGCAGAGTTTCCACTTCACGCCGGTATTCTGTGAGGTCGTGGTACCACCCCGGTTTGAGCCGGCCCATACGTGCGACAGTAAATCTGCCGCGTGGCTCTACCACTGTTACTATTTGCAAATGTTCACAAGCACACGCTCTCATAGAATACCAGAGTAAAATAGCAGCTTAATGCTGCTGTTTATGCTTAGTGATGGCTGAGAACTGCAGATATTTACTTATTATAACGAAACACTCCATCTTGATTCTCATGTGTTACAACACATCTGTATTTTTATTATAAATCCTGTAGACTCGATTAGCATACACATGTGTACCAAACATAAACATCGCGTACGCTCGCTCGATCAAGATACACATGTGTACCACAAGTACTACCCTTTGAAAAATAATTTTTTTAATTAAAACAAAACCAAAGACACTATGCAATAGATAATAGTATCAAAGACAAAGATATGCTCTTTTATTTTAAACCATAACCTGGCAATGTTTCTTAGAAAAAAAAAAAAGAAATCACTCTGAACTTCCGGCGTTCCACGTGTCACTTTGTTGAAGGTGCTCCATCTTTTTTTATAAAATTTTATATTTGTGTCTGGACTAAAAAACGAAAGTATTATACTTTTTTATATTCCTTGTAATATAGTAAACACGTAGATATGTAATTTGTGGTATAAAAAGTGAAAAGTAAATTGCCAAAAGTACTTCAAATTCCGGAAAGCCCGTTTTGGCAGGTGAGTTATAAATGTGTTATTTTTCAAATTCTCATTTATTTTTAGTGTAAAATGTAAGTAAAAATAGTTTTCGTATATATTTCAAATAACATGACGTTGTATTTATTTCAAATTCACACAAACATATTTTAGAAATATTATTCGAAATGTCATACAGATAAAATATTATTTTTTTTTTTTAATTTTTATAATATTTTAATATTTTGGTATGAGTAACGAATGGAAACACATAAAACATAAAAATATACATGTTTCCAAACATTTTCATATAAATTTCTCCAAAAACAAAAGTGTAGAATTCAAATTAGTAGTAATTTTGGCACTAAAAGTGAAGTATATACTACTACTTATGCTATAAAGGGTAATTTATGAATTTTATTATAATTTCTAACAACCAAAATAATTTTATTCAATAGTTTATACATTCAACAAGAATTCCTGTAAGTTTTATCCATAAATATTGTCTCAAAGTGAAAATATAGCAAAATTTGCAATATAGCAAAAAATTTGCTAATTTGCAAATTTTCCCGCCAAAAAGGTCGCGAGCGAACGGGAGTGTCATATTACGCGTGGCCTCGTGAGCTAACAGGATAAATCAAGGATAGATATAGTTGTTTATTGGTTTACTTACCTTAAGTCGGACTGTACGTTCTTTTTTATCCTTGATTGTATACGTATAATAATTGAGCCATTACCAAGAAAAAATAATAAAATATATAATACTGATATATAAACTGGAAAAGATGACAGTATTAACTTTAACTATACAGAGAACAAGAAAGGACGTTGGTATAAAGACAATAATTTCTTACTTTTATTTATCTCAAAAGACCTTAAGCGCATGGTGGTTGCGCGGAAAACCATTCGCGTTTTTTATTTGACGGTAGGAACTTGTAGAATCATTATTCCTTTCCAAACAATATCATTCGTACCCTCCTATCGACACATCGGGGTGGTGGGGTGGGAGGGGGAAAGAAGACGATTCTAGAACATCGCGTAATCACCCGAGCCGAGGATATATAAGACACGCGCGACCGATGCGCGAGCCTCTTCTCCCGCCGCAGTCGTCGTTGAACTACAACCTCCTCTTCCCGCGCGCTCGTTTGGAAACACCTCACTAGTGGAAACCGCTTTGGCCTGGAAGCAGTCGAGCTCCAGGAACCCGCCTCACCTCGTGTGAGATATCGTCGCGCACCGCCTCTCTCCGGAGTGTTCCAGAAGTGTCTGTCCAGAGGAGGTTCCGGAAGTCGCCGCCATAGTGATCGACAGGAAGAAGAAACCCCGGTGAGTCAATATTCCTTAATTATACCTGCTTGCTAATAGTTTAACCCGCTCCAATCTGTGTTTTTTTTCCTAGTCAAGCAGGATTCCTTTCATCGATTCGACAAGTAATAGTTTAGTTTAGGGAAGAGCGAGTGCATTGTACCGCATGCTATAGTAGTCGCTTTACGTAAGCGTAGAAGCAATCGCATATACAGTCCACTTTAGTTAATATCTCGCGTAATAGGTTTGAGGTTTGACCGGGGAACTAGATTTTCGGCAGCCTTAAACACGTGGCTCCACCATTTTATGGTCACTTCGGCAGGATCTGGATTGGTGTTTAGTGGTTATCCAACCATTTTCTGGTCGAATTATTAAATTAATTGTTTAGATAACGCACTCTAATTTATAGAATAGACTTAAATAGTGTTCGTTTAAATTAAAATTTTGATTTGTTACTCGCAAACAGAATTATTCATTTAATAGCGCTCGTATTTGGTTAAATTTAAAGCTTATTAAATAATTGAAACGGCGTGATAGCAACCGTTTGATACGCTTACCCCACAATTTTTATAAAATTATTAGGTTTAGCAAACGACGCGTAGCCTTGACTGCATCGGGCGCTCGATCTGATTACGTAATACGGCACGCCGAGTATTCATCCTACGTCGTTTATGCGTGTGAGATTAATTGTGATTAATATAACTTTATTATAATAATTTAAAATGGCAGTTAGTGGAAGTGAAATCAAAATTAAAACGCTTTATGCCAAGAGGGACATACTCTTTTCGCGTGTGCAGAATATAAGTGATTATATAAAGAACATTCATATAGAGGAGTACGGGAGGCCTTTTTTAAATGAAATCGAAACGATAGATAATTTGCGGACAGATTACGAAAGAATATTAGATCAAATTAATCATTCGGAACTACAAACCGACCCGAAATACATAGTGAACTACCAACCGCTGCTGGCATTCGAAGATATGTTGTGTCGCGTGAAGAGAACCGCAAAATTGCTACAATCTCAAGGTGAAGCGAAGCCTGAAATGCAGGTACGCCCTCGTGACTCAATTAGGTTACCGCCAATAGATATTCCGGTATTCAATGGTGATATTAAGACGTGGCCCTTCTTCTTCAGTAGTTTTCAAAACAATATACACAACAACCCACCGTTATCGGACGCTGAAAAATTATATTACTTAATTAGCAAACTTAGTGGCAGAGCACAGTCGATCTGCTCGGGTTTTACACCTACAGCAAACAATTACGTATTAATATTTGAAACGCTTAAAACTAAATATGAAGATAGGAGAATGTTAGCTTCCGAATATTTGAACCAGATATTCGATCTTAAACCTATATCATCCGCGAACATCAACGGCTTAGAGCAGTTTCTCGATAAATTTGTGGCATCGGTGGCTGCACTTAAGAATTTGAAGTTTAATGACCTCATGGACGTGGTGTTTCTCCATATAGCATTAAAGAAATTAGACTCCGACACCGTGCGTGCGTTTGAAATGGAGCATCGTAGCTCGGAGATGCCTTCCTTTCATTCATTAGCATCGTTCGTGCGAGATCAAATAAAGGTGATGCAGCGCTCACCGAACGTTAAACAGGAGATTAAAAGGTGCGTCGACCGTAGACAGACTCAACCATCTAAAATAGCAGGGTCGTTAACTTACGTAACCGGTACGCCGACATCGCTCCAGCATACTTGTATAGTATGTAAAGATAAACACGGTAATTTATATAACTGTGCGACTTTTCGTAAATATTCACCAAGCGAACGTTATAAGTTAGTAAAAACAAACAACCTATGTTTGAACTGCTTAAGCGATAAGCATTTAGTTGCAAAATGCAATTCGAGTTCCGTATGTAGCAAGTGCGCCAGGAAACATCACACGCTATTACATTTTGAAAATAGCAACATAGCGGCGTCAAGTAAGGCGAATAAGGAATTCACCCCTACTAAGGTCAACGATTCTAGCGGTCGACCTGGTGATGTCGCTCTGTGCTCATTGGCAAATATGGGAGCACAACCTCCTTCAACCGTGTTACTGGGTACGGCGCGTATTTTGGTTAGGGATTCGCGTGGAAACAAACAAAGCGTCCGTGCACTGCTGGACAGCGGAGCCCAAAATAGCTTTATAACACGACAATGTTGTCAGCGCTTAGGCTTAGTAATAAATAGGTCACTTTCATGTCCTGTAGTTAAAGGCATCGGAGGTACTAGTAAAGCGACACAGGGATATATAAATTTAAAATTTTATTCTCGGATAGATCGTAACGTTAACTTTGATATAAATGCACTAGTAGTAGATAGGGTCACTGAACGGTTGCCAACCGTTTCGGTTGACACCTCGGCAATGATTGAATTTAAAAATTTGACTCTAGCAGACGATACTTACGCCGTTCCTGGAAACATAGACATGCTCATTGGGGCATCGCTTTTCCCTCATCTTTTGTTAAACAATAAGGTCAGGGGCAACTCCTCGCATACCGCGCCTTACGCACTGGAAACCGTATTGGGCTATGTGATCCTTGGCTCCGCCCCCATCCTAGATAGTATTTCGGCAGCCTCTTATTGTGGTATGGCTGTCGAACCGCTCGAGTCGTTAGTCCGCAAATTTTGGGAGATGGAGGAGGTGAACGTCCCACCCATAGCTAGTTCAGATGACAGGATATGCGAAGAAATTTACGTCCGCACGACCGTTCGTGATCGCGACGGTAGATATAGTGTAGCGCTACCCTTTAAGGGAGATGTTTTATCTCTCGGCGATTCGCGTCAAATGGCGGAAAAACGTTTCTACAGCTTGGAGCGTAGGATGCTCGCTTCGCCCCAGTTAAAGGAAGCTTACGACGGCGTCATTAACGAATATATAAGAGAAGGTTACATATCACTTGTGGCTTCGAAATTAGATAACTACGAAGACACACCGTCGTATTTTATACCACACCACGGAGTCATTAGAGAGGACAAACTTACATCTAAATTACGTGTAGTGCTCGACGCTAGTGCTAAAACTAGCACTCACCTGTCGCTTAACGATATCCTCTATAGTGGGCAAAATTTACAGGGCAGTTTATTTGATATAATAGTCAATTTTCGTTTGTTTAGTATAGCACTATCCGCCGATATTCGCCAAATGTTTCTTTGCATAGGGGTCCGTGAATGCGACCGTAGATTCCAGCGCATTTTATATCGTTTCCACCCAAAGGAACCTCTAATGGTGTTAGAATTTAACCGCGTTTGTTTTGGTTTAAAGTCGAGCCCATTTCATGCGTTACGCACGGTGAGACAGCTCGCTCACGATGAAGGTCCCTCTTATCCTAAAGCTAAGAGGGCAATTGAGAGCGGATTATATATGGATGATTTTGTGTATTCGGTCGATAGCGTGGAGGAGGCCACCCTAACCACCGCCGAGGTTATAAGGCTCATGAAATCGGGTCAATCCGATCTTGTGAAGTGGACTAGTAATTCGCGTCCGGTTTTAGATACAATCCCACTATCACACCGTCTTTCGGCGATAAAGGAATTCGACGATTCCGATACACACAAGGTGCTCGGTCTGTGTTGGTCACCAGAGTCCGACGTGTTTAGCCTTAAGGTAAATCCGCCCGTAGAGAAATGCACAAAGCGCACAATACTGTCATGCGTTGCTAGATTATGGGACGTCATGGGTTTCGTAGCTCCGGTGGTATTATACGCTAAGCTTTTGATTAAACAACTTTGGTTATTTGAATGCGATTGGGATGACTCGCCGCCTGACAGCATTGTTCGATTGTGGCAGCGCTTTAGAGAGGAACTTCCTTTACTAAGAGAAATTAAAATACCGCGTCATATAAATGTCGATAGAAATAGCAGCATAACGGTTGTTGGATTTGCAGACGCCAGCGAGAAGGCTTACGGGGGCGTTGTATATTTCCATGTCCAGAATAATGGTAGAAATTCGATTAGCCTCATTAGTTCTAAGTCGAGAGTCTCCCCCCGTAAGGTTGTCTCTCTGGCGCGCTTAGAGCTTTGCGCAATATTAGTACTCACCAAGCTTATTACCACAGTTATCGGCGCATGTAGGGATAGAGTTCACATAGAAAGAATATTTGCCTTTTCCGACTCCACCGTCGCCTTATGTTGGGTTCATTCTTCACCCCACCGTTGGGATACGTTTGTCGCGAACCGAGTGGCCAAGATCCAAGACGAGTTAGAAACGCGGAACTTTTATCACGTGTCCGGTAAGGAAAACCCTGCCGATTGTCTATCCCGGGGACTCACCCCGATGCAAATAATGGACCACCCGCTTTGGTTCCATGGACCTTCTTGGGTTTACTTGGATCCCTCACAATGGCCAATAACCGATTTCGAACCTTCGTCAGTGTCACAACCGCCGGAAGAGAAGAGACACGCTCTAGTGGCGAACGTTTCGAGCGAGGTTTCTCCAATCATTGCTCTGGCGAACCGCTTGTCCTCTTGGTCGAAATTATTGCGTAGCGTAATTTACGTTTGTCGATTCGCGAAGCTTTTACCGCGACGTCTGTATGTCTTAGCATCCGATTACAACTATGCCGAGTCGCTAGTATTACGTGAACTTCAACGTGCGCACTTCTCTGAAGAAATTACAAGATTACAATCGAATAGAGCTTGTAGTCGCGCCTTTCAACGCCTTAAGCCATTTTTACAGGATGGGATTGTAAGGGTAGGTGGACGCTTGTCCAACTCGCAATTGAGTTTCGACCAACGGCACCCTATAGTTTTACCGCGTAAAGACCATATCATGAACTTATTAGTCGATTATCATCATAAATTGAACTCGCACGCTGGCCCCGATTTATTGATGTCGATCTTGCGTCAGAATTATTGGATTCTTTCTGCACGTAGTTTAATACGCAATCGGGTGCACAGATGTATAGCTTGCTTTCGGGCACGCCCCAAGCCGTCATTTCCGGAAATGGCGGAACTTAGATCTTGTAGAGTGATACAATCGGTAAAGCCCTTCACGCACACCGGGTCTGATTTTGCTGGTCCGTTTAAGGTCACGCTCACTCGCGGGCGTGGTATAAGATCCACAAAGGCTTACGTCTGCATTTTCGTATGTCTAACTACTCGAGCAGTGCATATAGAACTCGTTGGTGATCTAAGCACAGCAGGCTTTATGGGTGCATTTAAAAGATTTCTATCGCGCAGAGGCCCTGTAAGTAAATTATATTCGGATAACGGTACGAACTACGTCGGTGCAAAACGTATTCTATCGGAACTACACGAGCTCTTAGCTAGCAAGTATTATAATTCGGAGTTCGCTCACATTCTAGCCGAGAACCGCATTGAGTGGTCTCTGAACGTCCCAGCCGCGAGTCATTTTGGGGGCAATTGGGAGACTAATATTAAAAGTCTAAAGAGCCACTTATACCGAGTAATAGGAGATCAAATTTTGTCCTTCGAAGAGCTAAGTACGGTGCTCGCTCAAATTGAATGCGTAATGAATAGCCGCCCACTTTGTCGGACGTTATCTAGTGACCCCTCGGAACCGCTGGCTCTAACTCCAGCACATTTTTTGACTTTAACGCCTCTAAGGTATCTGCCCGCCGCGGATATGGATGAGAACAGACTTAGCATTTCCACACGCCACAAATTATTAGATCGGTTAGTGCAATCGTTTTGGAAACGATGGAGGATGGAATACTTGCATACTTTGCAGTCTCGGCAAAAATGGAACACAGCGACAGAGCCTTTAGCTGTAGGAACCGTAGTTGTGCTCACTAAGGAGAATACGCCGCCTCTCCACTGGCCGTTAGGAATCGTCGAGGAGGTCTTTCCCGGTTCCGACGGAGTAATTAGGATAGCTCGCGTTAAGACCACGGTTGGGTCTTACCTACGTCCGGTTATCAGTTTGTGCCCCTTGCCTCTTCCATAATTTAAATTAGCTTTCTAGATTGAAATTGTAGTTTAATTTAGGTAATCTTAGCGTTAGTTAGTTATTTGTTAGTCGATCTTAGCTCTAGTTGTTTAGTTATTTTTTTTTGAAGGAAATCCTTCAAGGGCGGGGGGAGATGGTTGCGCGGAAAACCATTCGCGTTTTTTATTTGACGGTAGGAACTTGTAGAATCATTATTCCTTTCCAAACAATATCATTCGTACCCTCCTATCGACACATCGGGGTGGTGGGGTGGGAGGGGAAAGAAGACGATTCTAGAACATCGCGTAATCACCCGAGCCGAGGATATATAAGACACGCGCGACCGATGCGCGAGCCTCTTCTCCCGCCGCAGTCGTCGTTGAACTACAACCTCCTCTTCCCGCGCGCTCGTTTGGAAACACCTCACTAGTGGAAACCGCTTTGGCCTGGAAGCAGTCGAGCTCCAGGAACCCGCCTCACCTCGTGTGAGATATCGTCGCGCACCGCCTCTCTCCGGAGTGTTCCAGAAGTGTCTGTCCAGAGGAGGTTCCGGAAGTCGCCGCCATAGTGATCGACAGGAGGAAGAAACCCCGGTGAGTCAATATTCCTTAATTATACCTGCTTGCTAATAGTTTAACCCGCTCCAATCTGTGTTTTTTTTCCTAGTCAAGCAGGATTCCTTTCATCGATTCGACAAGTAATAGTTTAGTTTAGGGAAGAGCGAGTGCATTGTACCGCATGCTATAGTAGTCGCTTTACGTAAGCGTAGAAGCAATCGCATATACAGTCCACTTTAGTTAATATCTCGCGTAATAGGTTTGAGGTTTGACCGGGGAACTAGATTTTCGGCAGCCTTAAACACGTGGCTCCACCACATGGTATTACTAAAATTACAGTGTTAGGTGTGTATTTGATCCTACCCATTTTTATTTCGGTTTTATTTTTATTTTTTAATCAACGAGAATAAAGTCAGGTACCTAATAATGTTTCAACAAGTGATTTATGTGAGTTTTTTCATAAAACTAAACTGACAAACGAGCTTACAACCCACCTGATTGTAAGTGGCTACTGCATGGACACCTGCAACCAACTTCAAGAAAAGAAGACCACAGAAGCGTTAATACTACTACCAAATTTCGACCGTGGAGGGCAGAAAAAGCGGCGCGTCGCAATGCCAACATTTATTTACCCCCCACGGGGTCATCACTACCACATCAATGGTGCTTCCCCGAGTCGTGTAGGATAAGGCCAGTGACATATTGTTATACAAATGGAGTATTTGTCTTCCACGATGAATCCACCAAACAGACGCTCAAAAAGGATTCGGCAAGACCACTCGGTGTGGCCACCTTAGGCCAATTATATCAGTTACTCTTAGTTTATCGTATAGATAGCTAGAGCTCCAGAAAGAAAAGCGATGCTGTTGGCTGTAGAAAGCACAAACTGTAAAACCAGTACTTGGAAATCTGATTGATACGCAACAATGACAAAATTGAAAGCAGAAGGAGTTACGCAAAGCACTAACGCTCTAAAATAAGGCGTTTGTTGTGGAAAACAAAACAGCAGTTTTCAGATACCTTTCAATATAAATGGTTCAAGGATGGAAAAATAAGAGAGCGCAAAAAAGATAAAAGCAAGTTCTTCGTTCTGAGGAAGGAAGTGGATATTGGGACTCTGCTCTGCTAAGGTTAACGATACTTTACTAACGGTTTTTGTTACTGTTACTAATATCTTATAACTTTTCAGATTACCCACGTATAATCAGAAAATTATCACATGTTCGAGTATTTATTTAATGAGTGTTTCATCTCAGAAAAAATAGCGTTTTACTTTTATCTGGCGGTCGGTACAATGCACACAGAGTGTTGTCACTTTTATTTGATGTTGCGAGTGTTCAAAGAATACATTCAAAACCCAGTGGTGCGGTTTTAGTGACATGAAAGTTGTGTTTGTTATTCACATAATTTATGATACCTTAGTGATTTCTTATACTAACGCGAACACAACACATTAGATGAAAATAATTTTACGGATTTCATCGCGTTTAATTTTCAATTTTAAATATCCGACGTTTCGAGTACTTAAAATTTGCAATATAACCGACCTAATTTTGGGCCTATATATGATGAAATGGAAGAACTCTTGTATAAATTACAAAATCAGTTTTATATATTTCATTTCTTTTTCTTGTAAATGGCTTATTTATTATATGCATACAATCAAGGATAGAAAAGAACGCACAATCCAACTTATGGTAAGTAAACCAATAAACAACTATATCTATCCTTGATTTATAATAAAAATACAGATGTGTTGTAACACCTGAGAATCAACATGAAATATCTCGTTATAATAAGTAAATATCTGCAATTCTCAGCGATCATTAAGCAAAATACAGCAGCATTAAGCTGCTATTTTACTCTGGTATTCTGTGAAAGCGTGTGCTTGTGAACATTTGCAAATCGTTGTAAAGATAAATGTGTTAAAGTATTGCACATCCTTTGAGAATCTAAATAAATAGTAGCTGCTTAAACTACTAATATAAATATATTTTTAAAGAACATTTATGTATGAATGATAAAATGCAGAAGAATTTATTCTAGCTGTCTTGCCTAGCCTAAGTTGAATAAATAATAAATTAAAAGCAAAGGGATAAATAGAGAAACCAACAGAGGTTATAAATATTAGTATTTAGTGACCTGACATTTTATATGTTAATCCTGTATCAGTGTTTATGTAAATGTCCCTTGCAGAGATCTCTGATAGGGCTTTCTATATATCCTCAGATTTTATCTTACAAGAGCTGCATCAAACATAAATAGGTTGAGACCGTAATATCACATGCGCGGTCAAAATCATTCTAACATTATCGAATACAGGTATCACAGTTTATTGAGGGCGGAAAAAATTAACATTTTTTTCGTTAATTCTTGTTGAGTTCTCATTAATCGTTAATGCAAACGACAAACGTTTATACCGGTAGGTTATTAACTCTTAAAAAAATAATTAGTTTAAAAAATGAATGTTGAGTTCGTCAACGTAGAAAATCGTTGTAGATGTGATGAATCTAAACTTGTTATGATTACATGATATTAGTTGAAGTGAAATAAGTTTTAAGACTATGTTTTAACTGTTCTGATGTCATTTTTATACTTTGTTATAAAATAACACCGGGGAAGCTATACAAAGCCTAAGAATCATTTTGCCGATGGAACATTTGCAACGACACGAAACGTACAAAGGTTATAAATGTTTTGTCACCTCTAAGAAAATTCGACTAAGGGCCGATCCCCAATTTTATTCAATCGTCATCGATAGGCTTTATTCGATAAATAACTTGACTCCAACCTTCACAGCAACCGTGGCCCCCAGGAACGTGGGTACTGTAAAGTACTCTAAACGTCGGGAATATAAAATAAGTAAAAATACGCGATAAAACCTGTAAATATTAGTTTTATTTAAAACGCACATTTTGCGCAAATTCTAATGTTGTAACAAAGTTTGTAGATTAAGTTAAAAAAAATCGTGCCTCCTAAGAGCTTCCATATCGTGCGCTGAGTTAATCGATATAATTATATAATAAAAGCACGAAAGGGTAGGCACTATCTTTTTTTTGAAATACCGTGGAATTGTTCTACTCAAATATTAATATTTAATATTAATTTTGAAGAAGAGTCCGCGATGCTATAAGTCTATCTATTATATAGAAGCGATAACAAAAAAAAAAACCTTTAAAATACACCTAGAAACACGTTATTTAATTACTATTAAAGCTATAATCATCGTTTTATTAATTGCTTCGTAAGCAGATTGGCAATTGCAATTTTTTCATAATTTTATAGTAAGTATCAGGAATACTTCGCTGTGCTGATACCTAGTTTCCATGTTACTGTGTGTGGTGGTTGGTCCTGAGCTCAACGGAACACCTAAAGTTGAAGAATCCGTGAGATCTCAATCGCTAACACTGAAGGCGGTCTTGGTTCTTACTCTGCGAAATGTACCAAGGTGAAACGGCTCCGTTTTTCTATGAAAGGACGCGTTTGTGTTTTCGAGAGTTGAACCTTGAAAGTTTTGAATATCAAGATATAAGAAACTTCAAGAACGTGTAAATAAATTTTTGATGTTAGTTACTTTTCCTTCTACAAATAAAAGTGTTTTAAAACACTTGCTATCTCGTGCGCACCCTACTAAACAATAAATATTTAAGAAGTGTGTATTATGTTTCACATTCAAGATCTCATTTGAAAACTAAAACTGTTAAAACTGCAAACCTTATGGACGCCACATACCGTCAGTTAAAACGATCAGTTGAACTGACGTACCTACATCCAAAAAGTGAAGTGTGGAATCTTAAGTTGAAATATTCAACTGAGGACAACCAACGGATTTTTTCGGTCGCACTGTCAGCTAAAACTGCTCAGTCGAACTGACGTAAATCCAAAAACTGATCATGAGTGTGAAATCTTAAGGGCGGATTCGACCAAAGTTAGTATAAGTCTTATCCTGCGAATAAAATCGCTAATTACTCTAGAGTTAGAGAACTTTTCGTTTTACCAAATCTCAACCCAGGTATAACTGACTATCCGAGAGTAAATCGCTATACTGCCAAAATTCATGGAGTAAACAAGTTATCCTAGAGTATTTTAACGGCGGCCGCTACATTTTGACAGTTGTTTTCGTATGCTTTGTTGTAAAAGTAGGAAATTTTATCGTTGTGCATTTATAATTTCTTGTACTTTTGTGATAATAGTAAGGTTTATTTTTTTTTAATAATCCAACGTTTACGAAATATGATCGAAGATTCTGACAGTAATGAAGAATACATTCCAAGGCGTCCACGATGGACAAGAGAAAGGAACAATTATTTCGATAACTATGATGACCGTGACTTCGTTATAAGGTTTCGATTGTCCAAAGAAGCTACTTTGTGTCTTTTATCCAAAATCGAGCATCAACTGGAATATACATCAAACCGGTATGTACACACCTTTCATTATATATTTGTCTACATAAACTTTGTTACACACCTACCTAGATATATTTTTTTTAAAAGCTATATGTGTCGCTCAAAGACTTAAAACTAAAAAAATGTACCTTTTTCTTTCAGAAAATTTTCAATATCTCCAGTAAATCAGTTGTTGGCCACTTTGAGATATTATGCAACAAACTGGACACAAACAAGCGTTGGAGACTACTGTGGCCTAAGTAAGTACATCGACAGCAAACAAAATTGTACACAGAGTTAGTGCTGCAATGGCTGCATTACATACAGAATAAATAAAATTTCCTGAATCGCCTCAAGAAATAAGATATGAACAAGATATATTTTACCAAATAGCTCGTTTTCTAAGAGTAGTTGGAGCCATGGACTATACACACGTTCGCCTCACATTCGTACCCTTAAGACTGGAAGTAAGTGGAGAACAAGCAGAGACATTTAGAAAGAGAAAAGGATACTACTCCATTAATGTGCAAATAATATGTAATGCCAAATTTAGAAATAACCGACATAGTTGCTAGATGGCCAGGTTTAACTCATGACAGCACTATATTTAATAATAGCGTTCGAAATGCACATTTTGAGACTGGTCGCTATGGTAATGCATTATTATTGGTGGACAGAGGATATGCTGCAAAGAGTTACACTACGACTCCATTAGAAAATCCAAGGACACCAGCTGAACAACTGTACAATGAGTCACAAATTCGTACTAGAAATCCTATAGAAAGGTGCTATGGTGTATTGAAAAGAAGATTTCCAGTGTTGGCACTTGGGATGCGAGTAAAATTAGATAAAGCACTAACTGTTATCATAGTCACATCAGTGATTCACAATATGTTGCGCAGACGAGGAGAACAACTTCCACCTGATGACCCAGAAGTGCTATTGCCAGCTCCATGGGATGAACTTATACAACTTGGCCAAATACAAAGCTTGAAATCAGCACAGCAATCTACTGGCCAGTTAGCACGCAATTCGTTAATAAGTAATTATTTTTATAGTTTATTTTATGTAGTTATGGAATGTGGCCATTTGATTGTAGTGATTCTTAATTTTATTAATCCAAATTTTAAAAAAGGTAAAGTAGTATAAAATAAAACGTTGAAATAAATAAATATAATATTTTATTGTTTATAAAATAATAAAATATGGGTCTTTAATTTTTCTTGTTTTAATTGTTCCCTTTTTATTTGTAAATCCAGATTGTGAACTTCATTTGAATGAAGTAGTTCCTTCTCAGCAACACTCTTCTGGAAATCAATTGCTTCCATTTTCTTATCATGCAATTTCTGCAATGATGATGAAGGAGCTACATATGTAGGTCAACTTCTTGAAACCCAAGATTTTTGTAATTTTCCTACTTGCTCATTGTTGTCATATTGAAGAGGTTTTGCAACAGTTCTTGACTTTTCGGGAGTAAAATCACTCCAATCCTAAAACAAATATTTATATTAAAAATGTAAACAACATAATATACCCATATGATATTTCATCTCATAAAAAACATTTAAATGATAAAATTAAAAACAAGTCTACTACCATGTTGGAACACAAATTATAGGAAAGTCTGGCTTTCTTTATTTGACAGGGCAAGTCAATCTTGCCATTCTGCAGCATGGCAAGAATGACAAACTTGGCTATACTCCGAACTACTTATGTTTAGCAAGTCATAACAAATCATAGCATATATTTACTATATACCATGGGTTGCTTGTATAAAGTATAGGGCTACAGAAATGTGCTGTCTGGCTAACTGGCTGCCAATCTGGCTGTCTAATTTACCTGCATTAATACTTCGTTCGAGTCAATCCCAGTCTTTTAAATTTCATTAATGTCAGTCTCACGATCTGTAACCAAATTTTAAAGGTATAACAATTTTGTATGGTTTCTCTACGGTCCTTGACTAAGCTGTAAGATACTAACCTTTAATACATAATTCTGGCTCCTTAGGCAAAATAACTTGAGATGTAGGAGAAGAAGGATATAAATCACTTGATCAGACCGCAGCATTGTACTATCAAGTGCTTAATAATAATAGTACATTGAACACCTAAAGATCTTTGGGATAAGCATGTTCCCAGTAGTGGCTAACACTATATAAATGTATGTAGGCATATCTCAGTCCGCTGCTCTTCCAGTTATAAACTCATAGTTACTCCTGTCCATATTTCTAATGTATACCAAAGATTTATAGGTTTTGCCTAAATAACTGGATCAACACAAACATTGATAAGGTAAGGCAGGATAAAAACTAACCTGTTTGGATTCTATGCATCCTCCTGTATGACTCCTCCTTTTTGGCCTTTTTTCATATACTCCCACTCATTTTTTAAATTTTCTGCTGTACGTGAGCATTGTGTCATTTGGCTATTGTATTCGTGGGATAAAATTTGCCATTCGGCTAATTTTTGCTTCATCGTAACACCATCTCTTTTTTATTTTCGATGACACGAAAATGTTTTTCTGCGAGTTCTAACAACAAACTCTTTTCCGAAGGTAACCAATTTGGGCTACGTTTTCTTTTTACTCCAGACATTTTATTTGAAAATATAAGAAATAAGAGTAAGGTTAAGATAATCAACTGACAACACTGACGACAGTGACAGTTGACACTATTATAATCCGGCAGACTTTTAATAGACAGAAAGTCTTGCATTGCGCTTGTAGGTGTGCTGCGCACACACATGTAAACTTCGCAATGTTGTATTGTAACTATATTATGTAGTGAATAAGATTTTTTCAACCAGTCACTAGTTGCCCGCCAACTGTATGGCACGTTCCGCTATAATAAATATATTAGTAAAAGATTTCATCTTTCATTATGGTCACCAATAGGCACCCATATGGAGTCAGCTCCTAAACTGGTGACCCCGACGTGATCAAGATGACCGAAGTGGTCTATGTGATGTTAATGCAGTAGTGGGCAATATTCGCGTGGTTGTGATCGGTGGACAATAGATATAGTAACATGAGTGCGCCGTTTCCGCCTACGTCACAGAACGTGCCACCCGTTCAAGACATCCAGCCACCTGCGCAACCGCCCATTATGGCGCCAGGTGTAGATGCAGTGTCCCTACAGTCTCGCCTCGCAGACTTTTGGACGGACCAGCCACGCGTATGGTTCGTACGCACGGAAGCTATCCTCGCACCTCAGAGGTTGAGTGATGAGGCGAAGTTTGACCTGGTCGTGTCTAAGCTAAGTAAGGAGGTTATCGCGCAAGTGACGGACATATTACTCAACCCGCCTCCTACCTACAAGTACGACGCACTCAAAGCTCGGCTACTCCACATCTATGAGGAGTCAATGTCGAGGCAGATCGAGAAGCTTATGAGCGAGCTAGAGCTGGGCGACCAGAAACCATCTCAGCTGCTTCGGCGGATGCGTGAGCTCGCTACTGACAAGGTTCCTGATGAAACCCTTCGCGTCTTGTGGCAGGGTCGTCTTCCGACACAAGTCCGAGCCGTGCTAACTGTGTCCGACTCCAAGGACCTGGACAACCTAGCAGCAGTTGCAGATAACGTCATGGAGGCTGTGCGGCCTTCCTATGCCGCCACCGCTACTTACACCGTGCCAGCGCCAGCATCTACTACCGCCTATGACTTGGCCCTGTTGAGAGCTGAGGTGGCTAAAATAAAGGCTACCGTGGACCGGATCGATCAGCAGAGGTCGCGGTCCCGCGCCCCTGATCGCAACCGGCGTCGTTCACAGTCCAGGCGCCGTAGCAGTCCCTGCCGTCCCCGGAAGGAGAACTACTTATGCTTTTACCATTACAGGTTCCGAGAAAAGGCCAACAGGTGTACGAAGCCTTGCGCGTGGAAAACAACACAGCCGGAAAACTGAGCAGCGAGGTACAGTCCGAGGGTCTTCAGGTCTGTACCGTTTTTCCATTCAATCGTTTGTGTGTGTCAGACAGTAACTCCGGACTTAGATTTTTAGTTGACACCGGTGCCAATGTGTCTGTTTTACCAGCCGTGAGAAAAGATCGTCTAAATCAGTGTAGTGAATATAAATTATACGCAGCTAACGGCAATGAAATCGCAACTTACGGTACCAAGACAATAGTGTTAAACTTAAACTTACGCCGACCTTATCGTTGGGAATTCGTTGTAGCAGATGTCAAACAACCAATTTTGGGCGCCGATTTTTTAGCGTACCACAAACTATTAGTTGATTTAAACGCGCGTAAATTAATAGATAAAACTACAGAATTGAATGTTTCGGCATCTGTTGTCAATGTATCTCAACCTAGTGTTAAAACTATTGATGTAAATCATCCATATCAGGATTTATTGTTAAAGTATCCGGACATCACTAAACCAGCGTCATTCCGAGAAACTGCGAAACACGATGTCGTCCACTATATAGAGACCTCTGGCCCGCCCGTGCACGCGAAAGCGCGCCCGTTGCCACCTGACAGGTATAAAAAAGTTAAAGAAGAATTTCGCATCATGCAAGAACTGGGCATCTGTCGTCCTTCAAAGAGCGCGTGGGCTAGTCCGCTCCATGTAGTTCCTAAAAAGAATGGAGATATAAGACCTTGTGGGGACTATCGCCAGCTGAATGCGATAACAAAGCCCGACAGATACCCGATTCCTCGCTTGAACGATTTTACTTTTATTCTTCCGGATAAAAAGATATTTTCAAAATTAGACATCAATAGAAGTTATCATTTTATACCTGTCGCACCAGGTGACGTGGAGAAAACCGCTATCATAACACCATTCGGACTTTTCGAGTTTCCTCGAATGACCTTCGGTTTGCGCGGAGCAGCACAAACCTTCCAGCGCTTTATGAACTCCATTTTACAAGGTCTTGATTTTGTTTTTTGTTATTTAGACGACTTACTTATAGCTAGTGACAACGAAGTTCAACACAGGCAACATTTAGAAATTATTTTTAAAAGGCTTAATAAATATGGAATTTCAATTAATTTGGCAAAATGTCGTTTCGGACAAACTAAACTAGAATTTTTAGGACACGAGATTAGTACCGACGGCGTCAGGCCGTTGCAAGATAAGGTTCAGGCAATTGTGGAATTTTCGAAGCCGAAAACTGTTGCAGAACTAAGACGTTTTCTCGGTATGGTCAATTTTTATCGAGCTCATCTTCCCAACGCAACTTTATATCTAACAGAATTAAATAAATATCTTAAAAGCTCAAAGAAAAATGATAAGACTCCCATCGTCTGGACGGATAGTGCGAACGAAGCATTTACGCAATGTAAGGCAGGTCTCACACAGGCCGCTACATTGACGTACCCTAGAGTGGGTTCCGCACTCGCTTTAATGACTGATGCATCTAATACATGCGTGGGAGCAGTCTTGCAACAAAAGGAAGGAGATAGCTGGAAACCATTGGGCTATTTCTCAAAAAAATTGACCACCACCCAACAGCGATATAGCACATACGATCGCGAGTTGCTCGCTATATACTTAGCTATAAAACATTTTCGGAAATTATTTGAAGGGCAAGAAATAACCGTGTATATGGACCATAAACCTTTAACTTTTGAATTTCAAAAGGTAGGACGCGATGAAAGCGAAACGCCTCGGAGAACGAGACATTTAGCTTTCATAAGTGAGTTCACTACAAATATAAGACATATAACCGGTACGAATAACATCGTAGCTGACACCTTATCGCGCATCGAAGCCGTGACTATGCCAACTGCGTTGAATTTCGATGACATTGCAAATGAGCAGCGTAGCGACAGTTATATCATGAATGTTATGTCTGGTTTAAATACCGATAATATTTTGTTAAAGGAACTAGTTATACCTATGTTAAATAAGTCTATTTTTTGTGAGATGTCTACTGATACAGCTCGTCCGTACCTACCGGAAAAGTTTCAACGCCTAGCTTTTGATAGTTTACATAATTTGAGCCATCCTGGAATTCGTTCTACGCGAAAGATGTTAGCCAAAAAGTATTTCTGGCCTAGTATGAATCGTGATGTTTCTTTGTGGGCAAAAACGTGCATACAATGTCAACGTTCTAAAGTTAACAGACATACGGTATCGAATCTGACTAAGTTTCCGGAAGTAGAGCGTTTTGAGCATGTGCACGTCGATATCGTTGGCCCTCTTGAGATCTCACCAGATGGTTATAGATACTTACTCACGATAATCGATAGGAGGACCAGGTGGCCTGAAGCTTTTCCGTTACGAGACATTACGGCAGAAACTGTTGCCAAACATTTATATGAAGGTTGGATTTGTCGTTACGGTTGCCCGATAAAGTTAACTAGCGACCAAGGTCGCCAGTTTGAGAGTAGTCTTTTTAACCAGCTGTTAAAAATGTTGGGGGTTAATAGAATTCGAACTACTCCTTATCATCCGCAAAGCAATGGCGCAGTTGAACGTTGGCATCGTTCTTTAAAAACAGCACTTTCAGCTCGCCTGTCACATGGGTCCTGGGTGGAAGAGCTACCCACAGTATTACTTGGGCTTCGCGCGGCCGCCCGCAGTGACTCAGGGGTTAGCGCCGCCGAGTTAACGTTCGGACGAAACTTACGTCTACCGGGAGACTTTTATGACGGCTCTTCGAACAACCGTAACGTCAATGATTATTGTTTAGTGGATAAGATTAGAGATACTATTCGTAGTTATAAGCCTACATCCGACGATTCACGTAACTGTCATAGTTTTTTTGTGCACAAGGACTTACGTAACTGTGAATATGTCTTTGTTAGGGACGATTCAATACGTAAACCTTTGAAACCACCCTACGACGGTCCATACCGCGTGATAAAAAAGGGGCTCAAAAGTTTACCTAATTCAATTACCCGATAGACAGGTACATATTTCTATCGACAGATTAAAGCCTGCATATGTATTAAAGGAATGTGATGGTAACGAAGCAACGCCACGCCAAAGTAACGCTGACAACGCAGCGGATGTGGCACCTGCGCATGTACGGTTTCCGTTACCACCGTCCACACCGCTGACGTCGTTGTTACCCGGCCCGAGCAACCCGATAACCGTGAAAACAACGCGAAGTGGTCGGATTGTTAAGTTACCTTCACGATTTATAAGCTAGTGTTAATATAAAATATATATTATACAATTACATGTCTAAATGATAATCAGGTTTAGTTACTATGGATGTGAAAGTATTATTTGCATTGTCAAGTGCATAATATTTTCATTCAGGATATTCAAGTTACATTATTTAAGTTGAATGTAATTGTAGAGGTATCGTGTTCAGTATTTTGCGTATACTGCACTTTCATATAGGTTCCAGGTAGCTAGTTTAGTTATAATGTATTTAATATAATTTCATTCGAAATACTTCCTTTGCGATAGCATTAGCGCGATAAGTTTTACGATTTTTACTATGGGTAATTTTCAAGAAAAACCAGTTATTGTTTCTCAGGCTCAAAATACTGTAGAGAATAAAGTGGATAATTTTCAAACATGGTTATATGTGATAGCCAGTTTTATGGGGGCGATAATCCTGTACACTATTTGGGTAAAGTTTAATAAGAAGTTCAAAAGCTGGCTTCGTCATCAGGTGTTAATGACAGGCGTTCCGATATCGGGCCAGAATATGGGTCAGATGATAGGTGCTTCTAGCACCAGTCTGCAGCATGTGCCCGCGCCCGCCGCGGCCGCCACCCCTTTCGCGGGGGGTCTCCGTACAGCCCTGCGCACAAGCGCATTAGCAAGTTTTTGTTGTTAGTTTTAAGTTTATATTCATTGTATAGTTTTAAGTTTTTTTGTATTCATTTTTTTGTAAAGGGGGGAAGTATTGTAGGTGTGCTGCGCACACACATGTAAACTTCGCAATGTTGTATTGTAACTATATTATGTAGTGAATAAGATTTTTCAACCAGTCACTAGTTGCCCGCCAACTGTATGGCACGTTCCGCTATAATAAATATATTAGTAAAAGATTTCATCTTTCATTATGGTCACCAATAGGCACCCATATGGAGTCAGCTCCTAAACGCTATATAAACAAATATATTTCAATTTTAGTTGGCTTACATTTTCATTCATTTTTTCATTCCCCAACTCTAGAGTAACAATACCCAGTATTGGCTACTCTCCGTTTGTGTTGGAAAAACGCAAACTAAATTATCCGAGAGTAAGACCAAGGAGTAAATTTATTCGAGGGTTACTTACTCTTGAGTAACATTGAATTTGGTCGAATCCGCCATAAGTTGAAATTTTTAACTGATGGCACTCCACGGAGTTTTCTGGGCGTGCTGTAATCCGCTGGCTTCAGTTCGTTTTAATTACTGGTAAGTACCTACTTTCTTAGTAGCTACATACATTATTTCTATGCTATTTAGATTTTTATTATTTAATATATTTAGAGAATTTCGTTTGACGGAGGATGAAGACTAAGGTTACTGTGATGATGTCACCTTCCTTATGAATGACTCAGAAGATAGGTAAAGGATCTTAGTGATACTACGTAGAACCATAGTAGTTTTTTTTTTCAACTCATTTTCAAAAAGGTTCATGAAGACCTAGATGACAACAATGATATCACCTTTCTGATTGTGCAATACGAAGGTGGATTTAGAATCTCAGTGACGCCACTAGATAGGACGATCGTATTTGAACTCATTTGAAAGGGCACGTAAAGACCTAGGTGACCTGGTTATGATCTCATCCATCTGATGGTGCATTTTAAAGGTGCGTATAAGATCTCATTGAGGGAACTATTTTTATATTTTTAATTTATACGCAATTTTATCTGTGATAAATTAAAAAAAACATATATATTGTACCCATTTGTGTTACGTAACTTAATACAATACGAAAAATTTATTATTTTACAAAACTCAACATATTTGATTATCAAAAAAATCAAATAATAATTTTATTAATTCTAGACTTTTTTCTTTTTTTTTTTAAATAACATTACCCCACACTAGGATTTTCTCCTGTATCGTGGAGGCAGTTTACAAACGTAATTTGCACAAGGACAAACATCCAGACCCGAAATAATTATTTGTAGACCATACAAATACATGGTTCGTGCGGGATCGAACCCGCGGCCCCCAGCGCAGCAACTCATCGCTAAGCCACTGCGCCACGGAGCTTGTCTTTTTGATAATTTTTTTACAATCTCAAAGTAAAAAGTTAACTATCGCGTTGATGGACGTTGAACGAAGGTGTGGCCACGACTTAACGCGTTAATTTGACAATGACACTAACAATGCCGTTTGCCGTTTGGCGATAACTTAAGTAGCGGTACATCAAAGAGATTATTGCATGAAATACTACGTTTGTCTGACTATGCACGATGCGCAACAGGGTCGCATTTATGGCTATGATGGAGCGGTATAATGAAAAGTTATTACGTTTCTTAAGATTCTGCAAACAGAGTCATGTTTGTGAGATCCGCGACTCAAAAGTTTTAAAAATCGTACAGCGCAAAATAATGCTTTGCGACCAATTACCCAATTATTATCTTTGAATAAAACTATCGAAGAATTAGAAAGACGAAGGAAAATCTAATGGGTTTTTATAGAACCAATTTTAACAAATATAAAAGTCTTCAAGGAACATTAACGCCGGTCAATGGCTTTGAAATTTTATGACGTGGAGAGTTCAAGTGTAGCCAATTTTATTGCATTAAATTTAAAGCAATACTTGGTGCGTTTATAGGCATTGATGTTTCCCGTTAGTGTAGTGTATGCTGGTACATTAGCGCGTTCGCTCGGGTGGGGTGACACATGGTCGCGCGGTGGGCTAAGCGTTAGAATATGAATATCGAGAGTCGATATTTTTTTTTAATAAAAAGGTTTTGTTTTTTATTTTGTCTTGTAAATCATTTAATCTACTACTACCCAATTTTCTGTACTCTATTTTATTCTATTAATTTTTCACCAGTTTATTTATTTGCTTATTATCTTAAAAGAAATGTAATTTTGTATAGTATATCTCTGTGGTATTAAAATTACTACAATCTACGAAACTTATAACTTTGCTAACTGTGTGTTTTGGCGGTAAAAATACTTAGTTAAAGGAAAACTATAATTAATAGGAACTATAATTTTCTATTTTCATACATTTATAATTTAATCATATACCTTTAAACGAGCAATTATTATATATTGTCATAGAATCTCGGAAACGGCTCCAACTATTTTCATAAAATTTAGTGTCCAGGGAGTTCCGGGGGCAATAAATCGATATAACTAGGATTTATTTTTAGGAAATGTCTTTTTTTTTCGTGTTTTCAGGCATTAAAAGCTGCTACAATATAAGATGGTAAATTTTGACACTGTGTTAATGATCGTAATAGCGCAAGTAGATATCGAGCGGTTGCGAAAACGTTTTTTCGCGACCGCTCGATATCCACTTCGTTTTTCGTCGTTTTTCACAGTCGTTTTTTCCAAGTTCCATTCTTTTGTGAGAAAATCTATTATTTCGAGCCCTTTTTTCAGTATTTTTTAAAAATACGAAAATTTTAATTAAACTAATTGCACTCATGATTTTTTATTCAAATAACCAGTTCAGTTTTTTCTATTCTATTCTATTTTTCTGTCAATAAGATGTTGATCTTATTGATATTTAAATATTATTCATGTTTCATCAGTATGTAATTTGTATCTAAATGTAATTTAAAAAAAAAAAAAACCCGAGCAAAGCTCGGTCTTCCAGGTACTTCGCTTAATAAATAAAATAAATGAACTAAACTAAAATGACTTACGGTTTTTTTTAAATAAAACCGATATATCGATTTTTTTCGATTTATAAAACTCCGATATTGACTTACTGTATGTTAACTTACGGTATATAAAACTCCAATATTAATATATTTATAATTATCAATATATCAAAAATACGATATTTTAAAAAATCTCACAGTCCTAGTTTGGACTGATCAGTTGAAATGATCAGTTAAACTGACCGTGTGTGTGGAAATTTCTTTGGCTTAAATCCATCTGAAATGATATCAGTTCGACTGATGACTTTAACTGACCATGTGTGGCCACTATTACAAGTGTTAAATAACTTATTAAAGTTAAATAAGATTAGCGCTGATTAATTTGATTGGTAAACATGGCTAGAAATAAGTCTGTTTAAATGGTATTTTATTGCTTATTTATTTATTTTATGAAAGTTATAAAGCAATTCTTTAAAAGTACAAAAATAACAACTTCTAATGAAACTGAAGTGAGTTAAGTAAGTGATAGGCTAGGGCACATCTGTGCCAAACGACTTAATAAAAACAGCGACGGGTCTGTTCTGCTTATTCGGGCACACATCCAAAACTTTTATAGTACGTGAGTTATTCATGCAGTGGTTTACACGGAGTATTTTAATTCTTTGTATAGAATTGTCACTTTTGGTGCTAAAATATTACGAATTTATTGTACATAAAACATTTTATTTAAGGATTAAGCTAACTACATATTTATGCTCATCTATAAATAATAGTGACAATAAGATATTATTGCCGTGTGGTGAAGGCGTAAGAGAATTCATCACCCAATTCCTTCTCGTGTGTCTTAAAAGGCGAATTTAGGAAATGCCAGATAAAATTAAGGCTTTTAATAGATGACATTGTCATAGATTCGAGACGTCTGCCATTGCGAGAGTCAATCCTGCGGGCTTGGGCTTTTTCATCTCTAAGAGGGTTAAAGTTATTTAGTTAGTGTTATTATGCTTGTAGTAGTTCAGTGCGTGTTTACGAATTAAAATGTAACTGAAATATATTGTTACGCGCTAAAATCGGCGCACTAGCGCCATCTAGTCTCGAACCGAAGAACTAAACTTCTTGAAGTTTAAAACTCGAACTCTCGTTACCTTCTGTTTACTTGAACATTCTGGATATTTTGCTAATTTATATAAGTAGGCGCTGCAAGATGCGATCGAGGTAGACTTGAACTCGGCGACACAAGCGAAGCTTCGGAGCGGAATTAAGTGAATTAGTGTGTTTAATCATTAGTGTTTTAAGTTTTAATTTGTGTAAAGTAAATTAAAGTGTTAATTTAGGTAATTTTATCGGCAATTTTTATTGTCACGAACCCTAAGCTCGTAACAATATTATTTGGAACACTAAAATTTACAACGAGCCCTTAAAGAACTTGGCTCCAATAAAAGAGGTGACTAAATTATATTTACCCGACTGCCTCAGGAGAGTTATATTTTCGAGATATGTCTATGCGTACTCGACTAGACGGATTTCGAAATGCGAGATGTCGCCAAATTCTTTTATTATTTCTGAACTAGCTGTGACCATGTGATTTCATACACATTAATATATGCTTTTTCATCTCTAAGAGGGTTAAAGTTATTTAGTTAGTGTTATTATGCTTCTGCTTGTAGTAGTTCGTGCGTGTTTACGAATTAAAAATGTAACTGAAATAAATTGTTACGCGCTAAAATCGGCGCACTAGCGCCATCTAGTCTCGAACCGAAGAACTAAACTTCTTGAAGTTTAAAACTCGAACTCTCGTTACCTTGCGCGTGTTTACTTGAACATTCTGGATATTTTGCTAATTTATATAAGTAGGCGCTGCAAGATGCGATCGAGGTAGACTTGAACTCGGCGACACAAGCGAAGCTTCGGAGCGGAATTAAGTGAATTAGTGTGTTTAATCATTAGTGTTTTAAGTTTTAATTTGTGTAAAGTAAATTAAAGTGTTAATTTAGGTAATTTTATCGGCAATTTTTATTGTCACGAACCCTAAGCTCGTAACAATATTATTTGGAACACTAAAATTTACAGCGAGCTCTTAAAGAACTTGGCTCCAATAAAAGAGGTGACTAAATTATATTTACCCGACTTCCTCAGGAGAGTTATATTTTCGAGATATGTCTATGCGTACTCGACTAGACGGATTTCGAAATGCGAGATGTCGCCAAATTCTTTTATTATTTCTGAACTAGCTGTGACCATGTGATTTCATACACATTAATATATGTATAATTTAAGCATTTTACATAAATATAATAAAGCGCATTAATGATAGATTATTAAAATTTTATACATAACTTAGTAATTTGTGTTTAACCTTCATTAAAGTTAGAATTTTATTAAACTGATTTCGTAAAAGCTAAAAGAAAAATCCTTATGAGCCCTCTTACATTTCGGCGATACACAAATTTCGGTATTTTATGTGACACTATGATATACTGTGAGTATGGCGACTAATCGATCTTGATCTTCCATACTACAAGTTTTTTTTTAAATGGAGTTCAGTGGATGGAAATCTTTTGTGTGTCATTTTTATGTTATCTAATTAATTTATTATATTGATTAAAACTACTTTTACGGATTTTATCGCAGCCATGGTTACGGGGAACTGAGATGACTGACGTCTCGATGTCATTGTTGTGCTGGTAAGCGCCCGAAACGTCGGGTATTAAAAATAAAAGTAATTAAAAGTAAAATAAACGCGATAAAATCCGTAAAAGTAGTTTTAATCAATATGTAGTGTTCGCGTAAATATAAGAAATCATTAATTTATTATAATCTATTTTGATATATTTTTAATTATTTATGAACCTTAGTTTTGAAATAAGTACAGATAAATATATTAATTGCTACGCATTACGTCGATTAATATATGATAATTACGTCGATTGTCTACCGATGTTGGTTAATAACCGATTATAGCTACTAACGGCAGCATAGTGGTATAAATAAATAAATAGTACAGTTGGAATCTGTTTTAATGAATAAAACAACCAAATGTAACTAATATTTTTTAATCAATAATTTCAGGCAGTACGCACTTTTCATAAAACTCTTGTAACTTGGGTAATATATTTAAAATCGAAAATCGGTCGTGTTTGTAGATTTTTAGTATATTTACCAGTAGTCCATATGGCAAGCATGCAGACATTTTTACTCTCCATTATTATTTCTCCAGAGATAGGATATTTCTTTTTATTAAGTATAGTGAAGAATTGATACTTGTATTAATTTTTCCCATTCCGACTGGTAAGAAAGCTCAGTTGCAATCAAAATAACTATAATGAGTTAACTATCTGGTATAATAATGATGTGCGAACTTTATACTAATTGAAATATACTGTAAGAAAGTAAATAATTCCAACGATCAAAAACTGCGGTCATCGTAGACGATGCTCTAGCACCCACAAAATAGCAGCGTCTATACTATTTATTTTTACTCTTTGTTCAGTAACGTTTCGCAAGCGCAGGTCATTCAGTTGTCATTGATTCAGGATCGAAGCTACTTTATTTTCCTGTTTATTTATTTATTGTGAGTGCATTGGGCTCAATGTACCACCTAAAGTTCTAGTTTCATTATCTAGTATATAGTTCACATTTCGGAAAGAAGGATCCAAGATGATTAGGCTCCATTTTGCAGTAAAGAGTGTGTTTTGAAAGCGCTGTGCTGTAACTTATTGTTTTAATATTTTATTTAGTATTTTTAACTGGTAGGAGAAATAATCAAGGACATATGCTGCGAAATTAATAAGCTATTGGTTCAAAGACGTCTTAATGATCAAATCTAATCAAATCAAGCCCCCTTTGTTGCTATCTCGTTAATTTATTGCTCTATTCAGTTTGAATATATCGTTAAATAATACTCGTTATTGCTTGTCGTATATATTTTACATTAAGCATCAGATAAGGGGAATTATAGTACTCTTAGCGTACGCAAAGTATTGGAATATACAATATAAAAGTAAACTGATATACCATAATGAGATCGAGATTTGGTGTTGTAGTTTCAGAAAACACAAGCAGGGAAAATATATCATTCTTAAATTTAAATAATTATATTTAAATAACAATTTGAATTATTTATGTCCAGAATTTATATCCTTCATTGTGAAATGTAAAAAATCTCTTATTTATATAACATAGTTATCGCAATAAAACTGCTGCTAAAGCTCCTACCTATTGTGCGTAAAAGACATAAACTAGTCAGTGCAGTATGTAGATCTGTTATATATATTTTAAGTAATGTTTGAAATTCATCGAAGATTGTATTTTCCTGCTCTCCTATTGTCAAATTTTTTAAGCTTTTAGTGGTATGGGACGACGGTTTCTATCATCAGACGTAATAAATCCTGTCCGACGACGTGAGTAGCGTCAAGGGTGCGTGATTGAAGCCAGGTATTTCCACATTACATTTTAACAACAGACACTTCAATTTCATTTATATGCATAGATTATCTTAACCTTACAAATTTTCCAACCGTATTTTATAAACTGTAATTCATATCTATATCTCGCTGAGCGCAAAACCTACTTACGTCATCGCGACCCTTGAGTAACGTAAAAAGCAGCTTAGTAGGTTGTAGATTAAATACACGCGAAATAAAATGTTAGAATATTTATAAATTAATTTGAATATGTCCGGTCAGTTGATTTGTATACATAGATGTGTCTTTATTAATAAAATTACACACTTAGGCTTACTCTCTTTCTAGGACAACGTATACTTAAGCAGTGATAGCGTATTAGATGGTAAAAATTTCAGCTTTGGAAATGCCTATTCAATATTGCCTTAAAAATTGCTTGAGTGACTAGTAAAAAGTTTCACCTGACGCTTACCATCAGGTGATGTATTCGAGATTTAATTTTTATCGTAGTCAATGAATCAAAAAGTTTCATACACATCCGATGCACTTTAATGAATCAAGATTGAGATTGCAACATTGCAAGGTGTTGGTCGATGACAAAATGAAAAAAAGTTGTTTATCAAAGATTAAATAATTATTTCGAAACAAATAATTTATTTTCAAAAGAGCAGGTAGGTTTCAGAAAGAACAAAACTATAAATAGGGCAGTTTTCTCATTTTTAAAGAGTGTTATGGTAAACATGGATAATAAAAATCATGCCTGCGCCCTTTATATGGACCTAACAAAGGCATTTGACTATGTTGACCACAATATATTGCTAGATAAGCTATTTGCCTATGGAGTTGGGGGAAATACGCATGATCTTATTAGGAGCTATCTTGGTAACAGAATACTCACGAGATTGTGTCCTCACAAAAAAATTATATGTGACTATGAATCAGAGTACAAAATCAATAACTTTGGTGTGCCACAAGGCAGTGTATTGGGTCCATTATTATTTATTATATACATAAATGATCTCCCGAAAGTAACAAGCAATGACACTATTTTATTTGCTGACGACAGTACAATTATATTTACAGGAAAAGAAAAAACACAAATAGAATTGGACATAAACAATACCTTAGATAATATTATTAAATGGTTGACTTTAAATAATTTAAAAATAAATTTGGAAAAAACTAAATTAATGACGTTTCGAAACAGAGTTCACAAATTAACGGACATGAAAATCTACTATACACAAACAAAAATTGAAGAAGTAGAGACAACAAAATTCTTGGGACTAAACATTGATTCTCAACTAAACTGGAAGTCACATACAGAGATGTTGTGTTCGAAACTTAATCAATACTCATATGCGATCTACATGTTGTCCAAAACTGCCAGTACATCCACAGTTTTAACGGCTTACCATGGACATGTTACTCCTCTTTTAATGTATGGTGTTATGTTTTGGGGCAACTCTGTGGAAAAAGAGTTGGTCTTTAGGGCGCAAAAGAGATGCGTTCGGGCTATATCCAGAATGAAACAAACCGAGAGCTGTAGGTCGATATTTTCAAAGATTAAAATATTGACACTACCGTGTATTTATATACTGGATATGGTGCTATTTGTAAGAAATAATAGTAACTTATTTGTTAAATTAAAAAGCAAGAGACACCCTTTCCAAATAAGCTTCATGTATAACAAAACTAAACTTTTAAACAGCAGTGTATTTTGTATGATTCCGAGAGTGTATAATCATTTACCCAACTCTCTGCTTGAAATTTCAAATAATAATTTATTTAAAAAAAAAGTGACAGAGGAGACACTACTTTTAGAAAAATTATATTATTCGGTAAGGGAATTTCTTGAAGACAAATTAATAGATGCAGTATTGTAACCGGCTTAGTGGTACTGTGACATTAATTAGACGTTTTATGTGACATTATTTTACAAAGTTGACATTGTGTATTAATTAGGTAATCTCATTTGACATTATTTTAATAATTATTTAGACACTATGATTTGATATGTAATAATTTTAATTTAATCTATAGCATATAATTAAAAATTTTCGCATGGCATGAGCCTAAATATGGCGATCAACAATGTAAATTGACCACTGTAACACCATCTGTACCCATATTGCGCAAATAAAGAATAAATAAATAAATAAATAAATATCTCTTATGTACGTCATCTTAATAAATGTAAACCATGAAATAGTAACCACTTTATCTATGTTCGAGACTATAGTTACAACTTAGTCTACGAGTCTCAAGAATGGAATATAACCTATAAGTGTCATTACAACTAAGTTGAAGGCAGCCAGATTATTAGTTCAAATTATGAGAAGCTGATCCCGCTTAAAGTACCTACGTAGGTTGCTGAAAATAAGTTTAAAAAAATAATAGCTTTGTTTAAGATTAATTAACCGTTTAGTGTTAAGGTTGATGGAAATTATTACTTCGTGTTACTGACGATAGACTTGCAATTGTCATTTACAAATTTATCCGATATCCGAATCAAGAATGTGACTAAGGGTTGTATATATATGCGGCCGATGGAGGTATACGGGTGGTGATGTCTGCAGGGATTGTATGGGGGACCTTGGGATGGTGTAAGCCCAACGATATTCGTATTGATGCTTGTTCCATCCTTTTAATGTGATGATTTCTTTCATTTACGCGAATACATAAATTAATCAAACTAATTTTAGCTATATGGTAGCACCATGCTGCAGCAATATTGTGGTTGTAGCACCAATGTAACTTTTAGGTTGGACACAAGTTCTTGTACACAAGAAGTGTTATTCTTGTGTACAAGAATAACACTTCTTTTTCAACCCTGTTGTCAAAACGTGCCGTAATTAAGACGGGATGAAGCGTAGTAATGTACATCTAGATATATTCGCTAGTAGCCTTGTTACGTTTTAAAGCAATTAACGTGTTTTTATTAATATTCAATGTATTTTTTATCTAGTTTATTTTTGCTACGACTAAGATTCGACCGTAGTTGTATTATTATGCTGTGTACACTTTTTTGGATTGCAGTTTAGATTAACACCAATATACTTTTAATTTTAGACCTTTATAAAACTACTGTCTGTTTGTGTACCTTATTCAGTAAAATAAAATGGGTTAGTTCAACCGTGGAAGTAACGCATGCTCTTATAGAATACTGGCGTGAAATAGCAGCTCAATGCTGTTATGTTTCATATGGTGAGTGTAGAGAAGCAGACACTCTTTTTACTGGAAATGAGATGAGTTAACTATCTAAACGTCGGGAATATAAATTTTTTACTGGAAATGAGACATTTTAATATAGTCCTCAGGGGCGGAAACGCACTTTCATTCTTAATTGAGGGTAGATGTAGATGTGTATGGGCCACCGTATCCACTTACCATCAGGTGGAATAAGTGATCGTTTGTCATGTTTATTCCATAAAATAAATAAATATGACAGATTTTATAGCGTTAATATTTAATTTAAAAGTTCAATGTTTATTTTATAAATTTATTAGTTTTATGCATATGAGTAACAATTTAATTCAGTAAAGCTCAATTTTTGTATGCTTCAAGAAAATTAAAACCAAAAAGGAATACCTTTATCATAGAGTTAGAACGCGTATAAAGAAAACCATTTTACTATTGACATCAAGCTCCCTAGAGTAAATGATGAGATTATTTTTTCATCGCGAGTGAATTTTATTGAGAACTTTGTTGTATAAGACGTTGCTATTTTCTTGAAAAGCATGTTACAATTTGAAATAATATCTTCACTATGTATATATACAAGAAGATATTATTTGAATATATATCGCCAATACAGTTAATGTTACTCCACTGCTTATCATAGGCCTCCCCCATACATCGCCTCATAGGTTGGATATTTGCCATTGCTGCCACACTTGACAAGCGGGTTGGCAACCGCAGTTTTCTCCAGAGAGACAGAGCAGAGACTCTGCTGTTCATCTCCTGACTTATTTACCTATGTCGACTCTTACTACGTCCACGGGTTTATATGAGATAGTGGATATTCTTAAAGTGCCACCACACGCGGTGTAGCTTGATATTTAATGGTAAATGGTAGTGCTAGAAATTGGTGTAACCAGATAATACGAAACGCGAAATGCCGATGTATTCCCAGCAACTTCTATCGTCTTTCCTCGCTGATAACTGAAAGATCCTTCTAAGCATGAATATTGGAAAAAAGAACTAAGAAAAAAATAGTTCGAAGCCATGTGAAGTTCGCCAACGCGTATAAGGGCAGCGCGGCGAACATTTCCTCGCCCTAAAATCCTCTCAGAAGTGAGAGTAGGTCTGTGCCCAGCTATGGGACGTATATACGTAGGCTGTAACTTTAACTTTTAATGAAGAGCTCTGTAATGTGCACCGTGAGACTTATTTAAGCTGTCGCTTTAGTTTTTTTAAGCTTTTAACGAGAATTATAAAACAGTTTGTGACTTAAGATAAGTTATATTAGTAGTATAGTTGTAGCACGAATGGATCGCCTCGACCGGGGAAGGACCACGCTCTCTTAGAATATCAGTGTAAAATAATAGCTTATTGCTGCTGTGTTTCGTATAGTGAGTAAAGAGAATTGGAGACGCTTTTTAATGGAAACGAGGCATTCCATCTTAGTCCTCACGGACGACAACGCATGTGCATTTTGATTCGTAATCGACGATAGATGTAGATGTCTATGGCCTATAGCAACCACTTACCATCAGGTGAACTGTGTGCTCGTTTGTCAGGTGACTGAAGTACTATAAATATTAAAGAATATTTTTATAGTACTCTTTCAAGAACGCTATTTTTAGAGCTATTTTTAGCTTTTTTAGCTATTTTTAAGAAAGCTTTTACTTAAAATAGGTTTATTTTAATACTAACTATGAGTAGAAAAGTTCTTTGGCAAAGCCAATAACCGAAATACTCCATACGTACGTACATTTATGAAATTTTGGGGTCTACTCGTCGAAAGTAAATAAATATCATCAATGGGGCCAATCATATATCTCAACAATGCCGTAAATTAATAGATTTCAAAACTAAATTTTGTCTGAACAGAATAACTTTAATTATTAATTAACGTAAATAGTAAAATGGAAATAACGCGATTTTACTAACTTGTTCCTGTGGCATATTTTATCGATTCAAATTTATTATCATTAATTATCCAAATTTCAATAATCAACGTACAATTGTCCAAGAATGTTTAAGACAATATCCTAAAACGAACAGGCAGAGACAGAGACACCCAGGTGAGTCTATAAGTGATACAGAGTTGCTAATTTTAGTTCGGAACAGTACTAAGGATGTTCCTAAATTAAAGCCCACGCAAGCGATATATATGAATACCAGCGTAAAATAGTAGCTTAATACTGCAGTGTTTCGTAAAGTCAGTGTAGAGATCCGGATAATCTTTTTTACAGGAAACGAGGCATTCTATCTTAGTCCTCAGGGGTGACAACGCATCTGCGTTTTGATTTTTGATCGATTATAAATGTAGATGTGTATCCACTTACCATCAGGTGGACTGTGTGCTATTCTGTTATTCTATATAAAATATATTTTTATGGATATTACTTTACATTACAAAGTACTCATATATCTATGTATAAGCTTGATACACGCAGCAGCATGTTCCATTTTTACGTAGCTTACATCTATTTCGGGTCAGGGTATGTCGAATCCCTTGCGCCTAGTTCTGTTCCCTTTATACTGACAAAGCGAATGAAGAAAATTCTTGTGTCGTAACAACGTTAAATTTAACAGATAGGCAAACCCCTCCCCCATTCTCGTGTCCATAGGTGCTGTAAAGTCTGAAAGGGAATATAAAATTAAAAAAACTAATTTTCTTTAAATGTATTGTGTTGGTGTAAAAATAAAAATCATGAACATTTTGTACTGTAAGAAAAACATTTCAAGGAAATTAATAATTCAAGGAAATTATTGTAACATATGTTAAAGTGCCAAACAATCCATTTGATAGTAAGTTCGTAAGTTCCTTGAACCTTAACTTTGACCCAAGGACGCTACGCCTACGCATGTACGCCGGGACAGTCTTAACCGCGGACATAATAAATATGATTTATAAGTCAATATAGGATACATCTACATTAAATCAACCACATTCTTTTATTGCTTATTGCTTAGTGTTTTCTTAGAGAAAGTGACTTAAAATATGTCATAGAATGACAGATATCAAAATTATTTTATCCTGTACTTATGTACTGTTTTCAAAAATAAGCAATCTTCTTCATCAGCGAGTAAAAGGTTCACTGCAAGAAGTGAGTCTGGCTATTGGCTGTTACAGTGCCAGTCATCACGCAGCACCTACAACGCTGCTGCTTGTCGTCAGTCTGGGTATTTAAAAATGCTACTGCTCAATGTAATACTACATATATACGTATATGTTATGTATATGTAGTACTAAAAATCGTAAGTGCAGGTAAATATAAGTTTCTGACATTATTTACGATATTAGCGGTATGGATCTGCATCATTATTAAATAATATTTTTAGGGATAACCTAGCAGCAGTACACACATTGCTGCGTTTTGCATTGAAAGTTCATGGCATTCCAACTTCGTTATGAAGGAAGGGTAACGTACCACATAACTTTGTATTTTATTTTGCCATTTTATGGATTTAAGTAGCTATCACTTATCATCTGTTGGAATGATATTTGATTTTTTTAAGGAAATATTACGTAGGAAGCACTTACGTAATGTGTTCGATATACCGTGGTATTCTTGTACTTCATGTACTGCAAAACGGCTTGTAATTAAAACAAAATGATGTGTTTTTAAATATAGAAACCTATCACATGTGGTTACCACCTACCTACCATCTGGTGGGGTTTATATTATGTTTCAATTTTACGGCAATAATAAGAGAAGAGAGGAAACACATAAGAAAGACCTTGCGTGGTGACCATGGAAAATATCTCTCTATGAGACAATCTGTAGGGCATGCCTATGTTCAGCAGTGGACGGTAACGGTAGCGGTATTATAAATAATAAAAATAAACACAAAATTCATGATATTTTTCTTATTTTTTTTTAAGAAACACTGACAATAAGATTTTCTCCGGAATCGTTTACATACATAAATTGCACAAGGACAAACATCCAGATCCCGAACCATTACTTGTAGGCCATACAAATACTTGTTCCGTGCGGAATTCGAACCTGCGGCCCTCAGAACCGTAACTCATTGCTAAGCCACTACGCCACGAAGTCATGAATATTGTGTCAAATGGAATGTATGCTATATAATGTCGAATAGAATGTACAGAATCGAGTATTCAATTTATATCTTTAATTTTCTGCTTTTTGCTTTTAATAGGTACTTTAACGATCTCTAACAGTTACTTAATTGTATACATTCAAAAATTTAAAATTAACAAAGGAGTTCTGTATTTTAAAATAGGACTACACTTTAGAGTTATAACTCTCAAATACGTTTATTCTTACTATCCAATTAAATGAAAAAATTGAAGACTGTAAAAAAATCTAAAAATTCAATTTAAATAAAACGTTTTTTGATATGACGATTTTCTATGTTACATTTTCGTTAATTGCAATATATTACAAATATTACCAGGTCAAAACTTATTTTTAATTTTATTACAATTTAAGTTTAATATTTACCTCCTTGCAAATTTATTTTCTTTTTTCAGTCTACGCCCGCGGCTAAGGTAGCGTATTAAGCGCTGAATTACAATTTGTTTACAACAGTTATTCCTAATCTTACCGTTTTATTTTGGCCGAGGGAATATTGTTTCGTTTACTTGCAGTTTATATGTATTATGTTGAATGTTTTATCCAACTTCAATAATTTTACAGTTGCCAACGCTTATTCACATTCATAACAGTTATTTTATTAGAAATTAAATGAAGATGTCGGACGAGATGAGAAGAGAAAACAAGACATATTGGGTGCGTTTGGCAGAAAAAAGCGCTAGCAAGCGCTTGTAAGCAAAATGGCTATCGTAAGCGGTAAGCGTTGTCAAATCGTAAGTAGCTATTTTCCTCCAGGACACGATGTTAGTTTTAACCGGAGAACCTAACCTAATTTAAATATATGTTTGTAAAGTATTCATATTAAAAACTTACCAATCATGATTTTTTATTAACATGTATATGTTTATTCAGTCATTATATTACATAAAACTAAAATATTGCACAAAACAACTTATAAACTCTACTTCAAAACAAACAAATTAAATAAGCAAAATGGCGGATTGTGTCAGCGCTACTGAAGTAGCAATCGTGTCCTGGCCGAAAACTATTTCAGCGCTTGTAAGCGCTTGCTAGCGCTTTTTTCTGCCAAACGCACCCATTCTCTAGTTTCTGCAGCCTTGTGACACAAATGAGCACACAGTTCAACTGATGGTAAGTGGATGCTGTGGCCCATAGATATCTACATTTATTTTCGACTAAGAATCAAAATGCAGATGCGTGGTCACACCTGATGACTATGATGGAATGCCTCGTTTTCAGTAAAAAGGGTCTCCGGTTCTTTAAACTCACTCATCTGAAACTGTGACCGCTAATACATCTCGAGTGTGGTGATTAAGACAAAGAAGAGAGTTTAACTTAATAATGCTAACGTAAAACTATATGGCACTAATTATTGTTTCAAAATAAAACACTTATATATTAATTAAAGCCCAGAAATATAAAAACAGTTAATTAATTAACATCAATCATTACGACATTTTAACTCAGTTAATTGCATTAGTACCTGGATGACCGAGCTTTGCTCGGTATTTTTTTTGGAAATCATGTTTTTTGTAAATTATATTTAGATACAAATTACATACTGCTACATTACATATTCCACTTGAGCTGTTATAACCTTTTAGGCAACGGCAAAATTTACTTTCGTATTCTAATGATATTGCAGCAGTTTTTAGTTGTCTAAAAACATGGATACAACAACATTTTCTAACCGTTTCCGAGATTCTACTAATACTTACACATGTAGTATTACATTGATCACAGTAGCATTTTTAAATAGCCTGACTCGCGTCTTGCAGTGAACCTTTTACTCGCTGATGAAGAAGATTGCTCATTTTTGAAAACGGAACATACAGGATAAAATAATTTTGATATCTCTTATTCTATGACATGTTTTAAATCACTTTCTCTAAGAAAACACTAATAGATGAGCAATAAAAGAAGGTGTTTGGTTTAATGTAGATGCATCCTATATTACCTTATAAATCATATTTAATATTTAAATAATACTAGTTTTTACGAATTTTATCGCGTATATTTAACTTTTTAAATATATATTATGGTGTTGATCTTTATCTCCGAAAGTCAGGCTTGAAGAAATCTCAACTCCAACAACTGAAGGCGATCGGTATATTTCAGTAATATATTTCGGGAAAAGGTGGCAAGATGAGCTACTAGAGGTGGTCAGTACATTCTAGTGATACATTTCGGAAAGAAGGATACAAGATCAGCTTACTCCTTTTTGCAGTGAAAAGACACGCTTGTGTTTCGGAGGTGTTGAATTTCACAAGATTGGCATCCCCTCATTGGGAGAATGCTTGTAGTTTGTGATTCATACGCTCAACCATAGCTTATCTTTTGATAATGATGTCTCTCTACAACTATGCTTTCGTCTAAGTATCAATCGATACCGGATACCTATATAACCAGATCATTACTATGCAACAGGAAGAAATTTGTAGAGAGGAGAGACCCTAACGCCCTATACCTAAACACTATACCTATCTGTATTTATAAAATTAACTTTAATACTCGATTTAACATCTAATCTTCAAAAGCTCAAAGTACTTAGGGGTTATTAGCACGAGGACTAAGTGGTCGCCAATATCTACTTGTTTCACAACATTAGGTCGAATTAAGAACTTCTAGCGTAAGCCACGCCTATATTGCGTTATCACTTGAGAATAGTAGGAAGCACTTTCCCTTCCCTTGATGTCTCGAAATCCTTTGAAGGGGTTTGGCATGCTAGCCTTTTGGGCAATCTTTAAGCGTACAGCTTATCCACCTGACCAGTTTGATCGGATAAAGGGCTTCCTGAGAAAACGGTCTCTCCAAACTTGGAGATGGATTTGGAATAGATTGGATATTGGCGGCCACTTAGAAGACGAGGCTCAAAGATACAGGGGTGTAACTGCACCAATCTGATAAATAAGCTTAGCTTTTAGCTTAGAATAAGGTCCCTTTTTCGCTGATATTAACATTTTAAATAGTTGGGTATTACCTTCTATGCACATCGAGTTCGAGCATATCGTATCTGTGAGGGACGCGTATAACCATTTTTTGCTTACGAAATAATAATTTGCACAAAATAATACAGCTACGGGTTAATCTAAACAAAAGGCACAAAACGACGGCTATATTTAATTTTTTAATGATTGGTACTTGGTACATTACTACACAGACAGACTCACTATGCTGAAGTTTTAGTAAGTGTTTTTGAAACTTTCTTTTTTATTATTGCGAGTCCAGCTTAATAAATATATGTAATATGTACCGCCACTTTTATAAAATAAGTGGGAAAAACTAGCACACAGTCCAACTGATGATAAGTGGATACTGTGGTCTATAGATATGTACGTTAATCCTCGCTTAAGTATCAAATTGCAGATGTGTTGTCAACACACGAGGACTAAGATGGAATTTCTACTGATGCTTACGATATGTTTTAAGTAGTTTTTATTCTTAGATATACATGTTACTCTTGTAAACAGTGTTATAGTGAAGATTTTAAAAACAAGAAACAAAAGAACTCTAGGGTTAATACATTTTAAAACTGGTTTACTTATATTTTTCTTATTTTTTTTGGAATTTAGAATTTTTCAACTAGCTTGTGTATTTTATTTTACAAAACTTGAGCATTAGTGTTAACGATAAGAAATAACTTTACTTTTTACTCCCATACCTGACTCGGAATAATTCAATTACCCATTACATAGTAAAACGATAAGCTAATCGCAGAGAAATGTATATTAGTCTCCAGAGTCACATAGTTTTTATAATGCTTTTTAAAATAGCCAAGCCTACTCAAATTTGTTCACAATCACGTAATAATCGTTACATCTGGTACAAGAAGGGTTTAGGCGAGGAAACACCTCTGAGTTTTCGCGAACGTATGTGATATTATCTAGCAAAGCGCCTTTATCTTATCCGAACTTGAGTACTCTTCCATGCCTTCAATATTAATACTTTGGAGCACCCAACTAAGGAGAGACCTGGTTGAAGAATCGCATGCGCATCCCCTTGTCACAAGTGTTAGCTTTTGAAATTTAAATTTCATTGTGATGTCCCATGTGTCATTAATGACACTTGTCGATGGATTTATTTTGTCAGTAAAAGGCCGACAAACACGATTCAACTTATTTTGTTATGAACAACGTTACAATATCAATAGTGAGTGTTAGTTAATAAATTATATTTTAATTGGTATTTAATATAAGCTTAAAATTTTACTTTTTCTTGTTATTCAACTTTATAGTACTATTTATATGGATAATATAAAATTTGCCATTACAAATTCAAAATCTAAGAACGTAACAAATTTTCTTTCAATTGAGTCAAAGATCACTGAATATACGTAGTCCGTAATATATAGGTAAGAAGTATAGGCGCAACATTTTGTTTCTGCACACAACAAACGCGAAGCGGGGATGTGTGCAGATGGTGCTCTATTGTCACCAAATCAAAAAATCGCAATCCACTCAAATCACTTCCACCAGCTTTTTATTACACTTATATAATAAAGAAAGCACACCAATAGCAATAGGAGATTTTAATTAATACTTCTGACGTAGTAACATAAATATTTACTTCGATTATTATTTAAAAAAAGTTAATTAAAATAATTTCACCTGGACGTCAGTAGGCTGGTAGATATCACTTTGATCTATTTTTTTATTAACTTTAGATTAGGAAGCCTTTTGAATATTCCTATTGTAAACCATCCCCTTCATTAATATTTGAATTTTTTTTGGTAATAAAATACGAATCACCGGTATCAAGCAGTCAAAAAAAGTTCGTATTAATTAAACAGAAACAACTTTTTTGCAGCTTCAAGCGAAATTACCGAAAAACGTGGTGATTAATAAAAGTAATTTGATTATTCATACATTACATCACCTGTCGCGTTGTGCGTTTTTGGATTTTCCAAATTTCTTTATTTTATTTTAGTGATGCAACGGAAGTATCATATCGGAAGTAGAAACGGAAACAGATGTTAAAAATATTTTTTAGAACGGAGAACAGATGCGGAAACGGAAATAATACTTATTAAAAATACAAATAAAACTTTTAATTAACATTCAAAATTAAGTAGTGGTAGTTATATTTTATGAAAAGTAGTTCGGCCGCTTTTACATCTAACAATCTGTTCTAGTGTTCTTCATACATAAGTCCAGCTCCGATAAATAATTGCTCACTGGCGATGCTGCATACCACCTATACAACAAAGCTAAATAGGCACTGAAATTTGGGCAAACCTTTTAAAGAGCCACATTTAGGTTTAGCGAGTAGGTAATTTAGTACAGCTCTAGCACGAAAGTACGACGTAAATAAACTTTGAATCCGAAATACTCATTAAAGTTTCTTTAAAAGAATTAATATAAACTTCAAGTAAAAAATAAATAATATAAACTTCACGCGAACATAACTGCTACCTAATTAATTTGCAAATCTAAGTAGTAACAAAGGCATTTATTTAAAATTATTTTGAACTGGAGAAAAAACGTTTTAACTAAAATCTGGTTTTAATTATAACATAGGAATAAATTTAATAAATAAATAGGTATGCAGTTCCTAATTTCTCATTTGTTTTTTTAGTTTGCGATGAAAGTTTTAGAGTTTCAAATAACTTCTCAAACTCTGCAAACTCTTCGGCGTTTAAGATGGTTCTTTAAAGCGGTAGTTGTGCAGCCTTTTCGTGAGTAAATTTTTTGTCATATAATTTACATTTGGCTGTTAAATCATTAATCTCAAAATAATAGTTCCAAACAGGACTTGTTTTTGACTTCATGATTGCACTTAAATTACACACACGACTTAAATTTCTAACTAACTAAAAATACAATAAATCTATTTATGTGGGTGCGTTGCTGAGTTCCGTTCAAAATTCCGTTATAAAACTTGCGGAAACAAAAGCAGAAACGGATGTTAAAAACCATGCAGAACTTCCGCAGTTGCGGAAACAGAAACGGAGTTCTGTTGCATCACTATTTTATTTAATACAGCGTAACAATGCGAAAAAAATTTTTGCTGAATATTTAAAGTACTAAAGACAACACTAGAATAATTAAAAAAATAGTAACATTATTATAGACGCGCTAAGACCTATACCTATCTGTATTTATAAAATTAACTTTAATACTCGATTTAACATCTAATCTTCAAGAGCTCAAAGTACTTAGGGGTTATTAGCATTTCAAACATCGACATAAGAAGGTATTAGGTAAGGATTATTTTCATATAATCTGCGTTTTATGTAACCCATTAAACTTTCCATAAATTTTAATCTGAGCAACGCTAAAATATATTAATGGATAAACCTGACTGCTTAGATGCCACACCTTCATTGGTTTGGAAGTTTGAGCTACTGCATTATCCTGTTATTTGTAGCTGTTACAACCGATTTTTAACGCTTGTGGCAGAAGATAATTCTGAAAAGCATCGCGGTAGCTTCTTGAATCAAAAATTAAAGATATAACTGTTTTTTTTAATTATATCAAAACCTGATTACACTATCTCCACTATTTGATAAAAGTTAGTCTCTGGTGTAAACCATGCCAATAATATTTGTAACCAATGGTCCCATATAAACTAAATTTGACTTTGTCTTTTGTCTGTTGTAAAGTTAACGTAAAAAATACTAATGTATATTTAATTGCGTAAAGTTTTCAACACATTAGTCGTCAAATTGATAGCGCAATACTGTGTAAGGGACAACGTCAAAATAAACGATTAATAGACTATGCGTTAGAAGCGTTGTAAAGATGTTCTTAGATTTGAAACACGCAATATTAACAATCAATAAATTTAAGTACAAAAACGGTAAACCAGACAACCACAAACATCGTTTGTACCCAACTTGGCCTCATTTTCACATATATGTTTAAGTGGGATAGTATTTACTGCGGATTAGATATACAATCCGCTCCTAAGCGTGGTGATTACATCCTCTTTGTTCTGAAGACCTCGACTGTTACTTTAGGAACATAAAGGTCATAGACAGAACTTTCACGGTGCCTGAATTTAAAACACAATTTAAAATTTATTCTCGCTGCATTAGTTCTGCATTTTATTTTGATTAATAGAGCAGTATAACGATTTCAATTAGTTTTTCAATAAGTTCTTACGCCCGTTATTATTTGACTCGTTTGATGGCTTCTGAAAAAAACCATATGGTATTTGTTCGAAAGTAGCTGCACCAAAATAATTTTCCGTATATTCAGAGGGTACCATTGAATAAAAAATATAAAAAAAATATAAAAATTTAAAAAGGATATATAAATGTATATTACATACATCTAACAATTATGGATGTTTACTATCTCATTTAGTGGACAAACTCAAAGTTTCTGATGTATCCCACACTTCTTGTAGAAACTGTCATCGCCTCGGCCGTTTATCAGGAAATAAGTCAAAGTTTGTGTATAATCAAGTATGGTTTTCAAAAACCAAACTTAAGGGCACAGGTGTCATAATATTCGAGTTCCCAAGAAAAGACCAGACCAGGCAGAAGTTTTGAATAAGTAAATGATGGTTATACCCACACTATAGCTCCTGACGGTACGCTTCAACAAGTTGGGTGCATGGCAGGCAGAGCTAGACGTTATTCCAGTAGTTTCAGCAGCTGCTTTACAAGTACAGGTGGCAGTCATTGGAGGAAGTGGGTATGACAAAGTAATTGAATGCTCATAGAGATTCACGAAGAAGTAAAATTTCATAGAGAAATCTTGTACCAAATGTAACGTTAGCATTTGTGCCACAGACTAACAATATTTGAGCCCACGGTAAACGTCGTACGTGTTTTATACTTTTTTGTTCATAGAACATTATTTATAATTTTGTTGCGTAGGTATTATTGTTGCCGGAATAGCATTTATTTATATTTAATATTTTCAAGTGCTACATGTTATTAAATTAGTCTACTGGTATACTTATTATTCCTTCTATTTACTGTTACTTATGTTATCATAACATCCCTCTTGTATAAACGCTAGTGGAATGAATGCAGTTCAGGTTTAGTTTCATAATTTTTATTTTGGGTTTTTTTTATGAGCTTTTTGTTTAAGATTTTTTTCCTATTATCATTATTTAATTAACGTCTAGTTTTTGTAAAGATAATATTTCTTTAGGTAAGACTTATGATAATCAAAGTTCCTCATCCTTCTGCATTTGATTTATTGAGTAGTGACGTCAGTTTTGTAAGCATATCATCTTTAAAAAAAACTCTTGACTCCAACTCTTGACTTAAACTCTTATACAGTTTAAAAAAATCAATATTGTGCATATAAATGCGTAAAGTGTTCCAGCTCATTATCCCGATATGCAGGCCGGATTTGATGGTAATAACATTCATGCGATTTTAGTTTCGGAATATGGTTAAAGCCGTCTTCCATCTATTTCCTATTCCCTTCCAGAATTCCATTTAATACGTAATGACCGGACTATTTGAGGCGGTGGTGCTGTGATTTTCGTTCTGCGAAATATATAGATCAAAGATTTAATTAGTTAGACGCACCCTTGACATAGTATGACCACTCCTAAATGTGTTTATTCTCAAATGAGTGAGCTCACTCATTCACAATCAGTGCTCATTAGTGCGCGGTGACAGCCAAATGTTGCACATTGGAACTAACGCGCTGATTTCACCAAAATAAAAAACTCTCAGAATTCTATCGTGTGCCTTTCGAAAGTGCAATAATAATTTTAAAAACTCAAATAAAGCCTAAGGTACATTTCACTCGTAAGTATTGTTGCGCGCCACAGTTGAAGGCACTAGCGCCATTTAGTGTCGGGGAGCAGAGCGAAGAGAGCTTTCTAGAAAATTACATGCCTGAACTTTCCACCAACAGCGCCATCTAGTATCGAATGGAAGAACTAAGCTTTCTAGAAAGCTCCACACTCTAACGTTCTGCACGGGGGTCGGTATTTGCTGGAATATTCTGGATGTTTCGGTGGAAAAGGCCTATATAAAGTCGTTGAAGTTCGCGACCGGGGCAGTATTAAATTGGCGATACAAACGAAGCTTCGGAGCGAAGTAAAGTGAACTAAAGTGATCAGTGCGATTAATTATTAGTGTGTTTTAATTGGTGTTCGGTAATTAAAGTGTCAATTCTGGTAATTCAATCGGCAGTTTTTACTGTCATGAACCCTAAGCTTGTAAGAATTGGTGTCAGAAGTGGGATAAAATCATGCCGATTTTACCGAAGGACGACAGGGAGGATGTCCGTACCCGAAGTCAATCGACCAGAGATGATTTGGTGGTCTAACGCCACAGACGTCTGAGGGCCCGTCAGCAGCTCCTACGTCTGTAGCACCTGAATTAGATGCTGCAGGAGCAGGGTCGCCGACAGGAAGAACAGGCTTGTTGGTTGAAAGAGCAGCAGGAGGAACAGGCTTGCCGACAGGAGGAACAGGTCCGTCGGTTAGAAGAGCAGCTGCAGCGTGGACAGGAGGAACAGGCCCGTCAGTTGGAAGATCAGCAGATGGAACAGGCTCACCGATTGGAAGATCAGCAGCCGGAACAGGCGCGCCTATTCAAAGAGCAGCTGCGGGGCAAACAGGAGGAACAGGACCATCGGTTGGAAGAGCAGATGCTTCTCATAAGGGACCTACACGCTACCTGTGGGTAAGAGATAAGGGAGGTGAAGGATAGGAATGCTCTACATGATAACCGCCTGTCACCCGAAACCCGAATCGAGGAAGCTGAAACCTGAATCAACCATGTAAACTATCGGGTTGAAAACGTTATGGCTGACGTGAAGAAAACGCTGAACGACCTCAAACTTGGGGATGGAATTAAAGCTCCCGTAGCAGCTACAAAAACTTCGCTACGTGGATTCAAAGTGCCCCCATTTGACGGGACTTATTCCTGACCGGCCTACAAAGTCCAGTTCGAGGTTGTCATGAAAGCGAACGGCTGGAATAAAAATCAGGCCATGACTGCTCTCACACTGAGCCTGCGCGACCAGGCCTTAACTGTTCTAGAAGCCCTCGGTAAGGAAGTAACTTACGAGCAGCTCCCTGAGGTACTGGAGGCTAGAGGCGACACTCACCTGGAACATCTCTTTCGTGCGCAGCTTAAAGATCGCGTGCAGCGCATCAACGAAAATCTGCAGCAGTGGGCCCGTGAGGTGGAAAAGCTGGTGCGAAAAGCCGGTCTGTACCTGCGCTCATTGAAGGGAACCTGGTGCCGACAAACATCGACGGCATCCGCGACCTGGAATTCAAAGCTGCTGTGAGGATCGGATAACACGTGACGCTTAAGGAAGCCTTTTTTTATAAGTGCGAGTAGCTATGCAGATCTAGGGAAAGAGACCAGTATCACTGCGACGTAGAAGATCTATTGTGATCGCTGAAATGGCTATAGTTCACGGCTAAGCCCTATGTCTTGAACGAATAGAAGGAGTTGATTAGCCGTGAGCAATTTCACTTCTTTTGGGCGGAGTACATAGTTTCCCAGATGATTGTTACGTTTGCGCATTAAGGATTCGCAATCAGTTAGGATGTGTAGAGGCGTTTCTTCCGTTATAGAACAGAACCGACACATCTTTGAGTTGCTTAGTCCCAGGATCAACATGTGCTTTTTAAGACTACAGTGTCCAGTTCGGGCTCTTGCCAGAATGCGCAAATAATTTTTACTTAATCCCACGGCTTCTGAAGCAAAACGATCAAAAGCCCGGATTAAGATAGAAGGAACGGAAGAGACCAGATCTTAAGTGATTTATTGTGATAAAGAGTTTCAAGGGTCAATCGGGCCCGGCTTCTTGAGATTCCACAAAATGGCTCAGGTCCAAACTGTACACAGTCATTTCCCGCAATTTCGTTGCCTACGATACCCTCGTGACTCGGAACCCATCTTAAAACGACCCTGTTGTTACATCCCAGAGCGTTTAAACGATTCACGCACTCTCCAACTAGCTTCGAGTTCACTAAGTTTGACCTCAGCGCTAGAAGTGCTGCTTGACTATAAGAATTTATGTAAATTATATGATTGACGTAGTGTTTTTGCAGATTGATTTCCGCACACCGAAGTATGGCGAAAATTTCTGCCTGGAAGATAGAGGTGTATCTACTTAAATTCAAGCTAAGTTTGAATTTGGGGCGTTCCTCGTAAATTCCAAAGCCTATGTCGAGGCCTATTTTAGACCCATCGGTATACCATATGAAGCTACCGACCTCGCAGATAACCTGGCCATTCGGCCAGTCTTCTTTGGAGGGTAATTCCACTATATACTTTTTATCAAAAGTGTGTAGTGGACGCATGACATCTGAGATCATGCATAAAACCGGTGATTCCTTAATTGAGTTGAGCATGGATCTCAATCCATAGGAGAGCAAGCTTAGACCGCCCTGGGCGTTGATCTTATACAAACTGGAACAAAGGAAGCCTTGGCCCATGCACTGGAGGTTGAAACCGTGCGGCAGCAGTATAATGGATACAGCCCTAGGTGCTATGGCTGTGGGTAAAGGGGCCATTTTCGATCCAGCTGCTCCAAACGAACTGTAGAAAGGGAAGCTGATCGATCTCGAAAGGGTAGTGTGGCTAACGGCAAAGCCCATTAGCGGCAGGATCATCGTTCTCCTCATGTTAGGAAGGTTGCAGCACCCGCAGTCCACGACCACAATAAAAGTTACAATCCTAGGTGCTACGGCTGTGGGGAAAGGGGTCATCTTCGTCCCATTATATTTTATTAAGTATTGAATTTTTTTTCGATCTCCGATCACGAAATAGTTACAGGCACACGGAAACTGTACGACTAAAAAAAGTAGTATACACAATTTTCGTAAGATAATTAGAGATGTCAACCGACTATTGTCTCAGTACTCTTCTAATAAGCAATTTAGTTAGATAGTCGGGTGTACGAAGAAGCGGTTTACAAAGGGATCATTTATAAATAGACATAAACTGACGGAAATGACGTGGTAGGCAGTGAATGTATTATACACAATTTTCGTAAGATAATAAGAGATGACACTATTGTCTCAGTACTCTTCTAATAACCAATTTAGTGTGCGCGCGTCAGCGTCTTGGAAACGCACACATTCAAAAAAATGCAACAGTTTTTTTTAAGGTGAAGGCGCGAATAGTGAAATATTTAAATCTTTGTCTTATATTCCGATTTCTATTGTTCGTCTATCACCTCAATCTCAAATTGGAACGAAGTGGAATATTTATTTATTTAAATTGACCTGTTGCATACCAAATTACTTCTTGGTGTTTTTTACAGCCCTACATCTTCAGTTGACTATTATACAACTTTGAATAGCCTCTTTAAAGAGCTCACTCTATCTTACACACATTGTGCTATCTGACTGGGCGACTTTAATACCTGCCTACTTAAAAAAGATGTTCTCTCCTGTCGGCTTAAATCTCAGATTAAAGCAGCTTATTTAAGTATTCTTCCCCTTTCTGAAACTCATTTTTTTCCTAACTATATCCCATCTCCCCATAATTTGGATTTGTTTTATCGTTTCTTCTCTCGACCGTGTTAAAAATATGGTCAATGTGCTGCTAATGCCTCCTCATATACGATTTTCTATTTCTTTCTTATAAAATAAGATCACCCAAAGCCAAATCAAGGATACTTTTGCAGTATCGACTTGATTCGGGAGAAGTAGAGGATCCTACGGAATTAATGCATTAAATTATGTAGAGACTTACAACGATGCGATATCCACAAATCTGTACATAACGAAAATCCAAGCCGTGTTTGGAAACTCCTAAAGTCTCTTGGAGTTGGGAAATTACGTTCAAGCTCGATTCAAAATAATATAGATATAAATTTTCTTAATAAGCACCTTTCTACTGCTTCGTGCATCGTGATAATATTGCAAAGACAACTACAAATCAACTTTCAACATCTACTACTCCTGACTATCATCCATTAGTGTTAGGGCAATTTGTAGATTTTGATGTTTGGAGAAAAATACTCTCTATCCATTCTGACACTATCGGAAGTGATGAGGTCCGTCGTAAAACGATTATTCCCCTGCTTGATATATATTAATACCTATTATTACCTTTATCCTAATCTATCCACATACACCCCTTCCCTTCTTAATGGAAAGATGCCTAAATCATAACTTTGCCCAAAAAAGCTTATCCTTCAAGCTATTTCGAGTATCATCCTATTTCAACTCTTCCTATTCTGTTCAAAGTATCTCGTAAGAACGTCTTGTCCAACAACAATTAAATTAATTTTGATTAAGAAGTGACATCCTTAATTCAATCCAATCCGGATTTAGGCCGGGACACAGTACGACTACAGCATTATTAAAAATTACTAACATGGAACGGATAACCACCAAGTCACAGTGATAGTGTTACTGATATCCTAATTGGTGTACGGCGGTCTCTGCACATTAATTCAACTACAATTTCCGGGTTTTCTGGTAACTTACATGGAAGCCAACAACGTGTTCGGGTACAAGACAGAATGTCTTCACGGCTTTTTTTTTATAGGATAGGGTGACAAACGAGCACATAGTCAACCTGATGGTGAGTGGTTGCTGCGGCCCATAGACATCTACATCTATCCTCGATTACAAATCAAAATGCAGATGCGTTGCCCCGTGAGGGCTAAGACGGAATGCCTCGTTTCCGGTAAAAAGGGTCTCCGGTTCTCTAAACTCACCATTCGAAACACAGCAGCATTTTTGGTTTTCTGTGACAGCATACCGGACCCTTACCGGAAATGCTTTTTACTGGTAACAAAGAGAACCTCAGAGAGAGAATTTTACTGTAAGAGCTCAGCCCCTGAGCTACCACGGCTCTGGAATGGATTCATACGATTGATATTCTTCAAAAATCCCTGATGCACTACAGAAACGAGGCAATCCCAACAACATTCTGAACACATTTATTATATTTAACTCGTAGGGTGTCCAGCGAATTCTTGTTATAGCTGGCCCACAGTTTTTCCGTGTACATTTTTTGACAATACGCTTTAAAAAGGGTCACCCTTACGTCTTTGCAACAACGATATTTTGTTACACGTTGAATGTTCACGCCGTTCACGGTAATGTTATTGACATTATCGGGACATTTACTAGCGAACTTAAACACCATGCATTCTGTCTTTTTACAATGTAGATGAGCCCGTGCTTAGCAGCATATTTTTCACGCACCCTCAGCATCTAATTAAGAACCCCCGCAGTTGGAGAGAGCAGCACACTGTCATCAGCGTAATTTATATTGTTGGTGCTTACTCCATCTATACGATATCCGACACGCATATTGCTCAACTTGACAATGAGATCATTAATATATATGTTGAAGAGTGTGGGGGACGTCAAGCCTGCCTGTCTTACCCCACTCTCCAACACATATTCTTGTGAGAGTGAGTCGGCCCATTTTACACAATTTGTCTGGTTAGAATACCAGAACTTAAATATATTTAGAAATTCAACTGGTAGTCTCCTGTCCTCCAGCTTTTCCCATAATATGTTATAAGACACTAAGTCAAACGCCGCTGATAGGTCTAGGAAACAACCATAACCTGTGTCCCGCGATTAGTATTATTTTCGACAGTGTGTTTTAGACTTACAATTGCACTCTCAGCGGATAGCACAGACCGAAATCAAAACTGTCCGTCATGTAGGTTAGCTATTTTTTCAAGGTAAGAATTAAGCACACCGTCCAGCACCTTAGCAATCGTGGTTGTCAAAGAGATTGAACGATAATTTTTCTTGTTATAGACGTTAATCGTTCTATTTTTCACTATTTTAATATTTCTTATGGTAAATAAGACTGTCTGATATTCTGACATTGTGAAAAACAGTGCCAAAATCCTTGGGAAGTGAGCATCAGAATGCTTAAGATGCTCAATGCTAATGCCATCATGCCCAGGAGACTTGCCACTAGTCATATTTTTATTGAACTTCGCACTTGTTTTACTATAACATGCACTATTTTATTTTTCCCCTGACACAAAGGCTCGTTAAAAGTAAGAACCGAGGGGCCCAGAGGTAAGTTGACTTTAAAATGAGCTCTAAGCATTGATTAAAACTACTTTTACGGATTTTATCGCGTTTTATTTATTTTTAATACCCGACGTTTCGGGTGCTTTCCAGCACCCATGGTCACGGGGGACTGAGGTGACTGACGTCCCGACGTCAAAGTTAACCCGGAGTACCTTCAGCTTTTTAATTATTGTCTTTGGTCCGATCTACGCAGAATGAACTAACTGTGTTTTGAAGTCTTGCAGTGGTATGCTTGGGTTTAGTTTTAATTTTATTAATTATAGGATCCCAAGCAGGTGGTAGTACTCAGCCTCCTTCTCTATTGAAATTAGGATGTTTTTTTTTAATTTCAATAGCCTCACGTATCATCCTTGGTTATCGATTCCTACCAAGGGTGATACGTGAGGCTATTGGAATTAAAAAAAAACATCCTAATTTTAATAGAGAAGGAGGCTGATTATTACCACCTGCTTGGGATTTATAAAATTAAAACTAAACCCAAGCATACCACTGCAAGACTTCAAAACACAGTTAGTTCATTCTGCGTAGATCGGACCAAAGACAATAATTAAAAAGATGAAAGTACTCCGGGCTAACTTTGACATCGGGACGTCAGTCACCTCAGTCCCCGTGACTATGGGTGCTGGAAAGCACCTGAAACGTCGGGTATTAAAAATAAATAAAACGCGATAAAATCCGTAAAAGTAGTTTTAATCAATGTATACTGTTCGCGTAAATATAAGATATCATGAGCTCTAAGCATTTCTGCAATACGAGCAGGCTCATTTTCCCCCTCAACACTCGTTGGCAAACTCGAATTAACATCAAACTTTCTTGTTGCCTTCCAGAAACAATCAAAATTTTTAGCAGACCTTTGTTTGGCCAAAACGTGTATTTCAAGTTTGCCTTGATTTGTTGGCACTATTTTAGTCGACTTTTGAATATTTAACGCGATTCGTACATCTATCTGCTCATATATTCTACCAGACTTATGCCGTTTATTTAGCAACCACACTTGATAGTTAAGCCTGGCCTTAACTGTGAGCATAATAAACATACTTGTTCCACCCACATAAATGCCTGTTATTGCTTATCTTTCGCCTACGAGTTATACTGGACTTACTTGCCGTATCCCTTAGGGCATGTACAATATTCTAAAATAAGCGATTTAGTACTCTTTTGTGCTCACTCAAGCTACACATTCAGCGGCTGCACTCCGTAAACTCAGAAGGAAAATCACTCTCACGCATACTATTATTATCTAAGACTAAAAAAATTAAGAAAATTGTATTATAAATAAAAAGTTATGTAATCCTTTTGCAACTTTAACAAATGTTTTATATTGAATAGGCTTTTATTAAAATCTCATTCATCGCGTTAGTAAGATAAGTAAAATATGAAATTCATTTTTTTTCTTAATTTCTATGTTTTTGTGTATATTTTGATTTAAAACGTTATCTCACTTTTAAATTGTTTACTTTCTTATCTTTCTTAAACATTAAAGGTGGCAAATTACAAGCACCAAATTTAAACCGATGTATTTCCGAAGAATAGACAAGAAAATGAACTATTTGCATGCAAAATGCCAATGTTAATTAGAACCAAAGCAAATTTTAACTTTAATTGCTGGTAAACACGCAAACTATTGTGTTCAATACGACCACAAAAAAGTTTGTGAACATATACATTTTTAGAGACAAAGGCAACACGTGTTCAATAAAAATTTACATGTAGTTATGTCTGGATTATGTAATATTCGTTTATATAAAATTTATTACATTTCACATTGTCTTCGAATACTACTAAATACAATAACATATCGAACCTAAAGTTGGACTATTTCAGCCAGAGGCTGCATGCTTGCCCATAGATTAGGACGTTGTACGAAACAAGAAAAGTTAACTTTGTTTGGAGCTTACTGCCTATCTTGCTACACATGCAGTCTATGGGCGAACTATATGCAGCAGGCCTATAGTACCCCGCGTGTTCCGTGTTACAGGCTGAGAAAGACTTGATACTGCAGTGAGTCACCATGCGACCATGCGCAAATGTTGCGCACCTATCATGAGCAGGCTAGTGAGAAGCACCAACACCTTCCGCATCACATTGGCTATAATCTGGATAGCCCACTCTGGAGTTCCTGGAATGGTGCATAAATAGGCAAAAGGAAGGCCAGACTGAATTTTTGTTTTGTAGGTCTAAAATAAGTTCAGTTAGTTTGTAAACTGACATAGGATAAGTTCTTTTTTACTAATACATTATGTAATCAGTTTGTATTTTTCTTTTTGTGGTTTTGGCTACTACGTTTATGTTTTATGCTTAATATTTTATTTTTGTATTAAACTAGCGATCTGCTCCGGGTTCACAAGTGTGTTATCTGGATTCTAAACCAGCGCCACCTGTCAGGTATAAACCGTAATGAAAGTAAAATAGTATAACCTGACTTAAATTATAATAAAAGGATTACATATTACTAACAAGAATAGAATGATAAAGTGCTTCTTAAGGGAGCTGACAATATCTTATTATAAAAATTATAAACATTGAAGGTCTTTGTTTTATCCCGGACATGGTAGTGGGGGACAATCGCAAATAAGAGTTGAAAAGATATTTTGACAGTTATAATTTATTAAGAAGTCCACAAAGCGTCTGTGCCTAATTAGTCATAATTCATTGGATTATACTTGATCTGGTTGATGTGCGAGATGAACAAAGAAACCCTTATCTTAAAGTTATAAGAAAAATATCGTCAATAAAAGTAATGACAATAATTATGTAAAAATAATGGTTGGTTTATACTGTGTGTGGCATCAACATCATCATTACAGCCCTTCATAAGTCCACTTCTGAACATAGGCCTCCCCAAGTAATGTCACAAAGCACGCCATCAACAAGATATGTCAAAGTTCATATTAAGGCCTATCTATAAAAATACATCAAGAGGTCATTGAGCATAGTACTGAGGTCTTTCAGTAAAGCAACACTTGATACTGTATCCTTTTCCAGTTCAGTAGCTTTAAAAGTCTTCCAATGCAGCGAAGGAAAGTTACGCGGATAAACGTCTTATTCAAATCTTTCTGTAGTTCGATTCGTCCGACTAAAGAACTAGAGTGGTCATTACATTAAGTTTACGAAGCCTATCAGAGTATGGAAAACTATATATAATAATAATATAATCATGGATAGGCATCCTAGACTTAATGAAAAGCTGAAAACACTTCAGTATCATGCCAATTCCGAATATTGAAATTAATTGTTTAATTCGGAATAAATATGTACTGCCTGCAATTTGCAAAAATAGATTAAATAAAAAAATCTAAGGGGGGCGTTCAAGTATTATATAAGCAAACTTTCTATGATTTCAGTAAATTGCGAACTCCCTCTTTTATTATATATTAAAGACTCAATTATTTTTAGTACTACTAGTGGTTGAAGTATTACTGTTTTAATAAAATTAGAAAATAAATTATTTCCCAAGGGTTCCGGAGCCAAATTTATACATTAAATAAAAATAATAGACAAAGGAAATTATTTCATTTTGATCACCGCTACTTCTAGTCACTTTTAAATAAATTATATAACTATGCAAAAATAAACAAAAATAATAATACAAAGTTTCAATGATTTACTGTCTTTCGTCATGTCCTCAAAATCAGAAGATTTGTTTTTGATATGTGGCGATTTCAATCTTCCTTGTATTCAATGGACACCTAATGGTTATACACTAGTAAAAACAGAAAACTTACTGTATCATATTAATATCCTTGGTCTTCACCAATATAACTTACATGCAAATACTCACAATAATATTCTTGATCTCATATTTATCAACTTTAATGTAGAAGTTACTAAATCAATTATGCCACTTGTACAGGAAGATGTTATTCATTCCACTCCCACAATTGACATTTGCTCTCATAAAGGACATTTTAAATACTTATATAATAAGGCAGATTATGCGAAAATCTGCAAGCATCTAGAAGAGATAAACTGGCAGGATACACTTAGTGTAGAGTCACTTGAGGGCGCTGTATAGTGTTTCTACAATCTAATATATGACCTTATTAATAAATACGTCCCATGTGTCTTGCAAAGACCAAAGCGGCAGTATCCTGTTTGGTATAATAAAGCTCTTATCAACATCATAAAGGAAAAAAGTAAACTTCACACTTTTTGGAAGCTTCATCATAATCGAATTGACTATGATGCTTTTGCACTTCTGCGTACCAGAGCACGAAAACTAGCTAAGGAACTTCATAAGGCGTACATAAAATAATCTCAAAACAATATTAAATCAAATCCCAAAAGTTGTTTGGTCTTATATTAAAAATAAACGTCACAGAAATTCGGGCTATCCTAAATATAAGCAATATGACGACAAAAATCTGCAGTGCGACCAAGACATAAGCGTGGCGTTCGCTGATTTCTTTAAAAAAATGTTCAATGAGCCTGCCTTATCATACTCTAATATTATAAGTGACATTCAACTAACATGATGATGAGTTAGTGCACCTTAAAAGTTTGAATGTGACTAAAGGATCTGGCTCCGACAACATACCACCAGTATTTATAGTTAATTGCGGAGCGGCTCTCTGTGTACCTCTATGTATTTTATATAACAGATCTTTAAAAAAAGGAAGCCTCCCAATACTATAGAAGCAAGCAAATATAATATCTATACACAAAAAGGACAGAAAAACAAAATCGAAAACTATAGACCAATGTCAATATTAAATACCTTTAGTAAAGTATTAGAGAAAATAGTATATAATAACGTATATCCACTATTAATACCTTCCATTCCACCAGAACAACACGGCTTTGTTAAAGGTCGTTCAACAACTACCAATTGTCTATTTATGAACGACGTCTTACGTGGGATGGACGGAGGTTTGCAGGTTGATGTGATCTATAAGAACTTCGAAAAAACATTTGACCATGTTGATCATGTCATCCTGTTCCAAAAACTACAAGCGCTTGGTATTTGTGGTGATTTTTTAAGATGGTTCCAAGCTTATATTTTTAACCGCAGCCAAGCTGTAAATATAGGTGGTTTCAGATCTGATTATATAAATATCCCTTCGGATGTTCCACAGGGATCTCTGCTTGGTCCTGTCATGTATATAGCTTACCTGTATGATATAGGAACATGTTTACAACACGTTAATTTCCTTCTATATGCAGAATACAAGAAAATATATATGAATATAAACTCAAAAAAGGGACTGTCAGCTCCTCCAAGACGACTTAAATAACAGCTAATATTGAAAAATGTATATCGATCACGTTTACTCGTAAAATAAAATCTATACAGTATTCTTACCACATTGACAGCCTTCCCATAACAAAAGCAAACAGCGTTAAAGACTTGGGAGTAACTTTAGATAGAAAACTAACCTTTTCAGAACACATTACTTTAATAACCATGAAAGCCTACAAAAATCTTGGATTTATCATGGGTGTCACCAAACCTTTCAATGATTAAAGTTGCATTAAAGCACTTTATTTTTCGTATATCCGCAGCGTGTTGGAATATTGCTCCACTAGTTGGAATCCTCAATACAAAAAATATGTCGCTGCCATAGAGGGTATACAGAGTAGATTCCTGCGGTACCTCAATCACCGGGGCAGACAGACGAGCGAAGAATACCATAGCTCTTGTCTGCATCACAACTTATTAACATTACAAGATCGTAGATGTGTAACTTACCACCAGTAACGTACTAGGCATTAACTTAGGCGCGCAACACTGCCCTCTCCTAAGACATGCTCGTCCCGAGCGTTATCGGCCCCATAATAACGCGCCAGTCGATCCACATGGACGATCTTAGGAGTACCTGTTGCGCCTTTATGTATCCGGTGGGTTACATCGTCACAATCCGGTACGGGCCGTCCCATTTAGCTTGAAGCTTAGGATATTTCCCTTTGCTGCGGACTGGATTGTGCAACTACACTAGTGAACCTTCGTCGAATCCTTTGTTGTTCATTTTGCGGTCATAACGAGTTTTCATCTTTTGAGACATTTATTGGCCCGATTGTCTGACGTGCTAATAAATGTCATTCATTTTGTTCCGCAAGTCATTTGCATAATCGGTTATACTGCGTGGGGCATCAGGCGGTACCCCGGTGATCAGGTCTGCAGGCAGCAGTATTTCTCTTCCAAAGTTTGCGAAAGCTGGTGTCACCGATGTACTTTCGTGAACAGCGCCTCGATATGACAACAAAAACGGTTGTATGTGCTTGTCCCAATCTCGTTGCCGATTGTCTACAACTTTTGCTAGGTACCTCTCCAATGTTTGATTAAATCGTTCTACCATTCCATCAGATTGCGGGTGATAAGAAGTCGTTCTTGTTTTATGAGTACCCATAACTCGGTAAGTTTCCTGAAATATTTGAGACTCAAAATTCCTTCCTTGATCGCTGTGAATCTCTAAAGGTACTCCAAAACGACAGAAGAATTCATGAACTAGTTTATCTGCAACTGTTGAAGCTTCTTGATTTGGAATGGCGAGGACTTCTGACCACTTAGTGAAGTAATCCATCACAACCGTGAAATAATTGTTACCGCTTTCACTCTCCGGAAACGGCCCCGCCACGTCAATAGCTATTCTCTACTATGGTGCACCACCATTGTACAACTTCAATGCACCTCTACTACGAGTCTGAGTTTCCTTTACAGCCGCACAACTTGTACATTTGCGACACCAGTCCTCGACATCGTTTCGACAGTGGACCCAGTAAAACCGTTCTCGGACCTTCAGTAGAATTCGTTTAACTCACAGATGGCCTCCCGAACAATCATTATGGTACAGCTGTAGAACATCCGGTACTTTAGCTTTAGGGACAAACATTTGCAAATGACAGCTGTCTCCGCGAACATTTTCCTATTTACGGCACAGGACTCCATCGTGAATCAGCAAGCTGTCCCATTGGGCTCAATAGCTTTCAGTGGTCGAACTCATCGCTGAGACGTCACTCCACGTGGGCTTTGGAGCACGGGCCTTCATCCATTCCAGAATCGGCTTGATGTCCGGATCTTCCCGCTGCGCATGTTGTAAGCTGTCCTTCCAATAGTTGCTGAGGTGGTCCGTCTTGAGCATCCTCACGGATATTACTTCTTTACCCTCTTGCCTAGTACTGTTCTCGCATTCATCAGGATAAGGTCTTCTTGACAATGCATCTGTGTTGCCACGCCATTTCCCACTGCAGTGTCCGATAGTAAAGTCGTATTCCTGCTGCTGCTGTGCGGTGCTGTCAGCCGCACTTCCCTTCTGAGATCGTTCACCTTCACTTTCTAGGGTTCACTTAGGGCAGCTGGATCGAAGATGGCCCCTTTACCCCCAGCCATAGCACCTAGGGCTGTATCCTTTATTGTGGTCGCGAACCGTAACTGCTGCAACCTCCCTAACGTGAGGGGGGCCGATGATCTTGCCACCGCCAGGCAGTGCCGTTAGCTGCAATACCCTCTCGAGATCGATTAACTTCCCTTTCTACGGTTTGCTTAGGGCAGCTGGATCGAAGATGGCCCCTTTCCCCACAGCCATAGCACCTACGACTTTATCCTTTATTGCGGTCGTGAACTGTAGCTGCTGCAACCTCCCTGACGCGATGGGAATGATGATCCTGCTACACGGCTTCCACCTCCATTGCATGGGTCAAGGCATCCTTCGTAGGCGTCTCGTGGTGCCCGAGCCTCACAGCAGCTCTGACTTCAAGGTCGCGGATGCCGTTGATGAATGTCTGCACCAGGTTCCCTTCCATGCCCGCAGGTACAGACCGGTATGTTTTTAGCACCTCTCCACCTCTAGAGCCCACTGCTGTAGGTTTTCATTGATGCGCTGCACACGATCTTTAAGCTGCGCACGAAAAACGAGTTCCAGGTGAGCGTCGCCATATCTCGTCTCCAATGCCTCAAGGAGCTGCTCGTAGGTCACTTTCTTACCGAGAGCTTCCAACACTGTTAAGACTTGGTCGCGTAGGCCTAGGGTGAGTGCAGTCATGGCCTGGCTTCTATTCCAGCCGTTCGCCTCCGTGACAGCCTCGAACTGGATTTTGTAGGCCGACCAGGAAGAAGTCCCGTTGAACGGCGGTACTTTGAATCCACGTGGCGAAGGTGTTGTAGCTACTACGGGAGCTGTAGTTCCATCCCCAAGTTTGAGGTCGTCCAGCATTTTCTTCATGTGAGTCATCACTTTGTTCAGTTGGTCGATTCGGGTCTCAGCTTCCGACAGGCGTTTGTCATACTGAGCAACCTTATCCTTCAACTCCTTTATCTCTTTTCCGAAGGTAGCGTGAATGTTCTTCATGAGGAGCATCTGTCTTCCGAACGACGAGCCTGTTCCGCCTGCTGATCTTCCAACCGGCTGCCCTGTTACTCCTGCCGGCGGGCCTGTTCCTCCTGTCGGCAAGTCTGTTCCTGCAGCAGCATCATGAGAGCACATAAGTCAGGTGCTGCAGGTGTAGGAGCTGCTGACGGGCCAGCCTTCGTGGCTGGCAGTTGGCCCTCCGACGTCTGTGGCTTTGCACCACCAAATCGTCTCTGGTCCGTCTCCTGCCTCAATGCTCAATGCCTCAAGGAGCTGCTCATAGGTCACTTTCTTACCGAGAGCTTCCAACACAGTTAAGGCTTGGTCGCGCAGGCCCAGGGTGAGTGCAGTCATGGCTTGGCTCTTATTCCAGCCATTCGCCTCCATGACAGCCTCGAACTGGATTTTGTAGGCTGACCAGAAAGAAGTCCCGCCGAACGGCGGTACTTTAAACCCACGTAGCGAAGGTGTTGTAGCTACTACGGGAGCTGTAATTCCATCCCCCAGTTTGAGTTCTTCCAGCGTTTTCTTTACGTCAGCCATCACGTTGTCAACCCGATTGTTCACTTGATTGATTCGGGTTTCAGCTTCCGACCGGCGGTTGTCATGTTGAGCAACCCTATCCTTCACCTCCTTTATCTCCTTCTCGAAGGTAGTGTAAAGGTCGTTCATGAGGAGCATCTGCTCTTCCAACTGACTGACCTGTTCCTCTTGTCGGCGGGCCTGTTCCTCTTGTTGACGGGCCTGTTCCTCTTGTCCGCCCCGCAGCTGCTTTTCCAATCAGCGTGCCTGTTCCGCCTGCTGGCGGATCTGTTCCTCCGGTCGGCGGGCTTGTTCCTGCAGCATCATCATGAGAGCACCTAAGTCAGTTGCTGCAGGTGTAGGAGCTGCTGACGGGCCAGCCTCCGTGGCTGGCAGTTTGTCCTCCGACGTCTGCGGCCTTGCACCACCAAATCTCCTCTGGTCCGTCTCCTGCTGGCGTTGACTTCGGGTGTGAACGCGCTCCGTTTCCTCTTTAGGTAAAATCGGAATGATTTGATCCCACTTCTGACACCAATTGTTACAAGCTTGAGGTTCGTGACAATAAAAACTGCCGATTGAATTACCAAAATTTACACTTTTATTACCGAACGTCAATTAAAACTTAACAGACACTAATAAATAATCACACTGATTCACTTGTATCGCCAAATTCAATACTGCCACGATCGCGGCTATCAACGGCTTTATATAGGGCTCTTCCACCAAAACATCCAGAATATTCCAGCGAATACGGGCGCCGACCGACCAGGCGAAGAAATTTCGAGAGTGGACCTTTCTAGAAAGCTTAATTCTTCTGTTCGATACTAGATGGCACTGTTGGTGGAAAGTTTAGGATTGGCATTTCTATGAAGCCCTCCTCACTCTGTTCCCCGACACGAGATGCCAGGTACCAGACATCAACTAAGGCGCGCAATAATATATACATATATATATATATATATATATATATATATATATATATATATATATATATATATTTCAGACATATTTGTTCCACACGTTGTCTTTCTTCTCTGTCAAGCTCGTTGTTAGCACCTAAAATTGTAAATTCCAATTTTAGTGAAACTAATCATAGATTTAGATGGTTCACGTAGTATTAAAACAAAACTTATACCAAATATTATTATGTAGGAAGCATTTGTTGAGTCCTTGAAATACAATTTATTTTTCTCAGACATGCAGGTATTCCCGGGATGTTTTCCGTTGCCGTCGAGAAGTAGCCAATTTACTTCAGCCTTTATTTAATGTCAAATCGTGACATTTCCAGAAAAATTTAGGAACTCAAATGTGAATAAAGATTCCTTTGTTCGAAAAATTTGTTGTTTTTTAACTATTACTAGGTTTGCATTATAGGGATTTTTTACTGACGGTAAAAATTTTGTTTCCTTCTGTATTTTGTGAAATCTTTTGAAGTAGTTCAATTAGTATATTCTATAGTGCTAGCTTGGGTAATTTTGAAGCGCTCCCGAAAACGAAAACAGATGATAGTACCAACGATACCTTTGTACTTGGAACCAAAAGAAAATGGATCCCGATAAAAAAAATCATCTTTTTACAACGTTTTATTAGCTTTATTCATGTTTAATAATGTTAGTACAGCTAAATGAAACAATAATTTCATAAAAAATCTCATGAAAATACTGAAAAATAAAACCAGCAGTGAAAATTAAAATGGTACCAGCTGATTATAGGGTCAATAAACGCGCGGACGCTGAACTAATTTATTGAGCTCCGTACAAAAGAATGCATTAGGTATTACTGTACTGCGCTTGCTGTACCCTTCCCTTTTAAACACGCGCTGACGCCGCTAGGCGGACTCGTGTCGCCCCACTGTGGTAGCGGCGGGCTGCGGGCCGCGCGTATTCGACGTCGCGTATATTGACCCCATATCAGCTGATGTTAGGTATTAGAAATTCACTGCTGGGTTTGTGTTTAAGTATTTCATGATTTTTTTCGGCGGTAGGTGAAGAAAAAGTTAACACATACGTAATTTTAATTTGTATTTTAAATTAACTTATACAATATTCTACATAATTTGTTACATATTTGAGTTCTAATTAACACCATTTTCTTGGTAATCGCATTTGTACAACTGTGTATATGTTAATTCATTCCATCAAAATACACCACCTGCCAGTACACACACTTGGATTTCATATATATCTTGGCACAACACAATGTCTCAAATGAACTTGATGAGATTAGAACTGCACGGAACAGTTTGTAGGAATGCTTTTCAAAAAGGATGGCTGAACTGGAATCACAGTTACACACGGGGAGATCCGCCAAGGACACGGTTGCAAAGGTGGCTGAGGAGTTTCGAACCTTCCGTGAACTCATGTTCTCTATGCTTAGTCTGCTCCGTAAACAAATTAATGAGTGCTCCCATATGGTTGACGCTATTGAGACCAGGCATCGACGAAAGGCTCTCCTTTTCTTGGGTGTTGCTGAAGAGGAGAAGGAGGACTGCAAGGCTACAGTGCTAAGTATAATCCACAAAATGGAGTTGAAGGACATCACATCATCTTGCATTAGTGTCTGCCACAGGATTGGAGTAGGCACCAAAAATCGTCTCCGGCCAATCCTAGTTCGATTTGTTAGCGTTGACTTCAGGTCATCAGTATGGAGGGCGAAGTCTAGACTGAAAGGTTGTCCAGTTTCAGTAAAGTAGTTCTTGACAAAGTCTCGGCAAATTGTTTTTGGCAAAGCCCGCCAGCATTTCGGCATGCGTGCATGCTGGACCCAAGATGGAGTAATTGTGGTGAAAGTTGCAGATGGATCCCCGCATAAAGTCACTACCTTAGATGAGCTGACTGCTCTTACGCAAAAACACCCTAAGGCGACTGCTGAATCCTCAACTGGAGGCGAGCGCATTGCAGGAAGCAATTTATCATCGCAACCCAATTCTAAGCCACCTAAATAACTAAACTTAATTCTCCTTTTTCCTTTTACTCAACTATAAATTTATTCAATATTGTAGTATTACTTAGTATTTATTATTACTTTCTATCCACTGTATTAAAACTTGTTTTGCTTTTGTGTAACGTTAAGGCCCTACCGACGTCGCTTCTTTCTTTCTCATTTATTTACATTTTTTTAATTAGTTAATTGCTAATTTTAATATAGTTTTTCGTTTTACATCATTTATTTTAAAACTTGTATATTTTCACTTTAATTTTTAATTACATTTTAGGTTAAGTTCTACTTTGTTTTGGTATTAAGTTGTTTTGCTTTTGGTTATATTATGTCCATAGATTAATAGATTCGTAGCAAGTGCATAGTGCAAGTTAACTTTCGGTCGCTGGGAAGTTTTTTTTTATTAATACATGATCATGGATACAAAGTCCTTTGGACACAGTATATTTGTTGTCTATGAGACACTTCTCTATGATACTTTTTATTTGTTCTAAGTTCTGCTTTTTGTTATTAGTAATCTTAACGTAGTTTAGTTGTAGTTGTCTTGCAAATCATTATTATTTTTATTGTTTTGTGTATTATATTTGTTCGGGAGTTTACGGGAATTTTAAAATAATGCAACTTGAATGTGGTATTGGACGATTGTATTGATCTTACAACAGCTGAGAGGGTAATGAATATATTTCAAAGACAAAAACCCTGTTTAAAATTAACTTTAAGTACGGACGTAATTACTACAAGTACGTTGTTTAACCCTTTGCTCCGAAAGAATGCGCAGGCGCTCCAAAATGCCCCCGGGCGTTGAAATCTTCGATTTCAACCAGAATTAAATGACACCGGTAATGGGCAAATCCGGTTAAATGCCCTCTTGATAATCCCAGTAGAAGTTCTGATGTCTGCAACTCGAACAATGCCATCGGCTCCTGGGTGAATTGCAACGACTCTTCCCAGCTTCCATTTCAGCGGTGGAAGGTTGTCTTCCTTGACTACCACCAAATCGTTTATCTTTAAGCTATCTTTGCAAGAACGCCATTTCACTCTTTGTTGAAGTTCTGAGACGTACTCCTTGCTCCATCGTTCCCAAAAATGCTGACGCAGTTGCTCAATGCGTTGGAATCTGGTTAATAACGGAATGGAGTGATGCTGGTAGTCCGGTTGCGGTAAGGAAGTCAGCGCACGCCCAATCAACAGATGTCCCGGAGTGAGAGGCGTACAATCTGCAGGATCTGAAGATAATGGAGTGAGTGGCCGGGAGTTCAATATTGCTTCGATCTGGGTCAACGTGGTGTAAAGTTCTTCATACGTTAAGTGACAATTGCCCAACACTCTAAGCAAATGATATTTTGTCGATTTGACTCCCGCCTCCCAGAGACCACCGAAGTGAGGAGTATACGCCGGGATAAAATGAAAGTTAATATTATCATTGGCCATGCTTTCGCTCAAAGAATCGCAATTGCCCTTTAAAAATTTGGATAAGTCATTGTATGCACCAACAAAAGAAGCACCGTTATCTGAATAAATATTAACTGGCTTACCTCTTCGAGCTATAAACCTGCGCAATGCCAGCAAATAGTTATTGCTGGTTAAGTCACCTACCAACTCTAAATGAATCGCCTTGGTAGTGAAACAGACAAAAATACATATATAAACCTTTACCAGTCGACACCCACGACCTTGACGAGTGGCGCTCATAACAGGGCCCGCATAATCGACTCCTACGGTCTCAAAAGGAAAGCCACCCGAAAGGAGACGCTGCTGTGGCAAGTTACCCATTAGTGGATTCGAAACCTTACCCTTCATGCGATGACATCGTATACATTTATGATAACAGGCCTTCGCTAGGCTTCGACCACCTATCGGCCAATAAGTATCTCTAATGTTTGCCAACAGTAGCTGTGGGCCTGCGTGCATTAGCCTTTTGTGTTCATGGTCAAATAATAATTTTGTAAAGATATGATTGGACTGTAATAATATAGGATGCTTTTTATTATATGAAAATTTAGAATTATCAAGACGACCACCAACACGCATAATTTTATTTTCGTCTAAAAATAGATTAAATTTAAGAAGTGGGCTTTTCTTAGGTAAATTTTGTTTATTCAGAAGCAAACTGTACTCTGAAAAGGAATCATGTTGACACTTTGAAATTATAATATTTAACGCGTTTCGTAATTCTAATTCCGTTAAGTAATTTGAAGGAATAAACTGTCTTTTACAAGACATAATGAATCGTAAAACGTAAGCTACGGAACGTACAAGGCGTGAATAATTCGAGAAACGACTAAAATCAATGAAACAATCATTATTTTTTGGATGAGTAGTGACTGCAGTTAATATAATATCATGACGCGTTTCCGGTAATGTTTCAACATTCTTAGGCTGAGAAGGCCATTTTGATATGTCATACATTAAAAAATCTGGACCTGACCACCACAATCTAAGACCTGCCAGAGCACTAATATCCACACCACGAGATATTAAGTCTGCTGGGTTCCTATCTGTTGGGACGTGTCCCCACTTATGGTCACTGGCCTTATCCAAAATTTCAGCGACACGATTACGCACGAAAGGCTGAAGTTTGCAAGGCAACATTCGCAACCACCCCAAAACAATCGTGGAGTCTGTCCAAAAGAAGACTTGGTCAATTTTAACACGAAGGGAATTTACAACCTTCTCATAAAGACGAGCTCCTACCAACGCACCGCACAACTCCAATCGTGGTATTGTTGTGGGTTTGATTGGGGCTACACGGCTCTTAGCCGTTAATAATCGAACCATAACTTGTGTCTTATCGCTGACGCTTCGAACATAAATGCACGCACCGTATGCGCACTCAGAAGCGTCAGTGAAAATATGCAGTTGCAGCACCCGGCATGACTCACATATAACTAGTCGTGGAATACGAATGTTATTTAAGAGAGGAAGAGATTTGATAATGCCATACCAGCGTTTCTTAATTTCGGGAGACAGTGGTTCATCCCATGAAAGTTTGTCTAACCAAAGCCTTTATATTAACATTTTAATGGTGATTACATACGGGGCTAAAAGACCCAGCGGGTCAAAGATTTGTGCAATCACTGAAAGCAAATCACGCTTAGTATTGCCATCAGGAACTAGTGAATTCAATGGAAAGCAGAGTTCATCTGAATTCGAATGCCAGCCAAGACCTAATAACTTGTCTGGCTTGCGAGAACCAATATTTAGGTCAAGTGATGTATTGGCAATTTCTGACAGTAACTCGGAATCGTTCGATCTCCACTTTCGCAATGGCATACGAGCAGATGCCAATACTTCGGCAACCCCTTGACGTATGGCCTTTACGTCATCTAAGTCATCAGCACCCGTAAGCAGATCATCGACATAAAAATCATGCATTATGATGTCCGCTATGGCTTTATTTTTGCACTGTAGACCAAGTTGTTTCAGGCAGCGTGTTGCGAGAAATGGCGCACTTGCCGTACCGTACGTGACAGTATTTAATTGAAAGGTCTGTATAGGCTCACTAGGACTGTTACGCCAGACTATCTGCTGAAGGTGCCTGTCATCAGGATGAACGACTATGCACCTGTACATTTTCTCCACATCTGTAGACAAAACGTATTTATGTTGCCTAAAACGTAACAAAATCGACGTCAAGTCGTCCTGAACTACAGGACCGACCATTTGTATTTCGTTAAACGAAATGCCTGACGACGTCGGGCAACTTGCATTAAAAACTACTCGAAGTTTAGTCGTAGTGCTACTTTCACGGAGTACGCCATGATGAGGTATAAAATACGCGCCATTACTTAAATTAGGTCTTTCACAAATTGTCATGTGTCCCAGTGACTGATATTCAGACATAAATTCATAATACATCTGCTTGATGTCAGGCTTACACTTTAATCTAAGCTCTAAGGAGAACAAGCAATGTGTAGCTCTTTTAAATGAATCTCCTAATAGACCGGTATCCTTTTTGAGAGGTAACCGAACGCAAAAACGCCCATCATCAAGACGTGACGTATTTCTTACAAAATGATCCTCACACAACTTCTCCTCAGGTGAATAATGAGATGACTTGGAACTTATTTCCTCCAGCTGCCAAAACCGCGTTAAGTCAATTCGAATATCATCTTTATTATCGCCACAAAAATAAAAATCAGTCTTAGCGAAGTTGCATCGTAAGTCATTAGACATCAATGTAGAACGATGAACATTAATTGGACCAGAAACTATCCACCCTAGCCTGGTTTCATGTAGAATGGGCTTATTACTTCCTAACTTAATTCTTTGTGACCCTAACAAATCCCAAAAGAGATCAGCCCTAATTAAAATATCTACATCGGCAGGCTTATAAAATGCAGGGTCAGCTAAGCAAATATTCGATGGAAGTTGAAAATCACGTATGCTTAATTCGCGGCCTGGGGTATTGCTAGTAATTGATTGCAAAATGAAACAATTAATGTTAGCGGAATAACTATTATCTAACGACTTTAAATGTACACGACACCTTCTGCTTACGTGAGAATACACGCTATTAATGCCTAAAATTGACTTATCTATTTCGACAAATTCTAAATTTAATCGTTTGCGCATATTCTCAGTTATAAAACTAGATGTACTACCGCAGTCTAATACTGCGCGGGCGACGTGTTCGACGTTATTACAATCAAGTAGTTTTATCAAAGCAGTTGATAATAATACGTCTCGTTGTTCACTACGATGCGCTACGTTTGCCGATAAAGCGACGTTGTTCACATCATTGCCTGCAGTTGATGTCATTGACGAGTGAGTCCCTGTCCGAGTGCCCGTATCATTCTCGAGCGAGAAATTATTTTTATTTCTTACGATATGACTTGTTACCGGTTCAGTGACGTGAATCATTGTGTTGTGGCGGCGGTTACATATCTTACACCCTGGTTTTTTGCAATGGTTTGCAAAATGTCCTGACTTAAAACAATTATAACAGATCTTGTAAGATGGTAATAATTTCAATCTAGCCTCATTACTGAGTGCAAGAAACTGTGGACATCTACCTAAATTGTGATCGCCGTTACATTTATAACAACCTTTGAGTTGTTTATTTGAGTTTATATTATGATTATTCGATTGTTGCACCGAAACCATGGATTTTAATTTAGGACTTGGCCTATGCGGTGCAAAATGAACATTACGCGACGTCTCTAAAGTTTCGAGTAGATCAGCTCGGCTACGCATAAACTGGAGGAATATATTAAATGTAACTGATTCATCCTTTTTTTAAATGACCTTTAAATTCCTCCCACTCACGGTAGGTTTTCTGATCCAATTTATGTGTAACTATATAAATTAGAAGCGTGTCCCAATGCTGAACTGGTTCGCCTAACGATTCTAATGCCCTCAGGTTTTTACTTAATAAATCGATTAAGCGCTTTAAAATTACAGACGACTCCCTTGTAATCGTTTCAAGGTTAAATAAGGCTGACACATGATTTTGAACTAACAATCGTTTGTTGTCAAACCTCTCACATAAGACATTCCATGCCACTGTATAGTTACTTGCAGAAAAATCAAATGATTGAATTACCACAGCAGCAGACCCCTCAAGAGATGCGCGTAAATAATGAAATTTATTAATTTCATCGATTTCATCATCTCAGTGAATAAGGCTAATGAAGGTATCATGGAACTCCAACCAGTTCTCATATGATCCACTAAATTTTGGCAACTGTATACTAGGTAACTTAACAAACTTATGATTACTGACTCGAGAACTCTTGTCACTACCTGCCGATTCAGAGTTAGCATTATGATGATCGCTCAGTAAAATTTGAGCTTTAGCTAGCGCCTTGTAATACTGAGTTTCAAAGCATGAACGCTCAGTTAGTTGTAAGTCGGGTTTGTCGACAATACATTCTAAGCGTAACTGCACCTCATCATATTGGTTATACAATGTGTCCAGCTTACCCATACGCAATTGCAATTCCGTCGCGTCATGATTTTGTAAAGGTGTAGTAAGCGAATCCAAGTAACCAATGAAAGCAGTTAAGCGGCCTTTAAAACTACCTCGTTTTTTGATCAACTCCTTTTCTTCGGTCATTCTGAAAGACGAGAGTATTCGACCTGGAATGTATACAATTACAAGTATTCAAAAACAATCTCCAACTATCTAATGCACTAACTAACTTCTAAGCTCTGAAAAACTACTTAACTATATTATACAGTATGTAGGTACTAACTCGGCAAATAATAATTTAATAATATTATAGTGACAGGTAACTTTACACAATATTTCTCGACGTTCAAATAATAGTAGATAACTTTATGATTTAAGCTACTTACAATACCTAATTCAATTATTATATACCCACGAAATCAAAGAAAAAAACCAACAATCGTCCTATGCTACAATTACGCTATTACTTTACTATAATTTTATTACTATAAAAATTGGTTCATTTCTACTGCACAACTATAATAAATAATGTAAATAAGCAAAAAATAATGTAGATTAATTTCTAACAGTATCCTTACAATACAACTTCTTACTTAATTACTGCAAATTATCAAAAATTGCGAATGTAACCACAACGCAGTAGGTAATTAATAATCGATAGGAACAATAACTTCACTAACCTTATAAGTCCGGTGATTTACACCAAATACAATAAGATTACCTTAATAGAGTGTTGGGTGATGATAAAACTTAAACTTTATCTTAAACCACGTTCACACCACGTAATTACTGCAAATTGACCCACATTCTTGATGGCGGCCACGTAACTCCAAATTTGATTCCAACGTAAACTCTACTAAATTTACCATATACGAGTATAATATAAAATCTGGTGCTTATTATTTTATATCCGGCGACAATCCAGGACCATGTTCGGGAGTTTACGGGAATTTTAAAATAATGCAACTTGAATGTGGTATTGGACGATTTTATTGATCTTACAACAGCTGAGAGGGTAATGAATATATTTCAAAGACAAAAAGCCCTGTTTAAAATTAACGTTAAGTACGGACGTAATTACTACAAGTACGTTGTTTAACTCTTTGCTCCGAAAGAATGCGCAGGCGCTCCAACAATATTTGTCTTTTAATTTTTGAGTGTGTTAGCTGGCGGGTGGTGCAGGGATGGCAGTTTCGCAATCAAAATTATTACTATTTTTTACGTTATATAACTATAATTATACTAATTTATTTATTCTTATAGTTTAGGTCTATATTATTTATTTATGTTTATATATTCTATTACATATAGATGAGTTCCGATGATGATTATTTTCTTTCTGCCAACGAGTTTTCTTCATCAAATGACAGTTATTGCTCTATTACTGAAACGTTAGGGGATTTTGTGCGACATAAATTCGATGAATCCCGCTCATTGTTTAATGTTTGCCACATTAATGCACAAAGCGTACCTAGTCATTACAGTGATCTGATTGAAGCTTTCTCTGACGCTGATGTTCATGCCGTCTTGCCGTAAGCCAAATCTCCGAAAGATTTGGCTTAAGCCCCATCTTCCTTCCACCACTTACCCTCTCTCTGGCTTCAGTTTGATACGCAACGATCGAATTGATAGGAGAGGGGGTGGGGTCGCTATATATCTTCGTTTGACTTTTCTTATAAAATTCTATCTTCTTCTTCCCCCTATTATACTGCATCTGCAGAATATCTTTTCCTTGAAATTTGCGTAAAAGGAGCCAAATTAGTACTTGGCGTTGTCTATTGTCCTCCTTCTGTCGATTACTTCTCCAGTCTTGAAACGATTCTGGAATCCTTGGGGTCAGAATACTCACATCACGTCACCATGGGCGATTTTAATACAGATCTGCTCACTCCGCACTTAACCCGTTCCTCTAAGCTCCTTCAAATTGTCGAGTCGGTTGGCCTTCACATTTTACCTTTACAAGCCACTTACCTTTGCTCCCTCTCTTGTCTTCTGCCACGGTCAACACTTTGCACCTGCTTTCTCCTATCATGACCTCATTTTCCTTTCTTACGTCCTTAAACCTCCTAAACCTCCAGCTAAAACTCTATACCTGCGTTGTTTTGGTCGCTTGGATGTTGAAAAGCTTTGTATGGATGCATTCAAAATAAACTGGAACAGCGTGGTTTCTGCACCCACTGTGGACGAAAAAGTTGGGGCTTTGAATGAAGCTATCGTTAGATTATATGACGTACATGCTCCCATCAAAAAAGTGAAGCTCAAGCGTCAACCTGCGCCTTGGATGACGATTGGGGTTCGAATTGCGATTAGACGTAGGGATCGCGCTTTCGGCAAATTTAGAAAAGATCGATGTGATCAAAACTGGACGCTTTATAAAGTTGCATGGAATCGGTGCAATCAGATGAGATGCAACACCAAACGCCGATTTATTCTTAGTAACATCTCATCTTCTTCCCCTGCTAATATCTGGAAGTTCCTTGGAACCATAGGTATCGGTAATCGACACCGTTGTGAGTTTCAAAGGACGATTGGTCTGGATGATATCAATTTTCATTTTGTCTCCAACAGTCCTCTTGATCACCAGACCAAGCGTATTAATGTTGAACACTTAATGGGTTTACCTCGTCCTGACATTAACCTGTTTCAATTTTCTCCAGTAGCTGTGGATGAGATCAAGAAGATAATCCTTTTCATTAAATCTAATGCTGTAGGTTGCGACAACATCAGCCGACGGATGATTATCTATATACTTGACCATATTCTCCCAGTTATCTCGCACATCATTAACTTCTCCTTGGATTCTGGTAATTTTCCCTCACTGTGGCGTAAGGCTTACGTTATTCCCTTACAAAAGATCCCAAATCCCACTTTACCCAATCATTTCCGACCTATAACCACCCTTCCCTTCTTATCCAAGGTCCTTGAGGCCTGTGTCCACAAGCAACTTTCGCAGTTTATCTCTCGTAATAACTTATTAAGTCCCTTGCAGTCTGGCTTTAGGCCCGGTCATAGTACCGTTTTCGCACTCCTGAAAGTAACTGGTAATATTAGGGCAGGCATAGAGGACACTAAAGACACTGTGTTGGTTTTGGTTGACTTCTCGAACGCCTTTAATATCATTAGTTATGACATTCTAATTTCCATCCTTTCCCTTTCTATGATCTCACCCGAAGTACTGGATTGGTTTTCATCATATCTTCGAGGGCGCCAGCAGTCGGTTCGCATCGATGAGCTATCATCTAGCTGGCTTGACATACATGCTGGTGTCCCTCAAGGCGGCATATTATCTCCTTTGTTGTTTTCTATATTTATTAATATCATTACTCAAAACCTTCAGTCTGCGTATCATCTATATGCTGATGACTTGCAATTGTACACACAAGCGAGTATTGACGATATTTCTACAGTGGTGGACATACTTAACAGGGACCTTGAGTACATTAAGAACTGGTCTGACAGGTTTGGCCTAATGGTCAACCCTTCGAAGTGTCAGGCCATAATAATTGGTAGCCGTCTGATGATCCAAAGATTGAAAACAGTAGCTCTACCTCCTATCTTTTTTAATAGTACTGAGATTCAATTGTGTTCCATTGTGAAGGATCTAGGATTATTAATTGATTCTACTTTGAGTTGGAAAGCCCAAACAACGACCGTTAGCCACAAAGTCACTAGTACCCTGCGTTCTTTCTATCGTCTAAAAAATTTTCTACCATCTGAAATTAAGACAATGCTTGTGCAGAGTTTAATTTTTCCCCTAATCGACTATGGTGATGTGTGTTATTTCGACCTGAATGCAGATCTTCTCAACAAATATGACCGTCTTCTGAATAACTGCATTCGATTCATTTTCAATCTTCGAAAGTATGACCATGTATCCACGTATCGATCTCAATTAAAATGGTTACCTATTCGTCAACGCCGTTGTTTGCGTGCACTCACCACCCTTTATTCTATCCTGATGTCTCCAACTTCCCCTTACTACTTATCTCCTTACTTTCAGTTGCTTAGTGCTAGTCATGAGAGAAACCTCCGCTCTACGAACAACCTTCTTCTCCTATGTCCCTCCCATAGCTCTGGACTTGTTCATTCTTCTTTCCACATTCAATCTATTCTCCTTTGGAACGCACTCCCTCTCGAAATCAGGATGGCTAGCAATCGGTACGCCTTCAAGATAAAGTTTCGGGAACACTTACTTAATAAATTGGCAGAATCATCATAGTAACAGTTTATTTATATATATATATATATATATATATATATATATATATATATATATATATATATATATTCATATTGTTATTATGTATATTATACATTTTATATACATATATGTGTATGAATATTAAAATATTTTTGTAAATTTATTTGATAACATGTATATTTGGATATCTTTATGAGTTATATACATCTGACATTATAATATATACTTATGTATTATACATTTTTATTATCTTAGTTATTTTATTTTTCATTTTATTATAATTAATTTTATCTATTTTTTGCGATGTACCATTTATATCTTATGTATTTTGTTTCCATGTATTACAATTTTTTTTGTTATTTTATAGACTGGGAGAGAATGCCTTAGGCATTAAGTCCGCCTATATACCACTTGTGTATATGAAGTTTTAAATAATAAATAATAATAAATAATTTTTAATGAAATTATAGTTTTATTTAGCTGTACTAACATGATAGAGCGTGAATGAAGGCAATTAAACGTTGTACAAAAAATGTTTTTTTTTTCTATCGAGATCGATTTTCATTTAGTCCCATCATCGAAGGTATCGTTAGTACTATCGTCTGTCTTCATTTTCGGGAGCATTTTACAACACCCGTTACAAATTCACATTACTCACCTCCTATTTGCCGATGATATAGCCATTATGGCAGAATTACCGAGAACTTGCATAATGCTGAAAGACCTCAGTGGTGTCTCAATACGTATAGGTTTTAAAATGCACATGGACAAAGCAAAGGCCATATATTACCGGGTTCTAAGGACAGGAATGGATACTGTATCATATGCTTTTTGCAAATCTAGGAAAACTCCTAAGCACTTTTTACCTTCATCTAAATATTCTGATATTTTAGTGGTCAAATTAAAAACCGCCTATTCAGTTGAACGATTTGTTCTAAATGCATATTGATTTCCAGCAAGAAATTTGTTGTTTTCTAGGTACTTAATTAGTCGTCTATTTACAAGCTTCTCTGGTATCTTAGGAAGTGATGATAATAGAGCTATAGGCCTATAATTTGACGGAGATGATTTGTCTCCTGCTTTGTATATTGGACAGATTATTGTTTGTTTAAATTTATCCGTAAAAACACCAGATAGAAAACTTAAGTTACATATATGGGCTATGTGACGTGCTAACGAGGTGTTAAATTTTCTTAAAAAACCTACAGAAGTGTCATTCCATCCCGAAGCACAGTTGCATTTAAGGCTACTAATTATGAGTCTAACTTCTTCCGGATCTGTTAAAAATAATGACATAGATTGGGCTGGATCAATTTGATTAGCTTCCCTAGCAAGTTGAAGGTCAGTTGTATTTAATTTTTTTTTGAAAAGTATTGGCCAAATGACTTCCATTTGATATCAAGAAATTATTAACTATGTTGAGAGATACTTTTAGTGTTTGAGCAATTTTATTTAATTCGGCGGATGTATTTCTAGGTTGATTTAAATAACATACATCTTTTATTAATTTCCAAGTCTTTTTTGAATTGCCTAAGTTTCTTTTTTGTTCATTTTGATAATATTGCCTTTTTAACGATTTAATAACGTTTCTACATATATTCCTATATTTTTATATACTTCTCTAATTTCATCATTTTCAGGTAATTTTTTAAGTCTTTTATGAAGCCTATCTCTCTTTCTAATAGATCTTTTTAATCCATGGTTTTAGTGGCTTGTTTCTTTTTGAAATATTGACAACTTTACTGTTAGTATTAATAACTTTCCTTAGAGTACTTAGGCTGCACTAAAAGTATCGGGAATGGAATATTTGTACTGTTTCTGTCATATTAAAATCTCTTTAATTGAAAACTTCTTGGTTTTAAAAATTGATAATCGAATACCATTTATTCATTTAAAAAAAGATTCTCGGTATTGTCACAAGGTTTTGTCAAACTTGTTTAATCGTTGAGAAAATAGAATTGACTCGAGAAAATTCAAGATCGATGATTTATTATGACCTTCGAAGTGGTTTAACACAAAAACATTGTGTTGACCGGAAGATTTCTGCAATTGGTGATAAAGTCCCATCCAAAACTACAATTTATCGCTGGTTTGTTGAATTTCAACGTGGACTTATCAAGCTCAGTGATGATCCCCGTCAAGATCGTTCAAAAACTGCAGTCACCCAAGAAAACGTTGATGCTGTGCGTAAGCTGATTGAGGAAGATCGACATGTGACATACCGCGAAATTCAGACATTGGCATGATCAACTTTAGACATTGGCATGAGTCAAATACAAATAATCTTGCATGAACAATTAGGTGTAAAAAGTTGTTTTCCCAATGGATACCGCATTCGCTCTGTGAAGAGCAAAAAGCAGGTCGCGTTACTTGGTGCGTCAGAACTCTCGAAAGATTCCACGCAGTATCCTCAAGTGTTGTATACAACATCGTATCAGGTGGCAAATCCTGGATATACGCGTACGAACCCGAAACGAAAAACCAGTCACGAGTTTGGGTGTTCGAAAATGAGTTAAAGCCAACAAAAATTGTTCGTTCACGGAGTGTTGCAAAAAAAATGGTGGCCATGTTTGTCTCCAAAACCGGCCATGTTACGACTATTCCTCTAGAGGGACAAAGAACGGTTAATGCAGAATGGTATGCTAGCATTTGTTTGCCACAGGTCGTTTCTGAACTCCATAAAGAGAACTGCAACCGCCGCATCATCCTCCATCATGACAATGCGAGTTCTCACACCGCACACGGAAAAAAAGAGTTTTTAGAGCAAGAAAACATAGAATTATTACACCATCCACCGGACAGCCCCGACCTAAGCCCTTATGATTTCTATACTTTCTCTAAAATAAAGAATAAATTGCGTGGACAGAGATTTTCTTCACCTGAAGAAGCTGTGGACGCCGGCCATTTTGGAGACCCCAACTTCCGAATGAAACGGTTGCTTCAATGATTGGTTCCATCGTATGGAAAAATGTGTCAAATTTCGCGAAGAATACTTCGAAAAGCAATAAATACATTTTTAAATAGTAATGTTGTGTCACTTCCTTGATTCCCGAAATTTTCAGTGCCGCCCTCGTATTAGTTAAAATATTTGTCGCTAAATTTACGTTAAATTCATTATATAAATCTAATAGTGGACGTATTTTTATTTTTTTTGTACCATGCCTTTTTTCACCTGTCACCTCACTTGTGCTATTTTTCTTTTGGTGATCATTATCAATATTCATGATGTGAATAAAAAATAAAGATTAGTGTTTATTTTTGTTTTCAAATATGATTTTTATTTTAAGGTTTTCTTTAACCTGTTAGCTCGCTAGGCTCGCGAGGCCACGCGTAATATGACACTCCCGTTCGCTCGCGACCTTTTTGGCGGGAAAATTTGCAAATTAGCAAATTTTTTGCTATATTGCAAATTTTGCTATATTTTCACTTTGAGACAATATTTATGGATAAAACTTACAGGAATTCTTGTTGAATGTATAAACTATTGAATAAAATTATTTTGGTTGTTAGAAATTATAATAAAATTCATAAATTACCCTTTATAGCATAAGTAGTAGTATATACTTCACTTTTAGTGCCAAAATTACTACTAATTTGAATTCTACACTTTTGTTTTTGGAGAAATTTATATGAAAATGTTTGGAAACATGTATATTTTTATGTTTTATGTGTTTCCATTCGTTACTCATACCAAAATATTAAAATATTATAAAAATTAAAAAAAAAAAATAATATTTTATCTGTATGACATTTCGAACAATATTTCTAAAATATGTTTGTGTGAATTTGAAATAAATACAACGTCATGTTATTTGAAATATATACGAAAACTATTTTTACTTACATTTTACACTAAAAATAAATGAGAATTTGAAAAATAACACATTTATAACTCACCTGCTAAAACGGGCTTTCCGGAATTTGAAGTACTTTTGGCAATTTACTTTTCACTTTTTATACCACAAATTACATATCTACGTGTTTACTATATTACAAGGAATATAAAAAAGTATAATACTTTCGTTTTTAGTCCAGACACAAATATAAAATTCTATAAAAAAGATGGAGCACCTTCAACAAAGTGACACGTGGAACGCCGGAAGTTCAGAGTGATTTCTTTTTTTTTTTTTTCTAAGAAACATTGCCAGGTTATGGTTTAAAATAAAAGAGCATATCTTTGTCTTTGATACTATTATCTATTGCATAGTGTCTTTGGTTTTGTTTTAATTAAAAAAATTATTTTTCAAAGGGTAGTACTTGTGGTACACATGTGTATCTTGATCGAGCGAGCGTACGATGTTTATGTTTGGTACACATGTGTATGCTAATCGAGTCTACAGGTTAAATTGTATTTTTTATGATTTTCTGAAAGTACTCGTATATATGAAAATGTGATGTAACTCACTAAGTACAGTGGTTTAATATTTACATAACATCACTGTTTGCCGCCAAAACTGAATTTTAACTGACTACAAAGGCAGTTGTATATTTCTGAACGTTCAAAATACCTTACACGGAAATATAAACCGTAATCAATGCATTATAAGAGTTTATTTCTCGTAACTCAAAATGGATCTAAGTGGAAAGTTCCTATTGAGTTACGTTAATTTAAACCATATTTTTTATTTTTTACCGGTTGTAAATATATTTTCAATTTGGTAACAAGAACTCAAAGCGTCATAACTGTCAGCCATTTTGCAAACCGTGACGAGACGCTAAATAAGTGTGGATGTTAGTTTGGTGCAGAAGAGATTTTCCACTGATTAACGGGAATATTCAAGGCAAAATCAAGGTAAGAATAATTACTTAAGTGATTTTGTGTTATATTTTAGAAAGCTCAAGGTTTAAACTCTAAATATATCATAAAGTTTATGCAAACGCACAAATATTAACCTGTGAAATCATTTTTGTATTATCACTCACATGGATTGAGTTACGTCGGCTGAGAAACATTTCACTCTTGGAATGAATTTGTAACTCAGTGGAAGGTAAAGGCGTGTTCAAATTGTAAATTGACTAGCGACCCACCCCGGCTTCGCACGGGAGCAATTCTGAGTTGTAATTTTATATTGAAACATAAAATTTATATGTTAGGTACAAAGACGTAGTGTAAGGTTGTAAGTCCACATAGCGGACATTCCCCGTTTTTCTTATTTTAAGCATTTTATACCCGTCGTAACTTCTTAACGAAAGGTCCGATTTGAATAATTTAAAACAAAATGTACATATATGTACTTACATGATCATCTTTGACTGTGATGTTATGTAAGTATAACCAATAGTTTTTGCAGCGCACGTCAAACAATTATTTTTTTTAAGTAATATTTTGATACCTTAATATATTACGTAATTAGCCTACGCTACTCAACCTACTACTACTACTAAAATTTGTCTTTTTATATATGTAAGAATTAATTAAATTGGTTTACATAATTAAAACAAACAGATAAATAATCAGATCTTAGACTAGTAGCGTAGCATATTAGTTCAGATTTTAGACTAATAACATTCATAACTACTACTTGGTAGGTTTTTTATTTTTCACATCTGTTTAGTTTTCAAGCGATTTTAATAAAACCAAAGGAGAGGTTTATAAATAACAATTTTTATTAAAAATAAATTCAAATGTTTGAGGCGATTTAGACCAATTTCACCCAACCGCATAACAAAAAATTTTGATATTATTATTTGGAAATGGTGAAGGAAGGTTTTTGCCCAGATATGTCCGATAGGCGAGTGTAGAAGCTTCGGGAGGTAGTTAGGTAGGTTATTTTTATTATTTTAAGCCCGCGGCTTCGCACGCGTTAAATTATAGATGAAAACCTTCCTCTTGAATTACTCTATCTATTAAAAAAATCCGTTGCGTAGTTTTAAAGATCTAAGCATACATACATACATACATAGGGACAGACGCGGGAAGCGACTTTGCTTTATACTATGTAGTGATAACTCAATATGAAAATACTATTTTGTTTTAGGATACTTAAAGTATTAAAAAAAATATAAAAAAATGCCTTTAACACCTGCTGAACGTATGAGGAAATATAGGGAAAAATTAAAAAGTGATCCTGAAAAATATGAGGCTAAGAAAAAAAAACATGCAGAATATGTTAGGTCCAAAAATAAGAAAGTAAGTGAATTATCGGATGAAGAGAAAGAAAGAAAACGAAAAGTATGGAGAAAACAAAAACGCCATCAAAAACAAAAAAAAAAAAGATTTTTCGTGCAGAAGAGACTGTAAATGAAGAAGTACACAACACGCAGTAAAGAAGAAACTTCGACAAAGAAACGCTGTAATAACGCTATAGTTAAGAAGTACAATGCGGCTTTAAAACGGATACGTGCATTGACAAAGATAGTGAACAGATATAAACAAAAACTGCACAGGCAAAAGAAAGAGACCGAAGAAAAGATTTATAAATTAGAAAATAGTTTAGAAATAGTCAAAGCAAGAAAAGAATTCATGGAAAGTACCATAAAGACCACTTACGCCAAATGTCAATCACAAAAGGAGAAGAAAATTTTCAAAGAGATGGTAGTAAGCGATGAAGTACAAGCAGCTAAAAAGAAAACTTATGTGGCTAATATATTGAGATTTGAGGGGGAAAATAAGGTTATCTCAGAGAAAGCAGAAAGATAACAGTATTAAAAAAAGAAATTGAGAGATTTTATGTCAGAGATGATATAACTCGAATAACAGCAGGGAAAAGAAAATGTCGGACACTTGGCAAAACTACAAATCAAATACGCTATCTAACTGATACGTTACTGAATTTATATAACATATACAGAGAAGAAGGAGGAAAACGGAGTTTTTCTACATTTTAAAAATATAAACCCTTTTATGTTGTGACCCAAATATTCAAAACAGAGAAACATGTTTATGCATAAAGCATAACAACACTGAAATGATGTGATGATTCAATACAGGAATTTGTCTTGCTTTTGCGGAGTCAAAAGAGGACTCTGCAATTGTTACTCCTTGAAAACTCACATCTTTAAAGAAAAGGTTAGGAAAAATATTAAGGAAAATAGCACAGACGAAGTTGATTTAAATGTAACGAATGAATATAATTCTGCAATTGTGATTCCATTCAACGAAGACGACTTGAAACTACTGACTGATCTACAAAACATTCAAGATGAGCTTCATCAAAAAAAGTGACTTATAATTTACCAGATACTCAAGATTCAAAACAATGTTTTCAAGAAGAACAGGTTTTATTTTTTACTTCGAATATATTATTCATCTTACACACAATTAGCTCTGTGTTATCACACAAAAAATATTCTGCTTTACCTATATTTCATATTTTCCAAATTGATGAGCACATTGAAAAAGACCGCCTAGAAAAACAACCATTAATGGAAATTGATCTAAAAATCCAAGATAGTACAGATTTAAACATCGAGCCAATGCCTTTGCCTATATCTGTTGAGAACAAAGTAAACCAGTCAAATGTTGAAATTGAAACGATTGATTTAAGCGAGGACAACACTCAACAAAAAGTAAGTAGATGATAATTTTAAAATACTGAAAGTATGTAAAAATATATTTCAATTAATAAAACGTATAACATAATTATACGTACATTAATTAGTTTTACCTACAATAATATTGTATCAACATATATACAATAATATGTATGTTGGTTGCCTGGAAGAGATCGCTATGTAGCGATAAGGCCCCCAAATTGTACTTACATAATATTATAATCTTTTTTGTGTTTTACTGTATATTTGTTTGTGGTGTATAATAAAAGTATATTCATATTGTATCAATTTTAATTCAGGTTATAAGTGAACACATTGAAAACAATATTTTTATAAAACGAACATTAAATTTAATGGAAATAAATGACGGCAATAGCAGGCTAACTAAAAAAGTCAAATTTGACACAATTTCAAAGGCAAAAAGGCAAATTTCAGTCCATTAGAACAGTAGTCACACGTTCTATAACATGCCGTAAATGTACAGAACAAAAACCGTTTCAATGTTCTAGAAAATGTATGTGCTGTTCAGCCTGGTACTGCAGGCAATGTGCTGGGATAGAAGCAAATCATTATGGTTACGATGACTACATTTGTGACGAATGTTTAGGCGATTAGTTTTTCTTAAGAGGGCTTACGCGTGTCGGCATTTCATTCAAATTTTCAATTCCTTATTTTTCGATTTTTATGAGCCGATTTTAATGAAACTTGGTATGGATACGCTTCAAAACCTGGTCTAAATAGTTAGTAGAGAACATTTTCGAAAAAGAGTTCAGGAGAAAAGGTAGAGTGATTTTTGACTTTCTATAGAAAACAAAATTGTCCTCACTCTTCATCTAAATAAACTCTTTTGCGAAAATTTTCTATACGAACTATTTAGACCTGTCTCTGAAGCGTATGTATACCAAGTTTCATTAAAATCGGTTCATAAACATCGAAGAATAACTTTAAAATTTGTATGAAATGACGACACGCGTGAACCGTCTTAATTATTTGTTTTGGATAATTAATAATACTTCAGTTACTGTTCCAAATAGATATTTATTAATTTTAGGTTTTTTATAGACTCGTACTTAGAGTAGCTTCCTGTTAAACAGAATATTATTAGGTAAAAATTGTTTCTTGTGAGCAAAGCTTTACTTGTTCCATTTAGTTATTTCATAATTCTATTGATTGATGTCTACCAAATCTAGTGTTGAGAAATTAAAGATATTTCATTAAGTTCTTTAATTTACGTGCCATTTTGTTACCAAATATAAATATTTTTTTCTTTATTTTACATTGTGTTAGATTTTGTTGTCTAATTTGTCATTAATACGTTAGCAGCAAAAAGAAAGTGTAGGTTTATGACCAACTGTAACTCAAAGGAGAGCATTTAGAGATTTTCATTGCTCAAGTTGTGTTTAAATGTTTAATATTTAATAGATAATTGTAGCACTGACTGATTCTGTTCGAAATAAATGTTATTTTATAATTACTGGCCTATTTAATTTATAAAAATTCTATTAATTTTTCGTAACTCAATGGAGCCTTTTATCAGAACTAGCGCATTAAACTATTTTTTATTTAAAAAGATATGGTATCAACTTTAAACACATATATTCAGTTAATAAATATATTTATGATTAGAAAAAAAGCATATAGTATTTTATTGCAGTTTTATTTTTATAAACTATGGTACAAAAAAATAAAAATACGCCCTAGTACTTTTTTTGTTATTTATGCTCCGTTTTTCGAATTTCGCTTTGTGAAAGTGATCGTTTAATTCTTCAAAAACAATCGTTTTTATCGCCTTCATGCTTTTCACCATAAAGTAATCAAAGCACGCGTTTCTCCTCGTGGGTAAATCATACTAATGGTAGATAAGAGCATACTTATGTATTCAGATGAGTAACGAGAAAGGTTGCCAGGTAAAATATCCAAATTAATATCCCCATTGAGAATAATATTTGAACAATCAAGGTTACATAGTATAGCATTCAAAACGTCCAAATAGTTTGTGGGATTATTCAAACAGGGTGGTCTATACGAACAAATTATAGTGTATTCCGAACCGAAGCTTAAGATCAAAAGTTTCCATCACTTGGGGCAGGTTCGTAGGCATCTACTACAATCTGCTGTTTGACATAAACAATTACACCATCATTTTGGTTTATCGATTTATTTGTACGGAATACCTTGTAATTTGTAATTGAGGGTACTTCTCTGTCCTCATCTATCCAGCACTCAGTAAGCACAATAACATCAAGGGGGTACGATGTCATCATTGGGGGTACGATGATAATAACTGAAATAATTTGTTGCAATTTGTAAGGCAGTATCGATACTCAAACGTTATTTTTAGCCTATACCCTGTTTAGGTAATAATGCAGTGCTAGAATATAAATATGTGTACAATTTTTTTGAACAGTCGATTTTGGGTACAAAACTAGTTGTAAATAATATGCTTGTACTTATTGTTTTTGTATGTAGTGTGTTACGTGCATATTTTTCTGTGTTTTGAATAAAATTATATAAAATAAAAGAGACATAATAGTAAATTATAAATTACAAAGAAAAGACATTTAAAAAAATATATGGTTAAAGAAAAATACTAAAAAAATAATAATTTTTAAACAAATATATATTCATTTCTTACTTTTAAGTTTGTTTTTATCACTTTCACTATTAATTCTTATTAGCGTGGATACACCTTCTTTAAGTGAGACTGGGGGCCGTGTTTTATCATGGGAATGTTTTCCATAGTTGACACGCTTAACTAGTGGGTTGGTAAACCCAAGTTTTTATTGTACTATTTATTTTGACAAGAATATGTAGCTGCCTATCTCCTGCCAGTTTCCCTCTCTCACCTCTTACGGCACCCACGGGAAGATATGGGGTAGTGGATATTAACATCTACTACACAACGTAGCTTGAAATAAAAAATAAAGTACAAAACAAAAGAGGTGAAATACTTGAGCTCGTGTTTTCTACATTTTAGCTATTTACCTCGAGGATAGTGGATGTCCAGTGGTCTGAGTCAATTAATATCACCCTACATTGGAGTTCACTGTTCCACTACTGTCATATAATATAATATGACGATAGTGGAACGATATGACGGTAGTGGAACAGTGAATTCCAAGGGAAAACCGACAAAAATGAGATTGACTTTATTATGACGACTAAACGACAACTGTTCAATGATGTCTCAGTAATAGCGGTGGTGAAAACTAGCAGCGATCACCGAATGGTTAAAGCCATACTAAACCAAATCGTTAAGATGGAGAGGCCTCGTCTAATGATATTAACGCTCCGTTCCCCTCTTTCAGTAATCCAAAACCCCGAAAACTTACAATTCGATTTACAAAACCATTTTAAGTACCTAGAACATAGTGAACGATATGAACGACAAGTTCCTGGGAACTATTCATGCGGTCGGAGCTAAGTTCTGTAAGACCTGTCGCAGATAAACACAAAAACTGTACACGCCCTTAGTTGCTCCAACAAGGATCGACGAAACCAGGGCCCATGAGTGATCCCCTCGACGAGCAACCAAGGGTGGAGCCCAATGGCTTATGGATAATTAAATTAGAAAGGTTAGGTACGCAAACACAAAACTTATCGAATTCCAGAAGCGTAGGGTCTACCACAAGGTGGCGTCAGGGGCAAGTAAATGGTAGTTGGTGTGTAGTGTGGGAAGTGTATAGTGTAACCTGTAGTCACCAATACGGTCAGATAGCTGCACCACGTGCGCCGACCGCTCTACAAGATTCTCACCGCTATCGGAGCCCAAGTCCAGCGTCACTTAGCACGAACTCTAATCGCGCGCGATCTACACAGGGATCACAAAGTTCAGAGTTCTCAGCGACAAGGTCAAAGTCTTATCACGCTATCAACCGACGCACTAATAACTCGTCGATGCAGTTAACGGCATAAAAGTTCCTTTAATCACTCTAAACTCAAATTAGGCCTCTTGTCACGTAACACGTTAAAACAGACAACTAAATTCGAAGCGGTCTAGATGAGATCCAAATATTCAATAGTAAATTCAAAATGGTGCGCACAATTAACACAAGCTTTCGGCCTTTCAAGTCCAAACACCGGCCGCGTGTAACCGTATACCAGTCACAAACAATACTTAAAACGGTTATAATTAAATTATATAATATGGCCTCGTTATCACGAAAAACAAATTAAGATAACACTGAAAGAGGCTCGCAACGTATATTCGACCCGGGCGTCTCGCAATTAAACTCAAGAAATAAGCCTCGTTATCTCGGATACGTACAAATACAAGATAACACAAGGAGGCTGCTGTAATTCTTAAGTAACACCGGCACGACCTCAGCGCTTAGCGATTCTTGCAGACTGCCGCGATTGCTTTGCGCGTACGCCACAGCTAGCCTCCGCCTCCCGCCCAACGCTAACCGTTTCATCACCCCGCTCGAATCTATCGAGCATAAACAAAAACTCTCCGGTCATACTTTTATTCTCATGGCTCTTAAATGGGCAATGAAGCTGCAGTCTTCAGCAGATATGACAGCATATAGGCTATTGTATAGACAGATCTTCAAATGTATGAGTCGGGACTATTGAAGAAGTGATCGAGTAAAACTAGGGCTCCAAAGTCTTTGCCAGAAATCTGTCTAACAGAAAGAGCCAATTGTCGAAACTGAAGACCGAGTGTGGGTGCATCATTTCCGGGATACTAGAGATTTTGAGGGAGATTCAGAGCAGCTGCAGAGGCAGCTGTTCACGCCATCGTTGGCACCACACACAAGTGTAAGTAACGATCTAAGAGCAAGTAAAATCCGACACTATTCCTATTATATCCCGAACGGCTATCCAGCACTTTAAAAACGGCAAGGCTACAGGTAAAAATGAATTATTTTTTGTAGCAGAGAGGACAAACGAGCAAACATTGTAGTGAATCTTCAGAAAGCGGGTGGAAAACCGGTACTTAAAGTTCTTGGGAAGCTCTTTAATCATCCGCCTATGGTGAAACTACTACTAGAGGCATGGAACAAAAGCACGGTGGCCTTGTTTTTCAAGAAAGGTGACAAAGCTCTCTTGAAGAACTACAGACCGATTTTCCTTCTGAGCCGCATCTACGAGCTTTTCTCGAGAGTTATTATGAATCGTCTCGTAGGCAGACTCAACGACTTTCAGCCTCCTGAATAAGCCGGTTTTCGAAAAGGTTTAGTACCATAGACCACATACATAACCTTCGAAAAATTGTACAGAAGAGCTTCCAGTACAATCTGCCATCTTGCCTTGCGTATGTGGACTATAAGAAAGCCTTTAATTCCGTCAAAAATTGGGCGGTGCTACAGTCTCTTCAGCGGTGCCAAGTTGACCGTCGGTATATTGAAGTGCTGAAATATTTATACAGTAGGGCTTCAATTGCTATCCAAGTACAGAACCAGAGTACGAAACCCATCCAACTGCAGAGAGGTGTACGAGGGCGACACTGAAAGTTTTTAGAACTGGCCACTTGTAAACGAAATAATAAGAAAATAAGTTCAAATTTTGAAAATGGAAATCAAATGCTGTGTTCGCCATACTCACGGGTAACAAAAGCTGGACTTATTGTTATGATCCTGTCTGCTGTCTGGGTGTTTCCTTCTGAGGAGTTACCAAAGTTTGTTGAGTTGTTAAAAAATATGGTGTCCTCGTTTTTTGAAAAGTTAAGTCATTAGGCAACAATTATTTTAGAGGATCAAATATCAGTTACTGCAGAGTGGTACACAGTTGGTAAAAAGTTCGGGAGAAACGACCTCGTAGTAGGATCCTCCTTCACCACGACAACACTTCGTCGCACACTGTCAAGCAAACAATCGACTACTTGGCGACGTCAGACGTGGAATTATTAGGTCACCCGCCCAATAACCCCGACCTTGCACCTCGCGATTTTATTTATTTCCGAAAATAAAAGAAAAACATTGATCAAAACGTTTTATGGACTCCGAGGAAACAGTGGCAGCGTTTCAAAATGCCGTCTAAGAGAATCCTAAGGACGAGTGGGCAAAGTGCTATTATCAGTGGTTCCGTCGGATGCAACGATATATTGATGTAAATGGACACTATTTTGAAAAGATACAATAAAACTAATAACTTGCTAGTTTGTTACGTTTTTGATTTTCAAAGAACTTTCAGTGTCATCCTCGTAAGACAGAATTATGATATATCCCCGAAACTCTTCTCAACTGCATTCAATTTCATGGTTTTCAAGTTACTGGACTGGAAAGGATACGGTATTTACATTAATGACAAGTACATCACTCACCTTTGATTTGCCGACGATATAGTCCTTATGGCAGAATCGCTGGAGGACCTAAGCACTATGAATTGAAAAACAAGACCATCGCAATTCTGCTCCACGCCTCGGGAGTGGTGCCATCATGGAGGATAGAATTAAAGAGTTCTGAAGGACTTCAAGTACCGGCTTTCCACCCGCTTTCAGAAGCTCTGCTGTAATTCCATCCTCGCCCGAGTATTTGGAGAGCCATTCTAATCTCGCTCAGACTGACGTCCGGGATATCATCGGAATAGTGTCGGATAAGACTTGCTCTTGGATCGTTACTCACACTTGCGTGTGGCTCCAGCGATAACGTGTAGAGCTGCCCATAGAACCTCTCAGTCTCACTCAAAATCTCAGGTGTCCCGGAAACCATGCTGCCACACTCAATCTTCAGCTTCGACAGTTGGCTCTTTCTGATAGACAGATCTCTGGCAAAGACTTTGGAGCCTCGGTGCCGCTCAATGACTTCTTCAATAGGAGCTGTATCGAAGTTGCGTAAGTCCCCTCGCATGTATTTGGAGATCTTCCTGTTCAGTTGTCTGTACGCTGCTAAATCTTCTGAAGACTGCAGCTTCATTTCCCGTCTAACAACTATGAGATTAAGAGTGTGATCAGAGAGTTTTTGTGTTCTTCTGCGGTGGGTCTTTCAGAACTTAACTCCGACCGCATGGACAGTTTTCACGAGCTTTTCATTCATATCTTCCGCTGTATTGCAGTCTTCTAGGCACAGGAAACGGTTTTGTAATTCGAGCTGTTCGCGGTTTTTATGTTTTACATGTTAAAACCCCCAACTAGAAGGGCATCCGAATGTTCAAATATAATACGAGCATTACTTAAATTTTCTACAAATTGTTCCAAGTCTGTCTGATTTATAGGTGGTGGAAGATAAATTACACCAACACACATTTTAATACAACGTTAGTCTCTCTTTAGTTGAATAGTTAACCATAATTCGTCTTATTTACATTTAGCTTTTATTTTACATGATTTGAAATGTTTACGTATCTATCGCTACTGCAGTTTATTTACATTTTAATACATTAATATTACGATCTCTCCTATACACAACATGGCTTTCATCGAACTCTGAATTAAATATGTCAGATTGAAAATAGAATTCCATATATAAAATAATGACATAATCGTTCAGCAACACATTATTATAAAAGTCTACAATTTTAGTATTAAGATCTATAGTAACAATTGATATAAAATATAACAGATAATACGAAATTGTACAAACTAATATTACACTATATGCAACAACTAAATCGAAAGCTATATTTTGTTCAGTGGTTCAATATTCTTGATGAAAACTGCAGGGGTGGTCACAAATTGTCTAACAAATATGCGACCGTCTCTCACCCATACAAATTTATAATTATGTTCCTTCGTCTTTATCCTTGCAGCTTTATGAAGTCATTTGTTTTATAAAGATAAATGCTCAAAGACACATATAGGTCTTTTGTAACCCCCAATGCCCAAGTGAGATGAATTGAGTTCGTCACTTGAGTTTTCTTGTTGAACTTTATAACTGCAGTAAATAGTCCATCCCAGATTAACAGGTTTGTTACTTTAACAATGATAGATCGTGCTTGGCATAATGAGGTATTGGCCTTTGCTATTATAGTACACACATGTAGTCGTATGTCGCTATATTTAAGTTCGAATGATACAGTTTTTGATCATTACTGTTGAGATAAGGTTTTCAGGTTTGTGCTCAGGTACACATCAAATTTTGGTATGAGCACCGCGTGCGTATTGTGCCAATTGTGCTCTACGATTTTTAGTTCCATAATAGGAATTTTCATTTCAGCTGCCTCCTTCAGAAGTCGTGTGTTATCTTCAATATTTATTATGTAATGTAACTTTATTTTTTCTTCATATTGCTGTTTCATAAATTCCATTGATTCCTTCGTGGAGCTCTTTTTGAAGAATTATAATTATATAATATAATTTTAGACTCGACAGAGCGTATTTTAGAGCGGATAGCATTTTTTATCATGCCATTAATTTCATTTTTAAAGATATTATAGAGTTCACTTCGGATAAATTATTGCCGATAGTCGTAAAAAAATATTTCTAATATTAAGAGCCTCTCTTGGGCTGCTAGCAATGTTTAGGAGCTCTTGCGAGTTGGATTTATTTTGACTTAGTTCACAATAAACAGTTTACCCTGTTGTGAAAAGTTAGAAAGTGACAAAAAGTACGTATGGCAATTTACTATATTGAGTTAGTTTCTACCTTGGTGTATGGTAGTAAAATGACTTAAACTGATTGACCAGGTGAGACTTTGTGTGATAAGATGAAAAAAATTGTGGTTTGTGAGATAATGTTGTGTAGAGAATTAGGAGTGGGATTCTTCCATGATTTAATAATGTAGAAATAACGCATGATAAAAAAAAGAACATAGCAAAATGTTGCAGAAGTGAATCGCAGAGTCGGCAAGGAACGCTCTAAACTGATGAACAAATTGGCAATAATATTTTGAAGATGGGCAAAATTAAGAGTACCCTTAACCAACGAGCATTTATGCGTAGATATTATAATGGATGTGTAAGGGGCGCGACCGGTGTGTCACGATTATGCGAAATGGAAGTACATAGTATCTTTTTATCCCTGTGGGTTACAGGCGTGAGTGTTTGTTATTCTTCTTCAAAACTTTTTTGAAACTAATATCTTGTTATCAATTTGGAACTTATACTCGAAATATTTTTCGAGTATATGGGATTTAAAAGAAAACATTGAGGCAAATTAGTAGACACTTCGCTGCTCCAAAAAATGTATATATGCTTAGATATAAGAGAGCATGTGCCCAGTTCTGGGACAAAATTAAGTAATTTTTCTATTAGCTTTATTGTTAATTCATTATTTTATCCTATTACTACTTAACGTTAGTTAGCATTTTTAGTAACTGTGCTCTATACTGAATACAATGTATTCTTAATAAAACAAATTCAAACAGTTTGTTGCTCAGAATTTAGAAAACTTATTTATATTTTATTGAAACAACTTATTATATACCAGTGCGCAAAAATATGTTAGCACAGTATTATTTCATATTCACGAAAAAAGTCCGACTCCGACCTAATTAGGTATCTGGGGAGCCAAACACTCTTTTTCGTGCACTTAATAAATATTCAAGAATAGATTTTAAGGTTGGACTGCAGTAATTACCCGAATTTAGGATAGGTTCTCGAATTTTTATACAAGTATCCCTCGACTTTTTATCGTTTTCTTTTGTGCCCCAAATTAAAACATGTGACGGTTGTTGATATATACAGTGTGTCCGGTCACGGACTAGCGATATTTTAGGTACTTATAATACAGCTATTTTAATATAAAAATAATGGTGTAAGTAATAGTGTTCTGAAAGCCTGCTCTCAAATTATACTACTTATAAATGATGATTCTGATTCTCTGATCTCTAATTCATCATCACTAATTCATCGAAGATCATAAGTAATCTCAGATTACTATTACTCCTAGGCAGGCAGTGCCAGTTGTTTTAACAAAGGCCTTTTGTGTTTGCGTATATGCTATGTTCAAACAACAATAATTCTTAAAGTAATAAAGATACAGCTGTAAACTTTATGTTGCGTTGTAGCTTAACTCAAATTCTGTCGATCTAGTATAAAATAAGAAGGGTAAACGGGGTTGTTTTTGCAGTAATTTACAATAATTTGCCGATTAGCATATCTTTTTGATATTTATTTGAAGTTAAATTTTTTTTCTTCAAAGTTACAACTATGTCAACTAAAATTTTGATAATGTAAACGATAAACAATATTATCGGCCTCCGAATGAGTTAATTTTTATCTCACTAAGACTAAAACTTTCAGAGATATGACTTTTTTCGTAAACGCGTAGAGAATACCTCAAGAGAAAAACAAAATGGCTGCCAAATAGAGGGGGAGGGGATTAGACCTGTGTGTAGTGTATTTTTATATTAAAATAGCTGTATTATAAGTACCTAAAATATCGTAGCCGTGACCGGACACACTGTATATTATTTTTATTTTTTTTTTTTTTTCAATAAGGGTAAAATTGAAGATTACCTACCGTGTAGTTGTGGTGTAAGAATATACACTACCCCATAACGTCTTTCCGCGGGTGTCGTAAGAGACGACAGAGGGAAACTGAAAAAAAGAGATGGGCAGCAGCATATTTGTAATAACAACTACAAAATAATAAAAAATGCGGTAGCCAGCCCGCCTGCTAAGCGTGGCAACATTTTGCCAAAGCAAAATACCCCTATGAGGTAATCTATGAGGGTGGACTATCTTCTGGTGTGCACATTTATGGGTTATAATGGTTGCAAAATGGAAGTAAGATACTAAAGTTCATCCTGCACGTTAAGCCGCACTGTCCATTACGCCTTCCAAAAAACATAACATGGCGCAGTCTATAGGATATGCAAATGCAACAACAGCTAAATGCAGGAAAAAAGTAAACAATTTTAGCCTCAATACCGACCTCCCGCTATACCGACACAGACGGCTGTAATATAAAAACTGTTAGACAAGAATTTCGTTTCTTTTTTAATGTTTTAATTAATTTTTTCCTTCAGGCTGTACTAATTTACTATGAGTCTTGTCCGTTGATGGAAGTATTTACTATAATAATTAATGTTCATTTTTAAACTTACCACTCCGAAAAATAATATGTAAATCATCATCATAATCATTACAGCCCTTTACAAGTTCGCTGGTGAACATAGGCCGCCCCAAGGAATTCTACAAAGCACCGTCCTCATCCACCTGCGTCAATCGTTTCCTGTATATCTTACGAGGGACACATCATCCAGTGGAGAGCCGCCCTACAATTCGCCTACTAGAACAAGGCTATGCTCGAGACTCGAGAACCATCCGCCTCATCGGCTGTCAGTTCTTGGCGGTCTTTTGCCACTTCGGCATACTAATCCATTGAGATATTTCGGTTACTCTTGTTCTATTGCGGATTAACTCATTTCTTAGTTGATCACGCAAATAAAGTCCGAACATAGCCCTCTCCATAGCTGGCTGAGTGACCTTTAGCTTCCTCATACGGCCAGCAGTGAAAGACCATGTCTCAGATCCATAAGTTATCACTGGCAACACGCACTGTTTGTACACTCTAATTTCAAAAAGTACTCAATACTCTAAGTTTTCAGGTATACCTGATGAGTACTCCTCCGGAGCAGTGCCACCGTGAGGGATGGAATTAAAGATCTAAAGGACTTTAAGTTGGTTTTCTATACGCCATCAAAAGTTTTGCTGTAATTCCATCCTTGTTCAGGACCTTGTCGCTTTTAAGGTGCTGGAGAACCATTTTAATCTCGCTCAGACTGACGTCCGGGCTATCGTTGGAATAGTGCGAGATAAGGCTTGCTCTTGGATCATTACTCACACTTTGGTGTAGCTCCAACAATGACGTATACAGTTGTTCATAGCACCTCCGAATTTTATTCAAAATCTCTGGTGTCTCGGTAACGACAGGCCTCCACTAAAGAATGTCACGAGGCTGGGTCTTAAATCACCCGCATTCATCGATTTCCTGCATATCTTATCAGATCACAACTCCATCTATTGGTGGCCCACCCTACCTCGGTGGGCATACTTACTGGTACAAGATTAGCTTTTGAGAACCTTCCTACTCCATCGGTTGTGAATTCTTCGAGCTATATTGCCGGACCATAGCCACTGCAGCTTATTAATCCATTGGGCTATGTGGATTACTATGGTTCTACTGCGAATATTCTCGTTTTTAAGTCTATTGCGCAAATAAATTCCATGTACCCTCCATTCATAACTACATCATCTAAGTTGTTTGACCACCGTTGATCACCGTGGGGTTTTAGGCAGGAGACGTTCGACAAAACCTTCTCGTTGTAAATAGAAGAGTATCCATGAGGATTTTCCGACGATAGAAAAACTGTTCCCCTAGGAGACGATTTTAGCGCTATGTGACGAGTGCAGTCTTTAAATATTTAATAGAAAAAAAAACTCCGTTTTGACAAATATCAGGGGTTGTTTGCTGAACACTCAAAATTCATGGACCAAAAAATTCTCTAGCCTTTAACTTTACGTAAACCTAAAAGAAAATGCACCTACATAGGTAGAATTGAGCCGACATATCTTTCTTTCCAAGAGATTGTCGGTTACGCAATATCACGAAAAACCTACCAAAAAAGCTTTACATTTTAGCAATATTTTTATCATACAAATGGTCTTAAATACCTTTCTCGTTTCAAACAGCTCATTAAACCATCCTCTAGATATAAAAATAAATTGCTGTCTAAAAACCCTGATGTTTATTATAATTGTTTTATTATAACACATTAGGACAAAAATGAAATGTTTACTAACGTCTTATCACGCCTTACTTGAATAAAATATTTACAAAAACACGGACTTTGAATAAACCTACTGGGCTTTGAATAAAACCTTACCGCCAGAAAAGTAATCAAGTACGTCCCAATGCTGCTCTTATGGTTTTTAATCTAAGTTTGAAGGGAATGAACCCTACCCGAGAGAAAATTTTATATGCAAAACTTAATTCTTAAAACGGTCCTTTTATAAAAAAAACGAGTATACATTTTATTTCAAGAAATCATAAAAAAATTTATTTATATGAGAAATAGCTATTAAGCTAACATAAAACATTCTTTTTTAATAAATTATTTTTAAACACGTGACATCAAATTGTGGACATTCACTATTGACTGCATAATAAAGTCCGAGCCTTACGAAGAAGTAACCGACGTAGCCCACTGAATCAGTACCTACCTGAAGTGACGAGAGATCACCTATATAGCTCTAAGAGGAGAATCGATGGGGAAGAAAGTTTCTCGAGTAGCAGCCTCATACCGGTAAACGAAGTGTATACTAGCTTCCTGTTACATGTAGTGACGATTTTATAAGATATGCAATATGCAGCTAGATGTAGTAGATAGGACAGGACCGTGCTTATGGCCTTCCTTGGGGCGGACTGTAATGATGATGATGATAATGGCATTAGATTGTACGCTTGTTTGAAGTATATTATTAATAACAGTACATACAAACTCGCGTTATATTTCTACATTGTTGTAGAGTGAGATGCTCTCTCCTGAGAGAGGCCCATTCCTAACAGTAATCTGTAAGCTGATGCGAAGAAGAGGTATTGGATTGTTTCACAATTTTGACAAGAGAAAATACCATCAAGTTTATCCGATCTAACCCTTTATTTAAATTAACACAATAACATGTTAATAAGTACATAAATTATTTATAAAACAGTTTGGGTAATATTGAACGAGACTTACCTTCAGCGAGGGTCGTTTGCTCTTCGTAACCTAGTCCTAAAAAAACGTAAACATTCGCCGTAATTGTCTTTGATCGTAAAGATTTTACCGGTTTTGTGCGTTTACTATAACATGACGTGAAACCGCGTGTGTGCGATTTTTCGTGTGATTTTTTTTTTATTGGTTATTGTGGTATATTATTTTACGTGTGCGTATAGTGGTGGTGTGAATAATCGCGCGTGATTCGCGCGTGCGCGTGAATATGCGTGTGCGCTGTGCGTGTGTGTGTGCGTGTGCGTGTGCGTGTGCGTGTGTGTGTGTGTGTGTGTGTGTGTGTGTGCGCGTGCGCGTGCGTGCGCGTGCGTGTGTGCGTGTGCGTGCGTGTGCGTGCGTGTGCGTGCGTGCGTGCGTGTGTGCGTGTGTGCGTGCGTGCGTGCGTGCGTGCGTGCGTGTGTGTGTGTGTGTGTGTGTGTGTGTGTGTAATTGACGTAAGAAATTAAAATTTCGTTTGCCAAATACAATTTTTCCAAATCTATTACAGTTTGAAATGAATGAAAGCCCGGAGAAGAAAACGCAAAAAAAACTCCGCCAGTTTCAGGGTCGTATTTGTCTTTTTTAAGATTAATATCGTAAAATAATATTAAAGTAGAGTAGTATTAATATTATATTAGGATATATAACACTACTACTACTCTACTACTACTACTCTACTACTACTAATGCTACTACTTTTACTACAGTTCATCACAAGTCTACTGCTGAATATATGCCTCCCCATAGTCTGCCAAAAAATAAGGACATGAGCCGTCTGCATCCATTGAGTGTTTTATAAGGCCGTCACTCTATCAAGTGCACTGTGCTTGTCAGTACTAGGCTGCCACTCGAGAGCCTTTCTTTCACCATCGATTGTCAGTTCTTCGAGCTATGTGGCTGGCTTATTGCCACTTTAGCTTACAGATCCAAATAGTTCACCAAGTATAAAACTAAATATACCCTTGGGTTTTAATTAAGAATAAATGTAGGTATCTGTATATGTGTTTATATATCAATATATCATTATCATCATTACTACCCTTTACAAGTCCACTGTTGAACAAAGGCCACCCCCAATTAATCCTACAAAATCCTTCCGTAGCTCTCTGTATTCATCAACCCCTTACATTATTAGGTCGTCACTTCGTCTTGTGGAACGGCATCAGATGCTTTATTCACCAGTCTTCTCCATCACTTGTCTGTTCTTCTAACTATATGGCCAGCCCATAACTACTTCAGTTTTCCGATCCGTTGGGCTATGACGGGTTCTTCGAGCATAGCCCTCTCCATAGCTCGCTTAGCGACCTCGAGCCTTTGCTTATACGGCCAGTAGTCCATAAATTATCACTAGCAACAGGAACTTAAAGGCAATAAGCACCTAATAGATTTGAATAATGTTTTATTCAACTTAAAATTTGTATGAACTTTCATTTCTAACACTGGTTCAAAAATCGACATCTTTACAGAGAATTACCATCGTCATCGTCATAATATTGACTTCACAAACACAAACTGAACCAACAGAGCTCAATAAAAAACTATATTGCGTTTGCCAACCCACATGCTTAGTGTGGCAGTTACGGTAAATATCTGCCATATGAGACAATATATAATGGAAGCTTATGTTAAGCAGCAAGTACTTCTAGTATACATAGAAAGATTTTGTTAAACCTTGGTCTTTCGGTAGGCTGTAGCTGTAATGGCTTTTCTGTGTTCTTGAGGTCAGGTTAATTAGAATTTTTCGGTAATGTGAAGGACATGTTATTGAATGAGTTTCTTAATCAACTACACTTTTATTTATATCCTTATTTCCTGACACACATACACACACACTCTCACACTCACACGCACACATACACACAAACATGCACAAGCACACACACATACGGTGGAACGAGGAATCAGTGCAACAATTCGTTTGTAGCTTTTGTAGGATTTAAGTAGTTACGTTGTACCAGTTCTGGCTCACTGAGTCAGAAGTGGTACAATTACGTCGTTCGTCGACTTACGATCCTAAAAAAAAACAAGGTTTTGGCATGCTCTGATCACGAATCTGCGGTCCATTTTTGCGTAGGGTGCACGGTTCGGGAGATGTGCAGATCAATTAACTCTTATCTAATTGATATTCGGTGAAGGCCTCCACCCTCATTAGCGCTCCATTGTTCTTATCTACTTATCTATTGTTCATTGAATACCGTCATTATCTATTCTTCCTCAGCGTGGTGCTATTGTATTATACTCCTTTGTTCCTATCTACACTAATATGACTCATTAATAAAACACATTGACCGATTTTGTTAAAATTTTTATTTAAAAAAAAACAAAATCTTATTACTTATTATCTATAAAATAGGAGCGAAACATCTCATCCACTAAAATATCGTTGTACAATGTGTTCCCTGTAAATATACTCGTAAGACTATGCATTGAACATCCGTGAAACTTATATAGTAAATACATTAAGCAATATTCGCCACAAACTGAGGTCCACTCATTCTGAATCCTATCAACATTCCAGTTCCATCTTTTACAATTCTTTTTTTAAAAACTCTAGATTCTACATTCTCTCGTACAGGTGCTCGTCTGTATGAATCAAAATATTGACCGAAGTCATTCGTATCGATATATAAAGTTACCCAATGTGACCCTGGTTTATCATCTGTACCCAAATTGCATATTACCTAGTCAGGTCATAAATTCTATTACATGTTTAATATAAAATAATTGAAACAAGTTTATTCATTATGTAACCATTTATATATCAAAATGAACTTAACAAAACATAGATTCTTATGACACTATAGTTTATTTAAAATGACCTCCGTGATTTTGAATACAGACCTTCAATCTGCGCGGCCAGTCGTCTGTCGCAGCACGAACGAGGTCCATGTCAATATCGGCCGCTGCCTTAATCAAGGATGTCTTGAGTGACTCCAAATTGGGATGAGGCTTTGAGCACGCCTTTTCCTCCAAGTGTTGCCATATCTTGTAATCTAACGGATGCAAATCTGGACTGGAGGAGGGCCAGTCTTCGTGTCGGATGAAGTCGATTTCACGCGCCGTCAGCCAATCTTGTGTGCTCTTCGCTCTATGAGCTGACGCCGAATCTTGTTGGAATACCCAGTGCCTGTTATTGAACATGGTATGAGAAACAGGTTACACAAGGTTCGTCAGGACTGTATTTTGATACACACATACACACTGCATTCGTTTTTACACCTTTCTCACAAAAATGTACCTCTGTTAAGCCCCAATAAGAAACTCCCAACCATACCACGAGCGAGGATGGAAAATGACCTCGTTGGACACGCGGAATACGGTTGCTCGCTTCTTCACTACTGTGTGCGTACACTTTATCATTTTGTTTGTTGTAGCTCTCTTCTACGGTAAAAACTTTTTCATCCGAAAAAAGAATTTCCCGATAATTTTTTCCCGCGTACCGCTTCAACAAAGCGCGGCATCTCTTCAGTCTCAGGTCCATTAGACGAGCATTCAAACGATGTCCTGTTTTTCTTCGATATGCCCGAAGCCCTAAGTCTTCATTTAACACCCTTTTCACCGTGGTTCTGCTTAATCCCATCTGAAGGGCCAATAGTTTCTGCTTACGTTTGGGATTTCTTTGAATTCGCGCCTTCACAGCTTTTATCACTGCTGGAGTCTTAACAGACCGAGGGCGACCACTTCTTGACCTGTCATCTACACTAGAGTCTTCATTGTAACGTTTGGTGCTACGATAAATGAATCTTTTGGTTATATTTAAATTTTTCAATACGTCAAAAATTTGAATTGGCGCGTAACCGCAACGATGCAACGCAATAACTGCAACACGGTCTTGTTTAAGCGTCCACTCCATATTTAAAAATGAGTAAAATTCTAAAAAGTATACAGTTTTATTTTCATGAACAATTCGAAATTCGAATTCAATAAACTTTTTTGTGGCCAGCATTCTAAAAGAAAAGTTTTTACTGTGTGACAATACTTATGACCTGACTAGGTATATACGTTGGTACATGGGTGTACATGGGCAGTCTATTAGCAGCATAAACATTATTCTCTAGACTGGGGTGAATTTTTTTTAGATGTTGTTGTACATCTAGTGTATCCATTATTATATTAAAGTACAATCTACTCAATGACTAACATAGGAATGATCAATTATAGTGATTTCTAAATATTAAATTGCATTATTTTGTGTTATACAAAACGTATTTGAGTCATCAATACACTGAACAAGACGACACTAAGTAATGCTGAGATAAGCAACAGAATGTTAGATAAGCTTGTTGACGCATAAAGTTACTATCAATTCCACTGCAGAAATTCTTTAGATTAGAATTATTACTCACTGGTACTATATAAGACCAAGCACTGCAGTCATGGAGTTAGTGTATGGTCGCTTGACCACAGTGGATCTATCAATACTATATTTGTGTTACTTCAACGCATCAAAGGCCATAGATGTAAGTGTTTATTCTATTGACAAACTTACTTTTCTTTCTGTTATTTTCTTACGTGTGTGTGATTTAGTGTTAACAAATTATATTTAAATATTGTGTGTGTGTGTGTGTGTGTGTGAGTGTGTGTGTGTGTGTGTGTGTGTGTGTGTGTGTGGTGTGTGTATGATTAAGCCGTGGTAGCTCAGATGGTTAGTGCAAGCTGTAAATTTCGCAGTACGCGACCCGGTTTCGACCCCCGCCGGCACCACTTAAATTGTTAATTGTAATTTTAAGTGCTGATTTACCACGTGCTCGGCGGTGAAGGAAAACATCGTGAGGAAACCTGCATGTCTGAGAAAATTTCGAAGGCATGTGAAGTTCGCCAACACGCATTGAGACCGCGCCGCGGACATTTCCTAGCCATAAATACAAAGACAATAGCAGAAAGTAAAATGTTAAAAAATGCTTTTTTAACAATGACAGTCATTAGTTGATCATTAGTGAATGTGATTCTGTTTACTTAAATTACAGGAAGACAAGAGCAGAAGGAAGAAATGGGATGATGGCAAGTAATGAAGCATTGTTATGTGAAGTTTGTTGGAACAAACATATTTTAGTCACGTGTAAATCTTTTAACATTTTGGTACAAAATGACACAAAATATAAAAAATATTAGATACATCGTCGACATGGACGGATTTTACATTACATATTGTGACGGCCCAATATTATTATTAATAATTAAATTCAATATAAAGGGGCGTCAAAAATAGTCTTAAAAGATATATATTAAGCAATTAAGTTAAATTGATAAACATAAAGTTAATATATTTCAGACATTATCCCAATAACATAGTAAATTAAAGGCAAAATTATTGTTTTTCGTAATAAATAAATTTATTTAAAAACTTGAAAAAATATTTAAAATAAGATAAATAATAGAAATACAAGTCAAAAAATATTATAAAATTAAGTTAAATAACGTTTATAAGATAATTAGAAAATTTGTTAAAAAATTGTTTAAGTCATGGGAGGTGTTCGTGTATTAAAGAAAATTTTCCTAAGTTATGGAAGGTGTTCACGTATAGATGTCTTGTATGGAGGAAGCTGTCGGAGGTACATACCTGCAGTTGTACATATATATGGGGTGGTCGGGAGCCCGACTGCCTGAAGTACTGTAGCACAATGACTAGTCCTATATTAGGGACTTATGATTTTAAACTCAATGATACAAAAGCAATACTATAGAAGGTCTCCATGATGAATTTGTATTACAATAGTAGGGTCGTGGGTTCGAACCCTATATATTAATGACTTATGAAAGTAAGGTCTATGATACAAAAGCAATACTATAGAAGGTCTCTATGATTAATATGCATTACAATAGTAGGGTTGTGGGTTCGAACCCTATATATGAATGACTTATGAAAGTAAGGTCTATGATACAAAAGCATTATTATTGAAGGTCTCCTTGATGCATAAGCATTGTATGGGGTGGTCGGGTGACCGACTGCTCCTAGTACTGTAGCAAAATGACTAGTCCTTATTAGGGACTTGAAAAGGAATATTATGGTGGCGTGTGTGCTGCTTCACGAGCAATTGGTCCGAGGTAAACTTGGACTCGCTAACCGATGTGTCCTAGACATATCATCTTAGTGCCGGTGGTAAGCGGGTTTGTTGTAGCAATACGGCTTTCCCGTGGACATCGCACACCCATACCGGTTGTGGGCGGCGTCGTAGCGCATAGCGATGCGTCGTCTATCTTTCGGATTGGGAAGATGAGTGTGTTTGGTAGCACTTTTAAGTGTAACAGGCATACTCAACTTCATGTCTTAGTGCATTAGCGCTATGATACATGGAGTTTTGTCCACTGGCGTCTTAGTAGCGTGCTACTATGATACGTTGGTGATATTTTTTATATAACAACAATACCAACTTTGTTACCAAAGTCGATAGGGATCATGTGGGTGTGTGAGGGGGCGCCATCCGTATGATAGTTGCATTGATGCTTACTGCTACTTGCGGTATTGCGTCTTGTGATGGATCTGCGGGTGCATCTGATTCGACGCTCTCTTGTGGTTCTGGTTGATGGAGGTATGCGGGTGGTGATGTCTGCTGGGATGTATGGGGGGACCTTGGGATGGTGTAAGCCCGACGATAGTCGTATTGATGCTTGTTGCGTTCTGCAGCATTGCGTCTCTGCGATGGTTGTTTGGTGGGACGCTATTCTCAATGGCGCTCTCTGCGTCTTGGTTTGACTCACACCTAAGTAGCTTTGCCCAAGTCGGGTCCCTTCATTGCGGGGCTGCAGACTGTCAGCCCTCCACGATGTTTTATATAACAACATAATATTATATCTCTGTAACTTTCCCACCTTTGAATGATTGAAGGCAACTTGTTGGTGGGTGAGACAAACATGATCGAAAATGCATTTACTCAACGTCAGTGACACAAACCCTTTCTGATGGCGAATTATAACTCTTATCTTAAAACTGCCTTTTGGCTATATCTGCCGTTGTATTGGTTGGTGGAGCATATGTGTCGACCTCATGCGGGTGGTAGCTGGCGGGAGGATTTGAGGAGACTCTCAAGGCTGCGGCCGAAAGCCGCACAACGTGGGACCCCATTCCCTTGAGGTGAGCAGTAGACTCATGACACGCTCTGCGGCTAGTAGCCGTGCTGATCATGCGATTGGTGGTGATGCCATACACTTACATCACGTCTGCAGGAGCGGCGGTCTGGCAGGTAGTGGCGCTCACGGAGGGTTTACGGCCAGTGTGCCTATTTGCCTAAACCGTGTGACGTACATTCACTGTGGCTGGATTCGTTCGTATTCTGTTTGGCGTTTACACGCATTGACATGCGCGACTTCGGTCGATGTTTGTGCTTACGCACTAGCAAGGGGCCAAGCCTCTTTTACTGGTTCGCCAGTTATTTTGCTGTGGACTACGGTCCAGTTCCCGAATTAGCTTTCCCTGCGGGGGGAGTGCATCAAAATGGTTGGCACTCACCGTGCACGGCGTGTGTGGGGCCGTGTACCTCCCCTACATTTTTTTTTAATAAATGTAGGAGAGCGAAGCCCTTGTATCGGGTATTTTGTATAAATATATTTTGAGCCTTTTCCGAGCGGGAAGGGATAATTAATAATGTAAACCTGATACAAGCGGAATAGGGACGTTTTATGTTCTTAACCTTTCTCGAGCCCTGTCTTCGTGAACGGGGTTCACTTAGCTTATAAGGCACTACTAACAGCTTTCAATTGCTCTAGTGAATATTCATTCTTCCAAAATACACCTAAAAGAACTAAGTTACTAAACAAACACAACGTAAATAAGGGTCCTAACTAAGACGATCACGCCAAAATATTAAAACCGGCCTATTAATAAACCTTTTGAAAGATCATTTAGAAAGATCAAAACATATTTTATTTATCCTGGTCACATATACACACACATATACAATTTCAAAAACATTTTCAATGTAGAGAAATGGCTATTCTAGACGTAAAACTATTTAATAAAAATGATGCGTTTATCGATCATTATTTGTTTCGGCCAAGTTATCCTTTCAATTTTTTGTCACCAAAATACAAAAAAACTGTTCGTTATTGTGAAACACACGTGCACGGCATTCCATATTTTGATGTGACCGAAGAATTAAAATGTGCCTACAAACAAGAGAAAATCATCCCCATATTAAATTGGTATATTAGAAATTTGTGCAAAGACGAAGTGATCGCATACAAAGGTGGTTCAACAGAAAAACAATTTTTAAAAATGTTGACGAATGATAGAATTTTTAATATTGAAGAATACAAATGTCCAAAATACAATGATTTGGTAAATGTCATAAATTTAAACAAACGTTATGTGTGTAATAATCATATATTTGCAAAAATAATCATAAAATTTTACATCGTTTTTACAAGTGGTTATTGCTTAAAAATAAAATTTTCAATTAATCATAAATTTTGTTTCATTTCCCAAAAACATTAGTTATAGTACACAATATATATTAATTGTTTACACCAACACTTTCATTTTTTATTTCACCCCTTAGAAATTTAGACGTGTGTAATGTTCACTTTATACATCCGTTTACTGCTATTGTGGTAGGACCAAGTGGATGTGGGAAGTCAAATTTTGTAACAAATTTCATAAAATCAGTTACAGAAATATGTAATTGTGATTTTAATCAGATCACATGGTGCTTTGCTGAAATGCAACCTTTATATAATTTACCAAATGTTAACTATCATCAAGGAATTCCAAATCTTAATATGTTTGATGGTGAAAACCCACATCTCGTTATTATTGATGATCTAATGAGAGAGTCCGATGGAAGAATTGTGGATATATTTACAAAATATATAGTCTAATATATAGTAAAATATATAGTAGTCATCACAGGAATCTCAGTGTATTTTATTTAACACAAAATTTATTTCATCAGTGTAAAGGGCAAAGAGACATATCTTTAAACTCAATGATTTCTTAAATTTATTTTTAATTTAAACTCAAGTTATATGTATAATATATTTTAAAAACCCTCGAGATAAAACTCAAATAAGATATTTAACACGACAAGTGTCACCAGATAACCCAAAATTCATTGAAGATGCCTACATGGATGCAAATCTAGAAGCACATGGATATTTAATGGTAGATTTAAAACAGAATACCAATGATTTTTGTCGTATCAAGACAAATCAACGAGTCTTCCCATTTAATGGTTTCTGTACAGTCTACGTCCCCACAAAAGAGTTTAAATACACCAAGAATCAAACAATTCAAATCATTGCTAAATGATGCATCGTCGACTCACAACGCATAAACATTTGCTAAACGCTTTGCATACGCTTAAACCAAAATATCAAAGAGCATTACTTAAAACGTGTGATGAAGAAGAAATTAACTGTATTTGTGAGTGTATTCATAACTTATTACAAGGAAAAGTACCTCTTTCAATCAAGATAAACAAAAATTGAATAAACACAAAAATATACTCCGTAAACTAGTGCGTAAGTGTAAACATAAACTAAGAAAAAATATAATTATACAAAAAGGAGTGGCTTTCTTACCAATAATATTAGGTGCAATATTGAGTGGATTAGTGAGTTGACTAGCCAGTTAACATGGAAAATGCAAAGAAAATGATACTTATCGAACCTGGATTGATTGAAAAATTAAAACAAGAAAATAAGGTTAATACGAGTAGTAGTTTATCTCGATTAGATATTGAAATGCAAAATATTATGAATAGTAAGACGGAAGACCGAAAGAAATGGATGTTATATTTACAAACACTGCAAAGATACCTTCATTTTATCGAAGAAGATCGTCAACCACTCAGATTACCAATTTATTCTGATACATCTAATGAAGATTCAAATAAGAGTAAAATTGATTTTAAAAATAAAGATAGAGATCTAAAAACTTCAGTTGATGCTGAATCTTTGTTGGAGGAGAATCGATCCACTAAAAGTAAAGAAAATGATGAAAGTCCACTTTACACACCAGCTCAAATACTCAGTTTAATACCAAAAACTTATAATAAAAAGGGACAGTTATTATTAAACTTAGTTGAAACAAGTAAAAATAAAATACATTGGGATAATGAAGGTACAGTCATAATTGATAATGAAAGAATTCCTGGAAGTAATATTGTTGATTTAATAAATGATTCACTAAGACCCTTAAAAAGAAGTGATCCAGTAGGGTGGGATAGATTTCATGAAGCATTAAAAGATGTTAAAGTACCACTTACTTATATTAGAAATCCAAAGAGATGTGAGTTTATTAACCAACTTCAAGCAAAAGATCTGAACAAACCCTCTGAGATTGAAGTTCAAGACTTTTTTACAACGAGTAGAGGAGATACAAAATCTATAACTAAAATAGAGTTTTCTACACCGAGCAGTAGAGATAAAAAGTCTACAACTAAAATACGTAAAAGGCTTGAGTGGGAAAAATGAATCACGTACTAGAAGAAATTAACAGGATTTATTATGATCCACCTAATCCCGCTTGTTTTGGTAGTATTGATTAATTATCAAAAGCTATGAAGGGTAAAATGAATAAAAAAGCAAGTAAAGGAATGGTTAAAATCACAAGAAACATACACATTACATAAACCCATTCGAAAAAAAACCCCGCGTAATAGGTACATTCTATCAAATATTAATGAACTGTGGCAAGCTGATTTAAGTGATATGTGAACTTATTCTCAATATAATGATGGTTTCAAGTATATACTTTGTGTTATTGATGTATTTAGTAAATATGCTTTTGCAAGACCAATGAAAAAGAAAAACTCAGAAACAACTAAAGAATGTTTTGAAAGATGTACAAAAAATACTTTAAATCCAAAAATATTAATTACTATACCACGAACAATCCTGACATTAAGGCCAGTATTGTTGAAAGATTTCAAAGAACACTAAAAATGAAAATGTGGCGTTATTTCACTCATAATAATACTTATAGATATATAGATGTTTTACAAGATTTAATATACTCTTATAATCACAGATTTCACTCTAGTATTAAGATGTGCCCATGAGATGTAAATTCAAACAATATTATGACAGTTTGGACTAAACTTTATGATAGACGGTCAAACAAACTTTCTTCAGAAAATCCTAAACCAAATTTCAATGTGGGTGATTATGTTCGAATAACTAAATATAAACATGTTTTCCAAAAAGGATATGAATCAAATTGGAGTGATGAAATATTTATTATATCTTCAATAAATGATAGATCTCCATGGGTTGTTTATACAATAACAATGATTTACAAAATGAACCAATAATTGGTACTTTTTAAGAAAGAGAATTACAGAAAATCACTTACAACCCCACCTCACAATATAAAATAGATAAAATAATTGACATTCGTTATTCAGGTAACAGAAAAGAAGTACTAGTAGAATCACTTGTAAACAGTATGCCAAAGGTTACTGTCTATTAGCATTTGACTTAACTCCTGATTTATCAGCCAACTCATCAGCTCATTGGAATCTCATAAAGCATGGTAGTGTAAGATGAGAAGTACGATTTGAATCCTCACTAATACAAACAATTAACTTTATAGTTTATGCTGAGTTTGATAATATTATTGAGATAGATAAAAACAGAAATGTTACTGTTGTCTATAGTAGTTAAGGTTGTAATATGTGTTGTGTGTTAGATTTTATGAGTTATGTGTAATGCATTTTGTGTGTATGTAACTATGTAAATCGTTATAAAATTATATAAAACAAATTGTATACCATATATTATTTTTTATTTCTTTATAAATCTTCTATTTAATCTAATACAAAACACTGTTCGAGTTTAAAGTTACATCGGACTCTCTCATTAGATCATCAATAATAACAAGATGTGGGTTTTCACCATCAAACATATTAAGATTTGGAATTCCTTGATGATAGTTAACATTTGGTAAATTATATAAAGGTTGCATTTCATCAAAGCACCATGTGATCTGATTAAAATCGCAATTACATATTTCTGTAACTGATTTTATGAAATTTGTTATAAGATTTGACTTCCCACATCCACTTGGTCCTGCTACAATAGCAGTAAACGGATGTATAAAGTGAAACATTACACATGTCTAAAGTTCTAAGGGGTAAAATAAAAAATGAAAGTGTTGGTGTAAACAATTAATATATATTGTGTACTATAACTAATGTTTTTGGGAAATCAAACAAAATTTATGATTAATTGATAATTTTATTTTCAAGCAATAACCACTTGTAAAAAACCCACACTTCGTCACAAGAACAATGTAAAATTTTGTGCTTATTTTTTGCAAATATATGATTATTACACACATAAAGTTTGTTTAAATTTATGACATTTACCAAATCATTGCATTTTGGACATTTGTATTCTTCAATATTAAAAATTCTGTCATTCATCAACATTTTTAAAAATTGTTTTTCTGTTGAACCACCTTTGTATGCGATCACTTCGTCTTTGCACAAATTTCCAATATACCAATTTAATATGGGGATGATGTTCTCTTGTTTGTAGGTACATTTTAATTCTTCGGTTACATCAAAATATGGAATGCCGTACACGTGTGTTTCACAATAACGAACAGTTTTTTTGCCTTTTGGTGACAAATAATTGAAAGGATAACTTGGCCGAAACAAATAATGATCGATAAACGCATCATTTTTATTAAATAGTTTTACGTCTAGAATAGCCATTTCTCTACATTGAAAATATTTATGAGGATATGTAATGTAAAATCCGTCCATGTCGATGATGTATCTAATATTTTTTAGATTTTGTGTCATTTTGAACCAAAATATTAAAAGTATTTACACGTGACTAAAAATATGTTTGTTCCAACAAACTTCACATAACAATGCTTCATTACTTCCCATCATCCCATTTCTTCCTTCTGCTCTTGTCTTCCTGTAATTTAAGTAAACATAATCACATTCACTAATGATCAACTAATGACTGTCATTGTTAAAAAAGTATTTTTTAACATTTTTACTTTCTGCTATTGTCTTTGTATTTATGGCTAGGAAATGTCCGCGGCGCGGTCTCACTGCGTGTTGGCGAACTTCACATGCCTTCGAAATTTTATCGGACATGCAGGTTTCCTCACGATGTTTTCCTTCAGCGCCGAGCACGTGGTAAATCAGCACTTAAAATTACAATTAACAATTTAAGTGGTGCCGGCGGGGGTCGAACCCGGGTCGCGTACTGTGAAATTTACAGCTTGCGCTAACCATCTGAGCTACCACGGCTTAATCATATACACACACAATATTTAAATATATTTTGTTAACACTAAATCATACACACGTAAGAAAATAACAGAAAGAAAAGTAAGTTTGTCAATAGAATAAACACGTAAAATTACAATTAAAAATTTAAGTGCTGCCGCCGGGGGTCGAACCCGGGTCGCGTACTGTGAAATTTACAGCTTGCGCTAACCATCTGAGCTACCACGGCTTAATCATATACACACACACACACACACACACACACACACACACCACAATATTTAAATATAATTTGTTAACACTAAATCATACACACGTAAGAAAATAACAGAAAGAAAAGTAAGTTTGTCAATAGAATAAACACTTACATCTGTGGCCTTTGATGGGTTGAAGTAACACGAATATAGTATTGATAGATCCACTGCGGTCAAACGACCATACACTAACTCCATGACTGCAGTGCTTGGTCTTATATAGTACAAGTGAGTAATAATTCTAATCTAAAGAATTTCTGCAGTGGAATTGATAGTAACTTTATGCGTCAACAAGCTTATCTAACATTCTGTTGCTTATCTCAGCATTACTTAGTGTCGTCTTGTTCAGTGTATTGATGACTCAAATACGTTTTGTATAACACAAAATAATGCAATTTAATATTTAGAAATCACTATAATTGATCATTCCTATGTTAGTCATTGAGTAGATTGTACTGTAATAATCTACTAATAGCAGTAATATCATGGATACACTAGATGTACAACAACATCTGAAAAAATTCACCCCAGTCTAGAGAATAATGTTTATGCTGCTAATAGACTGCCCATGTACACCCATGTACCAACTTATATACCTAGTCAGGTCATAAGTATTGTCACACAGTAAAAACTTTTCTTTTAGAATGCTGGCCACAAAAAAGTTTATTGAATTCGAATTTCGAATTGTTCATGAAAATAATAAGAATTTTACTCATTTTTAAATACGGAGTGGACGCTTAAAGAAGACCGTGTTGCAGTTATTGCGTTGCAACGCAACAAATTTTTCAGTATGTCAAAAATTTGAATATAACCAAAAGATTCGTTTATCGTACCATCAAACGTTACAATGAAGACTCTAGTGTAGATGACAGGTCAAAAAGTGGTCGCCCTCGGTCTGTTAGGACTCCAGCGGTGATAAAAGCTGTGAAGGCGCGAATTCAAAGAAATCCTAAACGTAAGCAGAAACTGTTGGCCCTTCAGATGGGGTTAAGCAGAACCACGGTGAAAATGGTGTTAAATGAAGACTTGGGCTGGGGCATTCGAAGAAAAAATTAGCGAGACTGAAGAGATGCCGCGCTTTGTTGAAGCGGTACGCGGGAAAAAAGTATCGGGAAATTCTTTTTTCGGATGAAAAAGTTTTTACCGTAGAAGAGAGCTACAACAAACAAAATGATAAGGTGTACGCACACAGTAGTGAAGAAGCGAGCAACCGTATTCCGCGTGTCCAACGAGGTCATTTTCCATCCTCGCTCATGGTATGGTTGGGAGTTTCTTATTGGGGCTTAACAGAGGTACATTTTTGTGAGAAAGGTGTAAAAACGAATGCAGTGTGTATGTGTGTATCAAAATACAGTCCTGACGAACCTTGTGTAACCTGTTTCTCATACCATGTTCAATAACAGGCACTGGGTATTCCAACAAGATTCGGCGTCAGCTCATAAAGCGAAGAGCACACAGTTGGCTGACGGCGCGTGAAATCGACTTCATCCGACACGAAGACTGGCCCTCCTCCAGTCCAGATTTGCATCCGTTAGATTACAAGATATGGCAACACTTGGAGGAAAAGGCGTGCTCAAAGCCTCATCCCAATTTGGAGTCACTCAAGACATCCTTGATTAAGGCAGCGGCCGATATTGACATGGACCTCGTTCGTGCTGCGATAGACGACTGTCCGCGCAGATTGAAGGCCTGTATTCAAAATCACGGAGGTCATTTTGAATAAACTGTAGTGTCATAAGAATCTATGTTTTGTTATGTTCATTTTGGTATATAAGTGGTTACATAATGAATAAACTTGTTTCAATTACTTTATATTATACATGTAATAGAATTTATGACCTGACTAAGTAATATGCAATTTGGGTACAGATAATAAACCAGGGTCACATTGGGTAGCTTTATATATCGATACGAATGACGTCGGTCAATATTTTGGTTCATACAGACGAGCGCCTGTACGAGAGAATGTAGAATCTAGAGTTTTTAAAAAAGAATTGTAAAAGATGGAACTGGAATGTTGATAGGATTCAGAATGAGTGGACTTCAGTTTGTGGCGAATATTGCTTAATGTATTTACTATATAAGTTTCAGGGATGTTCAATGCATAGTCTTACGAGTATATTTACAGGGAACACATTGTACAACGATATTTTAGTGGATGAGATGTTTCACTCCTATTTAATAGATAATAAGTAATAAGATTTTTGTTTTTTATAAATAAAAATTTTAACAAAATTGGGTAATGTGTTTTATTGATGAGTCAGATTAGTGTAGATAGGAACAAAGGAGTTTAATACAATAGCACCACGCTGAGGAAGAATAGATAATGACGGTATTCAATGAACAATAGATAAGTAGATAAGAACAGTGGAGTGCTAATGACGGTGGAGGTCTTCACCGGATATCAATTAGATATTTTTCATTCATTGATCTGCACATCTCTGGAACCGTGCATCCTACGCAAAAATGGACCGCAGATTCGTGATCAGAGCATGCCAAAACCTTGTTTTTTTTTTTTAGGATCGTGAGTCGACGAACGTCGTACTTGTACCACTTCTGACTCAGTGAGCCAGAACTGGTACAACGTAACTACTGATTTATTAAAAATTATTATTATTATAAGTAAAGAGCCTCATTTACTTAGGGTCTGTATTCATTCTTCTTTTTATATCCTTGTCAAATATAAAATGAATATTTTAATGAAAATTCCTTGACTATCTTGGTTTTATGAGACAAAAATTAGTAGTACAACTGCAAAAAGATTACGCTCAGGAGACTTTCCTTCCAAAAAGTTTGCCCACTTAATGATGAATGCTGTTTCCTCTGACTGTAAATTATGTCGTTCTATTGATGACATTCAGCGTGTGTCAATGGAATCGCCAAGTTAGAAAGAGAAAGAGAATTATTTATGCTAAGTTTTAACATAAATATTATATACGATTTATGAGTTTATTACTGTGTTAATAAAAATTGAGAAACAAACAAACAGTGGTTCACTGTCGGATGTAGCAAAATTTTTAGCTTATGTGATTATAAAACACCAAAAATTCGAGTCCTTCTCAAGTTTTTTTTTTAACTGTGTGTGAGAATAATGTCCACTCAAGTAATAAAGGGAAAGAGAAGACTAAAACGGTTTCAATAACTTTGTCAATGTGTTACAATGATTAATTTGGTTTTGCAAACAATTTTTTGAGACTATTTACGCGCAGGAGTTGCATTACTTAATTTCTTCCTCACCCATTAGCGAACCCACCATCGGAAAACGCTCGGCTAATCTTCAACCCTTTGATTTTAATACGAGTATACCACGCATTTGAAATCAAACCAAACTGTTTCTTTATGTGAAATGCAATGAGTACCTATAAAAGAAACGAATCGTGCCGAGTGTAGAAACGTAATGAGTATATACCGAGTCGGTGTTTAAACGCGAATTATAATATTCAGAATTCTATACTTTGAAAAAAAAAACCATATTTCATATGTGGAATCGATTTATAATCTAGTACATTTTAATTAAAAAAAAAACATATTATGTTGCTGCGTGGCAATACTACGAATATTTACTGAATATAACAAAAAGGTGGTTCAACAATGGGGCTGAAACAGAAAACTGAATACTGTTACAGTGACTGAATTGAATGGCAAAAAGTAAGAAAACAATTCTGAATCGGCAAATAAAATTAAGAGATTCAACAAAGTAAAATAGTATACATGGATTTTTGCATTGTTTATAACATCTAGCTGTTTTTACACTTATACATTACAACATCTAATTCTAAACAACTATCATTTTTATGAATTATGTATCTGTTTGTGAACGACCTATATATTTAAAGTTATAACGTTAACAAAAGTTATCTGCAAATATTCTTCATAATTTGCATCTCTTAAGTCTTTTAAATTATCGAGGTCTTATTGCTTATGCGCGATGTTATAGGTTTTGTCATTTGTCACATTTTTATTCTATTGACGATTAAAATTAGACAAAAGTTAAGAGTCAAGAAGCGAACGCTTTTTTATCATCCCTTTAAAGTCTTAATGTGCTTAAGTAGTAGTACTTATTGGGTTGCAAATATATATTTTAAATTATGTTTTTTTTTTTAGATTTAATTATATATTTCGACACTTGAAAAGTAATAATTATCAAGCGACATGTTGGGGTGATATTGAGTTATATACACCATTGAAATCAGCGAAAAATTTTTGCGTCGATATATCATATACTCGTACCTAACGACTATACAGCCAGTGTAGACGCCTAATGTTTTTGTACTTCTGCATCCAAACGGTACGGGGGAGGCGGGTTGAAATGTACGCTAATTGGTTAAAATCAAGGTTGAGACACTTGCTGATAAGCAAATAGTGATGGGAACTTTAAATAATAAATTTGGTACCAATTCTACTAATCTGTACCAGAATTATATTCTACTATAAATTTGTACAAAATAAAAAATAAACAAAAGAAGTTTTATTTAAGTAGGTATCGTATATAGTAAAATACCTATAATTTTTTTGTTTTAAAGAATATTTTTACTAAAACAAGCTTTCTTTACAATATTGAAATAATAATAGAATACTACTAAAAATAAAATAGCAATAGTTATTTAAACTGTCAAATTCACTCTCGTTTCCTACTCGTCTTGACATGGCGTATTAGCAGTTAAGAGAGCGGAGTGCCGTCTATTAAAAAATATATCAATTTAAAAGTTTGAATAATAATTATTAAATCAATTAATTCAAATATGGATTAACGTACATTCAAAAAATAAATTCAGCTTACACCTATGTCGCTTATAGTATAAGTCTGTAAAGCATTCATGATAACACGCATAATATTTACTTGTACCAATATTATAGTTTAACTGGTACAGCACTAGTTACACGTGCCGGTTTTTAAAAAGCAACAATGAACTGCGTTGAAAAGAAAGGGATGCATAGTCCGAAAATATCCGAAGATGTTCGAATAAATCAACGCGAGTTGCTTGTATCAAATATAGGTTGAGCTCTGACTTGATTTTAATTAATGAATTTGGAAATTAAAATTCACTTATCTATGAACAATGATGCCATTTTTTGCAGTTGAACATTTGGCTACTGTTTTCGCACTATTTTATTGTACAGGGAACCATGTTGCGCATCTGTTGTATTTTATTTTGTCAAAAATTCACAAGTCACATGCAAGATGTTCACGGGTCAGGGAAGTGGTCGCTACTAAAGTGGATCGTGCAATCGTTTTCTCAAGTAAGACGAATTTGTCTGATGTGTTGACAGAAAATGGTTGCCTTGCATGAGGCGTCTATTCGGGCTGTGTAGTCGTTGCTCGTACCGCTAGGAAGTCTTTTGTTGTCGTTTGGTTTCTTAAAAAAAAGTCATATTTTCAAAGTTTTCAGCGACCAAGCGACTAAAAACTTTACCGAATTACGAATAATTTTCAGTTGGTAGGTATTTGATTTTAACTTTAAACACTTATAGTAATTTTACCGTCTAAACATAAAGTATTTTCCTTATATTTTTTTTTCTTATTTAAAACCTAATTGTTTACTAATTTAAAACACCTTAATTATATACTAATTTTCATTTAGTATTTTTTTCCTAGAATGCAATGGACTTAAAAATGTAATATAGTGGTATTTTCCTGCCTAAAAATATATATTTTGTTTTGGTAATATTTTATTTGCCGTGTTTTTTATTACTTAGATAACTATTTCTGTAACAAAATATAGATCAGTCTTAACCGAACTGTCGCATAGGTAACCTAATATACTAAATATACCTAATAAGTTGTAATTAAAACTAAATTGTTAAGACTTGATCTTAATTGTGTTGTTATATTGATAGTTTCATTGACTTATTTTTGCGTTGTACTAAAATATTTTCACTCGTGCTTTTTTGATGTTGGAACATATTTGTAAAGTAACAATATTTTTTGAGATCTTAAATTTGTATCTAAGTAGCCTAAAAACCTATAACTTTTTTAATAAGTTTAAAAAAAATCATCTTAGTTGAAATTGTGTTGTACCTACCTATACTGATTTCGAAATTACTTATTTTAGAAATAGCATTAGCATAATAGTAATTATTTTAGTTTATTTATACAAACTGTTGATTTAAACTATCTTAAATACTCAACGACAGCTCACATTCTTTATAAGATCAGCTACCGCAAGCTATACACTTTGCGAGAGATATTTCTGCGATGTTCGTATGTTTGAGATCTATATAAACGTCGTTAACAAAGGGTTAGTAGCTGGCCTAAGACCTCCACCAACCCGTACTAGAGCAGCGTGGTAATTTATTCTCTAATTCATCCCTCACCACATGGAGGCCCATACTCAGTATTGAGTGATTGTAGATTACTACAAGGGCTGTAATTATGATGATGATGACGATATCCGTCAAAAACTTTTGTCGGAATGTCCTTGAATTTGAGTAGTAAAACCTTAATTCATTGTTTATTGTTCAAAAAAATCCTACATTAACCTTATTTAATTTGTATTATGGTTAAAATTGGCTGACTGAAAAGTCATCGGTTTTTATTTATATCAAATTATCTATATGTCAAACATGCGTTACTTTTTTCTTCAAGCACAATTGTAAAATAATGGGGTGTAGTTAATTTTAATTGTTTTATAATAAAAATTTTAATTTCGATAAGTAACTTTTACTTGTTTGTGATTTTGATGAAATTATTACTAACCGATACTATTTTATAAAATATGAAGAAAATTCATAATCTTTAAATGCCAATTTACTATAGTCCACTAAATCTAAGAAATATCTTAAGACGTTTCACATTAATCATTCAGCGATAACTTTGCACAAGTGTACTCACACGATTTAAAATAACCTTTTACGTAAAGTTATATATATATAAGAGTTATAAAGTTGTATATATTTCTTTACAACGTGTATAGTTTTTATCACTAATTTAAATTTGAATCTTTCAAACAAAGCAATATATTAAAAAATAACCAGTATCTACTTTTTTTACCTGACGTCGTTTTAATGATATGTCGCTATGTACATTACCGTAGTGTTTGGATGATTAAAATTCATTGTTATACGAATAATTGGCAAAATATTCAAATAATCGGTAAAAATATTCTAATAATCATTAATTTTTTAATGTATTATTTGTCTAATTTAATTTTTATTTTTATATCCCTTAATTTACATAAATCATGAATAAAACAAGTTTATTTTTTTATTTGTTAACGTAAAGGAGGATGGTCAATTCGTACCCGACAACGAAAGGATAGCGTCTCAATATGAAATATTTATGTAAAATACCCTTATTGTTTATGGTCTTAAAATATACAAGAAATACCTCCTTAAGTAGCGACAAAAATTATCCATTTATTTCTATTTTTGTAACTGTTCAAAATTATTTCAAATAATAGTTTCAGAACGCACCTGATGACAATTCATTTCGCGTGTGAAAGGACTTGGTATTCAATGACCATAATTATTCATGTTTTTATGAATAGTTGTTAATTTTAATTCAATTCGATTAGTATGTAGACATCAAATAGACTACTATGCTGATTTATTATGTACTGGATTCTTGTCATAAAAATAATTATGTAGGTCATAGTAAGCTAAACGTTTTGTTCAATTACATATGTACAACGGAATGTCATTTGTCATCGCTTAATATGTGGTCATCAATCCGCGCCATTATTATTTCCTTCTGTTGTTTGGACTTCGGTATTGTTTTACGGACAGATATTTTCACATCTTGGATAATTGTGCATCGTGCAAACTAAACTACTATTGCTTTGTGTTAATTGTAACATATGCATTGATACACTTCGCCACCATGTCGTTTTTGAGCTTGATACCAGAGTAATTTCTAAGATCTGCGAGTGGAATTCTTCAATAATAGTACGTATTTACATACATATTTACTTTATTACTCTAACATAATATATCAATCATACATCATAATACAACTAATTCTTATTTTAGATTACTGAAGAAAATTACGTATGTGATGCCTGTCAACAATTGGCACTACGAGGGTGGCACTGAAAATTTCGGGAATCAAGGAAGTGACATGACATTACTATTTAAAAATGTATTTATTGCTTTTCGAAGTATTCTCCGTGAACTTTGATACATTTTTCCATACGATGGAACCAATCATTGAAGCAACCAATCCATTCGGAAGTTGGGGTCTCCAAAATGGCCGTTTTGTAGGCGTCCACAGCTTCTTCAGGTGATGAAAATCTCTGTCCACGCAATTTATTCTTTATTTTAGGGAAATTATAAAATCACTAGGACTTAGATCGGGGATGTATGGCGGATGGTCTAATAATTCTATGTTTTCTTGCTCTAAAAACTTTTTTATTCTGTGTGCGGTTTGAGAACTCGCATTGTCGTGATGGAGGATGATGCGGCGGTTGCAGTTCGCTTTACGGAGTTCAGAAACGACCTGTGGCAAACAAATGCTAGCATACCATTCTGCATTAACCGTACTTTGTCTCTCAAGAGGAAAAGTCGTAACATGGCCGGTTTTGGAGACAAACGTGGCCACCATTTTTTTTGCAACATCCCGTGAAAGAATAATTTTTGTTTGGCTTTAACTCAATTTCGAACACCCAAACTCGTGACTGGTTTTTTGTTTCAGGTTCGTACGCGTATATCCAGGATTCGTCACCTGATACGATGTTGTATACAGCATTTGAGGATCCTGCATGGAACCTTTCGAGAGTTCTGACGCACCAAGTAACGCGAGCCGCTTTTTGCTCTTCACAGAGCGAATGCGGTATCCATCGGGAAAACAACTTTTTTACAACTGACTTATGCCAATGTCTAAAGTTGATCATTCCAATGACTGAATTTCGCAGTATGTCACATGTCGATCTTCCTCAATCAGCTTATGCACAGCATCAACGTTTTCTTGGGTGACTGCAGTTTTTGGACGAACTTGATGGGGATCATCACTGAGCTTGACACGTCCACGTTGAAATTCAGCAAACCAGCGATAAGTTGTGGTTTTGGATGGGGCTTCATCACCAAATGCAGAAATCATCCGTTTTTGTGTTAAACCACTTCGAAAGTCATAATAAATCATCGCTCTTGAATTTTCTTGAGTCAATTCCATTTTCTCAACGACTAGACAAGTTTGACAAAACCTTATGACAAGACCGAGAATTTTTTTAAATAAATAAATGGTATTCGATTTTCGATTTTTAAAACCAAGGAGTTTTCAATTAAAAAGATTTTAATATGACAGGAACAGTGGAAATATTCCATTCCCGATTCTTTTAGTGCAGCCTAGTACAGCTTGTCAACTCCGGGTTACCTAATGAACCTGGTGCTTCATCTTTCCGTGGCCACAAGCATATTTGCATAATTTTTGGAAGTTCTCTGAGGAATAGTAAACGTAACATTATTGAGAGCGAGAATCCATCTCAATTGCAGCAAGCAATACATGTTGAGCTTGAAAATAGAATTGCCCCACGGCAGGTAAAAATTACTTTTTTTATTTTGTACTTTTTTTGTTTTGTCCTTGGTATCAAAGTTATAGTGAATTTATCACTGCAATTTTATATTGTTCTGTAAAAATGTTTCTATTTGATCGAGTTTAATAATAATGAGCCAAAACATTTATATTAAGACAAGCCTGTATGGTTGTTTCAGGCAACTTCAACAGTCCATGTTTGTCATCCCTGTTGGCTGAGACTCAAGAGAGTTGCAACACATAATATGCAGCAGATAGAGCCAGAGTTGGAGCAAGAGCCAGAGCCTCAACCCCAAGAACCTAAAAGCCCTCCAAATACCGACTAGCAAGATGACGTAGTACCCAGGGGGGTTAATTTAGCCGCAGTATAGACGAGCGGCAAAACTGCAGCACATTGTGTTTTTTCTGGTTGCCAGAACACAGATTTGCATAGAATTTCTGACCCTCTAAGAGCAACAACTCTTACTTGCCTATGCCTAACACAAATATTACTTCCCTATAAATGCTCATATTTGTGTAGAACATACATTTAGTACTGACTGGATATGTTGTTCAATTCTCAAAATAGTTCTGAGAACATTTACATTGGAACATGGTCTTTATTTTATAAATGCTATCAACACATTTCTTGATTTCTCGAGTATGGAAAGTGTTGAAAGATTTGATGAGCATTTGTTTTCATTATTGGCTCGGAATGTATAAACAACAATTTGATCTTTTATTATATGAAAGCCGCATCTTATAAAAACAAATAGGGGCATTTTAGGTTTAAGTGCTCTTCCATATATTCCAAATGCAGTTTATAATCAAAATAATGATAATGCGATAATTATATGTGATGGGACATCTTTTTTTATAAACAAAAGTTCCAATTATATGTTTCAAAAGTACACATATTCCTTACATAAATACAAAAACTTGTTAAAACCATTTTTGCTGATGACACCTAATGGCTACCATTGCAGACTGCTTTGGCCCATATGATGCATATGTTTTCCATAGCTACAAGCCTTTTAAATAAATTCAGTGTTCGATTAAAAAACAGGAATGATGCTGAGCAAATCATAAATATGATTAGAGAAGGATTTCCATTAAATAATAATTTATTTGATTTTATAAATAGTATGAATATGAATAGACGAACATCTGATTTTACTAGTATTACAGCTCATTCCATTACTAATATTATATTCCCCCATCTAGAATATAGTAAAGTTATATTATTTGCCCTAGGAACATATCAGATTCAACAGGCAAGGTCCTATTTTAGTGAACATGTCAAGTTTAACGGAGGGTATCGGATTGAAATAAGCAGAGAAAACATTAATGTAACAGAGTATTGTTTGAGAGGAAGTGAACATAATTCACTTATAAGAGGCAAAATCAAATCCAGACACATTTCCAGAAAAGTATATTATGTTTATATATTAATTGAAAATAATGTGTCTGGCAGGGAAGATAGGCAACAAGTTGGTAGAAGAACAGTTGGGTGCTGTGCACATGTTATGATGCTTGTGTGGTACCTTGGGTGGACCAGGCGTCAGCCGACAATATCGCCAGTGCCAACATCACTCATTGATGTTGTAGTTGTAAGAAGATGATGAATAAAAAGTAATTTTGTCTAGCTACTTATTTCATTAAATTACTCCTAAATTCTACCATTACACTTCATTTACTCCCGCAGCCTACCACTACTCGATATTTCAATACATATGCAACTTTAGTATTGAAGACTGAAAGACAGTAGGTATCTAGCGACTAACTCTCTTCAGCTAGAATTGAAATGGTCAAACTACAAAAAAGCCTTGAAATCTTTCAGGAAAGACTTCGTGTGATAATAATTACGCCATCCTTGTTTTTTACACTTCATACTGTGCAAGCTAGTGCAATATATGTAGGTGTAGTTTTTATTGAATTATCGGTCATAGTTGGTCGTCGAAACGGTCAACTTCACGAGATGGTTTGACGGAGCCTAGGAGTACGAGGCACATACGTAGAGTGCGCTTTGAGAGATGTTCTAATATTGGGTAATAAAATTATTTTAGAGAAATCTAAATAAATGGAAACGAGATCTCTAATATCTAACCCTCCACACTTATCGCTAACTACACTTTACATCGCAGTCGGATAAAGCGTCCAAGCAAGGTTAGTCGTTAAAATCAAAATGTACAATAAATTGCCTTTAGAAATAACAAGACTTCCATTAAACGCGTTTCGACAAGTGACAAAAAGATACTTTTTGAATCACGATTTCTATAATATAGAAGAATATATGAAATGTTCATTTTCTGACTTGCTTGACATGTAAATGTAGATATATTTTAATTTGTAATTTTAATAATCTAATGTAATCTAATATCATTTGAATTGATTGTAATTTTGACATATTAATGTTTTATTTTAACGAAATGATCAATAAAAAAAGTAAAAGGTATTTGTTGATTCAGCCTTAAAAATATTGTTGACGTTATTATAAAAAATCGTGGCTATTTAGATATTATATTTAAACGTGATTATGTTTAGAACATAAAAACAAACCAATCTAACTATAGTTTGTTTTGGGACATGAAAAAAAGTCAAGTCCAGCTCCTATAGAAATTTGGCCATCCTCCTTTCTATAGGCAAAAAAAAAACTCATATATAACTCATATAAAAGACCACTACGTAATTTCAACAACCGCCATTTCGGGAGCTTACTGTGAGTAATTTTGTGATTTTGTGTTTGTCTTCTTATTTTGTGACTCGGCTTTAACTTTTTGGACTGTTTCTTCTATATTAATTTGAAGCATGTGCCCATGTCACAAAGGATCATTGGGCAAAAGTAGTAGAAAAAAACAACAAACAATTATTATGGATGACTTTGATAGAGACATTAATTTTGACTGCATTATTGAATAATAAATAATAATTAATCTAAATAACGACAGCTCAACTAGTTGTACTGAAAATGATTGAATAAATTTATTTTTAATCTAGTTTTAATCTTAAATTTTTATAACTGTGCCTCTAGAAATAAGCAGTAACAACAAATATGTAGTAACTGATAAATCTTGTGTTTTAAATTATCCGTTTTTAATTTATTATAGTATTATTCAAACCAAACTGTAAATGATTACCAACTCTAATTATATATAATTTTTTTAAGAATCGAATATTATACGTTCCCATTTTTAGATTGGGTGCGTTTGGCAAAAAAAGCGCTAGCAAGCGCTTGTAAGCAAAATGGCGATCGTAAGCGGTAAGCGCTGTCAAATCGTAATTAGCTATTTTCCTCCAGGACACGATGTTAGTTTTAACCGGGGAACCTAACCTAATTTAAATATATGTTTGTAAAGTATTCATATTAAAAACTTACCAATCATGAATTTTTAATAACATGTATATGTCTATTCATGTCATTATATTACTTAAAACTAATATTGCACAAAACGATTTATAATTTCTACTTCAAAACAAACAAATTAAATAAGCAAAATGGTGGATTGTGTCAGCGCTACTGAAGTAGCAATCGTGTCCTGGCCGAAAACTATTTTAGCGCTTGTAAGCGCTTGCTAGCGCTTTTTTCTGCCAAACGCACCCATTGGCATGCCTGGTGCAATGAGTCTGACAGCTGTCAAAGTGTATTTCTTAGATTTGGTTGACTATAAGCCTTTATTTTGCACCAGAAATTCTTTGGAATCAAGTAGTTAGGATTTTTTCCAAAAATAAACTTGAAAATGCTCTGGTGTAAAGTTGCCAATATGTCGCTTAATAATTATTGCCTTTCAAGCTTCGAATTCTAAATGATGGTGTTAAATGTAAAGTTTTAATAGACTATAGTAGTTAAATTTTTAGTAGTTTATAACTTTTAATTATTATTCATTCGAAAGTATGGCGATTATGTAAAAGTATCATATAATTGAATTTTTAAAAACTTTCGCTGTCACATTTATTGCGAATCGCGGCCTGCATTCGTAATTATTTACATCATATTGGACAATAAGAAGAGGGAGTATAATATATTTTGACATTTGACCATTTATCCCTGTATATTCTGCATACAGCAGGGTTATGTTGTTGACAATGTAGTCATGTGAGAAGGGATTAAAAGTTTTAGGGCTATAATAAAAATTATCATCATGTGGAGTGACTCCATCTGGTGGTGGGCCGCCTTACATTTCAATAACCGATACGAGGCTTAATTTATACTGAGGTTATATAAATAAACTTTTAAGTTATAAGTAAGCAATGTTATAAAAATAAACTTGTACGTTCTAATACTTGTACGTTCAACTATAAAATAAAGCAATTTCGCTTGTTGTTCTGAAAGGGTTGATTTTTCTTGTGCGGATAACATGACTTTATTTAAAAACACATTTTTCTCTCATTCCTCTAGTTCTTGTAGCCGATTACTACCACGGTGACTATTGGACATAATCAATCGAACAGGTTATATAATGTAACGATCAGAAATAGAGCCGCATGCTCATTTGTCCTATATTTTTAAAAGAAAAAATCTCAATTAAAAAACTAAAATTAAAATTAAATCAACTATATCTTTAAAGCGTACGTGCTCTTTCCTATTTCTACCGCCAAGTAGGAGTTTGTGCAATGCTGTTCCTGTGTGCTGTGCTGCTTGAAGTGTATATGCCCAAATACTCAAACGTTATTAAATTTTAAGACCCCGTTAAGTCTCGTGTTGTCTCTATCACTGTCAAAGTGACTGTGAGAATACGAGACTTAACGACATCTTTAAATTGAGAAGCGCTTATGTTTTCATTTGAAGTCGCTTGCAGGTGTTCATGAGTGCAGTAGCCATTGATCTTCGGGTGGATATAAGTTTGTTTGTCACATTTGTTATATTAAAGTGTTCACGAATTCAATTGTATTAAATGTAATATAAAGAGTAACTTTTTATTACTAAAAGCAATTTCTTGGATGTGAAACTAAGAAAGTTTTTAATAACACTGAAATTTCAATGGAAAATTTCAGCTTGTTGACGCACGACATGTTTTGCGTCATTAATGCGTCGGCGTTTCATCTTTATTTATGTTTAGATATTTTATAAATCTACTGTTTTAAATTCGACCAGAATGCAGATAAAGGTATATGATACCTGCACGAAAGTTGGCAAAGCATCTACATAAAATGATTTGGCACCCCTAGTTCCTTTTTTAATAGTTGTTACTAATAAAGAGTCTCTAGTTCTTCTAGTTCACAGTCACCATGAGAAAAACACAAGCATTATTCTGCCGTTTCTTGTTATCTTGTCTCGTACGATTTATATATTTAATTTTATATTTTATAGATGTCATTAGACGTTTCCTCGCTATGTTTTCCTCCACCACCGACCCTGTAGTAAATAAGTATTCAAATTGTTATTAACATTTTCATTGGTGCGGGATGAAAAGCGGTTACTCGCGTACTCTGAAATTCACGACCCTAATACATGTTATCATAAATATTCCGAGAAAGTCCGCCAATACGCACTAGAGTAATAAGGCATTTTCGTTATTACATAACCTTTTAAGAACTTTATTGACATGCGAATAATTGTAGATTTTACCAACATTTCATCTTAAATATACAAACAAATTTAATTGTTTTTCTGAATTATTCATTTCTCACTCTTATAGAAAGAATCCTTTGTACATCCGTTGTATTTTATACATGGTAGCACAAATGGGTTCGCTCAACCGAGAAAGGACTACGCTCTCACAGAATACCAGAGTAAAATAGCAGTGCTGTGTTTTGTATGGTGAGTAAAGAGAACCGGAAACCCGTTACACTGGAATTGAGGCATTCCGTCTTAGTCCTCAAAGGTGACAACGCATCTGAATTTTGATTCTTAATTGAGGCTAAATGTTGATATCTATGAGCCACAGCACCCACAGGGCATCAGGTAGACTGTGTGCTCGTATGTCACCCATATCCTATAAAAAAGATGGACTCAATGGTAGAAAAGAATTCCTACCATCTAGTAGATTATTTGATGTTTATATATTAATACTTTCAAGTCCAAAAATGAAACTATAATAGAAGAAAAACATTACACTTGTCATCCTTATTGTATAAAAAAAATATCGACTGCAAAGTGGTGGAGACTTTCTGAACGCCTGACTTGTGAATTATTAAGAGACTGATTACTTTGTGGTTGTGTCGGCGAGATGGATTTAATTAGATTAAGGTAACCAATAGGCGTATTAACACGCCTTGTTTTTGAGTTCAAAGCTGTTACCCGGCATTTTGCATATGTTGCAGCAATATTCTTGCATAACCGACTTGCACTTAAACTAAAGTAGAAGTAAAAGCTATTTTGGTGTGAAGTATCTAACCGTCGGACTTTTGCAACCTTACTTCTTTGTAGTGCTTTGAACTCAGTAAACCAGCCAAAGTTAAAGTTCAATAAAACTTTAACCCAATCTCAAAGAAGGAGCCAAGGCTTTTTTGCGATGAATGCTTGTGTTTTGGGTGCATTGAATTTCAACAAGAACAAAATTAGAGAGATTTCTCCACTTCCATCAATTTGATCCCCACTGATATGAGCCTTTGGCAGACGCCAGCCATAAACAGATTATTAATATATAGCAGAAAGAAAGTTGCGAAGAGAACAGATCGCTGAGGAACTCCGGAATTAGTCGCGGTGGGTTTAGGAGCAGGCCTTCGACAACGATTTTGTAGGACTGTTACTGGTATGCTTTGGTTTGGATTTAATTTTGTTAATTATAGGATCCCAAAAAAATTGTAGCACTCATCCATCTTCTCTATTGATATTAGCATGCCTTTTTATTTTTCGTCTCGCGTGTCATCGTTTTTAAAAATCGGTGTCCTTTTGCGAGGATTTGTGGTCCATCAAGTCTGAATGTAATGGTGGGACGATCTTGAACATGTTCACAGATTGTAGATGTCCCTTTTGAACATGTTCTTGTGAACATGTCCAAGATCGTGTGTAGTATTGGCTTAAATATATAATAAATTAATTAAAAATAAATGCGCTATATATGACAGCTCTGTATATATACATGGAGATCTCCTCTTTAACTTCCACGGCCAAATTCTGTTAACAAGTTTCTTTTTAACACTACACAATGATACAGTTAATTAGATTCAGAGGAATATTGTATGCTATGTTACGCTACTAAAAAGATGGCCTACGTGACTTCAAAAGTATTTTATATTGCTTGTAAACTAACAAGCAATATACGTCCTTTTTAGGTGATAAAACTCCTTTTTGCCTAGAAGCTCGTCTGGATAAGTTCCATCTACTTACTTGCCTATTTCTGATTCTAATTACCAGCGCATGCCCTGCTGTGTTCCGATCTAGAGGGTATAGAAAGTAGAAAGCCAGTAATTATAGACGTTAATGCGTTCCACCTGAGTCTTCGGAGGTTCCATGGGCTGCAGTATTCACTTATCATCAGACAGACTGTCCTTGTGTAGGGATAACTTTTTTTTTAAGAACCATGTAAAATTTGACTGTAAGTTAGCATATTACTTCAATTTTATTAAAAAAAGTACATTTAAAAACTTGAGTTTCAGTGGTTTATATAAAAGATACAAACAGAAATCTATATTAAAACATCAATAAAGAGAAAAGAATAAAAACTCCCACTTATCTGATTTTTAGGACAAGATTAATTTACAAAACAATTTTATAAGATAAAAGTACATTAATATTTTGAAGAAAGATTGCGATTCTATTTTAAGCGTTGAGATTGAATTTAAGCGCATAAATTAATTTCTAAATTTTGTGCCTCGTTTGAATTAAAATCATATAATATCGCTGTGATCGGATCCGACCGCGTGCATATTGCTAGGTTAAAACTTTTGTCGACTTTTTGCTTCAGAAATAAGATTTTAATTTTAAATGAATTTATAGACGTGGTGGTTTTCATAGTCTTGTGACAAATTAAAAAAATGGCTCTCTCATCGCATCGGTGTCATTAGAGAGAAAATCAAATAAAAACATCTATCAGTAAAGCGACTAGTAGATCATCCAGCCTCAGATACATGGTAGTACCAACTTAAATTCTATGGATAAAAGATAATAAAATCTCTTGATTAGTGATCGAAAGCAATGGTAAATGTGTGAAACGTCTATTATTGTAATCGCGTATACATTTGCCTCACGTACAGTAAATCCTTGACTACTGTAGCCCGCGTCCAGCTTTGGAGAGAATCAGTAATACTTCGATTGAGTTCTAGTTCTTGACAGTTGTTTAATTGTAAGAAGACCATCACGCGTACGTTGTGACAAAGCATCACACTGCTAATCGCTGTTTCCTGTTTCAATGATAATGTATGCATTAGGAATTGCGCAAGCGACGGACAGTGCACACTGCAAGAATTTTTGTTGGTTACAGTTATCTTTAAAGACGCTATCTCCACAATAGTATTTTCTCCTCAATTGTGGAGACATTTTACTTCTTAATCATCTAAATTTCACAAGGATAAACATTCAGACCGGTAGCTACTATTTTTAGGCCTTACCAATACTTGTTTCGCGTCGGATTCAAATCCTCGTCTATAGCGCGTCAACTCAATGAAATGTCCACGGAGTCGTCTTACGTCAAATTGCATCTTTTCTAAATGACACGTCACAAGTAATATGGCTGCAATACGTATACGGTCGGATTGATCGGGGAAGGTGCTCACTCCCACAGAATACCAGCGTTAAATAGTAGCATGATGCTTAATCACTTCATCTTAGTCCTTGGGGCAAACAACATTTTGATTCTTAATGTATACTTTTTACACGTAGTTTTCTGTGGAAACAGCATCCGCTTAAATAAGGTAGACTGTGCTCACTTGAAAACTCTAAACTACTCTTATTTCGAAAAAAGTAATATAGGGCTATTTTGAGGTAGTTTTGCTAAACACGTTTCGGTTTTAATAGTAAAAAGAATTCAAAGTAGGCCAAAATTGGTAGTTGATTTTCTTATTCCGATAGATCTTTAGCGACAACGAAAGCGTAAGACATCGACAAAATAAAAAGTTTTTGCCTGAAAACTGTCATAATTATCTTAGAGAGTTGGCTCTAAAAGTGAATTTACCATGATGCCGCCATTTCCGACCTTTTTCGGGTTCCAAAGTTAAAATTACCGCTTTTAGTAAGTCGATTGAAGCCATAAAAGCGCTTTAGAAGGTGAAGGTCATACTCAAACAGTACAAAAGGTAAATAGAGAAGTGTAAAGCTCTGCCGTTGTTATACTGCAAGCAAAAGAGCTCACATTGAAGGTCACAAATAAAAAAAAAACTCTAACTCTAACAGATAAAAATCCATCCGGGTGGAATTTTTTACGGGCGCATTCACTGTGAACTCATCTGTTAATATGCCAGTGTTACAAGAATTCTGAATTAATTTATGAAAAAGTTCATTTTTCAGTCTCAAAAAATACTTAAATTCATGACTATCAACTATACATAAAAAATGTCTTTAGCTTAATTTTCCTAATTAACAACTTACTATCGGTAATTAAAATACATATTATGTTCATCAAAATGTTTTTTTAAGTAAAAAAGGTACAACGCCCTTTTTATTAAATAATCTTCGCCATTTCCGAATAGGAGTCCATCTGGATAGATACCACTCACTACACACACAGGTAACTGGCAAATCCATTTTCACTGCCTTCATTTACACTATTTTCCGGAAAACTACACTTTTCCTCCGCATGTACATCAAGAACTTAACGTTGAAATTTTGAAAGACCTCGCTGGACTGATATTATATTCTTGAAAAATCAAGCTATATTATAGTGTGTTGAAAAAGCCTCTAAAATATGTATTATATATATATATATATATATGGGGACATTTTATGTATATATATGTTTTTATATATATATATATATGTGTGTGTGTGTGTGTGTGTGTGTGTGTGTGTGTGTGTGATTTATTCATACTTTATCTATTGTAAAAAAATTACTTTTGATATTGGTTATGAGATTTAAAAAATATGTTTGTATATCTATGTAATAAAAACATTGGTTGTCTGCTACATCATAAAATTGGGTGTCACGTATATCTTGATTTATGAAGGAAAGTGACCGTTGTCACTCCTCGTTACAATTTTTTTTCTGATAACCTTTATGGTTACGTGACGTGTCCGTGTAAATTATGTAAAAGAAGTAAAGTACTTAGTGAATTTTTGGACTTAGATTTAAGTTTTACCATCTGATATAAAGTAATGTGAATTTTAGTTTGATTATATATCTGTTGCGTAAATAGCGGCACTGTCATTAAAAAAGAGAAGCGAAAGAAGTGATGAACAGTGGGCTCATTTACACGCTTCGAACATTAATTGAAGAAATATCTTTGATTCAACTGCTGCAATATTCATGGACTTCTCACGTTGTAGGAAGTGTTTGTCATTATCGCCTCGTTTTTCATTCAGATTGGTGATAGCAGTTCTAAGTGAATCGTACCTTTGAAGCTACTTTCAGTTTCCAATTGAGTATTTTGAATCTGACGTAGACGGAAAGGGTAGTACCGCAATCTTGAGGAAGCCAATAAACTGACAACCTGGTAAGAGATGCAGGAATTTGATGGATGTAGGTGTGTTCTAAGTTCAGCTGTAAACTTGTGTTTTAGCATATGGATGATAAACGAGCACACAGTTCACCCGATGGTAAATGGATGGTGTGGTCCATAGAATATCAAAATGCGGATATGTTGTCATCCCCGTGAGTCGTGGTTGCTCAGATAGTTAAAGCTCGCTGTAAATATAATAGAAGGCGAGTAACCCGGGTTCGATCCCCGCTGGCACCAATGAAATTGTTAATTGCAATTTTAAGTGCTGATTTATTACGTGTTCGGCAGTGAAGGGAAACATCGTGAGTGAACCTTCATGTTTGAAAAATAAGGAAAAAAATATTTCGAAGCCATGTGATGTTCGCCAACACGCATCGGGGCAGCGCGGCGGACACTTCCTTGCCCTAAAACCCTTTCAGAAATGAGAGGAGGCCTGTACCCAGTAGTGGGACGTATATAGGCTGTAACTTTATTTTTATTTTTGTCATCCCCGAAGACTAATAAGATGGAATGCCTCGTTTCCAGAAAAAAGGGTTTCCCGTTCTCTACAATCACCGCACGAAAGACAGTAGCATTAAGCCTCTATTTTACACTGAAATTATGTGGTAGCCTGGTCCTACCCCGGTCGAGCTGACCCATTTGTTCTATAATATAACTGTAACGTGTTATATATTAAGATGTGCTGCAATGATTATGCTGATGAGTAAGATAATCTTTTTTACATATATTCGAAAAAGATAGGGAAGTTAAATTAAAAAAGTGTTGATCTTTTAGAACCGATACCCGAAGTGGTATATCTTTTGAAAGGGGTAGTCTCTTATTATGTGGGAGTAATTATTTATTGTAACAACATTTGCTTTTAACATTCATTTTATAATTAATGCGTTTTGACATTAATTTTTAGTTAATAATTTGAAATAGTTATTTAATTCTTATTGACATACTTGAATACTTTAAAGGATAATGATATCCTTGATTACATTTCCAATTCATGATATAATTTTGTGCTAATTGCAATTATGTACTATTCTTGAAGATTGCATTATAATTATATGAGTAAATCTGAATTTTATAAATTTTGTCCAGTATTTTGCATGTCTATGAGGACTAAATATGAGAATCTGCTACTAACGATTTCCATTTTATTTACCATTATTAATGCAAATAAATGATTTGATTTGATTTAGTATAGAATCATCATCATCGATATGTAGTCGATGAATTCATGTGACTTGGAGCTTTGCGACAATGAGCATGTGTGACTTATAAAAAACTGCTGTGTAGTGCGGCGTATAAGAAACCACTACGCAATATCATTCCGTGAGTGTCGTAAGAGGTGGCAGAGAGTGAAACAGAATATTGGCATCAGCTTATTCCTATTAAAACCTAAAAATAATAAAAAGGAATTGCGTTTGTCAAGCCACCTGCCAAGCGTGGCAATTATGGTAAATATGCCTCCTGCGAGGAAAAGTATGGCGGAGGTCTCTGTTCAGCAGTTGCCGTTGTATATACGAAAATATGCAATATGCAGTAATAAATTATTCTGAAAAAGTGCCTTTCGTTTTCCTTCTTTCGTTTTCTCCACCGGCGTGCTTTTATTTTTTTTTTGCGCCCGAACCAATTAAATGGCTACCCTATACGTAGGGAGGCGGAAAATGCATTACGCATACCACGATAGCCGGTCTATCGTGGTTATGAGGGACTCACATCCTACCGGGGGACCCTAAGTGATACCCTCTGAAACCCGCCTTTGGGGACATACAACCGGCTGATTAAGCTTTATTGTGCCTTATCGTGAGCGACCCTCTTTTGGGAAAAGAGGGAGCAGGCGGCTACGAGCCGCTGAGGGAGTGCCTACGAAGGCAAATTAATTATGAGTAGATAATTTAATTTAATTAGAGTTGGCCTGAGCCGCCAGGAGGCAATTCAGGTCGTTTGTTAGTTTATTAGGCGGGTCCGAGAGAGAGTTTCTCGGCCTGCGGACCCGATAGCGAGAGCGTTAGAGATAGCGACCCGAGAGAGATAGGTGGGGCTGCATAAGTAGCTGCCTCAGGAATTAAGTGGTTTGAGTGCGACTCTGAGGCTTTGAAGAAGTTCTCAGAGAGTTTTTGGAGAAATTGTTGAATTGTGGGGAGCTCTAGGTCCCGATGAAGGTCAGCATTACGGACGTACCAAGGTGCGTTCGCAGCTCGACGACAGAAAAGATTTTGAACTATTTGGAGTTCATTAATAATTTTAGGGTTGGCGTGGGCAAAAACGGGGCCCGCGTAGGACATGACTGGTCGTATACAGACCTTATAAAGGGTACGCTTGTTTCTAAGGGACATTTTACTGTGACGGCCCAACATACTGTTGAGCCTACTCAGATAAAACCGTGCGTGACGGGTTACTCTTTTGACGTGGGGCCTGAAAGTGAGCCCTGTGTCTAGAGTGACACCTAAATATTTGGCGGTCGTATGACAGGGGACAGGGATCCCTAGCATACGTATTGGTGAAGTGATTTTGAGATGGCATCCTTTATAATCGAAGTGAACGGCGGAGCTCTTCTCCGGGTTCACATCGATGCGCCATTTTTTGAACCAAGCTCCTAGGTCATCAACTGACTTTTGAATCGTGTTCCGTATGAAGAGTAGTGAGATACCTTTGCAGTAGATAGCAGTGTCGTCTGCGAAGAGGGAGAGCTGAACACCTTTCGACGGGATGGGAATGTCGTTGGTGAACAGGATGTACAGCAGAGGAGCAAGTACTGAGCCCTGAGGGACACCAGCCTTGATAGTTCGCTGTGAAGATAGCGTGCCTTCGTGTCTAAAACGAAAGGTACGATACTTTAAGTAAGAGGCCACGAGACGTACTAGACGATCGGGGAGACCTATTTTGTAGAGTTTGTAGATAAGGCCTGTATGCCAGACTCTATCGAAGGCTTTAGCTATGTCGAAAAAGACCGCGATGGTCGAAACCGCTGAGGATATATTCCACAATACGGTGAACTTGTTGGGTACATGAGTGTTGCGCTCGGAAGCCGAATTGATGGGGAATGATAAGAGGGTCACCGTCTGTGGGAAACAGATAGCGCCTCATACGTGTTTGGATGACTCTTTCGAAGAGCTTGCCCATTGCCTTGAGGAGGCTAATGGGGCGATGACTGGAGGGGAGGTTGAGAGGCTTGCCTGGCTTGGGAATTCCAATCACAGTTGCCTCTTTCCACGTAGTGGGAAAGTAACTAAGGTTGAAGCAGGCGTTGAAGATAATGGATAAAAAGGTTAACACCTGCTTAGGAAAGTGTTTTAGGGCTTGGTTGGAGATGCCATCCGCGCCCAGAGCCTTTTTAGGCTTAAGTCCTTTGATGAGGGATGAAATCTCATCATTGTACACAGAGATAGGTTCGGAGGCCGTAGGGGGTGAGTTCCGGCGGCGGACCTCATCCTCAACTGCCTGGACGTGTGAGGGGTCGACGGGTTGAGAGCTAGGAGAGCATTGTGCGGCAATGCTATCTGCAAAACATTCAGCCTTTTCCTTGTCCTCGAAGGCAACCGTGCCGTCAGGACGGGAGAGAGGGGGAGTGTGGGTGATAGCGTCTATGCAGAGGGCTCTGGCCATCTGATAGTACGCTGTATGAGATGGAGAGATATTCTCCATGAGTTTACTCTTTTCGAGGTCTCGAAATTCAGAGAGGCGGAAACGGAGTTCTCGTTGAAGACGATTGGCCGCGCGCCTATATTCGGGGGTGGGATATTTTGCTGCTCTCCGGAAAGCAGCTTTTTTGGCTTTTAATAGGTTGCTAATATGTAGGGGAAGTCCACTATTGTTAGCAACCGGGACGACTCCTTTTGTTCTCCTTAAGGGAGGATTTAATAAGGGTGGAAGAGTGAATCGACCACGGTGTCGATTTTTTCGGGACTGTCTAAGACGATAGGGAGATGGTAGAGTCCTGCGAGTCCAGAGCTTTAGCTAGGGACTCCTTGAATCCCTTCCAATTAGTGAAGGTTTTCGTGTGTGTTGGGGGAGGTGGCTGATAGCCAAGAATGAGGGAAACCGGTCGGTGATCGGATCCTAGATCGTCTAGTGTCTCGATTGCTCTGAGGTTGAGAGAAACTCCTTGGAGTAACGCAAAATCTAGTACATCGGGGGCGTGATCGGTGTTATCGGGAAAGTGAGTAACACCGAGGGGACTATGGACGGTAATATCAAGAGGCTGCGTGATATCGAGCAGTATCTTGCCACTAGGGGACGTAGTGCGGCATGTCCATTCAGTATTCTTGGAGTTAAAATCACCAAACATAATGACTGAATTGCCTAAAGATAAGATGGCCTCAAAATCTTTTTTGAGGGATGGGTTCCTGAAGGGATGTAACAGGAGGCTATGAGGATGGACTGATGTCCAGTCATAGCTAGCCTGCATACCGTGGCTTCCATGTTGGTAAGCTGCGGAGTAGAAATGGGTGAGCAGTGAAGTGTCTTCTTGTAATAGATGGCCGTTCCGCCGCCTCGGCGGTCGGGTCTGTCGTTACGAAGAAGAGAGAAGTTTTTAATAGAAAGGCCTTTAGTATCCTTAGTTTTGAGATTAGTTTCCTGTACGAGGAGGAAATCGACTTCACGATTCCGAAGAAAGAGCTTAAGCTCTGGGAGGTTATTTCGCAAACCGCAAATATTAAAGGATACAAGCGATAAACCCTTAGGTTTGATACGACCGTGAGATTTTGGTAGAGCAAACTTCTCTGTCATTGAAGTTAAGTTAATTAAGTTAACTTAACTTATAACGCCAACAGAAGATTATGATGCTCTGACAGAGCGAGGAGACGTTCTTGATTGTACTTCGCAGCGCGCAGTTTGCGTGCTACTACAGTGATTTCCTTGATGTCAATATTCCTAATAGCGGAATACAGTGTATTGTAGTCATCAGCTGTGGGCTCTGATTCATGGGGGTAGGAGGTTGTCCGCGGTGGGTCTGCCTTTTTGGGGCCCCAGGGAAAGACTAGAGGCTGCATAGGCTTGGAGAAGCCCGGAGGGGGGCCGAATTATGCCCTGAGGGGGCCTAGGGGGACCCTGAGAGGGCCGAGAGAAGCCCTGGATGGGCTGAGAAAGGCCCTGACGGGGCCGTTGGTAGAGGGCCGGGAATGAGCGGTCATTGACCGGCGGTGGAGCTTGCCTACTGGGGCGAGGTTGGGGTGCGCAGGGGCAGCCCCTGTAGTTAGCCGAGTGGCCTGTCTGTTTGCACAGGACACATGCGGGCGGGGATTCGGCGTCTTTGGGCCGGGGGCACTCTTTAGTGTTGTGGGGTTCAAGGCACTTAACGCACCTGGGTGGGGCGGAGCAGTTGGCCGCCGCATGACCATATAGTTGGCAGCGGTGGCACTGCGCCGGGAATCCGCGCCTATGTGGGGGCTCAACCTTCACTCTCGACAGGCCACACACTGTGCGTACCTGCCGGAAGATGGCTTTTGCCTCCGGCACGTTTGGTTAGTATGACAAGGGCGTAGTTTAACCTCTTGCCCGTTCTACTGTGCATTTTATACATGGCTTCTACGGGGAAACCTTGGGACTTAAGGTCCTCAAGGATTTCCTCGTTGGAAAATTCGAAAGGGACACCTCAGATGACGGCCCTGACTTTACGCTCTTCCGGGAGAGCGTAAGTGTGATAAGAGACTCGTTCGGCTGTGAATAGCCTGGTGAGTTGGCGGAAATCCTCGATCGAGTTGGGGATGATTTTAATAGCCTCCCCGAGGTTTATGGCATGGTCGTATTTTATGCAGTCGTCGTAACAGGTTTTAGATAACTTGGTGAATTTAGCCTTGTCTCTTAGGAAGACGGGGGGGCGGGACTTGCTTCTTAGCAAGTACTGGAGCACATCGAGAGGATGGTTTTGTCGGAGTTGGGATGTCTAGTTACATAAGTGGGATGGCGGCAGCGGCGGGGGCTGCGGAGGTTGTAGGAGCGGCAGGGGCCGCTGAGATAGGGGGGTGCGTTTTAACGCGGCGCGCTTACCGTTGCGCTTGGAATTCACTGTGGTGAATGTAGACTCCCCCGGTTCCGTCGGAGTCATAGGACTCCGATGAACCGGTGCCTGAAGTGGTGGCGGGCCTCTTCCGGGAGGCCGGCGCCGAGGACTCGGAGCATGCGTACTCCATCTCTATGGGGGCAAAAGACTCAAGGGGGGGCAAAAGAGTTCCTCGTTTTGAGGTATGTCGCGATTACTGGCGGCGGATGTTGTGCCTGAGGGGCAGGGGGGAGAGCCTGGTCGGCGATGGTGGCGATGGCGGCGAGGACCGTCTCATTGTTATCTAAACCATATTGGTTTATGAGGGCGGCGAGGGACTCAGTTAAGCTATATGTGGCCATTTTGGGGCAGAAGAGCTAAGCTCGGTAACGGTTGGCACGGGTCCCTGTTCTCGGAACAGGGACTTGAACGCGAGACGTACGACGAGACAATATACACGTAATAAATAAAAAAAAAATAAAAAAGCGGAGGTCAGTCAAACCTCCCTGCCCGAAGACAGGGGGGCAAGAACTGTTAGCGTGAAAGTGACTCACCAGCCTCGACGCTGTTCAGCGTGAGCAGAACAGCGGAGGCGCGAGAGCGAGATAGCACTACCGTACTGTACGAGAGCGCGGAGCACCTGGAGGCGACCGTCCAAGAACCATGCCGCCGGCGGAGTGAGCAATGCGTCGGCGCTGTACAGCGCGAGCAGGACAGCGGAGGCGCGAGAGCGGGAGAGCACTACCGTACAAGGACGAACTGGATGCGACGTCTCGAGAGCGATGCCACAGGCGGAATGGAATGCACCGGCGTGCTACAAGGTATACAATATTACCTCCATTTGTGTTCGCCATTTTTACTTTTTTAACTTTCACTCTTCTCAAATTACCTTCTCTTACCATCTTTACGCTGATGACTTGCAAATTTATACTCAAGCAGACTTCAACTCGTTAAGTGATGCTGTTGCCAGACTCAATATGGTATTAATTAATCACCGCAATTGGTCTCATAAGTTTGGCATTGGTGTGAATCCTAAAAAAATCAAGCTATAATATTGGTAATATCAACAATTGTCTAAGCTTGACGTCGGTTGCGTTTCGCTTGTCACGTTTGATAGTCATTTTATACCATAATAATCTAGGTATTTACTTTGACACAACCTCATGTTGGTCAAACCAACATTAAGAACGTTAGTAGTTTTGTTTTTGCTAAGCTCAGTGCTTTGAACCGTTTTAAGAATTTTCTTGCTGACAAGGTACAAATAACTCTCATGCAATCTCTTATTTTGCCACTGATTATGCTGGTGTGTTTTGCTGGTCTCAGTGAGGTTTTCCTTGACAAGCTGGATCGTCTCTTCGATAATTTTATCTGTATTATTTTTCGTCTTCGCTAGTTTTATCCGCCTTTCGATTCTGTATAATCACTAAATAAGCCCGAAAGAATATTAAAATATTATCAACTTTTTTTACAAAAAAAATATTCGCTCGCTTGTATTCGTTATCATATAAACTAAAGCTGTTATAAAACATGCTAGTACCTACTTTTGGGGAAATCCTAATGGATAATTTCCGCTGCAGGGCTGGTATATATATTGAATAAAAATGATTATATTTTATTGTATTCTATACGAAGGATTCCCCGTTCGCATTCCGAATGAAAATTCGGGCCCCTCTCTCGTTTTGTTTATTTGGATATGCTAATACCTATTCAGATGATCTATTGTCGTGTTGTGTGTTGTTTCAGGAGTCCACCGATGTTTCCAATCAACACTACCACAGAACAGGAAATAATATGTATATTCAATATACTCCAAGATTGTTATTAATGCACGATCGTAGTCATTCATTCCGTGCATATACAGGTGTGTAGGTATGGATTATTAGTTTAGACGTTTTGATCGACGTCAACGAAAACACCGACGGCTTGAAGAAAAAATCATCGTACCCCACACACTTTCATAAGATTGTGATTACAGCAAAGTCTAATATTGGCTTTTTATATAATTTTCGTAAAATATTGGAAGCACCTAAATTTCACAAATGAAGACCATTTAGTAATATCAATTAAAATACATTTTTATCAAGAATAAGCGTAGATTTCTACGAAAAGTCAATTACCACCTTGGAATTTGACAGTTCCCTCACTTGTACGAAAAAAAATGAATTTTAAACTTTATTACTTAAGGTACTAGAAGTTAAGTAATTGCAAAGACATTTCAGTTTCATTGACATAGCAATATATTATTTAAATAATAGGTTTACAAAATTGGTATAGAGTGCATTAGTCGATTATAAGATCGCATCAAGTAACTACTTAGCTAATGGCTTCATTAGCAACGACGCTAGTCAGGCTATTCTCTCCTCAAAAAAGGCTTTTGTTAAGTTAAATTATTGAGGGCATGCCGTTATAGAAATTTCATAATGGAAATGTAACCACGGAAGAAACTTCGAAGGTAGTTGGAAATTGGTGACTTACTTATTAGCCCGAATAATAATTTCAATTCATTTCTTAACTTATAGTCCGACTCTATTATTTTATTGTATAGTAGGACTGTATTGTTCGTACGTTTGTAATTTATTATAGTTAAACCTTAGTCTCTCATATTTTGAAAATAAATAGTGATGTATGAGTGTGGATCTACCAAAATAGCTTATTAAAATTAATATACACTGCACTAAAGCAACAAAAAGGTTTGATCTTCATTAAATACAAGGAATAAATATACTAAAGGTAAAATGCCCAGACCGGCGACGAAGAACAGCATCAATAGTACACGAGTACTGCGATCGCCAATTCGCCTAACAAGAGTGGCGATTATCTCTTGTTGGTAAATGGTCACAGTCATCCACGAACATCTGCAACACCACCGTAATTGCAGGTTTGTTGCCGGCCTTTTAGAAAGGTTTAAATTCGGAAAGTATATTATGTAAATTTTAAGCCTACTTGAATGTCTTTGCGCCTTCAAAACGTTTGTTGAAAAATTCTTTGTAAGACCTTCTCACGATCTTTCTTTATACCTTAAATTGTTTTTACCGACCGTTTTTTGCATGATTATGATCAATAGTGACCCTTTTTATGTATTTTTGTTATCTAGCAGGATTATATTCATATAATATTTTGGAAGCTTATATCTAATAAATATTAGATATATTATTTATTAGATATATTAAATTTTGTATAATAATAAGCGCTCCCCGTAAAATTTCATAATACGTGATCAACGTGGGTTCAATCTTCGCTGGCACTAACGAAATTGTTAACTGCAAATTGAAGTGCTGGTCTATCACGTGCAAGTCTGTAGAGGAATAAAATATTTCAAAGACATGTGGAGTTCACCAATACGCATTGGAGCAGCGCGTCGGTCTAATTGCATCAGAACCTTTTCAGTTATAATGAAGAACCTATGCTAAATACTGGGGTGTATAAAATCTATACTCATCTTATAATATACTCATGGAGAAATTTAGAGGAACACAAAAAAAAAAAACAGAAATTTGGAAGAACCCAAAAACTCATGTCAGGAATGGAATTAATTTCACATCATCTGGCGTTTTCCATATACAACATGGAGGTTAGTATTCAATTACGCAACCATACAAGAAAATTGAAAATTATAATGAGCAACAAAACTCAGTACTAGTAGTTAGACCACTGGGCTACTAGGCGACACGGCCGGCAGTTCAATACTCATAACTTATAATATACTTATTATTACACCTGAGGGACAATGAGATGATTCTCCCCGACTTTCTAAATGTATCTTTGTTTAATAATAAGCAAAAATGTAATAATTGATTAGATCTTTCTGTGAAATAATGATAAATAAAAACTTTTAGAAAGCAGATTATTTTTTATATGCATTTGCCATTCAAATATTACCCAATTTATTAATATCCTATAAAATGGAGGCTTTAGGTATGTTGCAACTAAGTGAAGAGCGTGCAACGGGGCGGAGATTTCAACTTAAGCTACAAGCGCACGTACACTCTCTTATGTGCTTGGATAAGGCCTCAACAGGGAGCGTTTAGTGAAACGTTAAGGATGCCATCATGAAAAACAAATTTATGTCATGTCGTACTCGTGTATACCGTCTAATTCTCACCACTCAGTTCATAGACCGATTTTCATAAGTTCAAAACTTAAAATTTTATTTCTTATTATTTATTTGGAATTAATTTTATTTGTTAAGTATGTTAGTATAACTTTGACAAATTTTAGGTCTCACATTGTGATTGCAACACGGCAGGGTCGGCTTGACCTGGGAGAGACCACGCTCCCACAGAATTCCACCGTAAAATGGCAGCTTTATGCTACTATGTTTCATACACTGAGCTTAGATTACCGGAGAACTTTTTACTTATTTAAAGGAAAATATTAAACATATATTCTATACTAATTGATTCCTAATCGAGGAAAGATTTTGACGCCTATAGGCGACAGCATCCACCTATCATAACGTGGCCGGTGTCCACATTTTTTGTTAAAAAAATATCATTTTCGCGATTGAGTGAGTGAGAACCGATTCACTGACGTATGAGGTTTTACCTACTTTCAGAAATATTCAAGTCAAATTTCATTGACTGGTAAACGAAAGCAGAACAAGCGATGCTTTTAATGTTTTAAGCAGATAACATTGTGTTTTATGCCTAGTAGAGCAAACCTGTGACTGTTTTATGGCTGCATCAGGAAGAACTCGGCTCGAGAAAGAAATACGCTTTCAGTGAATTGCCTAGCAAGTTAAACTAGCATCATAATGCATCTGGGTTTTATATGGTGCATATATAGCGGATACCTTTTTTACTTGTAATGAGACATCTCATGAATAAAGCCTAAGAGTTGACAATGCATTTGCATTTTAATTCTAATCGTGAATAGATAAAAGTGCCTCTGAGCATTCACTTACCACTTCGCGAAATTTGTGTTTGTTTGCGTTACGCTTACTTAAAAAAAAAAGATATCTGCTTTGTGCTGACTAACACGCTTGCTCAGTGACCATGATCGGGAATATAAATTAAGATAAAATTTGCATTAACTAGTTTCATTTAAATATGTAGTATTCGGCGTAAATATAAAAAAATCTTTATATCTGATGTTAGTAATTAGTATTGCTTAGTAAATAACAATATTTCGAACAATCGTCATTATGTACGTAAATGAAAAGGCGTATCCGGCAGCAGTTTCAGAATACCCATAAAGTAAAAGAATTTACAATTTTCTCTCTTTATCCTTTAACTGTTAGGTTTCCATTTCGATCCCGAGCTAAAAGAAGATCAGGATAAGCTACGAAATTTGAATCATTTAATTAATACCAGAAAGTGGCAACGGATTGACAAGGGTATTACAAATATTAATTAAACATTTACCTTAATTAAAAGTTCTTACAAATTTACACGAAATTTGATTCATAATGAATTTTGGCAGACAGATTTCCTTCATGTTAAGCCTTATGTCCGACTTATATTACAAAAGCAAAAACTACTGATTAGATTTTGATGACACTTGACAATAACAAAGATTACAACCCAAAATAGGATATGGGCTATATTTCTTTGCAAAAAAATTAATCGACCCCAGTCAGCATATAACTAAATGCGAGCGGAACCGCAGGTAAAGGATAGTTGATAATAAATGAATATATTCAATATGGTTTACAAGAGCGTGTATAGTTATAGCCAAGAAATGTCATAGTTTGCAAACAAATCAATTTCGATTTGCCTTGTTTTGTTGTGAAGAAAAACATCGAGAAGATACCGACAGATACACAAAGACAAAGGATACCGATACCGACATGGTAGAAGTGTGACAAAATATTCCAGTTTATTTTTCGTGGAATGGAAAGGCCTACATGATTAGGGCCAGGCATATTTTTATTTCAAAGTACTATATTTTACTGCAAAGAAGGCATACCATCCTACTCCTGATGGGTGACATGGTTTTATTCTTCACCCTTACTCTATATTAAATAAAACAAAGATACGACCACAGTTAATGCGCCACTAGGAGTCAGCCCCCCTTCCGCAGATGAGGGTATCCCCCTGCGCCGTTGGATCAACCCTCGGCAACCAAACACCTAACGTAGCAATATTTAACGCTTTGCACCCAGCTGTGAGCTTGCAACGCAACTGTTCAGAGCCATTAGTACGGCTTCATCAGACATTAACGGAACACGACAACGTCTTTTGGCGACACAACTTTGCATTGATAAGTGGTAACCATACAGCTAGCAGCTGAAACCTACGATAGGAAGTTACTTAGAGATTTTTTTATAGGATTAGGGTGACAAACGAGCACACAGTCCACCTGATGGTAAATGGTTGTTGTGGCCCATCTATCCTCGATTACGAATCAAAATGCAGATGCGTTGTCACCCGTGACGGCTAAAATGGAATGCCTCATTTCCAATAAAAAAGTCTCCGGTTCTCTACACTCACCATACGAAATACATTAACACAACATTAAGCTACTATTTGACGCTGGTATTATGTGAGAGCGTGGTCCCTCCCCGGTCGAGCCGACCCATTCGTGCTACAACTATACTGCTAATATAACTGCATCATGGCTCTACCACGTATAAAAATCAAAGTTGTTGAGTTAAAGTATTTCCTACGGACGCAAGCAGCCTTATTGCCGCGGTGTCACAGTCTTCGCTGAATTTGAAACTTACTGCTAATTCTAGTTTTAACCTGAGACTAAATATAAGCTATTTTTTTTTAAATAAGGGCGTATAATATATATTTTAAATGTTTATTCTATAATCCAATTTGTTGAAACCGTATTTTCTGAACCTTTATTTGCCTGATGAATATTTTGTATAATCGCAAAATAAGGAAAATTCAGAGTAATAAATCTTATCGCTTATTCTTAGAAAGTATATTAAATCCTTTGAAACTAGCAACTTAATAAGAGATTATTACAGACACGATGTTATCGAGGTCAAAATCTACCTTTATTTATATACGCAAGACAGCTTAAATTTATTTTAACCGGATTCAAAAAGAAAGAGGTACTCAATTCGTCTGCATATTTTTGTGTGCTACCTCAGAACTGTTTTCCTGTGATGATTTTGATGATTCTTTTTATTTGAAAGCTGGTCCTTTTCTTGTGGTCCATATAAATTTAATCAAGAATTTAATTTATTTTTAATTTTCTAACCAGTGTTTTTGAGCTATCCTTAATAATAATGTGTGTTAAATTGACTTCGACGAACATAGATGATGTTCACATTTTATTTATATTGAAGTCGGTTGTCCAATATTTTTAACTTTACCACTTATGTGTTAAAACAAACATGAACATTAAAAACAAATCTATATTATGTGATCCTTAGATGCTCCTTAATATTAATTCCACATTAATCTACTACGTTTTAGAGCATGCATGTTATAACTTTTTTCTGTTCGGCTCGATTCACTGGTGCTGCGTAGAGATGTTGCATCGTTTTGCATTTTCTATCGTATCTACCATGGGAAGTGTTCCGAGGAATCATTCGGATTAGTTCCAGCCGCCAAATTTCACAAACACTCATTGCGTTAAAATTTACGATACCATCTTCACCATCTAGATACTTAGTGGTCCACCACTGTACGTTTTACTGGGAGTTTTCTTCCACGCACAACTTTCTGTAGAATTGTTTACCACCGGCAACTTTTCTGGACCGATACGACTTAGGGATCTTCACGAAAAGCCGCCAGCTATAACGTTCGACGTCGCTCGCGCGCTGCACGTGACGCGGCGTCGCTAAAAATAACCTAACATGGAATTTATCGTACATTTATTTTCAATAAAATTCATTATACATTTCGATATAATACTTGTTTCTGTTTATTCATTATGTTATATTACTTGTTTTAGTACTTTTACTTCATTACAAATATATTTTAATTGTATTTTCATAGTTAAAAATGTACGTACCCACTACAGGTTGTCTACGTAAAAGTGTTGTCTACATACCCCTTGTAGAATCTTGGATTTACGGGAGAAGTAAGCAGGTTTTTATCCTCAAATTCTTCCGTTAATATGTCGGCTACAATGGGAGATACAAGTGCACCCATCGTCACACCATCTACTGGCTTGTAGAACTCCTCCTTCCACAATAGGTAGTCAGATGTAAGGCAGTGTCTGAGTAATAATGCATATTCTACGGGCATCATGTTTTCTTCCAGCTTTCTAGTTACAATTGAGATGACGTCTTAAACCGGTAAGCATGTGAACAAAAACTGCACACAAAACTGATCATGGTTTCATTCTCTACAAGATGTAGGTCTTTAATCTTGTTTACAAAATGATGGGAATCCTTAATATGGGCTCTTGTGTGCCCCCTGAGTGGTGAGAGTATTTTCGCTAAATGTTGAGCCAATTGGTAAATCGGAATCAATTTGGCTCTCTATAGGACGTAGTGGAGCATTAGACTTGTGTATTTTTGGTAACCAACGTGTACCAAACCAACAAACATCTTTGTTGGTTTGGTACACGTAGCTATTATCGACATTACGTCCAGATTTAATTGTTCAGAGTGTTTCTTTATGAGGTCACTAGTTGTTTTAAGTGTGCTCTTTGTTGGGTCGTTTTTAACCTTTCTATAAGCGCTTAAATCCGACAAAATTTCTTGTATTTTAGAATTATAATCTGACGTATCCTTGACCACCATGGCATTTCCTTTATCTGTGCTGAGAAACGTGAGTTCTGATCTAATGCACAGGTTTTTTAACGCTATAAATTCATCTCTGGGAAGATTCCATTTAGGCACTGAACTTCGAAGTAATAGAGACGAAATGTCTTTTTTTCTCCTGTATCGTGGATGCAGTTTACAAACATAAATTGCACAAGGACAAACATCCAGACCTGGGACGTTTTTTCATAGGTCGTACAAATACTTATTTTGCACGAGATTTGTAACGATGGATCTTAGCGCCATAACTCAATGCTAAACTACTTTGCCATGGAGCCGTAAATAAAATTTAAAAGCAAGAATATCCAAAAATTCTACCATTATAAATACCTGCATAAACGCCATGTTTTAAGCCGAGGGCTTCCGTGCATTTCCACAGGTGCTGAAGGCATATTAATATCACCAAGTACTATTACATTGGTGTATTTAACACAAATATTTTCTGATATAAGAAATAATTGCATGTATTGAAATAATACTAGTTTTTACGAAATTTATCGCGTATATTTAATTTTTTAAATACGCGACGTTTCGAACGCTTTACAGCACTCATGGTCACGGGCGGGACTGAGATGTTCAACGTCCATATGTCATAGTTAACCGCGGTTACCATAGATTAAAATTTAACTTTTGTTCCAATCTATGCAGTATGAACTTATGGTGTCTTGAAGTTTTGCAGTTGTATGCTTGGGTTGGGATTTAATTCTATTTATTACAGGATCCCAAGCAGATGGTAACACCCAGCCATCTTCAACATCCTTGGAAGGAATCGGTGTTCTTTAGCGAGGATTTGCGGTCTATCAAATCTGATGTAGTGACGGGGGCGATCCTGTACGTGTTCACAGACTGCAGACTTCCCGGAGCGTCGATTCTTCACATCAGCTATATGTTCTTTAACGCGGGTTTTTATTGATCTTTTAGTTTGTCCTATGTAGGAGAGACCACATTCACAATCAAGCTTGTACACTCCTGCATCTTGCAGAGGGACATTACACTTGACTGATGGTAAAAACTGACCCATCTTCTTCAGCGGCTTGAAGAATATTTTGATGGAAGCGCGCTTCAAGATGTAGCCAATCTTGTCAGTGACTCCTCTAACATATGGCAGTACAGCAGGTACACGCTCGACTGTGGCCGGCTTCACTTGTTCACTGTGACGTAGGCGCGGGACTCGAAGCTTGTTGTCATGCAAAACTTGCTTGACATGGTGGAGCTCTGCAGCCAGGTGTTTACTGTCGCAGATCCCTCGTGCTCTCTGAAACAAAGATTTACCCACGGTAGCTAACTGTGAAGGATGGTGGTGAGAATCACCGTTTAAATATCTATCTGTATGGGTCTTTTTTCTATACACAGTATGGCTCAAGGTGTTATCAGGATACGCCCCGGGCGTCGGGGGCTACGTCGTGGCCCCCGGCCACCGTAGGCGCGGGCCTGTGGACGGCAAGCAATGGGTAGTTCGCCGTCCGTCCGTCTAACGACGATAGGCCGTGTCGACGGCGCGTTTTGTCCCACGCGCGCCTCAAAGAGCTGTCAGCAGCGTGAAGGGGCCCGTAAGGGCCAACGCCTGCCGGGGCTGCGGGCTGTTCGAAAGAGATACCGCGGCTCCGGAACGTAAGGGCACTGAAGGAACACGGATGGTTTTTAGTTAGTAAAAGTCTGACACTCCCTTACGCTCCACCCAGAACGAAAGGGGTCATTAGATGATTTTCCATCCGCAAAAAAAAAAAAAAAAAAAAAAAAAAAAAAAAAAAAAAAAAAAGAGTGTTATCAGGATTCCGAATTACTAACAAATCTAGAAAAGCTAAGGAATTGTTTGCTTCTAACTCCATTGTGAACTGAATTTTAGAATTTATAGAGTTAAGATGTTGTTTTCTTCCAGCCTTCTAGTTACAATTGAGATGCAGTCTTCAATAGGTAAGCATGTAAACAATGACTGCACATCAAAACTGACCATAGTTTCATTGTCTGCCAGATGTAGGTCTTTAATCTCGCTGACAAAATGGTAGGAATCCTTTATGTGTGCTCTTGTATGTCCCCTGAGCGGTGACAGTATTTTCGCTAAGTGTTGAGCCAATCTGTAAGTTGGTGAATCGATTTGGCTAACTATGGGACGTAATGGAGCATTGGGCTTGTGTATTTTTGGTAACCCATACAATTTTGGTGATTTGGCGCTCGTAGGTATTATCTATTTTACGTCCAGATTTAATTTTTCGGAGTGTTTCTTTATGAGGTCACTAGTTGTTTTTAGTGTGCTATTTGTTGGGTCGTTTTTAACCTTTTTTATAAGTACTTACATCCGACAAAAGTTCTTGTATTTTAGAATTATAATCTGACGTATCCATGACTACCGTGGCGTTTCCCTTATCTGCGCGGAGAATCGTAAGTTCTGGTTTATTGCGTAGGTTCTTTAACGCTATAAATTCGTCTTTGGGAAGATTCGGTTTAGGCACTGAACATCGACGTAACATAGACGAGATGTCTTGACGTATCGCCTCCAAATCTTCTTTCCGCATATTGTTTTTAAATAAACAGTCCTCGACACTACAGATAATTTCTTTGTACGGTAATTTGCGGGGTGCATTTGCAAAGTTGAGGCCTTTGGATAAAACCCTAATTGTTGCATCATCCAGTGTTTGTTTTGACAAATTATAGAGCGCGATTAATCTATGATCTGCGTTTGTCAATGGTTGCTTTTGGTTCTGGCATTGATTCAGATGTTTGACATTTGACTTGTTCGTTAATTTTTGATATTTTCTATATGTTTGTTTTTGCATTCGTTATATTTACTAATTTCGCGTTTATTTAATGTTTCCATGCAAAAATTATAGTCAAACTTCATAATTCACTGGATGATGTGTCTATGGATTTGTTTATGTCATATAGATCGGAGCGTTTTTGTTGGATTACCGTCCGTAACAACTTTTTACTCGCCTGATTTAAGATCTTAGCGCTTCCTCGAATGTCCTTTTTGGTTGATATTTTGACACACGTAGGAATGAGATTATGGTCTCGGCATCTCTTCAAGAAATTTAAGGCTGTTAGATAACTTGCGCGCTTGGTCTTTAGATCTTCTAATTGGCGTATTTTATTTGCAATAACGAGTCCATACTGGTTTACATAAAGATTTTTTATATTTACGCGAACACTACACATTGAAATAATACTAGTTTTTACGGAATTTATCGAAACAACATGCCCGTAGAATATGCAGTATTACTCAGACACTGCCTTACATCTGGCTACCTATTGTGGAAGGAGGAGTTCTACAAGCAAGTAGATGGTGTGGCGATGGGCTCACCTGTATCTCCCATTGTCGCTGACATATTCATGGAAGACTTTGAGGAGAAAGCCCTGCTTAGTTCTCCCATAAATCAAGGATTCTACAAGCGGTACGTAAACGACACTTTCACAATTCTACCTTTATATAAAGTAACTGCATTTTTAGACCATCTTAACTCTATAAATTCTAAAATTCAGTTCACAATGGAGTTACAGGCAAAGAATTCCTTAGCTTTTCTAGATGTGTTAGTAATTCGGAATCCTGATAACACCTTGAGCCATACTGTGTATAGAAAAAAGACCCATACAGATAGATATTTAAACGGTGATTCTCACCACCATCCTTCACAGTTAGCTACCGTGGGTAAATCTCTGTTTCAGAGAGCACGAGGGATCTGTGACAGTAAACACCTGTCTGCAGAGCTCCACCATGTTAAGCAAGTTTTGCATGACAACAAGCTTCGAGTCCCGCGCCTACGTCACAGTGAACGAGTGAAGCAGGCCACAGTCAAGCGTGTACCTGCCTGCTGTACTGCCATATGTTAGAGGAGTCACTGACAAGATTGGCTACATCTTGAAGCACGCTTCCATTAAAATATACTTCGAGCCGCTGAAGAAGATGGGACAGTTTTTACCATCAGTCAAGTGTAATGTCCCTCTGCAAGATGCAGGAGTGTACAAGCTTGATTGTGAATGTGGTCTCTCCTACATAGGACAAACTAAAAGATCAATAAAAACCCGCGTTAAAGAACATATAGCTGATGTGAAGAATCGACGCTCCGGGAAGTCTGCAGTCTGTGAACACGTACAGGATCGCCCCCGTCACTACATCAGATTTGATAGACCGCAAATCCTCGCTAAAGAACACCGATTCCTTCCAAGGATGATTCGCGAGGCTATTTAAATCAAAAAACATCCTAATTTCAATAGAGAAGATGGCTGGGTGTTACCATCTGCTTGGGATCCTATAATAAATAAAATTAAATCCCAACCCAAGCATACAACTGCAAGACTTCAAGACACCATAAGTTCATACTGCATAGATCGGAACAAAAGTTAAATTTTAATCTATGGTAACCGCGGTTAACTATGACATATGGACGTTGAACATCTCAGTCCCGCCCGTGACCATGAGTGCTGTAAAGCGTTCGAAACGTCGGGTATTTAAGAAGTTAAATATACTCGATAAATTCCGTAAAAACTAGTATTATTTCAATGTGTAGTGTTCGCGTAAATATAAGAAATCAAATTGCATGTATTCTTTAGTTACACGAGGTAGGACTCTAAGTAGGATGTAAACAACGGAATCGTTCGCACACACGATTTCAAATAAGACGATGTCCGCATTGCCGACAGATACCCATGTCAACTCCAGCGATGACAAATGAGCTAGAAATACCCCTATGTATTTTTGGCCATCAGCTCGATCGCATCGCAGTATTTTGAAATCAGGTGGGATAAATTCACCGTCATGTATGGATCTATGAAGACTTGATTCAGTAATTTCAAATAAGTCGTACAGTGACTCCAAAATATTCAAATAAAAATATAAAGTAATCTTGTAATTAGTTACTAATTCAAAAAAATTAATTAATTTTGTTTTAGTCATGTTACATTCTGATAGTAAACTTTAATGTCCTTATAACACAGGTTTTCATTACCTATGCTGGTTCACTGGTGTTTCAAAATTACACCCATTCATTAAATCAGGTATTTATTGGCCAACTGTCTTTGCAGTTCACCAATTCAAACGTGGATTCTGGAATAACAATGCTAAATGAAGAATAGTCTCTCTTGGTTTTTGAAACAATCTTTTCAGTTTTGATACCCTCAGAACCAAAAATTTTTGCTTCAATTCAACAAGTTTTAAGATTCAAGATGTAATGACCGCACGTGTATAGCCTGAATTCATTCTTCGTATGTTTAGCCTGAAACGAACCAATTTGGGCCTTTCCTCCAGTTTGAACTACCTTAAGATGGACTGTCTTAGACTTACTGATTTATTCTAAGCGGTTCACCTGAAATTTGTTTATTTATTTATTAACTTCCTTGTTCCGGATGTTATCCCGTGGATGTCATTAGATTTAACAGAAAAAAACAAACAGAGGAAAGTATCTTCCAAATAACAACTAGAAAAGAAAAATAACTGCGGATACCAACTCGCCTGCTAAGCGTGGCAAACATGACAAATATTCGCCTTAGAAGACCATATGTGGGGCGGCTGTAAGGTATGTATTTTTTTAAATAAGTTTGTTATTATACTTAACTTATTTATTCGTCTCATATTCACATATAGCCGTGAACATCAAAAAATATCCCAAAATAAAAATAAGACATATTGACTGAATTGAGCGGAGTGTAGTTAAAGTGGTTAACTGAAATACTGGTTAAATAAATACTATTGACTATTGTTGGATTTTCTGTTTTTACACTTACTTTTAGATTTATTCAGTAATATTAGCAAAAATAGCATGAAGTATTTAGTTTTAAATGATTTTTGAGGCTTTTACCAAATTACATCATTTTTTGGTTTGTTTCAAGTTTTGGTTTGTTTCTGTTTTTAACTCACTTTCATATTTATTCAGTAATATTAACAAAAATAGCATGAAGTGTTTAGCTTTAAATGATTTTTTATATACCCTGTGTATGTAATGTACACTTTATGAAATCTATGTAACGTACGTTATGTTAAATCGCTGGTAGACCCAATAAATAAATAAAATAAGAAATGACTGTAGTAAATTCGGAGTTTATCCTACCGGAAGGAGAAGGACAACGTATGCCAGGTCAACCACTATTGTATATTCATCATCATCATCATCATCATTACAGCCTTCACAAGTCCACTGCTGAACATAGGCCTCCCCCAAGCGAGGTATATTCACAATACACAAAAAGGGTATGCCGATTATACAACCACAAGTACTAACAGTAAATCCTTCAAAAATTGGAATACAAATGAAATATAGCACTCTTTTCCTTTTAGTATTTTTGTAATAATTTTATAGGGCACTAGAATTTTGCACCTCAATTTTGACTTCAGATGTACTTGTTAATCTAACCATTACCAACATTATGAGCAAACTTGGGGAGAGTTTCAAACGGAATCTAATAACATTACAACTTGTAAATTGAGTTCCAGTCGTCTTTTCAATTTCATAAATTTGTAAAGGAAGGCATGGGACGAAATTAATTTCATAGTTACGGTATCGGTAGCAAACTTAGGAAATTATCAGATAATGTCACCAGTTTACTCGTTGTAATTGTAAAATATATGACTTTTAAAATTAATTTCTATCTTTTATATACTTCCACGGTTTAAACTGATAAGAGTCGACGTATTTGTGAAAAAAACTTTATATTACGTGCGGTAACTATAGAAATTTATTGACAGTAATGCAGCGCGGCGGATTCTTTACTTTGATAACGTAGCTTAGCTAATATTTTTAACCGAGTATTTTGTTAGCCAGTTAGTCGAATCGCGTGAAATATATCAAGCAATATTTTTTAGCTATCGATCAAGTAAATGAATAAAAATTCGCGAAATTAATCATACAATGTGTCTGGTCAACGGTGTCTGAGACTTGGGGGAGGGAGGGGGGGGTTATCGAAACTACACCACTATCCCAATTTTGTTTCTCTCTCCACGATGAAATGTCAACCATTTTCTTTTGCCTCGAGGCACGGGTACTTGTACTGATTAGGCCATAGTTACCCATGTCTTTCTAAATGATCTTTCAAGGTTTAATAATAGGCCGTTTGTAACATTTTTGGCGTGAATGTCTTAATTAGGATCCTTATTTACGTTGTGTTTATTTAGTAACTTAGTTCTTTTAGGTGTCTTTTGGTATTCATTAGAGCAATTGAAAGCGGTTGGTAGTGCTTTATAAGCTCAGTGAACCCCGTTCACGAAGACAGAGCTCGAGAAAGATTAAGAACATAAAACGTCCCTATTCCACTTGTATCAGCCTTACATTATTAATGTATTATTAATTATCCCTTCCCGCTTGAAAAAGGCTCACAATATATTTATACAAAAAATACCCGATACAAGGGCTTCAATCGCCTACATTATTTAAAAAAAATTAGGGGACGCACACGGCCCCACACACGCCGGGCACGGTGAGCGCCAACCATTTTAATGCACTCCCCCCGAAGGGAACGCTAATTTGGGAACTGGACAGTAGTTCACTGCAAAATAACTGGCGAACCAGTAATAAAAGACGTTGGCCCCTTGATAGTGCGTAAGCACAAACATCGACCGAAGACGCGCATATCTATGTGTGTAAACGCCATACAGAATACGAACGAATCCAGCCACAGTGAATGTACGTCACACGGTTTAGGCAAATAGGCACACTGGCCGTAAACCCTCCGTGAGCGCCACCACAGATGCAGACGTGATGTAAGTGTATAGGAGATAGATGTAGGTGTTTATCACAGCCTCTACTTACCATTATGTCGATTGTAAGTATGTATTTTTGTAACCCTAAATTCTATAAAAGAATAATTTTGCACATTACATTGCATTTGAACAGTAATTAAACACAATGGAAAATTTATTTACAAATAAAAAAAATTGAAGAATAAAACATGAAATCAAGGAAGGTTTGATTACAGTTGCCATTCATAATAAAGCTACAAAACATTATAGAGAAAGAAAAAGTTCTAAAACTCATTAAAGTCACGATTCAGGTAAAGGCTTCGCGGAGCGCTGTTTGTGCTTACATTTTATTTTATAGAGACAGTCAAATGTAAGTAAATTTTAGAAATTGTAATAAGTATAGTACCAGAGTACGTGTCTAAGCCAGAAAGCTGCTACATTATGGTTGTAGCTCAATGTATCCCCATTTGCGATCCCCAAGGAAAGATGAAATCGGGACGCTTTCTTAAGAGCTTAAACAACTAAAATATCATACATTGTATGTCTACTCGAGGCGATGAAGTAGAAAGCATTAAGTTAATAAAAAAACCGTATCTAATATACCTACGACAATAAATCACAATTTCGAATGTGAAATCACCTCATTCTTTTGTTGTTGTGGCAGTGGTGGTCACTTTTTATAAGAGTATGTGTGTTTGGAGACAAAATTCGGGCTCCTTTATAAATGTTACTCATCATTAAGTGAAATCGATAGCCAGAGATGTCTTCAGTGACATTCCTCCAACAATATTCATGAAGAGGACATTTGACTACATCAATAAAGAGGTTGAGGCTCATATAATTATAGACTATAAGGCATTTCATATTAGTCTTCAAAATGAAAACGCATCTGTAGAATTATTTGTTTGAAGTCGGCTGAGGGTGTCCATGTGCTGCTTAAATTTACCAAAATGTGGACTGTAAGTTCCGTTTCCCTGTAGTTTTATATAAAAGAAGAGCGACAGTGTTCTATTCTGTGTAGCAATCGATTTAAAAGAGCAAATAATACAAAATCGAGGATCGACATACACACAGAAAATAAAAATGAATAAATGATGAATTAAAACAATTTCATCTGATATTTTTTTCTATTTTATCTTACCATTTTAGATCTTTTCCATTAGGTGACATCTAATAAACAAATAAACAAAATAAAAACAAAAATAATTCTGGAACAAAAGTTTGAGTTTGACACATAGGTGAGTGGTTGCGCCAACGCACGCCCTTGCATTTCCTATTTTTTTGCAGTAACCTTAGTCACTTTTTGCGCATACAGTGAGAAAAAATGAATAAAAAAAGTTGTCCATTAGTACGGGGTTAGTCACTAAGCATCAAGTGAAAAGAAACTTTTGTACTGCTAAACCAATTTGGACAATGCACTCTAGTTTGGTCGCGCCTAGGTTCCTAAATAGATTTAATATCGCTTAGCACCACTGGGGTACTTGCACGCCGTATTGTTGAGTTTAAAATTGTAAATAGTTTAATTTTCGATTTGTAGCAACTTGTAGTAATATTCATTTGAATTTATATACATAGTGCATTCTTGCATAAATACTTGTTTTGATTTGGTTAGTGTACGCTACAAATAACGCCTTCTAAATTTTTTCGAAGTCGTATAATATTGATCACCTTATAACCTTAAGCGGACACATATAGACTACATTCTTGCCAGTAGTGACATGCTTAAACTCCACAAAGACTGAAAAATGATCCCAGGTAATACGCTTACATTTCAGCATAGACTTCCCGTCTCTGTTATGCGCCTGACCATACCTATAAGAATACACATAATTCGAACAAAGAGTATAAAGTGGAAAGAACTGAACGGCCTTAAGGGATCACAACTAATTGAATCCGCTCATATGTAGAAGGCGACAAGTCAGCAAACCAGATGTGGTATGATTTCGAGAGACTGTCTAGAAAAGCCAAGGAAAGCATAAGAGAATCGAACGTGGGGCACTGCGTCTGAATAAAGAAATATCATGGTGGAATGAAGGCGTCAAAGATTTAGTAAGAGCAAAGAGAGATGAATTTAAATTATGGCAAAAATCAAACCTTGAAGAAGATCGTCTAGAATATAAAAGTCACAAGAAGATAGTTGAATCTGAAGTAGCACAATCCATTACCAAATCTAGAAATGATTTCTATGATAAACAGGAAAACGCAGAAAATGAGAACGCCATCCACAAAATAGCTAAGCAGCGTCACAGATCTACTTTCAATACTAAATCTAATAAAAAAAATTAAAAACGCCTAGGGTACAATCCTACCGACCAGCAATGACATTAATAGAAGACGGAAGGAGTACTATGAGCAACTGATGAATGAGGAATTCCCCAGTAAGACATTGCCTTATATTCCACCTACCGAAGGGCCTATTAAATGTATCTCAGCTGAGGAGGTGATGGAGGTCATATCCAGAACGAAATATCACAAATCCACTAGCCCTGACCAGATACCAGCAGATATATGGAAGAAGTTAAAGGAAGCAGCACTACCTTGGCTCACCAAGCTCTTTAACTGTATTATTAAAAAGGCAGAATCCCAGAATCTTGACGTAATAGTACATTATACCCTATATATAAACAAAAAGGGGATACCGCCCAATGCAGTAACTACAGAAGGATAAAGCTCACACACACACACCTAAACTGTTCGAAAGAATTATTGTCTCCCGAATAAGGTATCGCTCTCAAATAACTGAAAATCAATTCGGTTTTACACCTGGCAAATCTACCATCGCTGTCATACAAACTGTTAGAGTTGTGGTGGAGAAGCATCGATCGATAAAAGATAACCTGTACCCCTATTCATCGATCTAGAAAAGGCCTTTGATAGAGTACCCAGAAGTCTAGTATGGCAAGCCATGAGAGCCCGGGGCACAAAAGAGTGTTCTAATCTGTACCCCGTGTAGGAGAGATATGAAGTGTCAGCCGGAGCAATACCTGTGCCTCGGTTAAAAAGTTTCCAGATGGTAGTAGATGGCGTTAAGGTTTGAATGTAGTCCTCTGATGTTGCAGAAATCCATGGATAGCGTGGTAGGGGGCGCTTTTGACTTCTTGCTCCGTTTACTCAGAATAAGTTTAGTCTCAAGCGAGATATCGCCCCCCCCCCTTCCCCCAGAGTACGAGAGGCAGCCCGAGAACCCACGCTCAGGAAGAGTAGAATAGTTTGGGCGTGGATGCTCAGCTAGGGATTCTTCGTCACCGGAGGTGCTGGTACCCTCCTGGGATAGTGTTATATTTAATTCCGGTACCATGTTAGGGGGGGGAGATTGCGCCTCCGACCGGTCTCTTATTTGTGATGAAGAGAGACACATAAAGGACTCTTCCATTGTAGCATCACAGTGGTTTTCATTTTCCAACAACCTCAACTTCTTACACGCTTGACGAAAAATTTCAAGTTCTTGGCCGTCAATTGTTTTTAGGTCAAAGAAGTTAATGGGTGGGATTGGAAGAGCATCGTTTATTATGAGCTTTTACCGTTGAGCAAAACCATCGAATCGGATCCCTACTGCCATCTTCTAATGAGACTCAAGCAAGAATTGTAAAAAAAAAAAGACTGGAATTGATCAACAGAAATGGAACGGTCTTTCATCATGATAACGTTATACCACACACATCTTTGGCCACACAGCAAAAATTGAGAGAACTGGGTTGGGAAGTGTTAATGCATCCGTCATATAGTCCTGACCTTTTACATTCAGATTTAACCTGTTTCGGTCTCTTCAGAATTTTTTGTTAGTGTAAGGTTAACATCAAGAGAGGACTGTCAAAACTACTTCTCGCATTTTTTATCAAAAATCCCAAGATTTCTACGGCAACGGGATTATGTCACTACCGAGAATATGGCAAAAAATTATCGAACAAAATGGCTTATATATATTATAGTTATATCTAACTGAACCTTGAAAAAACATGTCTTGAATTTGTATATAAATACGTCTGCAACTAGGAAATGTTAAACGCTTAAATCTGTTTTTGATGTAAATTTAAATTAAGAAGATTAATTATGATACTAGATTATGCATTGCTTATAAGTTATACGAACGGAGTAGTTTACATAAGTTGTGAGGAGGCAATTTCCAGGAACATTTCATTTTACTCCAAAGCGGAAAGAAGACAAGAGGAAGCGTGGTTAAATTTATTGTTTTTTTATTTTTTATTCGGAAAACATACAATTAAAAATATTAAATTATTATAACAGATTTAAATATAAACACCATTCAAATACTTGTTTACTTAAACCTTATTTATAAGGTTGGGAAAAAAGTTTCTTCGTATTTATATACAAATTCAAGACATGTTTTTTCAAGGTTCAGTTAGATATAACTATAATATATATAAGCCATTTTGTTCGATAATTTTTTTGCCATATTCGCGGTAGTGACATAATCCCGTTGCCGTAGAAATCTTGGGATTTTTTGATAAAAAATGCGAGAAGTAGTTTTGACAGTCCTCTCTTGATGTTAACCTTACAATAACAAAAAATTCTGAAGAGACCGAAACAGGTTAAATCTGAATGTAAAAGGTCAGGACTATATGACGGATGCATTAACACTTCCCAACCCAGTTCTCTCAATTTTTGCTGTGTGGCCAAAGATGTGTGTGGTATAACGTTATCATGATGAAAGACCGTTCCATTGCTGTTGATCAATTCCAGTCTTTTTCTTCTACAATTCTTGCTTGAGTCTCATTAGAAGATGGCAGTAGGGATCCGATTCGATGGTTTTGCTCAACGGTAAAAGCTCATAATAAACGATGCTCTTCCAATCCCACCATATACACAACATCACCTTATTGTGTGTAAATTCGGGTTTCGCTACAATCTGTAGAACTTGATTACCCTCTGACAATGACCTTTTTTGCACGATACTGTCGTAGGTAATTTCGCTTTTCATCACTGGTAATCAATTCTTTCAAAAATGATTCGGATTTATTACGTTTCAGAGCTAGATTTTTTCAAATGGGTCAAAACTGTTTTGTAATAAATTCTCAATTCCTCGGCTATATCGTAACTACTAATATGCCGCACTTGCTCTACCTTATCAAAAATGGCATCGACTTTATCCGTATGAGAGTGACCAGAGCGAGCTACACCTATAACATCAAATTTTCCGGACTAGAAACGCTTGATCAACTTTGTGCTGGTCTTACTGACGCTGCATTAGGTTGATAAACGTCATAATTTTGTTCGCGATTTGATTTGCATTTTTCCCTTTTTTGTAATAAAACTTCAGAATGTATCGATTTTTTTCGTTACTTCACTCATTTTAGTGGACAGAAAATAATTGAAAATTGGCGGGAAAGTGTTTTTACTTTTTTTAATGTTTTTTTTTTTTTGTTAAAACCAGCCAAATAAAAACAGTACAATGAAATAGATTTTTCTTCAATTTCGTACAAACAAATTACGAAGAAACCTTTCCCCCGACCTATTATTAATTATTATCTTTACTTGTGAAGGGCAACAACAACATAAACGTTTTCTGGTAACTCTTTTAGAGATGGTAGACGGTTTCGATTTGTAGTTTAAGTTTTTATTCTCTCGTATTGCACAAATGTATCAGTAATGCTTATAAGTACTAATACGTCTAACCATTATCAAGAAAACAAAATACGGGACTTGCGAATTACGAATACGCATTTGTCGAAGGGATTCCACAAATGCGTTATGACGTTATGATTACACACTTCAGTTCTTGGCAGTTATAGCTAAAACGTAAGTATAAAATGAAGAATTAAGTAAGTCTTTTTATGGAATAAGGGTGAAAAGCTAGCACATAGTGCTGTGTAATTTGTGATGGTAATTGAATACTGTGGCCCATATACGTCTACATTTACATCGATTAAGAATCAACATGCAGAGAATGATGAATTCCTCGTTTCTGGTAACAACGGTCTCCGGTTCTCTACATTCACTATACGAAACGCAACAGAATTTAGATGCTATTTTATGCTGGTATCTCGTGAGAGCGTGATTCTCGAGCCGACCTATTAATACCCTACAACCTTAAAATAGCTGCAACGTGGCTCTACCATGTATAAAGTCGAAATCATAAAAGTCATTCAGTGTGTTTATGTATTTTGCTGCTCAATTACAAAATAATTTTGTCTACGTATAAAAGAGCTACGGCACAAAGTTAAGTGGGTACTTTGTAGGGACCCTTAAATTTATTTTAGCAGAAGACGAGTACAATTAAATTATATTGTGCTATTTTAATGAACTAAATCATAATGGCCGTGTAGTGGCGGTTAAGAATATCCACTACCCCATATCTTCCCGTGGGTGTCGTAAAAGGCGACAGAGGGAAACAGGCAGGAGATGGGTAGCAGCATCTTCCTGATAACAGCAACTGTACAACAAAAAAAACTGCGGTTGCCAACCCGCTCACCAAGCGTGGCAACTATGGCAATATATCCCCCATGAACAATTACACAAATAGACGGCCCCTAGTCCCCGGCGGCCCCGCTATTCCTGGCTACGGTGGCGACCATGGTAACGGCGGGGCAGGGGGTGCTAAGAATCTCCGGTGGAGGTTCTATTGCCACCTACGACGACTCGACCTGGCAACATTTAACGCACGCACCCTGAGGACTGACGAAAAGATCCTGGAGCTAGAAGAAGAGATAGACAAGTTGCGCTGGAATATTATAGGATTATCCGAGGTCCGAAAAGAGGGGGAGGATACGGTGATTCTCGAATCCGGCAACTTGTTCTATCACCGGGAGGGTGACCATCTGTCCCAAGGAGGGATTTATCGTCCACAAGTCTCTCGTCAACAACGTTGTAAAGATTAGGAGTGTGTCGACGAGGGTCGCGTACCTGATACTCAGAATCACATAACGGTATTCGCCGAAGGTCATACAGGTTTACGCCTCGGCGTTTTAACCTCGGCACATCCCGATGAGGAGGTGGAGGAAATGTATGAGGATATTTCCAAAGCCATGCATCCCTCCAAAACCCACTACACGGTGTTGATGGGAGACTTCAACGCAAAACAAGGCACAAGTAAAAACGGTGAGCTGAAGTTAGGGAAATTTGGAGTAGGGCAACGGAACCGAAGGGTCCAGCAGCTGGCCGACTTATGGAGAAAGAGGGACTCTTTATGATGAACTCTTTCTTCCAGAAGCGGCCCGACAGGAAGTGGACCTGGTCGAGTACCGACGGTTCGACAAAAAATGAGTTTGACTTCATTATGACGACCAGACGCCAACTGTTTAGTGATGTCTCAGTGATCGCAAAGGTTTAAACTCGCAGCGATCACCGAATGGTTAGAAGCACACTGAACCTAAACGTTAAGTTGGAGACGTCTCGTCTAATGAAGTCAACGCTCCGTCTCCCTCGTGCTCTAATCCAGAATCCCGAAAACTTTCAGCTTGAGTTACGTAACCGCTTTCAGTGCCTACAAGATTGCAATGCAGTGGACGATATGAATGACAAGCTTGTGGAAACTGTCCATGCGGTCGGAGCTAAGTTCTGCAAGGCCCGCCGCAGTAGAACACAAAAACTCTCCGATCACACTCTTAATCTCATGGCTGTTAGATGGGAGATGAGGCTGCAATCGTCAACAGATTTGACAGCATACAGGCAACTGAACAGACAGATCTACAAATGCATGCGGCTAGACTTACGCAACTTTAATACTTCTCGTATTAAAGAAGCGATCGAGTGGAAACAGGGCTCCAAAGTCTTTGCCAGAGATCTGTCTACCAGAAAGAGTCAACTGTCAAAGCTGAAGACTGAGTGTAGCAGCATCGTTTCCGGGACACTTGAGTGAGATTGAGAGGTTCTATGGGCAGCTGTACACATCATCGTTGGAGCCACACGCAAGTGTGAGTAACGATCCAAGAGCAAGTCTTATCCGACACTATTCCGATGATATCCCGGACGTCAGTATAAGCGAGATTAGAATGGCTCTCCAGCACCTTAAAAACGGCAGGACCACAGGCGAGGATGAAATTACAGCGGAGCTTCTGAAATCGGGTGGAACACCAGTATTTGAAGTCCTTCAGAAGCTCTTCAATTCCGTCCTCTATTGTGGCAACGTTTGATTTTTGATATTTTGGCATGGTTAGGGAATCATTTTGCACGAATTGCTTTAATTATCACACACGAACATTCGCACAAGCGCCCTGCGCCGCCTAAACGAAACAGGAGGCGCAGGCATACATTTTCGCCTTGCCGTAAAAATAGAGGGAGATACTTCCTCTCCTACACCGTGCCGGCTGTCTCTCTCTCTCCATCCGTCTTACGAATTTTCGATCAGGGTCACGTGTTCTGATGCGAGTTTAACATTTTTTACTCATTACAAAAAAGTGTACAACGCCGCTAAAGAAGTTTTCATTTCAAAATATCCTTACACAAAAGGTACTTGCTGCTCGCAGTACCGTCTGTCTCGGACCATTTTAAGACATCTGGCCTACTGGCTACTCATCACGATGCTCTCCTTGTTGGTTCTAGATTAGCTAACATCTGACTATGAAAGCGCTGCCGACTGTGAAAGTGCTGAATTTATAATATAACAGTTGCAGTATTAAAATTATTGGATTATCACCTTATGTCAAGCAATTGCTTGCGGAAAACCTGCTGCAACCCTTTTTCCTGCTTTTCCTTCGAATATTAGCAAGCAAATGCCAATCATTTCTAATACTCGATATCGTAAATTTGCTAAAAATGCTAGCAGGTTTTATGTTCCATTTTGAGAGCAAGTTTCTAATTTACTAGTATAAAAGCATACTTCTCATAGTTGGATTCCACAATACAATATTTTTATCGATAGGCTAGAATACACCGAAAATTTGTAAAACATATGCCATAATGTGTAAAAATATGATATAATTTATGCAACGAGTTGTCACAAATATTCAATTCTACTTTTCCAAGAGAGAACAAAAATAGCAGATTATATTATGATTTTTCATTCATCATTACAGCCCTTCACAAGTCCACTGCTGAACATAGTCCTCCCCCAAGTAATGCCACAAAGCACGGTCCTGAGCTACCTGCATCCATCGAATTCCTGCATATCTTACCAGGTCGTCACTCCATCTAGCGGGGGGTCGCTCTACACTACGCCTACCGGTACGAGGCTGCCACTCGAAAACCTTTCTTCCCCATCGGTTATCGGTTCTTCGAGCTATCTGGCCGGCCCATTGCCACTTCAGCTTACTAATCCGTTGGGCTATGTCGGTCACTCTGGTTTTACTGCGGATATCCTCATTTCTGAGTCTATCACGCAGAGAAACTCCGAGAATAGCACTCTCTATAGCTCGCTGAGCGACCTTGAGCGTCTTCATGCGGCCAGCAGTGAAGGACCACGTCTCAGATCCGTAAGTCATCACTGGCAACACGCACTGGTTGTACAATCTAGTTTTTAGAGATTGAGGTATACCTTACGAGAAGATATGACGAACCGAACGCTGCCCAGCCGAGTTGAATCCGTCGATTGACCTCTCAGACGAAGTTGGACTTACCTAGTTGGACTATTTGTCCCAGGTAAACGTACTCGTCAACAACTTCGAGCATAGTGCTCCCAACAACTACCGGCATAGGTGTGACATGGACATTAAACATAATCTTTATTTGTCCATGTTCATCTTAAGACCTATCCGTTGGGAGGCACTATTGAGGTCATTGAGCATAGTGCTTAAGTCCTCCAGCGATTCTGCCATAAGGACTATATCGTCGGCAAATCGAAGGTGAGTGATGTACTCGCCATTGATGTTAATACCGTATCCTTTCCAGTCCAGTAGCTTGAAAACGTCTTCCAATGCAGCGGTGAAGAGTTGCGAGGATATAACATCACCCTGTCTTACACCTCTCTGCAGTTGGATAGGTTTCGAGCTCTGGTTCTGTACTTGGATAGCCATTGTAGCCCTACTGTACAAACACTTCAGCACTTCGATATACCGACAGTCAACTTAGCACCGCTGAAGGGACTGTAGCACCGCCCAAATTTCGACGGAATCAAAGGCTTTCTCATAGTCCACATACGCCAGGCAAAGTGGCAGATTGTACTCTTCAGTCTTCTGTACAATCTGCCGCAAGGCATGTATGCGGTCTATGGTACTGAGGCCTTTTCGGAAACCGGTTTGTTCGAGAGGCTGGAAGTCGTCGAGTCTGCGTGCTAGACGATTCGTAATGACTCGAAAACAGTACGTAGACGCGGCTCAGAAGGGAAATCGGTCTGTAGTTCTTCGAGAGAGCGTTGTCGCCTTTCTTAAAGAACAAGACCACCGCGCTACTGCTCCACGCCTCCGAAGTAGTGCCACAATGGAGGACGGAATTGAAGAGCTTCTGAAGGACTTCAAATACTGGTGTTCCACCCGATTTCAGAAGCTCCGCTGTAATTTCATCCTCGCCTGTGGTCCTGCCGTTTTTAAGGTGCTGAAGAGCCATTCTAATCTCGCTTAGACTGACGTCCGGGATATCATCGGAATAGTGTCGGGTAAGACTTGCTCTTGGATCGTTACTCACACTTTCGTGTGGCTCCAACGATGATGTGTACAGCTGCCCATAGAACCTCTCAATCTCACTCAGGTGTCGCGGAAACGATGCTGGCACACTCAGTCTTCAGCTTTGACAGTTGGCTCTTTCTGGTAGACAGATCTCTGGCAAAGACTTTGGAGCCCTGTTTCCACTCGATCGCTTCTTTAATACGAGAAGTATTAAAGTTGCGTAAATCTAGCCGCATGCATTTGTAGATCTGTCTGTTCAGTTGCCTGTATGCTGTCAAATCTGTTGACGATTGTAGCCTCATCTCCCATCTAACAGCCATGAGATTAAGAGTGTGATCGGAGAGTTTTTGTGTTCTACTGCGGCGCGTCTTGCAGAACTTAGCTCTGACCGCATGGACAGTTTCCACAAGCTTGTCATTCATATCGTCCACTGCACTGCAATCTTGTAGGCACTGAAAGCGGTTACGTAACTCGAGCTGAAAGTTTTCAGGATTGTTGATTCTATAGAATCGAAAACTTCAGTGCTCTAGCACGAGGGAGACGGAGCGTTGACTTCATTAGACGAGACGTCTCCAACTTAACGTTTAGGTTCAGTGTGCCTCTAACTATTCGGTGATCGCTGCGAGTTTAAACCTTTGCGATCACTGAGACATCACTAAACAGTTGGCGTCTGGTCGTCATAATGAAGTCAATCTCATTTTTTATCGAACCGTCGGTGCTCGACCAGGTCCACTTCCTGTCGGGCCGCTTCTGGAAGAAAGAGTTCATCATAAAGAGTCCCTCTTTCTCCATAAAGTCGCCCAGCTGCTGGCCCCTTCGGTTACGTTGCCCTACTCCAAATTTCCCTAACTTAAGCTCACCGTTTTTTCTTGTGCCTTGTTTTGCGTTGAAGTCTCCCATCAACACCGTGTAGTGGGTTTTGGAGGGATGCATGGCTTTGGAAATATCCTCATACATTTCCTCCACCTCCTCATCGGGATGTGCCGAGGTTAAAACGCCGAGGCGTAAACCTGTATGACCTTCGGCGAATACCGTTATGTGATTCTGAGTATCAGGTACGCGACCCTCGTCGACACACTCCTAATCTTTACAACGTTGTTGACGAGAGACTTGTGGACGATAAATCCCTCCTTGGTACAGATGGTCGCCCTCCCGGTGATAGAACAAGTTGCCGGATTCTTGAGATTCTCGATCACCGTATCCTCCCCCTCTCTTCGGACCTCGGATAATCCTATAATATTCCAGCGCAACTTGTCTATCTCTTCTTCCAGCTCCAGGATCTTTTCGTCAGTCCTCAGGGTGCGTCGTTAAATGTTGCCAGGTCGAGACGTCGTAGGTGGCAATAGAACCTCCACCGGAGATTCTTAGCACCCCCTGCCCCGCCGTTACCATGGTCGCCACCGTAGCCAGGAATAGCGGGGCCGCCGGGGACTAGGGGCCGTCTATTTGTGTAATTGTTCATGGGGGGTATATTGCCATAGTTGCCACGCTTGGCGAGCGGGTTGGCAACCGCAGTTTTTTTTGTTGTACAGTTGCTGTTATCAGGAAGATGCTGCTGCCCATCTCCTGCCTGTTTCCCTCTGTCGCCTTTTACGACACCACGGGAAGATATGGGGTAGTGGATATTCTTAACCGCCACTACACGGCCATTATGATTTAGTTCATTAAAATAGCACAATATAATTTAATTGTACTCGTCTTCTGCTAAAATAAATTTAAGGGGTCCCTACAAAGTACCCACTTAACTTTGTGCCGTAGCTCTTTTATACGTAGACAAAATTATTTTGTAATTGAGCAGCAAAATACATAAACACACTGAATGATTTTTATGATTTCGACTTTATGCATGGTAGAGCCACGTTGCAGCTATTTTAAGGTTGTAGGGTATTAATAGGTCGGCTCGAGAATCACGCTCTCACGAGATACCAGCGTAAAATAGCATCTAAATTCTGTTGCGTTTCGTATAGTGAATGTAGAGAACCGGAGACCGTTGTTACCAGAAACGAGGAATTCATCATTCTCTGCATGTTGATTCTTAATCGATGTAAATGTAGACGTATATGGGCCACAGTATTCAATTACCATCACAAATTACACAGCACTATGTGCTAGCTTTTCACCCTTATTCCATAAAAAGACTTACTTAATTCTTCATTTTATACTTACGTTTTATCTATAACTGCCAAGAACTGAAGTGTGTAATCATAACGTCATAACGCATTTGTGGAATCACTTCGACAAATGCGTATTCGTAATTCGCAAGTACCGTATTTTGTTTTCTTGATAATGGTTAGACGTATTAGTACTTATAAGCATTACTGATACATTTGTGAAATACGAGAGAATAAAAACTTAAACTACAAATCGAAACCGTCTACCATCTCTAAAAGAGTTACCAGAAAACGTTTATGTTGTTGTTGCCCTTCACAAGTAAAGATAATAATTAATAATAGGTCGGGGGAAAGGTTTCTTCGTAATTTGTTTGTACGAAATTGAAGAAAAATCTATTTCATTGTACTGTTTTTATTTGGCTGGTTTTAACAAAAAAAAAAAAAAAACATTAAAAAAAAGTAAAAACACTTTCTCGCCATTTTTCAATTATTTTCTGTCCACTAAAATGAGTGAAGTAACAAAAAAATCGATACATTCTGAAGTTTTATTACAAAAAAGGGAAAAATGCAAATCAAATCGCGAACAAAATTATGACGTTTATCAACCTAATGCAGCGTCAGTAAGACCAGCACAAAGTTGATCAAGCGTTTCTAGTCCGGAAAATTTGATGTTATAGGTGTAGCTCGCTCTGGTCACTCTCATACGGATAAAGTCGATGCCATTTTTGATAAGGTAGAGCAAGTGCGGCATATTAGTAGTTACGATATAGCCGAGGAATTGAGAATTTATTACAAAACAGTTTTGACCCATTTGAAAAAATCTAGCTCTGAAACGTAATAAATCCGAATCATTTTTGAAAGAATTGATTACCAGTGATGAAAAGCGAAATTACCTACGACAGTATCGTGCAAAAAAGGTCATTGTCAGAGGGTAATCAAGTTCTACAGATTGTAGCGAAACCCGAATTTACACGCAATACGGTGATGTTGTGTATATGGTGGGATTGGAAGAGCATCGTTTATTATGAGCATTTACCGTTGAGCAAAACCATCGAATCGGATCCCTACTGCCATCTTCTAATGAGACTCAAGCAAGAATTGTAAAAAAAAAGACTGGAATTGATCAACAGAAATGGAACGGTCTTTCATCATGATAACGTTATACCACACACATCTTTGGCCACACAGCAAAAATTGAGAGAACTGGGTTGGGAAGTGTTAATGCATCCGTCTATAGTCCTGACCTTTTAAATTCAGATTTAACCTGTTTCGGTCTCTTCAGAATTTTTTGTTAGTGTAAGGTTAACATCAAGAGAGGACTGTCAAAACTACTTCTCGCATTTTTTTATCAAAAAATCCCAAGATTTCTACGGCAACGAGATTATGTCACTACCGAGAATATGGCAAAAAATTATCGAACAAAATGGCTTATATATATATTATAGTTATATCTAACTGAACCTTGAAAAAACATGTCTTGAATTTGTATATAAATACGAAGAAACTTTTTTCCCGACCTTATAAATAAGGTTTAAGTAAACAAGTATTTGAATGGTGTTTATATTTAAATCTGTTATAATAATTTAGTATTTTTAATTGTATGTTTTCCGAATAAAAAATAAAAAAAAACAATAAATTTAACCATGCTTCCTCTTGTCTTCTTTCCGCTTTGGAGTAAAATGAAATGTTCCTGGCAATTGCCTCCTCACAACTTATGTAAGCTACTCCGTTCGTATAACTTATAAGCAATGCATAATCTAGTATCATAATTAATCTTCTTAATTTAAATTTACATCAAAAACAGATTTAAGCGTTTAACATTTCCTAGTTGCAGACTGGCCAATCTTTTCGCCACAACAGCAAAGCATTTTCAATATTTTCTATCGACATGCTAATAAAAATCATTAAATTGTTTCATGTTGCGTAGATGCGATATTATGATGAGTAATACGCATCGATAATAAATCTTTGTATTTAGACAAAAGATAAATTTATCTGACGACTAGTTAGCACAGTGCCAAGCGTTCGGTAGCGGCAATCATAGAACAGCAATTTAACTCGAACGGTGAGAGATAAAGCACAGGATTAACGGCTTTACATACTTTACGAGGCGGGAGAACTTGACAGAAAAACCCAATCACTGATTTTGGTCTGATCCGAGATTCGAACCCGGGACCACATTATCTGCAGTTGCACTTACGATGAATAGACCCCAAAAAGCAATATACAACGACACATACATTATAAACCGTACTTAAATTATATAGTAATTCTTCCCAGTTGGGGTAGGCAGAAGAGACTCTCAGTGATTTATAAAAAGAAAAAGACAAACCATTAACTTATCTTGAATAATTAAGTATATAAAGAAAACAATTGAGACGAAAATCGTGAGATTAAAATAACATAACCTGCTTATCAAAAACATTTTAAAATATACTGACAGAAATTGATTGAATTATGATAACCTGTTAATTAAAACATTTTGTTTTGCCACTTTAAACGTCTTTGGTAACAAGAAAACAATTTCTAGTAGTCATAAGACGAAACTGATACCGCGCAGGCCCGAAAACGACCTTGCAATATGTCTCTAACACGCTGGGATTGGATCGATTCAGCAAAAATGTTGAGGACATACTTAATCACTTATTCGAAAAATCCGCATACAAAGTACTTTATTTGTTAAATTTGAAGTGACACAAAAATTAATAAGTCTACTCACGGCAACCCATTAGCAAAAGAACTACAACGACAACTTTATCCCTTAATAACCCTTCCAGAAATGAGAGACATTATACTTAGCTTGGGGGCATATAAAGCATTGTGATTTTACTACATTGAAAATAGTATATATGTATATAAAAATGTACTAAAAATGTTAAAATAGCTATACGTATTTTATTATTATTATTATTCTATTATTTACGCTTAGTTATTTCAGTTAAAACGACTTAGAATGGACTCGATCAAAAGTCAATTTATACAAGATTAACAATACCAGATATCACGAGAATTAAAGCGAGATTAAAATCCACGATTTTAATCTCGAGTTAAGTTAAATATCATTATTCTGTGCATTAAAAATAGGAAAAAAAAGTACAGCTACTCTTGGAATAACTAATAAGCGAATAACAGTGTGCATGATAAACGATTGTATAACCTGACAAGTAAATATTGTTCCATAGTGTATTGGTGTAAAAACATATGCCATGTCCGATCGCTTTTGTAGCATTATAGAGTTAGAAGTACCTGTCAACAAGTAGTGTTGATGTCGAGTTGTTTTTGGTAGACTCAGACCTTGAACGAATTAACCACTGGACCCGATATAAAAGCGGACTTACCTATACTGGTCTTGTCAGTAACCAGGAAATTCTAGCCTTGGTCGTTTATTTTTGCGTCAGTCTCAAACACTTACTTGTCAACAAGACATCTCCCAAAAATGACTAAATGTTCAGTTAAATGGTGTAAAACTATAGCGGCGGAAGCACCACTATTTCTTTTCACTTGTAAGTACATTATTTTATTGCATTTATTGTTATTTATATAGTCAATATTTCTATGTATTGTTCACATCTGACAACCATCACAAAATCGCTGCATTATACCATTCGGAACGAATGCCTAAAACTGTGGAGTGAGTCAATTTAACATCGACTAGTGCTTGACCATGTCAAAAATATATGGATATTTGACGATATGACCAAATGAATGATGATGTTATTTGTACAATACAATAACACTAAAATACTTATATAACAGTATCCTACAATCTGATGTCATAATAGTAATTTTTATAATTAAATAAAAATATAAATGCAAAAATTATAATTAGTATCTGTACTTAAAATATTTAAACACATAAATTACACGAATTTTCAGATTTCCTAGTGACCCTTCTCGGAAAAGAAAGTGGGTAGAATCAGTTCGTAGAGATGAAACTTGGATTCCGACGAAAGACTTTGTGTATTTATTAATCTAATATATAAAAAATTATGTTCGTTTGTTCGTATTTTATGCGCTACTATAAGGTTCATCAGATTGCGGTAAAATTTTATAAACTCTTTTCACGGTCACGGTAATATTATATAGATAAAATTACCGTGATATAGTACAACGATCTTACAGTAAGTGACGCACGTGTCGTACCAACAAATTTATTAGTTATATATCATTCAGTTTTATTGAATGTATTACTATTCCTAATCAAACGATATATTCCTTTTATTTTCCGCAATTTTTTCTTCTGCGGCTGCGACGCACCGATTACGAGAGGCACACTGAAATGATCGGGAATAAGAAAAACCACATGCACGGTATAGCTAAATTGTATTTTATTGTTTTTCGAAGTATTCTTCGTTCAACTTAATGCACTTTTCCATTCGTGCAAACCAATCAATAAAACAGTAATTCCACTCTGAAGTTGATGTTGACAAAATGGCTGATTCGTACGCGTCCACAGCTGCTTCGGGGTCTTCAAACCGTTGACCGCGTAATAAATCTTTCATTCTGGAGAATGTAAAAAAAATCTTTTGGGCTCAGTTCAGGACCCTACGGAGGATGGCTCATTACCTCAACGTTTTCCTGCATAAAAATTTGTCTTCGGGTATGGGAGCTCGCAATATCGTGATGTAAGATGATGCGACGTTTCGGGTTATTTTTTCAGAGTTCGGTTATCATTTCTGGCAAACAAATCGAGATATGCCCCTCAGCGGTAACCATTCTGCGTTCCTGTAAAGGAATTGTAGCAACATGCCCCTTTTTCGAGTCAAACGTAGCCACCATTTTCTTTGATAGGATGCGGGAGCGAACCACGTTCGTTGGTTTGACCTCGGCTTCGAAGACTTCTGACTGATGTTTTCTTTCAGGTTCGTATGATTGAATCCATGATTCGTCACCTTAAACGATATTATAAACGGCATTTGACTTCCCTCCGTTGAAGCGTTGCAGAGTATTCCGGCATCAATCTACACGAGCCGCCTTTTGCACTTCGAACAAATTATGGAGAACCCAGAGGGAAACTAGTTTTCTTACACACAGCTCATTATATAATATCGACTGAATTATAGTCATTACGATACTGATAACAGCCAGAATTTGCTCGTATGTCACATGACGATCATCCAATATAATAGTTATTTGTATATAATAGTTCTCACAGCTGCGATGTTTTCAGGCGTGACCGCTGTTCTTGGTCGACCTGCAGAAAATAATGCTGAGCGACACACGACCGCGTGGGAACTCGGCATACCAGCAGTATATATTGTCGTTTGACTCGGTACTACAACCTCATAAATCGAAACAAGTTCGCTGAGACATTTATCTTGAGATAAGCCGCGACGGAAAATTGTGTTAAATTATGGCACGGAAATGTTCACGCGTGAGCACCATTTCTGTTAACGACGTGTCAACTTTAAACCAACATAGTTTTTGTTCTAAATTTTTTTTTATTGTTTGAATGTCATTCAGATTCTAAGAGGCCAGTATTCAAATTCTAAAAAAAAGGTTTTATTGTAACTCATTCCGAAATATTCTATTCCCGATGCCGAGCTAGTGATTTATAAAAAAAGAAAAAATATGAATTAATTCATATTTTTTTGTGAATTTGACAGTGGAATTACTCTACGACCAACATAATACAATAAACGCTAATGTGTGCGAGTTTGTGTGTTTGTGTGCGTGCACGCATAATATGCGCATGTATGTACCTGTATTATTAATACATGTGCGTAAACAAACGTAAAAAATGTAACTAGTACTTCTTTTTAAACGAAATATAAATGGCAATATTTCGCAAATGGACTTTTATTGTTAAATAAAATTAATGGCTTCAATTTCATCCAGTCGACGTCACATGAAGCAAAGATTAATGATAGCGTTTATTGGTCACATATTTAGTCAATACAATCAGAGTTTAAAACAAATTTTTACATTATTTACAAACTAGACCAGCCATAGCCATTTGTTGTGTAATATTCGTTTAGCTTTGTAAATACAAGTGGCTGCCGTGAATTTCACAGAACTGCCATTGAAATGGTTAGTAGTAATTTTGAGTTCAGATTTACGCACCACGTGCTCAGTGAAGGTACACATATTTCAATGACATATGAAGTCAGCCAACAACCAGTGACGCTACGCGGCTGATTTTCCATAATCCTTTTAATTAAATGAGTCCTGTGTATGGCTGTAGAAGGCATATACGAGTATTATGATGTATTTAATAAACAAGCTTTGTCTATTTGCCCATGACATTAAAGAGTAAAGTAAAGTTTCAGCCTATATACGTCCCACTGCTGGCCAAGGGCCTCCCCTCTTTTCTGAGAGGGTTTTAGGGCAAGAAAGTGTCCGCCGCGCAGCCTCAATGCGTGTTGGTGAACTTCACATGTCTTCGAAAATAATTTTTTTAACTTGCATTCTGATATATTTACAGCGAGAGTTAACCATCTGATCTACCACAGCTCACTCCATGACATTTACTACAGGGAAATTATTCATTTATTATCTGCATGATGACGTTATTTAAAGATTTAATATGAAATATCATATTTAATTTATAAAATAAAAGAAATAAATTACCGAAAATAACGTTCAGTATGATTTTTATATTTCCTGTTCTAATTTAACTAAAATGATCGAAAAACTAATAAAACTCATATTAAGCTCCGTCTGTTACAGGAAATTCACCTTACAGAGGACCTTAATTACTTGTCCATTAATATAAAAGGGTAATGAAACAAATATAAACGGAAAGTTTTTAAGATACATTAGAGTGATGTATCAGCTAACATTATTCTTGATTTTAGGCTTTATTAGAGCCCGCTAATTAAAAAAAAAAGAAACAACAATATGTTTGTTGACCCTCCACATCACTGAGGATGAAAATTAAATATACCTTATAAAATTTATCACTCATTCCTCAAACAAGACTTGGGAATTCTTTATAAATAAAAGTTTTTTTTCTTTTCTGACTTTTTTCAACGCCCACCTTGACGACGCTGAGCATTGAAAAGCGTGGGCTTTTAAATATGGCACGTGGAGATGGTGTGAATGATTTTGTTCGCATATTACCACGTTGTTGTGAAATTTAAATTTGTTGTCTAAGCTGACTAAAACGTCGAGCTTTTCATAGGGCGGTGTGCTTCCTATCGCAATCATGTTGATTTTTTCATACGGTAGCTTTGCACTGTAGTTAGATTAAAATTAATGTTAGAATGTTGGTATGTCCAATACTTTTTAAATTGTGCCTTATGTATGTCTGCGAATCTGTAAATACGATTTTTCATATAGCTTACTACGAAGCCCCATGGCCTACTAAGCAGTTTTGTACTTTTTGTATTTTTATTTACATCCGATCTAAGCTGTTTTTAATACTTATTTGAGTAGTAGCTATTCGAGAATTCTGACTCTCAGAGACAATATCGGTGGGGAATTTGAAACCAAGATTTGCAGACCGGTCTACAGATAAAAAATTTAAGGCTGGGCAAGCGTGCAAAATTTTAATGAAAGTTTTTAATGACGATGCAGATAGCGCATTATCTACATCGTCGTAGTGGATATTCTTACCCGCCACTACACGATAGAATCTCATAAGAAACAAGTACTTGTTTTGCCTACAAATAATAATTATTTCGGATCTAAATGTGTGTGTTTATGCAATTTATTTATGTGACCCACTTTCGTATTACAGAAGAAAATCCTACTCTTTGTGTAACATTTTATGAAAAGATGAAAGAACTATGAATAAAATATAATATAAAAAGCTATAAATCAATTAAGTTTATATTATGTGACAGCACTATGTTTTTTCGATTATATATATAGATGGCGTTAATAAATGTCTGATTTAGGATGAATCCTGATTCTTGGTATACCTGTTCCTATTTAAATGTCCTCCACTGTATATAAAAACGCCATTATATTGTGACTTTGTGTTAGCAAATACAATGAGGCAAATTGTAAAACATTTTAAGTTTTAAAACTTTATCTCATTATAGCTAATGGTATCGATTTATGTAGTTCGAGTTTAATCACCAGCTTTGAATTTAACTATTTATTTTACATATTTGAAACTTAATATAATAAACTTTTAGTATATCTTGGTTAATATGAGAATTATTAACGTCATAAACTCACATTTTTAAAGCAATTTTTTAACGTTTAATTATTTATTTACGTAAGATTCAACAGATCATAAACTATTTCTTATTATGTTACCCTTTTTGCTTATAACTAAATGCTCAACAAATGTTTTTCATATTCTATAGATACTTTTAATATAACATTTACTTAAAGAATTAAAGGGGCTACATTGAAACCATAAATCAAGTAGATATGTGTAGTCTTGTCTAATGATCGACTACTTAATCAAAGATTTGATAAACTACCATTCTTTCAAACGCCGCATTCAAATATAATGAATTATTTTTATCTTAAGAAAAAAATTTTCAGACATCTTTTCATTATAACTTTTTATTATATTATTAGTTATAGTAATAGGAATAAGATTAAGCATTTTATAGAACGTCAGACAACTAGAAGTATTTCATGTAAAAAGTCAAAACCCAATAAAACCTAAGGGACATATGACCTAAAACAAATTGCTGAAAACCAATGCTGCAATCATTTTTATTACTATGAGAGAAATATACCTACCAAAATTTAAAATCAGCCAAATCTATCTTTCGGTTGCGTAGTGTAAAAAGTAAAAATAAATTTGGCATAATAATTTTTTCGGAATAATCGTCGTTATTTTTTTGTATAACGACGATTAGGTATTTATATTAAGTCTAGACGAATACCGAAAACCCCTTACAAAATATATCTCATTTATTATTTCAAAAGACTAACAATAAATTTCATGGTCTCGACAAAAATAATTACTATATAATAATTATTATTATTTATAATGACGTATTGAACTTCCATATGAACTTTCGTTCCGTATTTGACTCCCTCCGCGTGCAAGTCTTGTCGCACATCATCCGTTTTACCCCAGGGTTTTAATAATTTTTTCTTCAGTAATTACATAAATAATAAATGACAGATTTCCACACAAATTTACATCTATTTTTATCATCATCATCATCATCATTACAGCCCTTCACAAGTCCACTGCTGAACATAGGCCTCCCCCAAGTAACGCCACAAAGCACGGTCCTGATGGGTCCCACCTGCATCCATCGACTTCCTGCATGTCTTACCAGGTCGTCACTCCATCTAGTGGGGGTCGCCCTACACTACGCCTACCGGTACGAGGCTGCCACTCGAGAATCTTTCTTCCCCATCGGTTATTGGTCCTTCGAGCTATATGGCCAGCCAATTGCCACTTCAGCTTACTAATCTGTTGGGCTATGTCGGTCACTTTGGTTTTACTGCGGATATCCTCATTTCTGAGTCTATCACGCAGAGAAACTCCGACATAGACTCTTCGCTGGACCTTGACCGTCCTCAAATGGCCAGCAGTGAAGGACCACGTCTCAGATCCGTAAGTCATCACTGGCAACACGCGCTGGTTGTACACTTTAGTTTTCAGAGATTGAGGTATTCCTGACGAGAAGATGTGTCGTAATTTCCCGAACGCTGCCCAGTCGAGTTGAATCCGTCGATTGACCTCTCGATCGAAGTTGGACTTACCTAGCCGGACTATTTGTCCCATGTAAACGTACTCGTCAACAACTTCGAGCATAGTGCTCCCAACAACTACCGGCATAGGTGTGACATGGACATTAAACATGATCTTTGTTTTGTCCATGTTCATCTTAAGACCTATCCGTTGGGAGACACCATTGAGGTCATTGAGCCTATGCTCAATGACCTCAATGGTAGCACTATTGCTAAGGTCCTCCAGCGATTCGTAATCGTAAACCTGTATGACGTCCAGCGAATACCGTTTGGTGATTCTGAGTATCAGGTACGCGACCCTCGTCGACACACTCCTAATCTTTACAACGTTGTTGACGAGAGACTTGTGGACGATAAATCCGACACCTCCTTGGGACAGATGGTCGCCCTTCCTGTGATAGAACACGTTGCCAGACTCGAGGATTGCCGTGTCCTCCTCCTCTCTTCGAACCTCGGATAATCCAATAATATGCCAGCGCAACTTGTTTACCTCGTCTTCCAGCTCCAGTATCTTTTCGTCAGTCCTCAGGGTGCCCGTGTTATATGTTGCCAGGTCGAATCGTCGTAGGTGGCAACTGAACCTCCTCCGGAGATTCTTAGCACCCCCTGCCCCGCCGTTACCATGGTCGCCACCGTAGCCAGGAATAGCGGGGCCGCCGGAGACTGGGGGCCGTCTGTTTGCGTCGTTATTCACGGGGGGATATTTGCCATAGTTGCCATGCTTGGCGAGCGGGTTGGCAACCGCAGTTTTTTATTATATCACAGTTGTTATAAGGAAGATGCTGCTGCCCATCTCCTGTCTGTCTCCCTCTGTCGCCTCTTACGACACCCACGGGAAGATATGGGGTAGTGGATATTCTCAACCGCCATTACACGGCTCCATTCCTCCATCCATTTTTAGACACATAGGGAATGATAAAAGCGCTGGAATACGTCGTTTTCAATTTATAATCAAAAGGCAAAATACCAATTTTCATTGTTCTACAAAAATATTTAGTTAATTTCTGTACAAATTTTCACTTTCTATTTTACCCAGTAAACGGGTTGTATTTTCAACAATCATAGAATTATATGTTTTCCGAATTTTCTCACTAGAAGATCAAGTACCTACTTTCATAAAATAATTTAAAATAATTTACTCTTATACAAAATTACATCCCCTTTCTGTAGCTTCCTAAGCAATTATAAAATTTAAATATGACCGGTAGCCAAAGACAAATTAAGGCAAGAGACAAACAGATTTATTTTTTCTTATGTTATAAAAGAAAAAAAAAATTAGTTCTATTCGAAATTTTCTGAGATTCTTGTAAAAGCGTACACATTGCCCCATGAAGGAGTCTCTAACTCTTTGGAGTCTAGTAACTGGTATTAACTAACTTGTGTTTGTTCCTAGTATTTACAGAATATATATATTACTATTTTTTATAAAACAATTTTATTGGGTTTAATTATGTAAAATTTTCGTAAATATTTTGGAAAGCCAAACTGAATATATTTATTTTTTTAAATTTTTCTCTAAGAGATTCTTTTGGAACTAGGTTATAAATTGCTTTTATTGCTCTCTTCTACAAAACAATGATAGCTTCAATGCCAGTCGCATAACTCCATCAAGATTCTATATGACATAATGCTATGAAAATAACTAAAATAAACTAATCTAGGTGTATCAACACATGTAAAATCTCTAATCTTTTTACAGCATATCCTGTAGAACTAAGTTTGCTATCTAGTTTAGATATAGGACACGCGAAGCATAAATGGGGCCCCATTTATGCTTCGCGTGTACTGTAATACTGAGAAAAACAGTGAATTTAACAAGGAACAGCTCATCATTTAAAAGCACACTGGTTCTCACCTGTTTAACATCAGGTGTGGTGAATTTAATGCATATCATTTTTAGACCATTCACAAACAAGTTATTGACGTTAAACCAGTGTACTGCTTTTGATATTTTCATACTTCACTTCGTCATATTTCAATAATTGCCTTTTAAGTCGGAAAATCAACGAAGTATCAACAGAATAAAATTATAACATGGTTATTCCCTACCAAGTAAATCAAAATAAAAAAATAAATAATAAATCATTATTATTAGCTAAGAGGACAAATATATAGATACTACAGAGCCGGAAGAACTGCCCCCTTAAAAATAACTGTTTAAGTTCTATTAGTTTGAAATGACGTAATAGAATTAGTTTTTTACACTATAATGATAAAGCTTCGTGATTAATGTCTCATGGTTAACACAATCGAAAACCCTGGAGAGCTCAAAAAATATACCCAACCATCTTCTAAATTTTCCCATGCACAGAAAATATGTTCGATTAGCTCAACACCGGTTGTCAACAGTTGTCGAGCGATCGCTGGAAAACCAAACTGATTTTTATGGAGCAATTTATTTATATTAAAAAACTTAACAATTGACTTAATAATTCAAACATAAACTTAATAATTCAAAAATTATATTGAGCGTTGGCAGTACAGAAATAGGTCTAAAACTAGAGGGGTTAAATGTACTGCCAAATTTAAATAAAGGTATAACTTTACTGTGTTTCATTAAATTAGGAAACATACCAGATTGGATAGTAGCATTGAAAATAATAGCAATTTGGGTGCGATTATAGACGCAACAACATTAACGGAAATCCTCCATAGATCTGTTGTTTTCTTAATTTCAATAGTTTTAAAACATTTTACAATATCACCTGATAATATTTTGTTCTTTAATTTTTATTCTTTTTTACATGCATTTACATTTTGTTTGAGTAATGACTTGGCGACAGTAGGGGAGGAATTGAGTGGCTTTGTAGTAACATCGGATGCTGGTAAAATATTCAAATTGGTAAAATGTTCAAAAGTTTTTACAACATCTTCGTCTCATTACGTTAAATTGTTTTTAAAGTTTAATTGAAAGTTTGAGTTATGTAGTTTCATCTTGCCAATTTCATTTTTGATTATATTCCAAGTCATTTTAATTTTATTAGAGGCATTATTAATTTTGTTTCTTAAATACAAGGACTTCACTGTGAAACATACTTTTTTAAATATTTTGGATTTTTTTACATAATCTCTAAATAAAATACTATGATTAGATGATCTTTCATTGTAAGGGTCATATAACTTTTGTCTACTCATGGATTCCTACTGTCACCCACTCATGAAATGATTTGTGACTATTTAAAGATAGTGGTTAAGAACTAAATATATGTTATTAAATTCAAGAATAATACGTGTAAATAATGAGCAATAATATAATTGGTATTGTTCTTTTATGGAAGAAATGGTAGTTTTTCACCATACTCCTTTAAATCTGTCTAATAATAGTAAGACCAACTGTCCACAGTGATCAGAACCTACATTTTGAATAAATTCATTCATTTTAGTGCTCAACGTCAGTAAACAATGTTATCTATACAAGTTGCACTATGTTCTGCATTTATGTTGGCTCTAAGAACAAATTAACAGGGTTGTATTGTTTGAGCAATGATCTAAACTTAATACTCATGGAAGGAGTTATAAGGAAATTTCGCCAAGGCGTCCTTAAGCGTCTCGTGGTGCCCAAGCCTCACAGCAGCTCTAACTTCAAGGTCGCGGATGCCGTCAATGAATGTCTGCACCAGGTTCCCTTCAATGAGTGCAGGTACAGACTGATATGCTTTTCGAACCATCTCCTCCACCTCAAGGGCCCACTGCTGCAGGTTTTCGTTGCTGCGTTGCACGCAATCTTTAAACTGAGCGCGCGAAAGAAGTGTTCGAGGTGAGCGTCGCCATATCTCGCCTCCAATGCCTCAAGGAGCTGCTCGTAGGTCACTTTCTTACCGAGAGCTTCCAACTCAGTTAAGGCTTGGTCGCGCAGGCCTAGGGTGACTGCAGTCATGGCCTGGTTTTTATTTCAGCCGTTTGCCTCCATGACAGCCTCGAACTGGATTTTGTAGGCTGACCAGGAAGAAGTCCCGTCGAACAGCGGCACTTTGAACCCAAGTAGCGAAGGTGTTGTAGCTACTACGGGAGCCGTAATTCCATACCCAGTTTGAGGTCGTCCAGCGTTTTCTTCACGTCAGCCATTACGTTGTCAACCCGATTGTTCACTTGGTCGATTCTGGTTTCAGCTTTCTCGATTCTGGTTTCAGCTTTAGCGATTTGGGTTTCAGCTTCCGACAGGCGGTTGTCATGCTGAGCAACCCTATTCTTCACCTCCTTTATTTCCTTTCCGAAGGTAGCGTGAAGGTCCTTCATGAGGAGCATCTGCTCTTCCAACCGACGAGCCTGTTCCTCTTGTCCGCCCCGCAGCTGCTCTTCCAAACGACGGGCCTGTTCCTCCTGTCGGCGAGCCTGCTCCTGCAGCATCACCATCAGAGCACCTAAGTCAGGTGCTGCAGATGTAGGAGCTACTGACGGGCCTGCAGCCGGCGGCTGGCCCTTCGACGTCTGCGGCGTTGCACCACCAAATTTTCTTTGGTCCGTCTCCTGCTGGCGTTGACTTCGGGTACGGACGCCCTCCGTTTCCTCCTTAGGTAAAATCGGCATGATTTTATCCCACTTCTGACACCGATTGTTACGAGCTTGAGGTTCGTGACAATAAAAATTGCCGATTTAATTACCTAAATTTACGCTTTTATTGCCTTTACACCAATTAAAGTTAAAACACTAATAATTTAAACACACTAATTCACTTAATTCCACTCCGAAGCTTCGCTTGTTTCGCCCAAATCAACACTGCCCCGATCGCATCTTGCAGCGCCTATATATTTAAATTAGCAAAGAAATATCCAGAATGTTCAAGTAAACACGGGCCAGGTACCGAGCGTTCGAGTTTCGACTAGGCGCTGTCGGTTGAGTAATTTGTGATGTCATTTTCTCAATGCTCCCCTCGCTCTCGTTCCTGACACTAGATGGCGCTAGTGTATCGTTGACTGGAGCGCATAACAATATTAACTGGCTTACCTCTTCGAGCTATAAACCGGGACAATAAAAACTGCCGATTTAATTACCAAAATTTACGCTTTTATTGCCGAACACCAATTAAAACTTGAAACACTAATAATTAATCACACTGATTCACCTTATTTCGCTCAGAAGCTTCGCTTGTCTCGCCAAATTCAATACATTTATCACCGAAACGTCCAGAATATTCAAGTAAATACGCGCGCCAACCGACCAGACGCAGAAAGTTCGAGTGTAGGGCTTCTAGAAAGCTTAGTTCTTCAATTCGATACTAGATAGCGCTGTTGGTTGAAAGTCAAGATTGATATTTTCTAGGAAGCCCTCCTCGTTCTCGCCCCCAACAGTAGATGGTGCTAGTGCCGGGTACATGACGTTAACTTAGGCACGGAACAATATTAACAGACTTATTCTATTTATCAAGCTTAAGCAAAACTTGCTCCATATTTTTTTACAAAGCAATCATACACAAAATATATGGAGGACTGTAAGCACTGACAATTTTGAGGTGCTTGAGCTCAAAACCTACCACTTTTACAGTTACGCTCAACAGAGACGCTCAAAATATCCTTAGGTTCTTTACTTATTATTAATTTATGAGCTAATATTAAGGAGCTACTGCGTAAAACTTTTCTCTGTTAAAGCAACTGACTACCTGGTGTTTACTAAATTTCAACATATTATACCTATAATATTTCTACCAATGTTAAGTTATGCAAATATGTTATTACTATTTAAAAACAATTTAATTTCTAATTCTCTGCCCACTTCAATTTCTATATAGTATTACGTGAGAGCGTTGTGCTGCCCAGGTTGAGTTGACCCATTCAAGCTACAACTATAATCATAGAGTGTAGCTCTATCACGTAAAAAAAATCTTTCTTTCAGATTGAAAAATTTGTTTTACCAGTTTCTTAGGGATAATGGAATGAAACTAGTGTACAGAGTACAACTAGTAACAGAAGCTAATGTAAACCGGTTATAAAACAGCAGTACGATTGTGTAATTCTGGTGGGAATTCAGGTGGGAATTCCGGTTGGCTTTTTTGATGTTTGACGTTTGATTGCATTGAACTCGCACTGTATAAACGTATTAGTATCGATGATAATCGATTATTTTCATACTAATATCTTAGGCTGGTATCTATAGACCATATTTTGACTTTGCTCAGGCTTTACTTACGATAAACTTAGCTGCTTGTATGCTTAGCATAATCTATGATTCTAAATTTAAAGTTCTTCTTCATAAGCAAATCTTAACTCGCATCGAGTTAAGATTAAGCTCAGCTTATATATTTTTAAACATTAAATTTCCAAAAACTTAATGTTTAAAAATCGAAAATAATCCAAATTGTATGCAGAAGAAACAGCGTTGGTGATAGCATACAGCCTTGTAGAACACCCGAATTAATTGGTTTTTTAATCGGAGCTTGCACCGTCTACAACGACCTTGATGCTCCGATTTGCAAGAAAGCTGGTGATCCCATTGCACAATTTCTCGGGAAGCCTATAGGAAGAGAGCTTTGAAAGAAGCGCTTTATGTCAAACCCGATCAAGGCCTTGGCACTGTCCGAACTTACGGCCAATGCTTCCCCCTTGAACTCTACTACCGCCACCCATCTATGAGTCAGGTAGACCAGAAGATCACCAGCTGATCGACCACGACGTAAACCGTATTGGTAATCACTAATCAGCTGGTTATTCTGATGAGGTACCTTGATACCTCATGAGCTGTCAGTTTACAATAGATTCCATTGTTTTGAATAACAAGGAGGTGATGGCGATGGGCCTGCAGTATAATCTATATTGGCATTAAAATATTTAAGAAAATCTGTACCAATAATACCGTTGTAATTAAGATTTACATTATCATTAATGACATCAAATTTACGCTCGTAAACTTCATCACTTTATAAAAATTGTAAGTAGATTGAGTCTAGGGTTTCGTAATATGTTTCCGTATCATTTATACCTTTGATTCCTACCTTGTCCTTAAGAAGTTCATGTTTCGTTTTTAAATATGAGTATTTTATGACACAGATGTTTGCGTGAATGAATGAATGATGTGAATGGCAGAGTCGGAAAGGGACATCCTAGGCGAAAATTTATCGACCAAATTGGCGATTTATTGAAAACGGGCCAAATTAGGAGTACCCTTAACCGACGAGCATGTATGCGTAGGTATATGGATGTGAAGGAGTCGAGAGAGGTGTGTCAGGATCGTGCCAAATGGAAGTCTGTAGTCTCTGCCTACCCCTATGGGTGACACGCGTGAGTTTTTATGTATTATTTATGTTTGCGCCGGTGTCGATAAGAAGTTTGAGACACTTGGGAGAGTATTGTTGCGCGCCTAAGTTGACGTCTAGCGCCATCTAGTGTCGGGTAACAAAGCGAGTAGAGCTTTCCAAGAAATGACATGAGTAATCTTTCGACCATCAGCGCCATCTAGTATCGAACAGAATAATTATACTTTCTGGAAGCCCCATACTCGAACATTCTGCGCCTGGTCAGTTGGCGCGTGTATTTACTTGAATATTCTGGACGTTTCGGTTAAAAATGAGTATTTAAAGGCGCTGCAAGACGCGGTCGGGGCAGTATTGAATTTGGCGAGACAAGCGAAGCTTCGGAGCGAAATAAAGTGAATCAGTGTAATTATTTATTAGTGTTTTAAGTTTTAATTGGTTTAAAGAAAATTAAAGTGTAAATTTTGGTAATTCAATCGGCAGTTTTTATTAGCACGAACCTCAAGCTCGTAACAGTATTTTGTTAATAAATTCATATATGGTAGCGAAAAATTGCGTGTATTTATGCTTGTTTCAAAAATAGGAATAGAGTTGGAATAATACTCATTAAGACTCGTCTTGACCTCTTTGGGCTGCTGAGATATAGGTATAGTAAACGATTTAGAAGCACTCGGTTGTACCTTTTGGTCAACTGAGATGCATGAGAACTAGCAAGACTCAGCTTCACCTCTTTGGGTTGCTGAGATGTAATAGATTTAGAACGACTCAGTTCCTTATTAAGAGACTGAGTTACAATGGATTTAGTGCCACTGAATTCCTCTTTGTGTAACCGAGATGTAAATGAACTAGAGTGACTGGGTTGCTTGCTAAAGCATTGCCGAAATGTATTAGATTTATAATAAGATTTAGCAAAAGGATTTATGTAAAGTTTAGTAGAAATAGTATTATTAATTGTTTTCGTGTCGTTTCTATAGTACAATTTCGGCAGACCCGTATCCAAAATCTTATTTAGTTTAAAGAGTTAGAATTATCGATAGCGTCGTCGTTATCACATGTCATGTGTGTAGGCACAGAGTGATAACCAGAATTAGGAATAGGGTTATGGCTTATAAAATTATAGTGTAATTATAGAGGTATTATTTGTGCTACTAATTATATAATTAGAATAGTATTAGGGATACGATTAAAGTTTTTATTAAAATTTTGACGTTGTTGCGTTCATTATCGCAATTCATCACAGTTATAACTAGATAAATAAGAAATTTATTTATTATGCTTAAAATAAGAAAGTTTTTTTTACGTTTTGAAACATGGCGTAATGAGATGACCTACTTTTTTACATTTATTATACTGTTTTATTGAATTTTTGGAACACGTTTGGAGATTTTGTAATTTTTCTTCTTCTATCGCTAATTGAACAGCTTCGTTTAAGGTTAAGATTTCTACACCTAACAATAATGGAAATATCATGGTATAACCCTGATAAAAATGTATTTAATTTTAGATCCTCCATGGCGGCTATTCTATATACCAGGAATTTCTTCAGAAATTTTGCAGATTTAGTATATATCTGACTGGATTTTTGTTAGAATTTGTTCTAGTTTGAAGGAAAATTTAGTGACGTACCCGGGAGACTAATTGCAGTTTTGCAAATCTGATAATAAATGTGTCGTGTGTTTTTTCTCCCAAAAAGTAGAACGAAGAAATTAGCTTACTTGGTTCTATGTTTGAAAAAAATTTGAACTTCGTGCGACTTGTACTTTTCACTTAAGTTAAGTGAGATAATGAATTTGCATTGAATAGACTATTGTTCTTGTCTAGCTAACGACATTGCATTATCACAATTAGTAAGGAAAGCGGGTAGGGATTCTTTCACCCCATTAGAAGATTTTAAAAATTTAGTCAAAAACGAAAATGTGATTTTTTCTGACATATTGTCTTTACTTTTTCCTGCTTTAAGCTAGACAGAATTAAGTTATATGAAATAATCACAATAAAATAAACTAATGGGGTAGTAATAGTACAAAAACAGTGTAAAATAAAGGTAAATTTTATATTTAAAGTAAAAAACAAAACGACTTATAGGAAGTATAATAACTTCTTTCGTAGAATATATAACAATAGCTCGGTGTCACTTTACACTCGTGGCAGCTGGCGGACGGAATCGCTCACACGATGACTCCGTTGTGGGACATAGCAAGAATGGAAGATATAATATATATATTTTTTGTTAGTGAGTTAGATCCAACTAGTGCGGGCTCCTGGTGGAGGCTGATAGTCGGCCAGAGGTGGTTAGGTATGAGTGGAGCGGACTCACACTTTCGAGTGTAGGCAGTTGTCGACCAAAATTGTGATAGGCGCATGCTTAGACATTGCTAAGGGTTAATGTCGACCTTGGTGATTTTGGAGACTTAAGATTCGGATGCCAATGTCTTTTATGACCTTCCGGTTTTCATCTCAATTCTGACACCAATTTGTAAGGAGGCCGATCCCGTTAGACTTTAAAAAACTACTAAGTAACCCTAAAGATTTATTGGAAAAGTTCACACACCAAATTGATATAGTTCCTGACTTCCGAAATTTAATGCGTTTTGGAATCTATGTCCGATCTATCCTGAGCTCTGAGTCTAAGTGAACATTAAAATGGAATTATAATGAACATGGAAAAGAACAATACTATTGCTAAGGTCACATGAAGGAAGAGTAATGTGGATTGAATAAATACTTACCAAGATTAGCCTTTTAAATAGGGATATAACATCACGTTCGTTTTGGAATAACTCCTGCTCAGTAAAGATTGTTATAATTTTTAGTATAATGTAAAACAAAAGAAACAAGAAAGGGTGTAAAAATGATAAAATTCTAAAGAAGATAAGGAAACTTGACAAGAAAATATCACAAAAAAAAACACGTTTAACCGTCTAGTTCGAGTGACGAAGATTGCAATAAGCGACTACATGTTTATTTTTAAATGAATTTGTAAAATCTATGACTATGCTATGTGATGCGAAGAACTAATAGGTTCTCTCTGTCACTGTAAGTAGATAAATAGTAACAAAACTTGAAAATGTGATACGAGAAACTATTAGACTATTCTCTCCATTATTTTATTGAGAAATTGTACATAATATAAAAATGTGATGCGAGGAACTGTCAGGGTTCTTTCTGTCATTTAATCAATAAAGTTAGTGCAAAAATAATAATATAATGCATATATCGCAAAAATACACAAAGATATCGTATCTCGGTGGCAAGATATTTTACTAAGAGAGCTTAAGAAAGATACGAAGTTGAAAATTTTAAGTGATTATGTTACAAAACAATCTTGACAAACTTATACTGCCCATCTTAAATTCTGAAGTAAAAGCTGCGATACCTATTACACTAGTTAAACATATTTTTTCCTTACAGCAATGACAAAAACAAATAGAAATAACCTTGTCTGCGCTTAGTTAATCTATGGATACACTATTGACAAACAAAACTCAAGATACACTCGATACTGGCCGAGGTACCAAGAGCGGTGCCTTGTTGCCTCAGCCAGTATCGGAATCCTCGGCGTCAACATATTGAGTAATGTGCAGTTTTGTGGTCACTTCGAAGAGAAGGGTAAATTGGCCTCTAAAAAGCTTGGTGTTAGCAGAGCGAGACAGTATTTTATGCCGACACATCGCCTGCAACTTTACAAGGCGCAGATTCGGCCTCATATGGAATACTGTTCCCATCTCAGGGCTGGGGCTGCCCAGTTCCAGTTCCTTCTACTTAAACCATGTCCAGCGTAGAGCGGCTCAAGTCGTCGATGACCGAGTGCTTTCCGATCGGCTCAACTCACTGGCGCATTTTCTTTCGCATCTTTCACGGGGAGTGCTCTGAGAAATTGATTGAATTAATCCCAGCCACCAAATTTTGTGAACGCACTACGTGTAAAAACTACCGATACTATCCACACCATCGGGAAGCTTGGCGGTTTCACTAGGAGTATTTCTTCCGCGTACGACCTCACTGTGGAATCGTTTACCACCGGCAATTTTTCCGGGCCGATACGACTTAGGGACCTACTTGAAAAGAGCTTACTCACTTCTAAAAAACCGGCAACGCACCTGCAATACCCCTGTGTGTGTGTGTGTGTGTGGTTAAAAATGGCTCAAAATATTAAGAATTCGAGCGATATTTTAAAACTAAGCCATATATCCCGTTTAATAGGAACAATTTTATTAGGAATCCACCATTTGCCAATTAGTTATTTGTAACAATGCGCTTCAATATTATTTCTTTTGTGTGCCTGTTAAGCAGTGCAAGGCACATCCTGAAGCGTACTTCGCGCTGGCGATCATTAAGTTGGTGGGGCACACATTTGTCAAGCTTTTTTACCTTGCTGATTTTTGACCTTGCCGAAAAAGGACTAACATTGTTTTGATGCTAACGTTGAAAACTGTCGGTAATTCAGCCTTAAACTAAATATCATCAGCTTCCACATTACACTTTAATTCGTCATTGTCGACCAAAGTTTTCGGACGACCACGGGGGGGTGGAAATTTCCAGAACTGAAGCGAACAAACCAATAACAGGTGGTGCGTTCGTTTGTGATATTCGTTCTGTAGAAGTTGTTAATGTTGGGTACCGCTTGTGCCGCGTTGTTGCCACGACGGTACTCCTATTCTACGATTACTCGAATATTTAACGTATCCATGAAGAAAATAAAGTTTCAAATGCGATGAAAAATAACACTGATCAATAAACAAATGAGTAATTTTGAAAAGAGAATTCCATATTTTTAATATAAAACGATTTTGAAATAACAATTATTAGACAAACAAAAAATATTTTAATTGAAATGGCTAGTACTGCAGAACGGCAATTGCATAGGTATATAACTATTATAATTGTTACTGGACTTTTTAACCTACACTAATAAATTAAATGGAAGTGTTTGTTTGTATTTGTAATGTCAAAATCAGCTTTGTATTAAATGCAAATTAAAGTATACACCGCACTCATTACTGAAAAAGAAACACTTTTTTTTAAATTATGTATGTCTGTCTATTTGTTTCATCTTATCCCCGAAAGGGCTGGACCAGTCCCAGACCAGGAATAATTTTGTCGGGACTTTCACGGGTAGATAGATGATATTATAAGGAGTAACTTAAGCTACCTATATTTAAGAAAAAGAATTAGGGTTTCGCGCTTCAAAAATTAACACCCATGAAATTCAATCGTAGTCAATTGCGACTTCGTCCGCGTGGAATTATTTGCTGTTAAAATGTGCTTGGGGTAAGATCCCAATTGACAAATTAAATCAAAACCCAAGCATAACACTGCAAAACTTCAAGATACTGTAAGCTCGTTCTGCGTAGATCGGACCAAAATTAATGTTTAAAATCGGGACGTTAAACATTTTCGTCCCCCCGTGACCATGGGTGTTAAGTATCCGAAACGTTGAAAATTAAAAATAAGTGAAAAATAAGTTAATTAAACGCGATAAAATCCGTACAAATATTTTTATTCACTATATAGTGTTCGTGTTTATTTAAAACATTGGGACTTATGTTTTCTCTATTGCGTCTGCCATTTCCAATATCACTTTTAATGTATTATGAAATAACGATGTACAAAACGCTCATATTATGTTCATACGGTTTATTATTAAAGCAGCGACGGTAGCGATTAAATTGCGTTGTATATGGTGAATGTTTGAAAGTTATGGCTGTTTTTCTTTCACAATATAATTCGCGAATGATGAATTCCCACAATTGTTTAAGCAGTTTGGTGTTTATTATTCGATACTGTTTCACAGAGTTCGCCTGACGAGGTGGTAATACGGCCGATTAATCTGCTTATCACGTGAAAGATATTATATAAAAGTTCATTTCTTTATCATTTATTCATAGATATGCAAATATAAACTATATTGGTTGAATAGATAGAGAATCTATTTACTATAATGTAAAGCCCTTCTACGTTGCTGTGCTAGGTACAAACACAAGTACAAGATTTTAAAGAATTTTCTGTGTTTTACCAGTGTCATCACAAATTCTACAATAACCACAACCTTCTATTATTGATTTTGTCGTCCTGTAATTAATGTATAGTTTATTCTACAAACACGTCAGTTGTTTTCATTTAGAATCATTAAACTACCTAAAACTTAGAAATTAATAATAAAAAGTCATATACGAGGGTGGATTGAAAAGTACTCGGCCTAACACAGATCCATTCAATTCTAAAAATCAAATCTACCCACATTATTTAGTTCAGTTCAGACTAGTTCATTGTGTGAAGTTCGAAACGTGTGCGATAATTAGTTGTGATTTTATAAATTTATTAACAAAGTAATCGGACATAATTTCCGCGAATGGAGCAAATCGAGCAGCGTGCCGTCATTAAGTACCTCCATAAGAAGGGGCTGTCATCAAAAGCCATCCATGATGACATGGTCAGTACATTAGGCGATTGTGCTCTGTCATATTCATCCGTCAAAAAATGGATAGCAGAATTTAAGCGTGGTAGAGAGAGTGTGAAAGATGAACCCCACTCGGGAAGGCCTTCGACGTCAACTACTGACGAAAATATTAAAAAAAGTACTTGATTTAATAATGGGAGACCGCAGATTAAAAATTAGAGAGATAGCCGAGATTATAGGCATCTCTTATGAACGAACTCAAAACATCATTGTCAACGAGTTGGGTTTCCACAAGGTGTCTGCGAGGTGGGTTCCGCGACTGCTTTCAGTTGAACAAAAAAGGACGCGATTGACTATTTCACGCGACTGTTTGGAGTTATTTGAAGCCGATGCAGATGATTTTTTGAATCGTTTTGTTACTATGGACGAAACATGGGTTCATTACTGTACACCGGAAACAAAACAACAATCAAAACAGTGGAGAAGACCTGGTTCACCACCCCCTAAAAAGGCTAAGTCGATTTTCTCGGCAAATAAGGTGATGGCTTCAGTATTCTGGGACTCGAAAGGTGTGATTATGATTGATTATCTTGAAAGGGGTCAGACTATAAACTCTGATTACTACTGCACCTTACTACGTCGTTTACGAGAGGAAATAAAAGAAAAACGTCGAGGAATGCTCAGAAGAAAAGTCCTGTTTCATCAAGATAACGCCCGTGTTCACACGTTAGTACAGTCAATGGCTGAAATTCACAACTGTGGCTTTGAACTGTTACCACATCCGCCGTATTCACCTGATCTGGCACCATCAGACTTCTTTCTGTTCCCTAACCTAAAAAAGCACTTGGGAGGTCAAAGATTTTCGACAAACGACGAGGTCAAAGTAGCTGTAGACGCATATTTTGACTCTAAGGAAGAATCATTTTTTTTCAACGGTCTAAATGCTTGGAAGGGGAGATGGCAAAAGTGTATTGAACTTGATGGTGATTATGTAGAAAAATAAAAATATAACTGATTTAGTATGTGTTTATTTTCTTGGTTAGGCCGAGTACTTTTCAATCCACCCTCGTATTTTAACACTGTTACAACGAGTAACCTGGTAATATTATCAGTTTATTGCCTAAGTTCGCTACCGGTATGGTAACTAAAATTAATAAGGTAACGAGTCAACATATGAGCCACATTTCGCCCCATGTCTTCCTTTATAAATTTGTGAAATTGAATAGACGACTGAAACTTAACTTACAAGTTGTAAAGTTATTAGATTCCGTTAGAAAGTCTTCCGGAGTTTGCTCATAACGATGGTAATGGTTAGATTTATTATCAAACCTGAAGACAAAATTAGAGGACGAATTTCTGTCCTACAGGTGGGTCTCAGGCCTAAAGATGGAGATGGATTTATTAAATTTGAGTCCGCTGTTGATAACTTATCGATGACGTAATTTATTGAAATTTTGTCTGCCAGTTTCTTTCCAATATTGGCATATTAATATAGTAGAATATTTATTAATATTGTTCATTGATTCTATATAATTAATTACTTTGCCACACATATTTGAGGTGATCGGGTTACCGACTACTATAGTAGTGTTGCATAATGAATAGTTTAATTAGGGACTTAGACACTTAGGGTATAGTAAGGTCTATGATACTTAAGCATTATTATAGAATGTCTCTATGATGCATAATTATTATGATAGTAGAGTTGTGAACTGAAGTCGTATATCATCTTCATCCTCATTACAGTCCTTCACAAGTCCACTGCTGAACATAGGCCTCCCCCAAGGATTGCCACAAAGCACGGTCCTGAGCAACCTGCATCTATCGACTTCCTGTATATCTTACCGTGTCATCACTCCATCTAGTGGGGCGATGTCCTACACTTCAACTGTCGATACGAGACTGCCACTCGAGAACCTTTTTTCTTCATCGGTTATCGGTTCTGTGTGCTATGTAGCCGACCTTTTGCCACTTCAGCTTATCTGTTGGGATATGTCGGTTACTCTAGTTCTATTGCGAAAATCCTCATTCCTAAGTTAATCACGCAGGAAACACCGAGCATAGCCCTTTTCATAGCTCGCTGAGCTTTGAGCTTGAACTTTGAGCTTCCACATACAGCCGGCAGTGAAGGACCACGTCTCAGATCCATAAGTCATCACTGGCAAAATGCACTGGTTGTACAATCTAATTATAAGATTTTGAGGTATAGCCGACGTGAATATATACCGCCATCTCCCGAACGCTACCCAGCAGAGTTAAATTCGTCGATTGACCTCTCGGTCGAAATTGGACTTACCTTGTTGGACCACTTGTCCCAGGTAAACAGACTTGATGAGGTAAACAACTTCGAACTTGTGTGTGCTTCCAAAAACTACCGGCATAGGTGTGAAATGGACATTACACATGACTTTCATTATGTCCATGTTTGCTTAGTGACAACGCATCTACAGCTTTCTTTGTTTGAAGTCGACGAATCCATGGACTGCAGTAGCCACCTACCAAAAGGTGGACTGAAAATTCGTTTTTCACTGCAGTTTTATATAAAATATAAAAACAGTGACATCCAAAATATAGCAATCGATTCAGTGGACCAAATAATCCACAGACAAGGACCAAGTTTGGCATAAAAACTACAAATATAAATGATGAATTAAAACTTTTCTTTTCTTTCTATCTTATCTTATCTTTCCATTTTAGATCATTTCCATTAACTCACATTTAATAAAAATTTAAAGTCACTAAAATTATTTGTTGTTCTAGTGAAAAAATAGGTGCTAACGTTAAACAATAGAAAAATATTCCTTCATTTAAATGCCACGCTATCTACAATAACAGACTAAAACATGTGGATGTTCCATTACAAAACAAACGAATCTATGTAAAATAACATAATTATGAAACTATGAAAACCTGAATATGAGACTGCCCAACCAGTGTGTATTGCCAGTGATGGTTTATGAAACTGAGACGTGGTCCTTCACTGCTGGCCGTATGAGGATGCTCAAGGTCGCTTAGCGAGCTATGTAGAGGGCTACGCTAGATGTTTTCTCTGTGTTATAAACTTATAAATGAGGATGCCCGCAGTAAAACCAGAGTGACCGACATAGGCCAACGAATTAGTAAGTTAAAGTGGCAATAGGCTGACCATATAGCCCAAAAAACTGATAACCGATAGTGATAAGAGGTTCTCCAGTGGAAGCCTCGTACCGGTAGGCGATGTATAGGGTGACCTTTCACTATATGGAGCGACGAACAGTTAAGGCATGCAGGAAGTCTACGGATGCAGGTGGTTCAAGACCGTGCTTTGTGTTATTGATGGCAGAGACCTGTGTTTAGCAGTGGACTTGTGAAGGGCTATAATAATGATGATGATATCTTGTTAACTGGTTTAACTGGTTGACATAGACGTTTCATGTTTAAACGGCCGTTGGCCTTGTACCCCGACACAGGCCCACCTAATTTATTTTTGGTATGGTTACAGTATCATTTGCTGTTTCACCTTCTTAAGCATTGTAGATGATTAAATTCGCATCCTGTATAGTATTTTTCGTCGATAACGCCAGTCGTCAAATGTTGTCAATCACTAACTAATAGGTAAATGAATAGTGATGTTACTGGATAATAGAGGGCGCTTATTTACAATAATGATAAATACTCTAGAACAATCTTCCGGAAATAATAAACGTTTTTTTATAGAATATGGGTGACAACCGGACACACAGTCAACCTGATGGTAAGTGGATGCTGTGCTCTATAGAGATCTACATTTATCTTCAATTAAGGATCAAAATGCAGATGCGTTGTCACCCCTAAGGACTAAGATGGAATGCCTCGTTTACAGTAAAAAGGGTATCCGGTTCGCTACATTCACCATACGAAATACAGCAGCATTAAGCTGCTATTTCACGCTGGTATTCTGTGAGAGCGTAACCGACCCATTCGTGCTTCAGCCAAAATATACCTGCAGCATGGTTCTACCAAAAGTTATTGGGAAAACATACATTTTGCTAGGTTTTGCTCTTTATCGGGACTTACAATATCTCAACCCTTCAATCCCCATAAAATTCCCATGCAATCGCATACGCCTGGCAAATCCCGAGCGATCGCATGCGACCGCGCCAACCACGGCACTTAAAACCTTTAAAACTTATATTTAGAGACTACTTTTCTATGAAGGGTGGGTGCGGTCAAATTTGACCTCTTGAATTTTGACGGACGGATTTTCTCTGGACTCACCATACACAGCAGCATGAAGCTGCTATTTTAAGCTGGTGTTCTGTGAGGGAAATCCTACAACAGTTAAATATTTCTTAAAAGAGGATATAAGCGTTACTTTTTCTTGATGTTCTATAAAACTATGTACCTTATTTTTATTCTGGCACCTTCAACAGGTTTAGTGCGTTTGTACTAAGGTTTTTGTATAAAAAATCATTATCTTATAGCAGGTTTTTCTGAGACGTACTATAATTTATGCTTTATATTAACACACACACACACACACACACACACACACCTATATATATATATATATATATATATATATATATATATATATATATATATATATATATATATATATATATATATTGAATTTATCACTCCTGCTTGTGGAGCGTGTTAAGCTTGAAGAGCGCTGACCTCATTTTGCTATTTAAAAGAATGTATTATGAATAACGAGTTTTGTGTGTTTTCCGTAAAGGCGTAATATAGATATACATTTTGATTTGCAATCGTGGATAGATGTAGATGTCTATGGGCCGCAGCAACCACTTACCATCAGGTAGACTATGTGGTCGTTTGTCACCCTTTCCTACTAAAAAACCAAATTCTGGAGAAGTGGCTTCTAAATTGTGTAAAGTTACTTATTATATCTGAGCCGTTGTATCTCAGATGATAAGCGCTCACTGTAAATTTCATAGTAAGGGAAAAACTGTATCGATGCTAGAAATAAATTTTCATTTCATTTCAATATTCAAAACTAAATTAACCTTAAAAACGTTAGTACGTTTTGTACATTTTTGATCAATTATAACTCTTATTAATGGACAAAAGTTCAGTGAATAATTTATTATGTTCTCTTCTAAATTCCATTGCAGCAATTTATTCGAGTAATTTAGAATAAACCACATCAAAAAGGGACTAACTCATTGTTGGATTTTGTTGAATTGTATTTTATATATTCCAGATATAAGTACATAAAACCATGAAATTAGCTTTATAAATGAAATGTTTTAATAATATATGGAGTTTAGGTCAGGCCTACGTATACTAAATTATATAGTACCTTCTTATATTACTATCATACTTTCATATGCATTTAGTAAAAAGCTGTTATTTTGACATTAGAATTAGACACTTCGATTTTATTTATTTGTGGCGTTCGAAGTTATTTATACATTTTTCATATCCTTTTGAAAATTTCCTTTATATTTTTCGTTTTTTTTTTATTACTATAATCTGTGAAGATACGTTGCGTAATAGAATCCAATGCGTACTTTTGAACTTAATATTTACGTTGTCAGCTGTTTTATAAACGATCAATAAAAAAAACCTAAAACACTACATAGCAAACAAAGTGCATTTGGAAACTAATTTAATAATAACAACAAAATATTTCACAAAGTTTTACAAGAAAGGAGACAATCATTTTTGGGCCCACTAGAAATATTAACGTTACTTAATGGTATTCACTCCAAAAAAGACACCAAATTATAATAGTAAATGGCCTACAGATTTTTTGAAAATGTAAAGGGAATCAAGAAATTAAAAATAGTTGTTTTGATATTCGTGTTCTGATCATTGGCTAAGGTAATGTAATATTTAAAAAATTATTGTCTTAGAGATGTGCCGTGATAACTCGGAAAAAATCGAATCGAGTTGAAATTCTGGTAACTCGATTTTGAGCTCGAGTTACGCAATTCAAATTAGCTGAACGAAGCTGTATCAATTTGTCACAAATTATTTTTATAATTGTTCTCCCATACAACACAATTATTATTACTAGTACACTTAATAGGTAGTTATATATAATTTTTGGTATGCGTATCGACAATCTTCATAAAATAGTATCACTCTAACGTTATGAATTAATGTTATTAATAATTTGACTATCACGAAGTATATATAATAAATTTATATTATATATAACATAAATTGATACAACATTATAAACATATTACCTAATATCAATTTATTTATTACACATCAATAAATTGCTCGAATTAGTAAGTCGATTTCATCACTAAATTGTAGAAAAACATTGCATTGGCTGTAAGATAAAGATGCGATTCGAATAGAATTTTGTGACTCGAGCCACTCGGGTTAATTTATGTATGTATGTCATTCTAGTTGTACACTAGTTTTTGAGTAAATCGACTCTTTACAGAAAAGTTTATCACTAGAGTTGAGAGTAGCAATTACTTTAGTTAAACCATTTTTAAATATGTACTTTTATAAATAAGTAATATGTGGCAACATGAAATTAAAATTATAAATCAATATCATAAATCAATCTAAATTCAGGTTTGTTTACAACATACCTGATGCAAGTTTGAATTTGGATGCAACTTGTGATGTCACCCGCAGCGACTTATTATATATACAAGTAAATGAGTGAAGTAATATCTATATGGCACCCTCGGAATATATACGATGCGCCGAGTTAACTCCGTAAAATTTATTTTCTATGGATTATCGAGGTGGACAAATTCACTCGATTCACTCGAGTGAAATAAAACATGGTTGGAGTCGCATTATTATGGTAGGAACAAAATGAAGTTTTTATTTACAAGCATTATTAGACTAATGTTTAAGAAAATATGGATATTATCAATTATCAGGAAGGTTAGCCAAATATTAATTGACACAGTACGTATGTTTTTCTCTTTTTATTTTTTGTGGTAAAATTCGCAAATAAAACTGACGAGTTTAGGTTAATTAATATAAGAGTTTATAATTTACACCTATACTAGGTTGTGATAATCTATTTTAAGTTTGTAGATTTTACCTAAAACAAATACAAATAACAAACAGGTCTTAGAACCTTATTAGTTTGTTAAAAGTAAAATACAGTTTATTGACATTGAAGGCATAGTCTTATCTCATATCTCTTATTATTAAAAATATCCTTTTAATTCCTATATAATATAGAAAAAATAATATATTGATAAGAATTATTATTTAGCTAAGACACTTTTACAATTTTCATTAACTTCTTGTCAGGTGGATCGCTAAGAACAAATCTGTATGCCTTGCAGGCTGAAAGCTTGCAGAGACAAAAAGTCTATGGATATTGAAGACTACAGTCTTATATCATATCTCTTATAATTGAAAATGCTCTTCTGATTGCCTACAATATCTTATATGTACATGTTACCGTTAAGTTATTTTCAGAAATATATCTACCTATGTCCGTTATAGACAAAACATAAGAAACCATCCAACCAACTTCAATGAAAATGTTTGTGTGTATTTGGATGGATCCTTAGATGGTTTATATTTACATTTGGACCCGGTAGATGGCACTGTTGTCAAGATCCATAAATTACTCGTGCAAAGCTGAGGCGCATCGCTAGTAATAAATACATTTGAATTAAGCCTGTGTTTTTGTAATCCTTACACAAACAATTTAAAACATTGTACTTCCTCACTTATTTATCATTGTGTAATAACATAGATGAGCATGTTAATTCCCAGTCATTTTATTATTATGTTATGATACTACTTATTAATCAACGAAAACATATTAAAACAAAGTCTTGACACCGCTCCTGTCTATACATGTCAGTCAATCATCAAAGTTAAAAAATATTATTAAACTAAGTTTGTATAAAATGGGTTATTATAGTATAAAGGAATTTATGGATGACAATAACCTGTGGGTAAGGTGATCGCTACCAAGCTATTTCTAATTTGTTCTGTGTTGTTAATTATGACATACATGATTGTAAGCTGGCTTTTTTTAAAAGACCCACTGGGTATTTTGCTGGTTCTCTTCAAGTCAGAGGTTTTTTCCGAACCAGTGGTAAATTAAAAAAGTGACTTTCAATAAGTATTATTTATAATATGAATTGAATAAAAGGTTTCTGTTTCTGTACCTACTACTGTTAATAGAATACTTAAATAAATTATGATTTACAATAATAAATAGAGTTACCTACATTATATTCTGTTTTTTGTAATAGAACCAGTTTAAAATATATTTCTTACTGTGTGTTGGTAATATCGTAAATATAAATAGACATTATCCCTTAGGCATCTTGGTATTTAGAATTTACACTCACAATCAATCAATACATGTCAAAAATAGAATCCATATGACATTTGTGCACAAAAAGGCACTATGTTTTGCCGGAACTAGTGAAAGGTTTTACATCGATTTTAAAATATTTATAAATGCTGAATATATCTACACCTTAGTTTTATATGTACTATTATTCAAGTGTGCCCTATTTTAACTTAATAATATTATATATATTATATAATAAATAATACTACTAGAAAATCGCTTTCAGTTTGTTTTTAGGTTATTGTTAGATTCACATTTTATTTGTTAATTTCTCAGCACTCCGTTTAGATGCAGAAAAACTAATAAGATTATTGTAATCTATGGATTATAAGGAATAAATCGACATGCATTTCATTAAGAATCTTTAAAATTTGTAGTGGGCCCATTCTCCATTGAAAAATTGATTTTCTCCTTTTGTAATTTTTTTTTATAGAAATAGGCTGACAAACGAGCACACAGTCCACCTGATGATAAGTGGAAGCTGTGGCCTATAGACATCTAAATTTATCCTCGATTAAGAATCAAAACACCTGCATTGTCACCACTGAGGATTAAGATGGAATGCCTCAACCAATTACCATCAGTTGGACAGGAAAGGAGTGGAATAATTTGCCGGTGTCTATCTTTTCGTCCGAATACAATCTCGGCGTCTTCAAGGCAAGAGTGAATAGGCTTTTGTTACGCCAGAACAGTGCGATTTACCATCTAAGGCTGTATCACCACTTACCACCATGTGGGATTGTCGTCAAGAACTGGCTTATAAAAATTAAAAATCAGAAATCAAAATGCAGATGAGTTGTCACCCGTGAGGACTAAGATGGAATGGCTCGTTTCCAGTAAAAAGGGTATCCGGTTCTCCACACTGATCATAGAAAACATAGCATTTAGCTACTATTTTACGTGGGTCTTCCCGGTCGAGCCAACTCATTTGTGCTACAACTATACTACTACTATAACTGCAGCATAGCTCTACCATGTAATATTTTATTTGTATGCCCATATTTGTAAACTTTAGTTCGTAAATGAATGAATATGCCAAGCTTAGTAATAAAGCTCAAAAACCACTTTTTAATTTTCAATAATTTTTTATCACACAAATATCTTATTGTCTTTTAGTTATGATAATAATCAACAGGGTACAATTATTAATATTACGATTCAATAACAGCAATTAATCAGAAACATAATATGTAACTAGCTAGTTCTATAAAATTCTTTTGGTTTACAAATCTCTTTATTGCCAAGTAACTCCCATTTAAACAACTGTCTATTCGAGTACCAACTTTTAACTAAATTATTGTTTTAAATCGTAGAAATAAATAATTATCAGTTTGATTTATAATAATTTCAATTTAAATAATAACAATAATTTCTGCGGTCGTCGATATAGGTTCTATTTTCCTTGTGAACCTTTGTGAGCATTATCTGTGAGTTTTTACAACAAGAAGTTAGAAAAAAATTATAAGTGTATGGGAGTGTATCCAAACACACTCTTAATATCATGACTGTTAGATGAGAGCATACAGGCAATTGATCAAAGATACGGCGGAACATACGCGACTTTAACATTGCTCGTATTAAAGAAGCGATCGAGCAAAACTAAGGTTCCAAATTATATGTTAGAAATCTGTCTGCCACAAAGAGCTAACTGTCAAAGCTGAAGACCGAGTGTGGTAGTATCGTTTTCGGGACACCTCATATTTTGAGTGAAATTGAGAGCTGTACACATCGTCTATAGAGCCGGATTCGGATCGTTACTCTTCTTATCCGACATTATTCCTATGATATCCCGGACGTAAGTCTGAACGAGATTTAAATGGCTCTCCAGTACCTTTAAAACGTCAAGGCCCTAGGCGAGGGTGGAATTACAGCGTAGCTTCTGAAACCGGTGGAAAAGCAGTGCTTAAAGTCCTTTAGAAGCTCTTTAATTCCGTCCTCCATAGTGGCACTATTCCTGAGGCGTGGAGCAGAAGTGCGGTGGAAAAAAATGGCGACAACACTTTCCGCTGAGCCGCGTCTACGTGATGTTTTCGAGAGTCATTACAAATCATCGCGCACGCAGATTCGACGACTTCCAGCTTTAGGAACAAGCCAGTTTACGAAAAGACTTCAGGACCATATACCACATATATACGCTGCAGTGGATTGTACAGAAGACCGAAGAATATAATCTGCCACTTTGTCAACTGTGCCAAGTTGACTGTCGGTATATCGTAGTGCTGAAGTATTTGTACAGTAGGGCTACGATGGCTATCCGAGTACAGAACCAAAGTACGAAACCTATCCAACAAGAGTGACCGACATACCCTATCGGATTAGTTAGCTAAAGTGGCAATGGGCCGGCCATATAGCTCTAAGAACTAACAACCGATGGGGAAAAAAAGGTTATCAAGTGGCAACCTCGTACCAGTAGGCGACGTGTAGGGTGACCCCACACTAGATGGAGTGACGACCTGGTAAGACATGAAAGAAGTCGTTAGATGAAGATGACTTAAGACCGTGATTTGTGGCATTCCTTGAGATAGGCCTATGTTCTGCTGTCAACTTGTGAAGGGCTGTAATGATGATGATGAATCTTAGACATTTTTCATTATAATGAACCCAATACACAACAGCACAACTGAGACCTTGTCGAATGAGGACAGTAGTGCTGCTTCACCAAAAAAACAACCCCGAAGCTTCTGCCACGATAGATTTATTTTTGTAGAAGTATATTTACGTATAACTACTACGCCAGTGCACTCAGATAAATCATTCCGGGATGGCTTTTTCTTTGGATTTGCTTAACAAAACTCAATATTTAAAGCTAGCTGAAGGGGTATATCCTAATGCTAGATAGGCTATAATATTCAAAAATAATTTTTCCAATCGGACTGGTAAATTCAAAGATTAGCGTGTTTTAACAAACAAAGAAGAAAACAAACAAACTCTACTGCTTCATTATATTATTGTATAGATATTTTTATACCATCACAAATCAAAGCCATTATAAAAAAAACAGAGTTACTTTCCGTTGACGTAGAGGCACGAAATTTGTGTAAAAAATTTGTGAATACCGTTTGTTTCTAGTTACACGATTTTTTAGCAGCAAGCTTATGCTATCGGACTATGAGAAGCCTCTAATTTCGTTAAAACTTTGATAGTGATACAGCCCCCTTAGCGATACCAAGTCGATTGTTAGTACAGCGGCGTACTGAAGTGTTTGCACAATAGTGAAATAATGGCTACGTAAGTACAAAATAAGAGTAAGAAAATTATATAACTGAGGTGCAAGGCAGGGTGGTAACATCACCCTGTCGCATCTTCAAGTTCATCTTCAAATCAATCAATCTTCAATTCTTAAGGAATGCCGCGAAACACGGTCCTAAATTCCATATCCTGCATTCATTTACTCCCTCTATATAGCGGAGAGCCGCCTTACACCTCCTTTATAGATACGAGGTTATGCTCGAGCAATTTTTTCCCCAATTATCGGTTCTTCAAACTATATAGCCGGTCAATTGACACTTTAGCTATTGATCTTTTGGGCTATGTATATATATCTTGTGTACTCTTGTTCTACTGTGGGTATTCTCATTCGAAAGGAAACTCCTAACATAGTCCTTTCAATTGTCCTCTATTTAGTTGCGCGACATTGGTGTTTACATCATTTTATCTTTACAATTAACGTAATTACCTAATTTATTTCTATTAGAGTTATTTGAAAAACATTTCTTTTCAAAAATTGACATAAGGCCCTAATTAGCATATTACTTATTTTTTACATCTTTAATCGCAATTTGTATGATGCAATTAGCCATTTAAATTATTGTGCAAGAACATAATTAATTAACTGAATACAGTTCGCGATTCTAATTTACTATTTGCATACTGCGCAACAACAATGCAATGCCGAGTGATCTCATTTAACACCCCAAGCAACCGTTCAAAGTAATTATGTTCAATAGAACGCCTGAGGCGAAAATTACGTTACGGAAGTTATTTATTACTTATATTAGACATTCTTTAATGTAGATATTGCACTATACATAATTTACGTCAATAATTTTATCCAATATAATATGATCTCAACAGAAATCTCTCATTTGACTACTATGAAACCTTTATTAGCATTGATACCACCAACGTCCTGACAACAATATACACCATGGTGGGCAGGACGCAGAGAAGAAACCCTCGCATTGGCAATTTTGCACACCATCACCATCACACCATCTGCGTCCGTAGGGTGGACTACCACCATAACGGAAAGAGAAGTTGCCCCGCCTGAACTCCGAGTTCCCATAATGAGACCTAATGCAAAAGGATATCTCGTCGCATAAAATACCCAACTCTCAAAGCCGTGGATTTTTATCTAAACTTTCTAGAGGTTTTGGTTTCTGATGAATTTTCGAAGACACTATTTACCACCAACCATTGCCATACTGAATTTATATTATGGGTGTAGCACGAATAGGTCGTCTCGATCGGAAAAAGAACCTCGATGAAAATTAAGATTGATATAATAATTATAATGACTTATTGCTTTAAAACAAGCAGTAATTTATTATAATATTATTGGGTACTATCTTGTAAAAATATATTTGGGCTAGAAGGCCCTGCTGTTAGTATTTAAGTAATGATTTTTTTAGGGTATTTTTTATTTTTAAAAAACGTTACCTGCACACTAGGATTTTCTCGTGTATCGTGGGGGAAATTTACAAACACTTTCACGATGACAAACATCCAGACCCTGAACAATTGTAGGCCATACAAATACTTGTGCGGTGAGGAATTCGATACGGTGGTTACACGTTCAGTATTTCATCAGTTCAGTCCTTCGTCTGATTCAAATTTTACTGACGCCCAGAATGATGGATAAATTACACGGTTACACAGTAAATCTAGACTGTCATCAGACTGATAAAACGTACGCCAGTCGCCGTATAGACCGCGGAGACGACAGTCATTTTTCTTGTCAGTAGTGCTTAGCCATGGACAATATTAACATCAAAAAGAAAAAGAAAATCCTGTGCTATTATAATCATCGCATGATTGGTTAAAAACGCGTAAAAACAAAGTGTTACATAAGAAGATAGCTACAAAAAAGAGAAAATAACACTCATTTAAATTAATAAACGAAATACTTACAGAGGAGAAAGAGGACTTTGCAAATTACTATCGGATAAAGGAAGCCTGTTACGATAATTTGTTGCAAATGGTCAAACCGTCACTTGTCAAGACAAGATACATGTAGGAGGAAAGCGATAACCACCGAAGAAAGATTAGCTGTAACTTTACGATACCTTGCTACAAGAAGAAATATTAAGGATTTGAAGAACTCTGTAATAATATCACCCGTTGTAATCAGTCAATCTATTATTGAGACATGTGAAGTGCTGGTTTATGTCCCACAGTCCTATATCGGTGGCAGGGGTGGGATCAGCAGGGCTTGCGGCAATCGTCACCCGTACGTCTGGCTCCATGTCGTCGTGGACGGTGACTGACGCGAGAATGATAGTCGGCGGTTAAACGATCAGTCTCGCAAAAGTATTTCATCATTCAGAATGGACTGACGAAAATAGTACAGTTCTGATCATCAGTCTGTCAGTCCGTGGGTTAGACGATAATTCTGCCGTCATTCTGACCAGACTGACGGACTGAAATGATGACATACTGAACGCGTAATCGCGTTAGCGCTGTAACCCATTTCTAAGCCACTGCGCCACGAAGCTGTCAACTTTTGCATTTTTTTTATTTTTGTAGGGTATTTGTAATTTTTGTAATTGTATATTTTCTACGTCTAGTGATTGACGAGCGTTTGGATTTTGAACTATGATGTTTTAAAACTGTTGCTTAAATGTAAAATTTTCATACCGACAGTAAATAACACAAATCGTAAAGTTCAGCTGTAAAGAATCTACAGGAATTTAAGGAAATAAATTTTATTAAGCACCTTTGAGCTCTCTCAAGCTCAAGGAATCTGGTTTTTGTGGCACAAACCTATACACATGTATATATTTTATTAACTAAAGAGTTCATGGAGACATATAATAAAGAATTAAATATCTAAATAAATTTCCTGACCTGAGATGCAATAATTATTCTAATTGAAAATACCACGACAGTCTTTGGTCAACTGTGACTCAAAGATACTGTATACCTACTTGATAATTTGTTAAATTGAGAGTAACAACAAGAGCTTTGGGCAACAGAGTATTCATGAATTTTAATGTGAAAATGAGGTGTAGGTTAAATGCGGTTGTAAATAATAAATTATTTTCGAAATCGATTTGATTCATTATTAAAAATGATATTTAAAAAAGCATTTACGAAACAAGATTTTATTTAAATGCTCTAAAAATAATAAAATAAACCTTAAATTAAATCAAACCCCTAAATGTATTTTATTACACAATATATATGATATATAAGCTTTTCACGGGATTTACCTGTCTCACAAAAACATATTTTTTTTCTTAGAATTACCCACTTGTGTCAATATCAAGTAACATGTTCTATTCTTATTTACGTACACAGATAAATCTCGCGACAAGCTTTTATGTTACATAAATTCTTCAAAGTAATAAATTGATGGGTTTGATTTAATTTATAGTTTATTTTCTTTCTGTTGGAGCATTTAAATAAAAGCACAGCCCGGACGCTCCATACAACGCTCGCAAATTTATTAATTATCTATCACTACTACAAAGACAAATGACGTTTGTAGAAATGCTTGCGTGTATTATATATAAAAGAGTATGGAAGTGCGGCAGCCGACGTTGAAGCGGCGGGGCGGCTTCAACGTCGCGTCGGCTTAAATTATCGTACCGTAACGGAAATATTAATTGAAAGTGGTTACGTGTTTATGGTAGAACGATGAATTTCTACACTTAATTATATCTAGATGACTAATAATAGTAATAAAGCTATGAATAATATATAATAGGAATATTATTCATTGTTATATTTTTATATACTTATATATATGCCATCTATATATATATATATATATAATTATATGAAGGAACCGAAAGAAACTTTTGTCTTTATTATCCCTTGAAAAGCATTCAAATATAGCACAATATACAAACCATTGTAATGAAAACACAATTATGGGTACCTATTATTAAAATTGTAAAATTCTGTGTTCGCGTCAGGTTCATCTGATCGCGCATGCCTTCGTTCAAGTGTCAGTGTTGTCTACAATGAAGTTCGGGGTGGGGTGCAGAATTTGAAATGAAAGCGGGGTGGTGAGTGGCCGTTCTGTGCATAGTAGTATTATATTGTGTATTCCGTGATAAAAGCTTGTTTCTAAATATGTTTCTTTTTATATTGATTTATTTTTTAGGACATATTTCTTAGTTTTTTCATTTCATATTATGCGTCATCGTCATGCGATCCCTCATCTTGATTTTTCATTGCCGGCAGTTGACCCTTCCAACTATCCCACACTATTTCTAACTCTTTGAAATTGCTATGACAACCATTTTATTTTCCGCTACTTGGCATTTTTTTTTCACCACCGCTAGAATTTGCCCAGGGTGTAGGTTAATATTAGTGACCCCGCTTAGTCTTACCGTTTAGCCGGGCAGTAGTACATCATCTCCTCAAAGAGATGAATATGAACGTAATTTTATTCATATTCTTTTCACCGAACTATTTTCTAACGGGTTCATTTTGTTATCATCATTTGAATGCATATGTTCATTTGATATCCACATTATGTGGATAAATAAAAAACATAGTTCGCCATCTTTGGAAATCCAACTGGATTAAAAGTGACGTCATTTTAATTTTCGTATTTTTCCCAGCAAACCCTTTCATGGGTATTATACCCATATTTAGGGATTGTATTAAAAGTAACTAGTGCACCAACTTGGTCTTGGAAGTTAAGTAAAATCTTTAAAAGAATTAAAAAAGTAATACAATACACGTAAAGTTAAATGAAAACTTTTAAAACATTTAATTAAAGTAATACAGTAAAAGTCTCTTCAACCGCATTTTTATTAGTTGTTGTCAACCTTTTTCAGTATCGTAAAAACCGGGATTGTGTCAATTCAATTTTCTCCCAATGTTTGGGTACGCTTGTTTGGTTTTATTCGTCTTATACTATATAGGGAAACTTTTTAGTTAATTTTGATATAAAATCTTAAAAATTGTACCTCAAAAGATTGTATTTTCTTGTAAACGTGAAACACTGACCTCCACAAGATCAGCCCATTGAATTATCTTACTATCTTTATCACGTCGCCAATTATCAAGATTCACTAGTAATTTTGTGTCACAATTTACTATTTTGATTCAATTACATCATTCATCATTCATCACAGCCTATCTCTGTAAGAGTCTGTAAGTCTGAGCTGAGGGATATTTTCCATAGTTGAAGCGTATAACACCGCAGTTTTAATTATTTTTAATTATAATCAGGAGATTAGTGCTGCCCCTCTCTTGTTTCGTTTTTTTCTATCACCTTTTACGTAATAAAAACATCAAATTGCATTAATTAATTAATATTTTCACTTGTGTAGTATTCAAAATAATATTTTAGGTTCATTTAGGAGTATCGACAACTTTCATTTTCTTGTTTCTTGGAATCGCTCTTAGTTATGTCCAGTTTCGAAAATACTGTGTGTAATGGAAATCGCAAATAATTGGACGGCATAGACATATAAGGATAATTTATATATATTTTTATCTGGCCGTAGCAGCCATCAGTATAAAATGAAAAATTGTTTATATCTGTTCCATTTTCAGTTATAAAAAAGTTCATCTAGTAACACACTATTATTATGGCTTCCACTTTCTGCTATTTTAGTATTATACGTGAATACAGGAAACTGGATACTTTCGTTGGTATCGGAAGGTAGCCACATTAAATTGTGGTATATTCCTCGTAAATCAATAATAGCAATTCTATCATCTCTGTCAACTGACCGATCCTTCCTATCAGTCAAATATTTTGGTTTCTTTATGAATAATACCGATCAATTTTTCTAGGTATGCTTTTATTAAGAGGTGAAACATTTCAAACTGATAAGGATCAAGGTTCTTCACGCTTTAAGTACGTTATACGTGTTAGTACCACGTTGTAGATATATTATGGTTGTAGCATGAAAGAGTCGGCTCGACAGAGGTAGGTCCACGCTCTCACAGAATACCAGCTTGACGCTGCTGCTTTTTAGTGGAAACGAGGCATTCCGTATTCATTCCGCATACATTTTGATTCTAAATCGAGGATAAATGTAGATGTCTATGGGCTACAGCATTTGCGTCATCCGCCATCAGGTGGATTGTGTGCTCATTTGTCACCTTAAAAAATCCTTTTTGATTAAAAAAATGAATAGTACTTTTGGATACTGTATCATTTTGGCGTTTTGTGTCCATCGGAAAATCCTCATAATTTCGTTTACCAAATAATATAACTACAATTTATAAACAATAAACTTTTAAAATATCAAAAGTAGTATTTTGGTTGTTTTAAAGTCTTTTTCTATCTTAAAAACTGCCGGACAGCAAAATATTCGTCGAATACGTAGTAAAAACTTGTAAGAATGTTATTTAAATGTTAATACACAACATAAAGTGTGATGGTAGGTATGTGTGTGATTGAATATGTGTAGATCACATCAGACTGGTACGTAGGACACTCAATAAGTTTTGAGATATACAAAATGTATTCTAGATACTATTAAAATTTATTTTACATCTCTTCAAAATACTCTCCATTATGCTCTATACAATATTCCATTCGCCTAAACCAACTCTGAAAACACTTTTGCCAGTCTTGGTCTCATAGGTCGGAAATCGATTCTTCGTAGGCAGCCACGGCTTACTTACTTGAACTTCTTCTTTTCAACCTGTACATAAATGACGTAATTGTTGAACTCAGCAGTAAAGGAATCAAATGTCATCGACGACATTAGTTTTGATAATATTAGTTACATGGATAATATGGTGCTAATAAGTCCAACGGTCAAGGCAACCTGAAAACTCCTTAACATATGTATTAAACCATGGCTTGAGTTGCATCACTAATGAAGGAGAGTTCATGATGTTGACGGCCGTCAGATGTAAAAGCTCAGAAAATGTGCCTGAAAAAATCTTGGATGGCACTGATTTAAAACGTGTTAGTAAATATATTTTTCCCAGGGTATTTTGTTACCGATGGCCTCAATGACAATGTTGATATTGAAAGGAAGGAAATATGTAATATGTCGGCACGTAAGTTAGTAGTTCCCGGTGTAGTGAGAAAGTAAAGATAACATTATTTGAAGCCTAATGTCTAGTTTCCAACACGTGCAGCCTGTGGTCGAATTATTATTTGCAGTGGACCGTCGACGCCCTACGTTACCAGTGCAACCATGGCTTCATGGGCTTGTTTGCGCTATCCCAATTATGCAGTGCATTAGTTATGTTTGGAAAGATGACAGTTGACTATTACACCATTATAAGAAAGATATCAGCCTCATTGCTTGTCAGGGAGACAACTGTCTCCAACTCCATCAAGAACTAATTGCTGAAAGGCTTGACTAATTTCGTCGTTTGACTAAGTTCGTTAGCCCCTGTTTAGTTTATAAAGGACTTGTCTTTAAAAATTAGATTCAGGTACTTTAAAAGACAAGTTTAATTTTATATTACCTAACAAATTATATAGATTACTTAGTTATTCGAATAAATTCCAGCCGCCAAAGGGGGCAATCATTTTTGGGCCCACTAGAAATATTACGTCACTTAATGGTATTACACCAAAAAACGACACCAAATTATAATAGTAAATGGCCTATAGATTTTTCTAAAATATAAACGGAATCAAGAAATCTGAAAAAAAATTAGTTGTTTTGATATTCGTGTTCTGATTAGTGTAATATGGGTAAAATGCGTGTACCTAATTAGTCATTTTGCAATTTTTATAAAAAGAAAACCATTTTTTCACAAAGCTGACTAAAAAAGATACCACTAAGAACTTTATGTTTAATTTCTAAAAGTTTTAGCTATTATCATATTATAACATAGTTCTAAATGACTGTGAACCAAAACGTTATTTTGTCATTGACTTCCGGTAATTCCCAGCGGCCGGCGGACGGGCATTACATCTTTAATCTTTACGGCGTTGACGTTCGTCACGCTTCTGTGTTTTTGTATTTATATGAGATTTTAAGAAAAAGGAATCTGCTAGATCAGCATACAATGAAAATAGAAGTGTATGTTGCAATTGTGGAGTCAGGTTTCAACGCAGTGTGCGAAGACAATTACTGGCCGAGACAGCTGCTGATGTGCGCCAACTTTTATCTGTGTGGATATCTCACGAGGTGAGTATATTATCTCATGGATAGCTAATAACTCCACTATACAATCTATCTACTTACATATCAAGATTTAAACTTTTATGAGAAATATATATTATTTTTGTTCCTCTCGATTTTATTCCAACAATATTACTGTACTGCGGAAACGAAAATTACATATTTTCTTTTTTTAAATGTATTACTTAATATTTTTATTTTTATTGAATAATATGAGATATGGTACGATTTTTTAGAAATAAAAAGAAAGGAAAACGATCTACAGACTCCAGAAACACATAACGATCTATACATGTTTAAGTACTTAATTATTTTAAGTTTTTAAAAGTACTAATAAATATCCCTTCATATTATTAATAAATTCATACCTTCTTTTAGTTTTACAGTGTCTACTCTAAATATTAATAATAAATATTATTAATATTTAGAGTAGACACTGTAAAACTATTATAGTTCATTCTGTTAGTTGATTAAAAAAAAACTTTTTTCTGGTGGATCGTTTAGAACGAGTATGCAGTCCTTGCTGGCTGAGGGCTTCCAGAGCTGTATGGAGACAGAGACAACAAAATGAGAACAGGGATATGGAGTTACAATCCATGAATATAGAAGACATCATTAACATCCCACAACCACCCCCTATACCTTCACCTGTAACCCCTGCCATTTCCAGAGTGGTATCAACAATTACTATGGCTAATTATAAGCGTGCTGCTTCTATTTCCCGTCACTGTATTTTTAAGTTATGTAATCATTCATCTAGATTTTTAATACCTAAACTACTTAAAGATAGATTGCTGATTGATCACTCATTTTATGTGCCACTCTGCGCTCGTATTTGTGAATACCATTTAAATGAACCCCACAATGATTGGAATAATTTGTACACGAGTAGTTACTGTTCAGATTTCACTGCATCTCAGATAGACAACCTTTGTTCCTTATTTAAAAGTAGTGTTACTCAACATTATAATATTTTAAATGTCATTCAACATAATTCAATATTATGCAAATATTGGTTAGGATTTACCAACTACCAATTTGAACAGTTACTAGTTGAAATTCCATCTATCAGTAAAATAAGAGTTAAATCACCTAAAAGAAGTCTAGCTATGTTCTTAATGAAACTTCGTACAGGTGATAGCAATGAACGCATAGCTTCTTGTAAGTCAGTGCTTTGAAGAGCAATTCATTCAACTGCATTTAGGAACAAATACCTTATGCATTCAATAAGTTGCTCAATATAACTTGACAATACCAAATGGCTTGTTTGGCAATCCAGATATGGATCCTGAATTTATGCCATCCATAGTAATATGTGATGGTACATATTATGTGCAAAAAAGTAGTAATAACTTGTACCAGAAGCAAACATATAGTTTACATAAGTATCGTAACTTAGTTAGGCCATTTTTAATAGTGTGCTTTAATGGTTATATCCTTGATTTTTTTGACCATATCCTGAAACAGAATCAGATGCTTCTATAATTCTTAGACTTTTCAACGATAATAGTCCACTGCGAAGCTATTTTAGAGAAAACGATGTATTTATTCTTGATAGAGGTTTTAGGGATGAAATTCTATTCTTGCAGCAATGTGGTTATAAGGCTCACATGCCTGAATCTAAACAAGCTGGTGAAATCCATTTATCAACCATTGCTGCCAACAAGTCCAGATGTGTAACTTTGTGCAGGTGTGTGATTGAAATCGTAAATGGAAGATTTAAACGGAACTTCAAATTATTTCTTCAGGAATATATTAATACTGCATCTACTCGTCTCATACTATACTTTAAAATTGCAGCTGCATTAATAAATCGTTTTCATACGTTGATCCGTATATATAATTAATATATAATTTTCATGCTGTAGAGATATTGGCAATTGCTCAAGCCAAACTAAACACTCCAAATAATTTAGCCTCCTATGTAGAAATGCACAATTTAAATAGAGTGAGAGTGCGATTTGCCAGCATTAATGGTAATCTTCCAGAGCTGGATAATTTTCCTCAACTGACGTTCCAGGATCTAATTCTGTTTAGTCTAGGAATTTATCAAATTAAACAAGCTCGTATTTATTACGGGGATGCTCCCCGTCAGGGCCTCTGGAGAATATAAAATCGAGGTATACCTGCAATCTGTCGATGATTTTGGTGTCAAATAGTTATCTATTGCGAGGTACGATACAATCAAGGCACACAAGAAAAAAACTTATTACACTTATATACTAACTAGTTGACACCAACCCATCAATTGCTAACACCAGGGCTGCTCTTACTGGGTACTGTTGCAACTGTTTGGTAGGCAGATGCAATGTTGGCTGCTGTGCACATGTCATGTCTGTTGTCTGGTTTCTATCTTGGGCACGGCATCGAGATGAGGTTAAACCACCTGCATCTTTTTTAGGTGATATATTACTTTCAAGTAATGATATTGAAAATGATGAATGATGATTATTAATCTTAATGCGTATTAATATTGTAATATAAATGATGATTTTTGCTATAGTTGCTCCACTTGTGACAACCAAAGTTTTTTGTGGTATTCTATGGGAAGATGCTGCTGCTCAGCTCCTGATATTTTTATTTTACTCTGTCGACTTTTACGACGCCATACGGGACGGAACGGGATGGTAATTCACGGAAGGCCTCTGTAATATTTTACATTATATATTTAATTTAGGAGCCATATATTCGGCAGTGGACTGTTGTAATGATGATGAATAATGATCACTAAAAATTTTAATTTTTGTTGCTTATTTGAACTATTTCTATTTTACTGTGTGCTTTATTTATCTGTTATGTGTATATTATGTTATATGTGTAATTTATAAATAAACGCCGAGCAGAGTTGAATTTATTGCTCTGGCACCTTTTTTTTATCTCTTTTAATTGACAATATCCTTCTGATTTCTAATAATATCATAAACGGGCGAGACATTATATTTTAATGATGTATGGGATTTATACTTGCTAATAGATGAATACTTTAATGAACAAAGGGCCCGCACTGCACCTGTCTGCTGTGTTATTTTTAAAAGAGGACTCATAAAACACTGACGATTTTTACCATAATAAATGCTGTAATTATACATGATGTTTGGGATTTATACATATCAATATCATATCATAAATAGACATGTTACCATCAAGTTATTTTGAAAAAATCTTTTGATATGAAAACACGAAAAATGTTTCTACCTATGTCCGTTATGAAACCATCCAAGCGATTTTGATGAAATGTTTATGTGTGTTTGAATAAGTCTCTATATGATTCATATTCACATATGGACTCAGTAGGTGGCGCTGTTGTCGAAATCCAGAAATCACCTGTGCGAAGTCGGGGCGGATCGCTAATAATAAATACAATTAAACTATACCTGTGTGTTTGTTATCCTGGCACAAACAGTTCAAAACATCTTACTTCCTCACTATTTATCAGTATGTAATAACAGATAAGCATGATATTACCAAGTCGTTTTGGTATTTTAGAACCCAGTCATTTTAAAATATATAATTAGGTATTTAATAATCAACCAAAGCATATTAAAAAAGTCTTGACACCGGGCCTGTGTGTCTGTCTGCATTAATAGATCAGAATTATATGTCTGAATTATAGACTACGTTGGAAATGATGATTTACTATCTATAAATACGGTTGCATTATAACTTGTTTTTTACACAGTCAGTTTAAAACATCTTTCTTACTACATAACGTGTGTTGGTAATATTATAAATACAAATGAACATATTATACCTTAGTCATCTTGAATTTAATCATATTATTTTAATGGTATTTGGAAAGTACACTCACAATCATTATATGTAAAAAATAGTATACATACCACTTTTGTACACAGACAGGCACTATATTTTGCCGTAGCTACTAAAAAGATTTTCCATGGATTTTGAAGTACCTGTAAATGCTGAATGTACCTACAACTTGGTTTTATATGAAATATTATTCAACAGTGCACTATTTTAACTTAAAATATACCGGTAAAAACTACTATAAATAGCTTTTAGTATATTTCTAGGTTATTTTAAAATTCATATTTTAATTGTTAATTTCTCAGTTTTCCGTTTAGATGTGCTAAAACTAATATTACTCTTGTAATCTATAGATTATAAGGAATAAATCGAAATGTATTTCATTGTGGGACGCGAAAATTTGTGGTGGGTCCATTCTCCATACAAAAATTGATTGTCTCCTTTTACCAATGCACATCGCCACAAACTCACGTTACATGGTACCATCCACATCATCAGGATACTTGGCGGTCCAGTAAAATGAGATTTACTGAGAGTTTCCTTTCTTGCACTAATTTTTTGTGAAATTCTTTACCACCGACGAATTTTTCGGATTGATACAATTAAGCGATTTTTAAGAAACATGTTTACACCTTTTTTAAAAGGCCGGCAACGTATCTATAATTCCTATGGTTCTGTAGTTGTTTATGGGCGGTGCTCAATTTTTACCATCCGGTGAGGCGCTAACCCCTCTTCTGTTAAAAATGTTGTAGATCCTTTCCCGATGGCATATTTATGCCTAACTGCAACTAGAGCGAACGTTGGAAATTCGTATATTACAATAAATTATCACTGCATGTATCTATTACGGTGTAGTTATGATAAAAAAGTGGATTTATATATCATTATATTATAAGTGTTTCATTTGTATATCATTAGTCATGGGTCAGTAGTGCAGTAGTTAATCATTTGAGTTCGGGTCAGGACTTGATTCGAGGCAAACTATTTTGATAGCGCGTGAAGATATTTATGATTTATGTTAGTTAAACACGTATCGAGCCGCAGTAGCTCTAAGGCTAAGCGCTTGCTGTAAGATATCACATTACGCGAGAAAACCGAGTTGATCTCCGTCGGCGCGAATTAAATTGTTAATAGTATTTCGAAGACATTTTTGAATTTCACCAACACGCATTGAGGCAGCGCGTCAGACATTACCTTACTTGATTGCTTGATTTCTTGCCTTGTCGCTACTACACAGCACCAACAAATGGCCAAAGTTTTGAAATAGTTTATATAGGCATCCCTGTTTGGCCGTCCCGCGCGCAATATTATTGAACAATTTTTTTTTTGATATTTATTTTTAAAATGAATTATACTCTTTTATTGAATAACAAAAGCCATAATTCCTTTGTGTACTTATTGTAGAATATATAGACAAAATTTAATTTAAATTGCTGTAATCACATTCAAATGAAACTGCTTTTTCCCTTAATGGACGTGCCTAAAATTGTAGATCTTGAGGAAAATTTGCGATCTTTTTGTATCAAGCCAAAATGTGAATCGCGTATTGCTTATCGTAATTCACTAAGAAAAATTTCTAACATTCATAATGATAGAAAAAAGGTGAATTCGTAGTTTTTAATGACAAAAAATTGATTTAAAAAAAATCTGCTTTTGCCCATTTCAACTTCATAGTTATAGTAGAGACAAGTCGCCACAACGGCTTCAGGTTGTGCCTCGTAGCGTCTCGCTGTGTCCCGCTGCGTCACTCGTGTTTTCAAATTATCCTAATAAAATGTGAAAATTTTTGTGTAGTAAATAGAGTTATGTCTTGAATCACTATCCACGCCACATCGGCGCAAGTCTTTTGTCGGTGTGAACCAATCCTGCGATAGAATAGCCCCATAGAACTTCTATAATGACTGCAAAACAACTACATAGTGGGAAGTTGGGTAGGTGGGGAGTAACGAGATGCACTTGCATCTCTGCAAGTACTATTTACGACAGTATGTTTAACTTGACATGTCACGACATACATTTTCAATATTATACTCATTGATAAGTTTCTTCATTTATCCACTTACTCACATGTATTCACTTGTGTTGGTAGCGTTCTCGTAAGAGAATTAACTATACTGTTTTTTCCCGTTGCAAGCGTCTTAGAAAACCCTAGAAGGCATCATGATAAGCTCTCACTGCTTCAGATAGATGACAATATAACTATTCCATTCTCCCCTGACGTAACATAATATATAGCTAGATGTTTTGTACTGCGATTGTTAATCCGCCTGCCAAGTGTGGCTATTAGGTAATGTATGTAGGTAAATAACTCCAGTTTTAAAGGTAAAAAACTCCATATCTAACATTGAACCTTTGCGGGCTGACGAAAAAGATATTTCTTCAAGTGAAATTTTCATTTAAAATCAGTGCATCTTGCTAACTACCAAGATTAGTCTGGAAACTGACTATTAGCTCGATCGAAATTGATATCTTTACCAGCTTCTGGAGGGAAAAGTAGGAAGAAGCATCACTTTTGCTAGTTAATGTGGCTTTATGTGTACCAAAACTTCAAATAGCGTGGTGAGTATAGGACAATCTTTCAAGAAATATGGAAGATCGCATAACTTGAAAAAGGCATAATATATAGTGAGCATTAGATTCAAAATCCTTATTTAAAAGAGGAATAAAAAATACCACCAATTTTTATTCTAATTGTTGGATTTAAAATATAAATTTATAAAAAAGTCAATTCTTTGACTGTTACACCTTAAACAAAAAAAGCTAGTAATTTGGTATCTTATCGAAGTGGTACGTCAGGTGGGTAGTTACTTGAATTTTTCGACATCTATATTCGCTTTTAGACCGATTAGGATGTACCGAACATAGGTTTACCGTTAACTCTAGTCTGCGGAACCCTTACGATGAATTCCTTGCACTATATAATTTTTTGTCCAAATACCTACACTAATCCGTCAACCATGATTTCATGTATATGTTTACTGTGGCAAAAATAATAATTCATTCATAATTTAGAGGCGACATTTTTACTGACCATAAGAAACACAGCAGCACTATGCTGCTATTTCATGCCTGTATTCTTAGCGAGTGCGGTCCTCCCCGGTCGAGCTAACTCAAGTCCATTCGTGCTGCATCCGTTCATGGGTGTATCATTTGAGAAATCCCTAATTTATATTTATTAAATTATTTATATGATTCACACGAAAATATTTCTCTATTTTTCATAAAATCACCAAAAGAAAATTCTTCGGCTGTATCACAAATTACCATCAGGTGCGATAATGGTCAAGCACTAGCTTATTAAAGAAAATAAAAGTTACCTAATGTGTCCGTCAAGGATACGGTAAATCAAGACTTGAAATTGCAAATTAACAGTAAATTTAGTAGCCAGCAGGAATCGAGCTTCGGATTACTCGTATATAATTATTTAGAAAACATTTATTACCTTCGCTGATATCTTGATATCATTAATAATGATTGATAGGCAATTAGGGTTCCGCTAGTAAGCTGCACTCAATTTTCGTCTTAAGTTGTCGTATATCGGATCGCTTTGATTAATTTTCTCACGTTATGCTATTAAAGGAAGCCTGGAGATCATATTAAGATAAACAAAATATGAATAGTGTTACAAAATAACAATAGTTAATAATAATCACCATCATCATCATCGTGACAAGTCCACTACTGAACATAGGCTTTCCCTAAGAAATGCCACAAAGTACGGTTTTGAGCCACCTGCATTCATGGCCTTCTTGCATATATAAGTCGTCACTCCATCTATTGTGGGACGTCCTACACTTCGCATACCGGTACGAGGCTGCCACCCGAGAACCTTTCTTCTCATCATCCTCATCATCATCATCATCATTACAGCCCTTCACAAGTCCACTGCTGAACATAGGCCTCCCCCAAGTAACGCCTCAAAGCACGGTCCTGAGCCACCTACATCCATCGACTTCCTGCATGTCTTACCAGATCGTCACTTCATCTTGTGGGGGGTCGCCCTACACTACGCCTACCTGTACGAGGCTGCCACTTGAGAACCTTTCTTCCCCATCGGTTATCGATTCTTCGAGCTATATGGCCGGCCCATTGCCTCTTCAGCTTACTAATCCGTTGGGCTATGTCAGTCACTCTGGTTCTACTGCGGATATGCTCATTTTTGAGTTTATCACGCAGAGAAACTCCGAGCGTAGCCCTCTCCATAGCTCGCTGAGCGACCTTGAGCGTTCTCATACGGCCAGCGGTAAAGGACCACGTATCAGCTCCGTACGTCATCACTGGCAACACGCAATGGTTGTACAATCTACTTTTCAGGTTTCGAGGTATACCTGATGAGAATATGTGTCGTAATTTTTCGAACGCTGCCCAGCCGAGTTGAATCCATCGATTGACCTCTCGGTCGAAGTTGAACTTACCTAGTCGGACTATTTGTCCCAGGTAAACGTACTCGTCAACAATTTTGAGCATAGTGCTCCCAACAACTACTGGCACAGGTGTGATATGGACATTAAATACGATCTTTGTTTTATCCATGTTCATCTTAAGACCTATCCATCGCGAGACACTATTGAGGTCATTAAACATAATACTGCTTACGTCCTCCAACGATTCTGCCATAAGGACTATATCGTCCTCAAATTAAAGGAGAGTGATGCACCCGCCATTGATGTTAATACCGTAACCTTTCCAGTCCAGTAGCTTGAAAAGTTTTGGGGATATAATGTTACTCTGTCCTACACCTCTCTGCAGTTAGATAGGTTTTTACGGTGGTTCGGTACTCGGATAGCCATCGTAGCCTTAATGAGAAAACATTTCTGCACTTCGATATACCGACAGTCCAATTGGCACCGCTAAAGGGACTGTAGCATTGCCCAAATTTCGACGGAATCTAAGGCATATTCATAGTCCACATACGTCAGAAAAGTGGCAGATTGTCTTCTGTAAAATCTGCCGTAGGGTATGTGTGTGATCTAAAGTACTGAAGCTTTTTCGGAAACTGTCTTGTTCGGGAGGCTGGAAGTCGTCGAGCCTCCGTGCGAGACTACTTGTAATGACTCGAAAAAAGTACGTAGATGCGGCTCGGAAAGGCAATCTGTGTGTAGTTCTTGAAGAACATGACCACCGCACTTCTGCTCCATGTGTGTGCAGCCATGGAGGACGAAATTAAAGAGCCTTTGAAGGACTTTAAGTACCGGTGTTCCACCCGCTTTCAGAAGCTCCGCTGTAATTCCATCCTCAACTAGGACCTTGCCGTTTTTAATTTGCTGAAGAGCTACTCTAATCTCGCTCAGACGGACGTCCGGTGATTCATCGGAATAGTTTTGGATAAGACTTGCTCTTAGATCGTTACACAAAATTGCATCTGGCTCCAACGATTATGTATACAGCTGCCCATAGAACCTCTCAATCTCACTCAAAATCTCAGGTGTCCCGGAAACGTTGCTAACACACTCAGTTTTCAGCTTCGAAAGTTGACTCTTTCTGACAGACATATCTCTGGTAAAGAGCCTTTCTTCCCCCCGGACTGCTGCGTAGTGCGCACGTATTCCACAGTTCAGTGTTAAACAAAATTAACTAAATTAAATAAAGTACTTATATTAAATAAAGTACTTATATTAAATACCTCACGCAAAAATAGGAGTGCATAGAAACACAGGAATAAAAGGATTTTAATTTCCGTTTTTTTATTCTTTGCTTATTGCCCGTCTTTTGTTTATATTTGAGATAATTTTTAAATATCTTAGCACTATGTTAATAACTCATATCATTAATTTGTCAAATATAATAAGCAATGGTGTGTGTAATATGTTTTCAAAATAGGAACCAGTTATTGGCATTAAGATTTATGTAAGAACTTTTTTTTAATATTTATAATGTGCTGTTGAAAGATAATGCAGAAAAAATATGAAGTACATAGCGCATCTCCGATAAGTTACGGTTACAACTCGAAAAAGACGAATCTTTAGTTAAATATACAGAAATACTTAAAATTTTCTTCAAAATTTTTACATATGTAACTCTAAAACTTGCCGCTAGATGGAGTTGTAAGGCTACATGTGTTACGCAGCCCTAATCTAGGTAATCTGCAGCGTTGCATCAGTTTACGAGAATCACGAGGCCCCGCGTCAGCATAACGTGTGTACTGTGTTATATTACCTGGTTCTGATATTTTACCGTGTGAATTCATTCTAGATTCAAACTTCGAATTAGAGTCAACTCTTTTAGTTGTAATAATTAATTGTAATAATTATTGTAAATTAAATATATTTTAAATAAAGATTGCTTTTTTTGCAACCTCGGGCTGGAGCCCACATAATTGGCGCAGTCGGTAGGATCTTCTAAAGTAGAGTCAGTGAATCAAGAGTGACTAAGAAGATACAGAACCTACGGGAGCACCAGTCCAGAGGCGAATCCAGGCATTGATTCCGCAATAAGAAGTAATGCTGTAAGTGCTTGAATCTTTCAATCCTTACCCTTCCTAGTTCCATTGTTAAAATTTTACTCTATCCTAATTTTATATACATATTTTATTGCATTTTATTTCGTTTTAACTGTGTTAGTTTAAAGCTTCCAAAATTTTCCATCCAAGGGGAACACAGAACGTTAGGCTAGATAGCAGTAGGACTTCTAAGCTTAGCATTATAGACGAAAATAGAGGTTTAGAAACCGACAGTATGGCTCAATCAAACGAGATTGATTTAATTTATAAGTCACTTAGAGTTCTGCCTGAATTTGACGGTAACCCTTACATCCTTACGCACTTTATTAATCTGTGCGACCAACTGGTAATAGCTCATGTAAAAAATGGCTACGAATATGGAGAAAGCCCGGATACGAATTAGTCAATTTATCTCTTATAAACGTAATCTTGAATAAAATTACCGGGCCTGTGGCTAGGCTAATAAATTCAAACGGAATACCTGAAATCAAAAGCGCTCTTATAAATAACTTCGCCGACCATCGTGACGAAACTGCATTATACAGCGACTTATCATTACAAACCCAACGGTCCAGTACCCCGCAAGAATTTTACGAGCGAGTCCAAAGCTTATTTAGTACAATAATGACGTATGATACCCTACATGAAACGATCGATACGATCATCGAAGCTAAACGCGCACTCTATAAAAAACTGACCTTACAAGCTTATTTACGCGGACTTAAAGACCCTCTAGGGTCTAGAACAAGATGTAAGCGACCCGAAACTATGGAGAAAGCACTTGAATTCGTGCAAGAGGAGTTAAACACCCTCTATCTCCAACAACGAAATGAAGGCGGTCAGAATAGGAAAGAATGGACTCCACCTACTCCTAGCTCTAATTTACCGTTAAATAATTTCATTCCAAAACCTACCGCGTTTAACATGCCGTCACTATCTAGACCGCAGGTTAATAATACATTGAACTCATTTAGACAACCACCTATGCAACAGCACGCTGCAGAGGGTTGGAGACCTAGTCCACCGCCCCAGACACATGCACCACATGGTCCCACGCGTACGCAACAAATGATGCGTGTTCCACCACTAAATTATAACCTACACAGTAATGTGTTTAAGCTCCCTAACAGACCTCAGCAACCACAGGGTTTCAATTTAAATAATAACTTGCGTCCTTCTCCTATGAGCGGTGTCACCCCATTTGTTTCATAACCCTTACCACCGACAGGACATGACTGGAGACGATTTGACAACCCACCGCCGAGTAATCACTTTAAAATTCGTGAGGTAAGCCTTAACGAGAAGGGTTTTGACTACGACTATAGCACCGACGCGTACTATGAATATGACTATCCTGACTATAATTATAATCAAGAGTACCATACTTACGAACCATTACCTAATTATAGCTACGAGCAATCGTATAACCACGCGGAAACTCCCGTCGTAGAGGAAGTAGATTCTAGTTTTACTCCGGCTAATGATGAGGATTTTCAGAAGTATCCCAAATCCGAAAAACCAAAATAGAAGTAAATTTCCACATACAAAGGCAACTCGGGTACATTCAGACAAGTAATCCCCCATTGAAATTCTTAAAAGACACCGGTGCTAATCAATCATATAGTCCCGAAGCCGTTAGAAAATATTTTAGCCACATCCCACTGAATTATGACCCATTCGAGGTCACTAGTATTCATGCGATAAGTAAGAACGATTATTCCATAACTCTACCATGCCCTTTAGAGCTTAATGAGCACGATAATATAACTTTGTTCATTCATAAATTCCATAATTACTTCGATGGACTGATAGGTTTTGATTTACTTGGCGCATGGGGTTCTAATATTGATCTAAGGAATAAACTACTTATTACTCGTAACGCAAAAATTCCCATCGAAATGTATGACTCACGTAACGCAAATTTATATGAAGAAATTATACCCGCGCGCTCATCAAAGTTAGTTAGGTTGCCCATAAATTTAAAGGACGGTGACGTAGTAGTTGAAAATCAAAAAATTTGCAACTGCATAATTTCTGATTGTTTAACAAAAGTAACTAATAATCGTGATTGGGTCGAAATTACTAACAACAGCTCAAATGACGTAATTTTTTCAATGGACTGTCTGGTAGAAGCCGAAATATTTAAAGTCGAGTGCCCGTTTACCGAAACGTTATCGGATCGCGCTAAAAATGTTTTATCCCGTCTTCGCACAGATCATCTCAATCCCGAAGAGCTAGCAAACCTACAACGTCTATGCGTCTCATATGCCGACGTGTTTTACCTTGATGGTGAACCCTTAACATTCACCAACAAAATTAAACATAGGATTGGAACACACGACGAAATTCCCGTACATACTAAGAGTTACAGATACCCGTATGTCCACCGACAGGAAGTACGGGACCAAATTAATAAGATGCTCGAGCAAAATATAATTAGACCATCTGATTCTGCCTGAAGCTCTTCTATTTGGATTGTACCCAAAAAGGCGGACGCTTCCAGCAAAATAGAATGGCGTCTTGTTGTAGACTTCAGGAAGGTGAACGAAAAGACTATCGATGACAAATATCCTATTCCTAATATAACCGATGTGCTAGATAAACTGGGCAAGTGTCAGTACTTTACCACGCTCGATTTAGCTATTGGATTTTATCAGGTGGAGATGGACTCCGCAGACATTCACAAAACTGCTTTTAATGTAGAGAATGGGCATTACGAATTTCTTACGATGCCAATGGGTTTGAAAAATCAAATCATCAACCTTTCAGAGGGTGATGGACAACGTATTCAAGAACCTGCAGAACGAAATATGTTTAGTGTATCTCGATGACATAATTGTGTTCAGTACATCCTTACAAGAACACATGACTAATCTTGAAAAGGTATTCAAAAGGTTGCGGGAATCCAACTTCAAAATTCAGATGGATAAATCGGAGTTTTTGAAGCTAGAAACCGAGTTCCTAGGCCATGTTATTTGCAAAGACGGGGTTAAACCCAACCCAGACAAAATTAAAACCATCGAGAAATACCCACTACCAAAAACTACAACCGAAATTAAGCGTTTTCTAGGACTATTAGGATACTATAGAAAATTTATAGCGGACTTCGCACGTCTCACGAAACCACTCACTCATTGTCTTAAAAAGGGATCAAAGATAACATTAGATCAAAATTATATTAACTGCTTTGAACGTTGTAAAACTCTTTTAACAAAGGATCCAATCCTACAGTATCCAGACTTCAGTAGAAATTTTATTTTGACAACCGAAGCTTCAAAAGTGGCGATTGACGCAGTTTTATCACAAGGGACAATCGGTTCAGACAAACCCATTGCATACTTTTCACGTACACTTAACTCCAGCGAAATTAACTATAGCACGATAGAAAAGAAACTTTTAGCTATCGTATGGGCGACTAAGTATTTCCGTCCATATTTATTCGACCGTAAATTCAAAATTATTACAGACCATAAACTCTAACAATGGATCATGAACTTAAAATAGCCCAATTCGCGTCTAACCAGATGGCGTCTTAAGTTGAGCGAGTATGATTTTAGTGTCGTATATAAGCAAGGCAAGTGTAACACGAATGCCGACGCATTATCGCGCAACGAGCTTCACAATGACGAGCTAAGGCCCATAATAGACGAATTATTTTCATTTTACCTAATCCCTCCGAAGGGGTACGCACATTAGATGACGCTAGGACTATAACGGCTACCGAAGTCCCAGACGATTCCAGAACCATCACCGTTCATACAGATAAAGAAAACCTCATCCTCGAAGTTCCGATCTCTGACGAACCGCTAAATAAATTTACTAAGCAGATAATTTTGAATATAGTAGGGAACATAAAAGCTAGACCAGTTGTCACTAAGCCATTCGATACACACACTCGCATTACTATTCAAATAGCGCAATCGAACATAGAGGAAGATGTCGTTAACGCTATTAAAGAATACGTCCATCCAAAAATTAGGACAGGATTACTTATCAATCCAACATCTGCTATGTACACTGTCATACCAATTATACAAAAGAATTTTTAAAAGTTCATCTCTTAACCTTTTTCTAACAAAAAGTGAATTGGAAAACGTTAGGGAATATCTAAGACAGCAAGAAATCATTCATAAATATCACGATGGAAAAACGAACCATCGAGGCATTAACGAGTTTTTCGCGGCTTTATTCCGTAAATATTACTGGCTAAAAATGAGAGAGCATATTACTAAATTTATTAATGACTGTACAGTATGCGGACAAGCTAAGTACGACCGCCATCCTGTTAAACAGAAATTCCAAATTGTACCACCAGCTTCTAAGCCCTTTGAATTAGTTCATGTAGATTTACTAACCATTCAAGGGGAAAAATATTTACCAATAGTAGATTCTTTTTCTAAATATGCTCAAGCTTACTACCTACGATACGGCACTGCTGTCAGTCCAGTACAAGCTTTGCTAATTTTCTGCACACATCATGGCATTCCGATTACAATAGTTTCCGATAGTGGGCCTGAGTTTACAAACCAACTTATTGCAGAATTCGTTAAACTTCATAAAATTCAGCACCATAGAGTAGCCCCACATGCTCCTAATGAAAATGGTATTGTTGAACGATTCCACGCCACCATATTAAAACATCCCCCGTATTTTAAAGATAAATCAAAAGAATGAATCTGCTATTAACCTTATGCCTTATAAACTTACAATCATAGTATACACAGCTTCACAAAATGTAAACCGATAGAAGTATTCACAGGACATTTTGACCCTCGCGATCCATTTGACATAGATCTGTCCGCCCATTTACTTCAACAGTAACCACAAAGACAGAATGACTGAGACCTATAAAACTATTCACGACCTATGTAACGACATGCGTAAAGACTTGACTAATATTCGCAATAAAAACCGCAAACCGGAAGCTGATTATTCCCCGGAACAACAAATATTTATAAAGAATCAATTCGCATCGCGTCAGAAATTAGTTCCTCGATACACACATGACACAGTAATGGCAAATCTCCCAATTCACATCTATACAAAGAAAAAACGAGGTCCCATATCAAAAACCCGATTAAAGAGAATACCTAAAACGAAACAATTCTTACAGGACTCTCCTGGTACTTCATCTCCTTCTGGGACCAGCTCTAATGCAGGAGATAAGACTTGAAAGTCTTAGTAATGGACCTGGTATATTACCCTTCAAACTAGGCCCCACTCGAATCCTATCCCACTACCACGCATTTCTAAAATATGTAGATCTTCAAGAATTAGGAGACAAAGTAAATTTTGTTAAAACACAGTTAATTAGTATTACCCCTAACCTTAACAATATAACTAATTCTTTATTTCAGCCTCATATTGATTAACTTAAAAATAAGCTTGAAAGCGTCACCATACAGTTGCAAAGCTTTAAAACGAACCGTGAGAAAAGAGGACTTGTAGATTGTCTCGGTTCTATTATAAAAAGTATAACTGGTAAACTTGATTATACAGATGCAGATCATTTTAATCGCGCAATAAAATCCATCCGCGAAGACGAAAATAAAATGGTCACGGAATTTAATAACCACGTAAGCTTAACTAAACATTTGACAAATCAATACTCCGAAATAATAGATAATTATATCATTGTGGATAATCAAAATAAATTGGAAATATTAATAGGTAAAATAAATCAATCCGATGCTACGAGTACTAGAGACTACGATTTAATTAAATATGCCCATTTTGCACAAGTACTAATGATCCTTAGTGATAACGTTGATTCCATCTCACAGGAATTAATTAAATTACAGAATAACTTAGCATTTATAAGAGCTAACACTATGCACCACTCTATAGTCAATTTAGAATCTATCCGAATAATGATTAACCGTGCAACCGAACTTTATGGAGGTAAAAAGGTAGGAGATTTAGATATTAGTGAATATTATGACATTATTAGATTAGGTTCATATTATGTAGGAAATGAAATAGTTATAGTATTTAAGTTCCCGATTCTATTACCCCATATATATAATATGTATAAGAGCGGAGTCTGAGAAGTCAAACATTTCCTGATTGCATCCATCATCTCATCACAAAACAAAAGACGAATACAGTATGTAACCCGCTCACAGTCACCCTAGATAAACCGGCGGACGAAAAGCATTACACCATCACATTCCCTACACCAACGAATGTACATCTATCGTGTGGCCAAGATCTTTACAAAATACTTCAAGGTAGTTATCTCGTTGTTGTACCTCTGAAATAATACATAGAAATACCTCTATTCTCGATCTCAAATACTAAAGACCGATTGAAGGGACAAGCCTTAAAAATAATGGACATACCTGAGGAAAACACCAGCATCCCATCCTATTTCGGCATATAAACTAAATTCAATAAACCTTCAACACCTTCATGCAACGAACACCAAAATATCCCAGCAATCGCTAGTAAATCTAAGCAGGAACGATGACTACAGTCTATACCATACCACAATATCATTTACGCAATAATAATAACTGCAGGTGCACTGATTCTATGTATACTATATAGAAAGTACAAGTGAAAGTACAACTGAAAGTACGCAGAGAAATACAGAAGAAGACCATCCTGAATAATTAAGGATATACGCAGTTCCAAGCGCTGAGAAGGTTAATCCCGATCAACTACCAGCTCAATTTACGACCAAGGTCTTCCATAGTCGCTGTTCTTCGGGGGAGGTGTTACGCAGCCCTAATCTGGGCAATCTGCAGCGTTGCATCAGTTTACGAGAATCACGTGCACCGCGTCAGCATAACGTGTGTACTGTGTTATATTACCTGGTTCTGATATTTTACCGTGTGAATTTATTCTATATTCAAACTTCGAATTAGAGTCACCTCCTTTAGTTGTAATAATTTATTGTAATAATTATTGTAAAGTAAATATATTTTAAATAAAGATTGCTTTTTTTGCAACCTCTGACTGGAACCCACATAATTCATGTCTAGCATTTCCACTGCAGAATGAACTCTATTATTGTTATATTTAGTTTTATTAACGGTGGACGTGCGTTTGATGAGACAAGAAGTGTTACAAATTAAAGTATAACAGTGTTTTAGACGGGTTAAAAGTAGTCTTCACTTATTTTTTTGTTTTTTAATTAAGATTTTATTTAAGGCCGTAAAATAACATATGAGCCTCCCTCGTTGTAGGAAAGATTTACCACGCTTTGCAATTATGACGCTGTCCGATTTATGACTGACGTAAACGATATGGTATAGCGTCTTCTATCAGAAAACAAAAGAGTTTTTTGATAATTCATAGTTTTCTCGCTTATTACTACATACCCCAAAAAATCAACTTGCCGTTTGAATAGTGAACATTTCTTCGGACTCAACTTGAGGTTGGCACTCTGAATCTTCATGAGCACGCGTTCCAGGTTTTGAAGGTGTTCCTCAAACGTACGGCTTACGATGATGATGTCATTCAAGTAGATCAGACAGGCTTCGCCAATTAGCCCGGTAAGTACAAGTTCCATCAGCCCTTAAAACGTTGCTGGAGTATTGCACAATCCGAAAACGGCATTACTTTAGATTTCCACAGACCCTTTCCCATCGGTAACGCAGTTTTCTCCTTGTCCTTAGGGTTAATTTCAACTTGCTAGTAGCCACTTTTTTAGATCCAGCGTGCTATACCACTTTACTCCTGTAAGCATGTCCAGCTTGTCATCAATTCTTGGCAAGGGATAGCTGTCCTTCTTTGTAACGTCGTTCAGACGGGGGTAGTCAACAAAAAACCGCATGCTGCTGTCCTTCTTCTTTACCAGCACCACGGGTGAACACCATGGACTAAATGAAGGTTCAATAACATCATCCTTCACCATTCCCTCAATCATGGATTCCACTTACTTTTCACGTGCTACCGGAAATCTTCTTGGCCGCTGACGGATAGGCAATTCTTCTCCTGTGTTTATTTTGTGTTGAACTAAGCCAGTCTTTCCTATGTCAGCATCGTTAGATGAGAATACATCGGCATACTTGAGTAACAACTTCTTCGCCTTGACCAATTCGTTCGTAGAGAGAACGCTGCGACAGTCTTCTAAAAGTGTGGTCACTCTCGTTTCTGATCCTTGCTGGGGGTCCCACGCGATAGATATTGGCACCAACGTAACCAATCCACATCCTCACAAGTATCAACCAGTGTGCCTTTTTCTATAATCTGTTCCTGGTCATGGGGGGGGGCTTTTTTCAAAGGTTCAGCACACGTACTCCTGAGATGTCAGTGGTTCTGACCAAGATTCGAGCTACTTTCCATGGAAGGTCATTGTTTACCCTTTCCACAAGTACACAACGGTGAGCTTGCCCAGGGTTCCGAGGAAGGCTAACAGGCACAATCGTTTCCGATCTCGGCGGAAGTACAATCTTCTTAATGCTGTACACGTTCTCTGGTAACGCACCTTCCATAAAAAGTTCCTCCTGTCCACATTTCAAAACACCTTGCTTAACCTCGATCTCACAACTATTATTCTTCATAAAGTCTAGGTCCAGGATGCAGTCGTCCATTATATCAGCCACGATGATACTATGCAGGTAGATCATGTTGCCTAGCTTCAACTCCATCTCCTTCTCTCCACGGACGGATATACGCTGACCAGTGGCTGTTACCAAATTAATGCGTTCTTGGTTGTATGCGGAGTCCCCAAGGAACTGACTTATAAGTTGGGAACTAACAACCGTAAGAGAGGCTCCAGTGCCTATGGTCAGTTTACAGTACCATTCCATTGATCTCGCCCTTGATGATTATGCTGTTCCCATCATGGGTTTTTGAGATCGAGATCCTTGGGGTTCTTTTAATATCAGCCCGCACCCGCCAGTTTCCCCGTTGCTGCTGGGCGGTGTTGGTAGCCGCACTAGCCTCTTGAGATCGATCACCATCCTTTTCTACAATTCGCTTAGTGCAGCTGGATCGAAGACGGCCCCTTTCCCCACAACCATAGCACCTAGGGCTGTATGCTTTATTGCGGTCGCGAACTGTAGCTGCTGCAACCTCCCTAACACGATGGGAACGATGACCCTGCCGCACGGCTTCCACCTCCAGTGCATGGGCCAAGGCGTCCTTAAGCGTCTCGTGGTGCCCGAGCCTCACAGCAGCTCTGAATTCAAGGTCGCGGATGCCGTCGATTAATGTCTGCACATTTAAATTTTGGTCCAAAATTAAAATTATTCTGTTTTCTTGCTTCCTAGAAAATGTCAATCTTGAACTTTCGACCAACAGCGCCATCTAGTATTGAACAGAAGAATTAAGCTTTCCATAAGCTTAATGCATTTAACTTTCACTCTATACTTTTATGATAAACTTTATATCGTAAGTAGGATGACGAATTTCATTAAACTTTTTACATAAAAACAAAAGCATCAACGCTAAGCGCATTATGATCTTTCACAAACGTCAAAACCCTCTTACTATTTAAAAACCAAATTTGGGCAACAACGGGGACTTTATCCCACGTGAGCAAGAAAAGAAGAGCAATACAAGGTTTATCCCATAAAAATTTAATGTGGTCAATAACGGCCTTTATCCCATAAAAATTAAATGTGGGCAATAATGGGGACTTTATCTCATGTGAGCGGTAACAAAATTGATCCCATAAAAATTAAATGTGGAAAAAAAAACAGGAACTATACCCATTAACATATACCCATTTATGATGTAGGAAGGTAGTTAAATAGAATTAATTTACAATCACAAAACACACGGATCTACTTTAATAGCTGATAATAATAATTAATTCGTTTCCAAGAATTAATTAGCCGAATAGTCTAGGATGAGCTAGTAGCGCGATACAACAAGTAAACCGTGCCACGCACCGTACCTGTACCACTTTATACGTGGTAGAGCCATGCTGCAGTTATATTAGTAGTTTAGTTGTAGCACGAATGGGTCGGCTCGACCGGGGTAGCACCGCGCTCTCGCAGAATACCAGCGTGAAATAGTAGCTTAATCCTGCTGTATTTCGTATCGTGAGTGTAGAGAACCGGAGATCCTTTTTACTGGAAACGAGGCATTCCATCTTAGTCCTCACGGGTGACAACGCATCTGCATTTTGTTTTGTAACTGAGGATACATGTAGATGTCTATGGGCGGCAGCAAGCACTTACCATCAGGTGGACTGTGTGCTCGTTTGTCACCCTATCCTATAAAAAATGCGCAGGTGTGCGGTGCACGTGTTGTTTACAATAATTCCGACTATCCACAGAGGAACTCATATATATATATATATATATATATATATATATATATATATATATATATATATATATATATATACTTGCTTAAAATAGTTCATTTTCTCTACTACATTGATAATAAAGCGAATTTCAGATAGCTTATTTTATTTGTCTAGTAATAATCAATCTACTGATGCATGTGTAGACAAAAAATCACGAAGATCTGGAATTTTTCTTCATACGTGTTTTATCATCCATTTTTAACCGAGTAAAAATCACAATGCATTTTTAAATAAAGTTACAATTACTACGTCATTGAAGACGTAAATCTTCTAATATATAAAAAATTGTGTGTGTGTTCGTATTTTATCCGCTGCCATACCGTTTAAACATCGCGGTAAAATTTATCCAACTTATTGCTTGCACTGACGAGAAAATCATAAACATAGTACAATTAACTTACAGTGGGTGGCGCGTGTATCATACCGACTTATTTATTTGAAATTAACTAAATATTAATGTTAATGTTTTATAGTTTCTAATACAAAAATATAACTGTTGGCGCGACTTCTAACGCCGCCTAGCGACGCACCGGAACACCAAACTTTTAGCTACGAATCAGAGCTCGTCATTGTTAGCAACCAATCACAGCACGTCGTGCAATTAGTTATAAGATCTGTCTGTATTAAATTTTGATTATTACCTGATACACACTGTTAGCAATAAGACGACTTAAATATAACCAACAAACGTTCAATAAATCAATCATTGAAGAGCACCTGCCTCCCGTTCCTGTACATAAAGTGGTCCTATCGAACCGAATAAGGAGTTCAAGCTTGGAATCTCCGAAGATTCGTCGCATCAAAATACGAAGAGGAGATTCACGTATCGAGCGAAGAGCTGCAACGTTAAGGCATCGACAGACAGGAGTGGCAGGTTTGAACTTCCCGTCCGTTTCCCCATCTCATCCTTCGATAGGTGTTGATTTCGTGCTGATATTCCATTTCCAGTGCTCAAGTGGCGGTACCTACCTGCGCAACGGCACCCACCTTGGTTCGCACACATCTACAAATTTGCAACTGTAAGTACTCTTGATTTCCTTAATTCCCAAAATGAGTGAGCCTAAATTATCAAATTTAATTAAGAAAAGAGGAGTTTTAAAAGGTCGATTAACTCTGTTTGAAAATTATGTTAAAAAGTTCACTTTACCCTTGACTGAACAACAGTCATTAGAATTAAATTTACGTGTCGAGAGTACTTCGAGTTTGATAGAGATGTATAGTGAAATACAGACTAAAATTGAAGAAGAGGTAGCGGAAGATCTCGATCTTGTAAAACAGCTGGAAGAGAGAGATCGTTTCGAAAATCAATTTTATTGTGCTGTAGCTTCTGCAAAACTTTTATTGAGAAAGGAAGTAGCTGACAAGTCTAGTGTTTCAACATGTAAGCCGATAGGCATAAAGTTACCCGATATTAAAATACCTTCCTTTGACGGTTCATACGATTACTGGCTAGAGTTTAAAAATTCTTACGTTAGTATGATTCATGATCGCGATGATTTAGGTCCTGTTCAAAAATTTCATTATTTAAAATCGTCATTGTCCGGTACCGCGGCACACGTCATAGGTGCATTAGAATTTACGGCTAACAACTATTCTCACGCATGGGAGCTATTAGAGAATAGATTTAATAATCCGCGACTATTGGTTCATAATCATGTGAAGGCATTATTTAAAATTCCATCGTTAAATAAAGAGTCCGCTTCCCAGATTAGGAACTTAATAGATATTGTTTTGAGAAATTTGCGTGCCCTTAAAACGTTAGGTGAACCAACAGATTCATGGGACACTTTAATCATTTACATGGTCGTTTCCGAATTAGATCAGGCCATTGAACGCGAATGGGAAGATTTTCAAGGTACAGCTAGTTCATTAATTGAATCGAGGTCAGCTTTGAAACTGGATGACTTACTTAAATTTCTTAAGGACCGCGCCGACGTTTTAGAAATGATAAAAGTCAACCATAACAAATCCCACGAGAACAAAGGCGGCGAACAAACGCGCTCTAAGAAACAATATACACATACTCATGTTGCTACGAACGTTACTAACAATAACAATAAGGGTAATACGAAACTAAAACAAAGCCGCGTGTGTGTGATGTGTCATGGTAATCACGCGATTTATTCCTGTTCAAGGTTTCTTAATTCGTCTATCCAAGAAAGGAATAAGATAGTTAAAACGCATCAGCTGTGCATCAATTGTTTACGCGCAACCCACCCACTTAACGAATGCAAGTTTGGGCCATGTAGGTTGTGTGATAAAAGGCACAACAGTTTGCTTCACATTGATGGGCAGGTAGACGGCGCATCACAGGTGAGCGGGTCGAGTGCATCAGCACAGCCGGTCACCGCTAACGTCTCCACTGTCTCGTCATCATTACACGTTACGGCTAACCATTCAGAATCGCAAAACAGTAATCAGGAATATTCGTTATTACCCAACGTTTTGTTGTCCACAGCGTTAGTGGACATAGCAGATTATAATAACAAATATCACACTGTACGCATTCTGCTAGATAATGGTAGTCAACACTGTTTCATAAAGAAATCGTTATGTGAAACATTAAATGCACCGTTAATACAGTCCACTTATCACGTTGCTGGGGTAGGTCAAATAATTTCGCAGTCCACCCACATTTGTAAAATAAAATTACGTTCAAGGTTAAATTCGTTTTGTATGAACATTGATTGTTTAGTGTTGCCGTGCATTACAAATCAATTACCCACATTTAGTGTCGATGTAAATAATATGAGTTTACCTGATAATATTCAACTTGCGGATCCGAACTTTCACTCACCGTCAGACATCGATATACTGATAGGCGCGGATAAGTTCTGGAAATTATTGTGTGATGGCAAAATTAAGTTGAATAAAGGACCTTATTTACAAAATACAAAATTGGGTTGGATAATGTCGGGACCTTTACGTAATAACCCACTTCCCGTTAAGAGTGTGCAATGTAATTTCTCCCAAACAATTGACACACAGTTGAAATTATTTTGGGAACTCGAAGAGATAAACAATAACGTTAATAAAAACATCCTTAGTGCTGACGAACGTGCGTGCGAAGACATTTTTGTCAAAACGACAAAACGTATGGAAGATGGTAGGTTTTCCGTACGCATTCCTTTAAAGGAATCAGCTGATGTGCTCGGAAACAGTTACACAACGGCTGAAAAACGTTTGTTGTCGTTAGAACGAAAATTCGCTCGTTCGCCACAATTTTGGGAAAAATACGTAGATTTTATGGGGGAATATGAAAGGCTCGGTCATATGAGTTGCGTTGACACTTATGAGTCACCCCACTATTTTTGCCGCATCATGGCGTTATTAACGAAAATAGCAGTACGACTAAACTGCGCACTGTTTTCGATGCAAGCGCAGCGACGTCGTCCGGTAAGTCGTTGAACGATATTCAACATATTGGTCCACCACTTCAGAATGACATTTTTAGCATTTTATTACGCTTTAGGCAATATAAATACGTGGGTTGTGCGGACGTTGAGAAAATGTTTCGGAATTTTCTTGTACAACCAGATCAACGAGATTTACAATTGATATTATGGCGTAAACTTCCGTCGGACCCAATACGTGTATATCGCCTAAACACCGTGACGTATGGCACTGCGTCTGCGCCATACCTTAGTATGAGATGTTTACGTCAGCTTGCGCTGGAATGTAAGGATCAGCAGGTTGCGAGAGTAATCCGAGAGGATTTTTTCGTTGATGACGTCATCCTAGGTGACAATAATTTAAATAGCTTACTCGATACCTGTGAGAAGTTACGAAATACTTTAAACTCTGCTTGTTTACCGTTGCGTAAGTGGTTGTTTAACGTTGATATCAGTGACCACGACATATCTAAAGACTTGTCATTAGGAGAGCATTCCCAAACTAAGACTTTAGGAGTGGGTTGGTATAATAAAAGTGATGAACTTCATTTTACCACACGAGTAGTTAGACCGAATTTACTAAATAAACGTACAATGTTGTCGATAATCGCACAAATATACGATCCTCTAGGAATTTTAACACCGGCTGTCGTAGTAGCTAAAATATTGATGCAAAAAGTGTGGTTGTGCAAGATAAATTGGGATGATCCCGTTCCCAGTGATGTTGCTTTATCCTGGGAAAAATTTATTGACACACTTCAATATTTGCATAACCTACGTATTCCGCGTCATGTTATGAGCGCACACACTCAGTTTATAGAATTACACGTATTCACGGAGTCTAGTATACGAGACAGAGTGCGTATGGTGCATGCGCATATGTTCGCACCTACTCTGATGACTCATCGGTGACTGTTAGATTATTGTGTGCAAAGAGTAAAGTTGCACCAATTAAACCAGTCAGCATACCCCGATTAGAACTGTGCGGGGCTTTAATAGGCGCACGATTATATAGGAAAATTATCGAGTCATTGCGTGTTAATTTCCACAAAATTTACTTTTGGACAGACTCAACTATTGTCCTTGGATGGCTACGTATGTCACCACATTCGTTAAAAACATTCGTTCAAAATAGAATAGTGGAGATTAATGAAATAACAAGTAATGCGTTATGGTTACATGTAGGAACCAAAAATAACCCAGCGGATCTGGTCTCGCGGGGTCTTAGTCTTGATGTACTCATTGACAGTAATCTGTGGTGGAGCGGACCTGAGTTCTTAAAAAATTCTGAGTCGGCATGGTCACAGCAATCTTCGACTACACACTCCGACTTACCAGAACTAAAATCACAAACGACAACGGTTATGGTTTGTGATGTAACAAAGAATAAAATTATTAATTTTGAAAGGTTTCGTTCTTATCAGCGTATCGTGCGCGCCGGCGCTTACCTGTTGCGATACATACATAACTTACGCACACCAAAGAAAGATCGTACACAGGGGCCGTTATCAGTAGACAAATTGAATGACTCCTTACAGTCGTTAGCGCGTCTTGCTCAACGCGAATCGTTTCCGATGGAATATGATAAGTTAAAACATAACTTACCTTTAAAAACTTCAGGTTCGATTTCTGGGTTAATATATTTCTAGATGAAAGGGATATAATTAGAGTAGGTGGCCGTCTTATTAACTCGCCTGACTTTCATTACGACAAGAAGCACCCGATACTTTTATCAAGTAAACACAACTTCACACAATTGTTGTTTCAACATCAACACAAAGAGCTTCTTCATGCTGGTCCCCAGCTGCTATTGGCCACCGTGCGTGAGAATTGGTGGCCGTTAGGGGGTAGAAACCTAGCTAGAAAGGTTGTCCACCAATGTGTTCGCTGCACTCGAATGAAAGGTAAAACCCTAACACCAATCATGGGCAACCTTCCGTCTGAACGAATAGAACCTGGTTTCCCATTCATTCGATGTGGAGTGGATTATGCGGGTCCCATAAACGTACTGAGTCGCAAAGGAAGGGGAGCTAAATTGGAAAAGGGCTATATTTGCATATTCGTTTGTTTTGTTACCCGGGCCATTCATCTAGAACTTGTCAGTACGTTAGCTGCTCAAGAATTTATATTAGCACTTAAAAGATTTATCTCACGACGAGGTAAACCAGCTCAAATTTTCTCAGATAACGGTAGAACTTTCATTGGAGCCATGAAAGAGATTAACAAAATGTTAGAGCGAAATTCAAAGCAAATAATTGATAGATTATCAACTGACAATATTGAATTTAAATTTATTCCCCCTTATGCTCCTCATTTTGGGGGATTGTGGGAAGCAGGAGTAAAATCATGTAAGTTCCACCTTAAGCGTGTCGTGGGTACCGCTAACTTGACATACGAGGAGTTCAGCACTGTGTTGGCACAGATCGAAGCAGTCCTAAACTCCCGTCCTATAAGTCCTATGTCCTCAGATCCACATGATCTTCGTCCACTAAGCCCAGCTCATTTCCTCATCGGCCGGCCACTCACTGCACCAGCCTGCAGAGACCTCACCGAAGCACGGACTCACAGCTTGAAACGGTTTCAAAGAGTGGAACAAATAAAACAGCACTTCTGGAAACGCTGGTCACAAGAGTATGTTGCTGAACTTCAGACAAGAACGAAGTGGAAGGCGAACAGTGAAGACATAGCATTAAACACGCTTGTCGTTATTAAGGAGGACAATTTACCACCCCTTAAATGGCGTATGGGCAGAGTTACCCATATTTTCCCCGGAAAAGACGGCGTGTCGCGTGTCGCCACCATCCAAACTGCTACGGGTCCTGTACAACGAGCGTTCTCGAAAATCTGCCCTCTGCCTGTATCATCAGCAGAGGACGACAACATGAATGCAGCCTGCGGTATCTCCAATCAAGCGGCAACGTAGATACATCATTGGAAGCTGGAGCTTCCAAGGCGGCCGGCATGTTGGCGCGACTTCTAACGCCGCCTAGCGACGCACCGGAACACCAAACTTTTAGCTACGAATCAGAGCTCGTCATTGTTAGCAACCAATCACAGCACGTCGTGCAATTAGTTATAAGATCTGTCTGTATTAAATTTTGATTATTACCTGATACACACTGTTAGCAATAAGACGACTTAAATATAACCAACAAACGTTCAATAAATCAATCATTGAAGAGCACCTGCTTACTACTAGGAGACACATTCAATCTTACTTGTTTTACGCTTGGTTTATTTGATGATAAATCAAATTCATATACGTCCCGATTTTATAAGCGCTCCAAAATTTCAATTTACATTTCGCGTTCACTCGTGATTTTTATATATTTCATTAATATTATGTCAATTGGATATTAGTACGTGGTTAAAAATTGGAATGAATGTGTTAGGTTTATTTCAAAATCAACAAAATTGGTAGTTTATGAATTGTGATTAGGCTTACTTGAAGCCAAGAGGAGCCTATGTGGCTGGCCTGCTTTGGAAGAGAACCAACACGAGGTGTCTGCTCCAAGCATGGAGTGACTAACTCTAAATTTGGATGCGAGATGATAAAATACTCGTGCATATGTGTACCCCTACTTTTCGTTGCAGAGGTGCTTCACATGGGTAGTAAGTTTTGGAAATACAATGCGCTTCTTTCATGGCCTTTGCTCTACCTACTCTATTGAACAAATTCACTCCTAGGGCCGATATTGCTTGTTTTTCCGAGTGCATATTTTCTAGCCACTATAGCCTCTGGCAAATTCCAGAGATGTAGGAATATTTGTTTTACATGCGTTTTAGGTTTAAAATTAAATGGCCTATCCTGTGGACGGTATATAGAGCACGCCTAACTATCACAGGCGCGCAGAGAAAGTGATATTTAATAGTGATGTTGCACTGGTGCCCTAGAAATCTGTTTATCTATTATATTTACATGAAGTTTATGGTCAGCTCCTATCGTTACATCTGACTTGCCATAAACATAAGAATAATTTATAATACTTATAAGTATGTTTCACGTGCTAACACATGGATCAATAATTTTTGATGTTTGTACTCCACTGGTATATCCGTATAAGAACATCCCTAATTCTTATCTATCTGGAAAAATCGCCGTTGGTCAACGATTCCACAGTGGCGTCATACGAAGAAGAAAACTCCTAATAAAACGTACAGTGGTGGACCGCCGAGCATCCAGATGGTGTGGTATCGTGACTTTTATCACGATGTATGATCGTGAAATTACATAACTCCTCGTGTTCCGTATCTTATGCATTAGAGACCGTTTTAGATCACGTTATTGTTGGTTCCGCTCCCATCATGGATAATATTTCGGCAAGCTCTTATTGTTACACCGCCGCTGTTGAACCTCCCGAATGATTGGCTCGCAATTTTTGGGAAAAGAAGGGACGGAAGGTTTCATCTATACTTCGAGGAAGTTCAGATAATAGATTATGCCAGGAGTTGAAATGCAAGACGTAAGGGTCTATTAGTACGAGAATAGGTAATAAACGTGTAGCAGTTTCATCGCAGCCGAAGGTAACGCCGAATAGGGATAGCCCTGGAGCTAGGTTCAAGAACACCGTAAGGAAGGCCCAAATTTACAAAGTTAGATCACCCCGCGACCCGTCAGGTGACATATTCGGTGTACGCGTCCCGCGACCCGGGACTAGAGTCATTGCCGTTAGCGAAAGAGCGCGCGGTGCGGCGCGGCGCGGCTGCATTTAATCCTAAAGTAAACAAATATACAATTAATTAAATCCACTGCACTACTACAATTACATTATTTCATTTTAATATTATTATGTTAGAATGATTCGCATAAACTTTATTGTATTTTTATATACAATGATGTACATAACTAAATATATATATATATATATATATATATATATATATATATATATATATATATATATATATATATATATATATGCAATGTCATTGTTATATGCCTACGCGTCACTTAAATATTCATTAATTGAGTAGTAGCATTTCTCAATTAGAAATATTTTAAAAGTTTTTTTTGATATGAATATTGTCATGGAAAATAGATGGAATTTTACTGTAGATTTTTGAAACACAAAATTCAAAAATCAAAATTAAAGTTTTACAGAAAAAAAGACCTCTCATATCAATTATTTAAAAATATTTCTTCAACTATTAGAACATTCATCATCATTATTACAGGCCTCCACAAGTTCACTGCTGAACATAGGCCTCCCCCACGGAATGCCTGCAATCACCGAATTCCTGCATATCTTATCAAGTCGTCACTCCATCTAGTGAGGGGACGCATTACATTTCGGCTGCCGGTACATGGCTGCCACACGGGAAACTTTTATCCCCATTGGTTATCGGTTTTTCAATCGATATGGCCGGTCACTTGCCACTTCAGCTTACTAATCCGTTGGGCTATGTCGGTCACTCTGGTTTTACTGCGGATATCCTCATTTCTAAGTCCATCACGCAGAGAAACTCCGAGCATATATCGCTGAGCCTCTCCATAGCTCGCTGAGCGACTTTGAACTTCCTCATACGGCCAGAATTCATCAGAAGGTCATCAACTGGCAAACGCTGCCCAGCCGAGTTGAATCCGTCGATTGACCTCTCGGTAAAAGTTGGATTTAGCTATTCCGACTACTTATCCAGGTAAATATACTCGTTAACAGCTTCGAGCTTAGTGCTCCCAGCAACCACTGGCACAGATATGACATGTACATTAGGGTGGGGCGCCGTTGTATGAAAAAAAGTTCCTATTTTAAATTCTAATAGCATGTGCTTAGTGCCTTATGATTTAAGTCAATTTATCTTTTTTTTCAGCTCAATTGAATAACATATTCTGACTCTGCAGGCGCCTTAAAGTATAATGTTTTATCGAAAAAGTTTGGTATGTTTCGGCTATAATAAAAAATAAATAAGAGTTAACTAGAGATTATAAATTACACACAATAATATAGTTAGAATATCTATAATGTAATTTAATAAAAAGTGAAACAAAATTCAATCATGTGTTTTAAAAATTCGTCAATTTGCCTTAAAATATCTCTTCGTCTCGAATATTGTCATTTTCTTACGGGATTCCAATTTGGATTTTATGGCCCCCAATCGTGATGAATCCTTACATTGGGAAATTGTCGCTTCTGTCGTCATTTGCACAGCTCACTCAATTGTCTGGGTATGGACATGACCATACCCAGACTACACATGGACCACCAGATTGGTCTATTTTCTGTATTTGGCTACTTAAGTATTTCAAGATCGGCGATTCAATAATGGTGTGTTGCCAATTTATCATATCAATGTAGGTTGTTGTGCTGAATATCAAGCATCTCGAATAGCAGGGATTGCTATATACTTTGTGCTTTTGATATACGCCGGGCTGCCAATTCACGAATGTGCTTTTACCATCTGTAATCAATGCAAGTAGCAAAATTCTCAGGATGTGCGAATTAGCTATTGCGTTGAATGACGGGGTCGAACACTTCTTTAAAGGATTCTGACAGATATCTGGAGACTAATATAATTTTAAATAGGTGTCGAGCTCCTTTTCTACATGATGGTTTAATCTCAATCGAGGACCAAGCTGTCGCTTAATGTACAAGGGATTACAAGATGTTCTAGGGAAACTAACTTTGACTAACTAACTGACTTTCCTTTGCTAAAAACTCTGTGATTGCTTTTTTTTTCGCCGAACCAGTGCTACGTACTACGTAGCCCGTGCCTGCACCCGGCTCCTGAATTAGGGAAATGTGCTTTTTAACAGTCATTGTTCTGTAATATTTATTACCTTTTCTCCTAAATAGACTTGAGTAAATTTTTACATTTTAAGAGGTAGGCTTTTAACATTCGTATAACTCGTGTTCTAGTTACGGTCGGAATAGAAACAGTTTGCCAGATATTTTCAATTCTAGGTGCCACAGTATCTCCTATTTGTGAAAATATTGGCTCTTTTACAGTTTCCAGTTGCAATTTTGGTTGATATCTGGCCTACTCGTAGTACTTTATCACATCTTCATACGTAGGTAAAGTGTTCTTTTTAATATCTTTGATAACATCAAAAAAGGGATACTTGAATGCATCTTTCTATGCTTCAAGCAACCAAGGAATATTCTTGACCTTTCACGCTGAAAAGCAATAGCATACTGGCAGTGACACAATAAATGCGAGACAAATTACCTTCCGCACGTGCGCCAAAATTACTTCCCGCGCGCGCCATCATGACCTTGATTTGAAGTAAGTTTACGTAAAAACTTGGGTATTTATTGATTTATAATAAAAATAAACTATATTTTAAATTAAAAATAAAACATATCGTCAATTCGGGGTCGAAAATCATCTTTTTATAAAATTTCAATGACCTTGCGGCGGCAGTTACTCTGAATTAACATATCTTTATATTATCTTTTTCTATCTCTGAATATTTTGCATGAGTTAATTTGATTCCTACAGGCACTTTTTGCGCACTATTGGATTATATGAGGTAAAAAATATTTTTTCGCTCCACCCTAATAGACATTACTCATGAATTTTGTTTTTTTCATGTTTACCTTAAGGCCTATCCGTTGGGGAACACCATTCAGGTCATTAAGCATAATGCTTAGGTCCTCCAGCGATTCAGCCATAAGTACTATATCATCGGCAAATCGAAGGTGAGTGATGTACTTGCCATTGATGTTAACATCGTATAAGTTTTAGTTCAATGCTTGAAAACTTCTTACGATTCAGCGATGAAGAATTTCGGGTATATAACGTCTCCCTGTCTTACACCTCTGTGCATATGGATAGGTTTCGTACTCTAGGTCTGTACGCGTATAGCCATTGTAACCCTACTGTACAAACACTTCAGCACCTGGATATATCGACAGTCAACTTAGCAACGCAGAAGAGACTGCAGCACCGCCAATGTTTCAACGAGATCAAAGCCTTTCTCATAGTTTATAAACTATGAGAAAGGCTTTGATCTCTTACATATATGTACTTTGTCTTGTACATATATGTACAAGACAAAGTGTCAGGTTCTCTTGGGATAATTTCGAAGGTTATGTATGTATGTGGTCTATGGTGCTAAAGACTTTTCGGAAACCGGCTTGTTCGGGAGGCTGGAATTCGTCGAGTCTGCGTTCGAAAAAATTCGTAATGATTCTAGAAAACAGAAAGAAAATCAGGCTGTAGTTCTTCGTGAGAGTGTTGTCACTTTTCGTGAAGTACAAGACTGCCGCACTTCTGCTCTATGCTTTCAAAGTATTTCCACCTTGAAGGGCGGAATTGAAGAGCTTCTCAAGGACTTTATGTATCGTCAGATAAGACTTGCTCGTGCATTGCTACTCACACTTGCGTGTGGCTCCAATGATGACATGTACAGCCACCCATAGAATCTCTCATTCTCACACAGAATCTCAGGCGTCCCAAAAACGATGCTACCACATTCGGTCTTCAACTTCGACAGTTGACTCGTTCTAACAGACAGATCTCTGGCAAAGACTTTGAAACACTAGTTTCTCTCGATCCCTTCTTCAAAAAGAACTGAGTTGAAGTTGCGTAAGTCTTGCCGCATACATATAGAGATCCGTCTTTTCAGTTGCCTGTATGCTTTCAAATCTGCCGAAGACTGCAGCTTCATCTCCCGTCTAACAACCATGTGATTAAGAGTGTGATCGAAAAGTTTTTGTGTCCTTCTGTGACGGGTCTTACAGAACTTAGCTCCGATCGCATGGACAGTTTACACAAAATATCGTCCACTTCTTTACAGTCGCTGAAAACGATTTTGGAACTCTAGTTGAAATTTTTCGGGATGTTTGATTAGAGCAAGAGGGGGACGTAGCGTTGACTTCATTAAACGTGTCTTCTCTAAATTCACGTTTAATTTTAGTGTGCCTCTCACCATTCGGTGATCTCTTCCAGTTTTCACCCTTGCGATCACTAAGATATCACTGAACACGTCTTTTCGTCATAATGAAGTCGATCTAATTTTTTGTCAGATCCAGATCTACTTTCCGTTGAGCCACTTTTTGGAAGAAAAGGTTCATCATAAAAAGTCCCTCTTTCTTCATAAAATCTGCTATTTGCTAGCGCCAAGACGCCATTTCGTTGCCGTATTCCGGATTTCCCTACTTTCAGCTCACCATTCTTTCTTGTGCCTAGTTTTTGTTATAATTCTTCTTGTTTAAGTTTTCTTGATGTAATTTTTAAACATAACTTTAAATTTCACAAAGATGTCAATTTGTCCAAACTGTTCATTGAATGTGCGAGCGAGTCGCGAGAGAACAGAGTTTCGGCAGTAATATGTATGGTGTCAGGGAGTCTGTAACAAGGTTATATTGCAGGTACGGTATTTTGGGGTACGGAAGATGATTCTTGACAAAAAATTTGGACAATCAATATTACTGTTTATCACACCATACAAAAAGCCATGTCAAGCACAACACGCCTGTGTTTCAAATTTAAGAGATAGTGCTCAGTGCTATTGTATGTGTAAGTATCGAGTTTTTGTACGACAGCGAAATTTAGGATGATTAACAAAATTTTTTTTTATTCACTCATGGTCTCTTTCATAAACATTGTGAATTCATGAAGACCATATTGAACTAGCATATTCCTAAATGATTCTGTATAACATAACATACGCAAAATAAACCATTTTGATTGCATTAATATCCGAAAATGGTTTACAGATGCGAAGAAAAAAGCCAAGATTTTTATAAACTAAATTTTCCTAATACGACAAAATTGTCACTTGGGCAAATCTCAATAATAATGTTAATTTTTTGTCTAATAATAATGAGATCTGATGGCATTCGACGAGCGTCAGGAGCAATATATGGCCTGTTGTTTGACTTTCGATGCGACACGATTGACGTCTATTACATCATCAGGGGAAATATTTACGTTAGAATTCTTAGTAATGGATATAATTACTTTGCTTATATCTTCATCCTTGATTTCAGGGACTCCGACGATCTGTTCGGTTATTTGTTTTAATTTCCCATTGCAATAGTATGTTTTCATAAGTCAATCCAATTCAGTCCAATTTTGATTTGAGTGATTCAATCACTTTTTTATTAACAGCTATTAATTCCGTTTTCTTTTGGGCGTTGTCGCATTGGTTTCTATTGAACTGTATAGAGTTTACTAAAGCCATGATTTGCTACATTCCCTTATTGTGCTTCAAGTTAAGAGATTGGATCGAATTTTTAATTTCGTGATATCTCTGACGAACACTGCTTATTTCCGACTAGATTTCAGCAAAATATGCATTTAATTTCTCAAAATCAGTTTTTAATACAACATCCAAATTGTTTTTAATATCAGGAGGTCAAAAATGGGGTGCAAAAATAAAAAACGAAGTTTTTAATGTAACTATTTAGATGACATTTGAGTTTTTGAACCTTCATCCGCTTAAAAGGGTTAAATAATTAGACTTTTAATAAAAAAGAAAAAACAAATCCAATGAACTGAAACATAACTAAATAATTTCCGCAAAACAGCTACGTATTTAAAGCTTTTATTTTTAATAATAGATTAAATTTTTATAGAAGGTATTTATTTTTTTAGAAAAGAGCTTTGGCAGTTATTACATTGCAATTTAAAATCGATTTGGCTTTACGCCAATTCAAACATTTTTATAAACTGAATTCAAATTATAAAAAATAATAAATAGAGATACTCACTTTTATATGGAATTCCAATTCTTATGTTATGTAAAATACAATGATTTAATCATAATAATTACTTACGTAATCATATATTACACATTTGTACTTGAAATATTAAGTGAAAGGCTTTTTAAATTCAACTTTTAGTAAGTTTTTTTGTTTTAGCATAAAGACTGTTAAAATAGTAAGCTAATTAATAAACAAAATAGTATTTTTTATAGAATAGGAGGCAAACGAGCACTCACCTGATGGCAAGTGTCAACCGCCACCCATGAACAACTGCAACACCAAAGGAATTGCATGTGCGTTGCCAGCCTTTTTAAAAGGAGTAAGCTCGTTTCTTAAAGGTCCCTAAATTGTAATGGTCTGGAAAATTGCCGATGGTAAACCTTAAAGTAATAAAGTAGGTGTCTCACAGACGGCGGGCGAACAAATTTGAATCTTATTTCGTCGTGTTCAGAAGTAGTCCCGCGACTATTCCGCTAGCAATGGAATTTAAAGCGTTGATTCTTGAGTCGATCCCTCAAAAGCAGTGCAGCAAGACGTTCGGCTGTGGAGCTTAGCAGTGCCTCTGAGACGTGAGGTCAGTATTAATGTTAGGGTTCTGTTTAAAGTTAGGTCATTATTATTGTATATTTTCTAAGTGTTTACAAAACGTCACCTCATTATTGATTTTTTTTTAGATTGATCAACCAAGTACATCCAAAAAAAGTTGCAAAATAAGAAAATGGCGGCTTTTGCAAGTCAAGACTTCAAAATTTCTTAAAATAATTAGTTAGAAACAGAATGAGAGTGTAATCTTTGTAACGTTGACGATGAACAGGCAGACCAAGACTTTTTCTTGCAAAGCGATCATGAAATGGAATTAGAGCAGACGAAAAATGAACAAAGCAGGAAAATGAGAGCTAAAAAATATTTCGTATGGTTATTGTAGAGAAAATGAGAGCCAGCAACAATATTTATACATGGAAGAGCCATGCTGCATATTAGTATATATTAGTAGTATAGTTATATAGTCATACTATTAGTATAGTTGTAGCACGAATGGGTCGGCTCGACCAGGGAAGGACCACGCTCTCACAGAATACCAGCGTCAATTAGTAGCTTAATGCTGCTGTGTTTTCGTATGGTGAGTGTAGAGAACCTGAGACCCTTTTTCCTGGAAACGAGGCATTCCATCTTAGTCCTCACGGGTGACAACACACCTGAATTTTGATTCGTAATAGAGGATAGATGTAGATGTCTATGGGCCACATGAACCACTTACCATCAGGTGGACTATGTGCTCGTTTGTCACCCTATCCTATAAAAATTAAAAAAAAACAGACCAACCACAGGATCTCTTGTTGATGTAGACCAAACTTTAAATTCTGAAACTGTAGATCCTTTTTAGTTTTTTCTGGGAACCAAAATATTATTACGGCAAAAATGGTTGTAAGTGGTCAGTTAAAGAACCTGGAAACAGAGCCAAACAGTAAGTAAGCAGCTACAATGTGGTATATCAATGAAGATACAAAATATTGTCGATATACCTCGACCTCAGCCCAAAACCTTCACTGACTCTGAAACTATTTGGCTTTAGCTATTTGACACAAAAATGACTGATACAGTAGTTACTTGTAAAAATAAAAATAAAATTATCAGAGGTTTTTATGAAGTACAAAAACTATATATTATGAAAGCTTTCTTGGGCTTATTATTTTATACATCAGTCTTCAAGTCCAATCATGAGAACACCAAATTCATATTTGCAACTGATGGCTCTGGGCGTGAAACTCTTCACTTGTTGTGTGTGATATCTCGATTTAGATTTTTCACCCTCCTAAATTATAACACAACGCCCTGGAATGGACTCATTGGCTGCAATTTCAGAAATTTATGGGCTGTTCATAACCAATTGCAAGAAAGCTTAAACGCTTAACAAAAGCTCAAAATCAGAAAACTAGATTGTACAAGCAGTGCGTGTTGCCAGTGACGACTTACGGATCTGCGACGTGGTCTTTCACTGCTGGCCGTTATGGACGCTCAAGGTCTATGCTAGGGGTTTCTCTGCGTGATAAACTTAGAAATGAGGATATCAGCAGTCGAACCAGAGTGACTGACATAGACCAACGGATTAGTAAGCTGAAGTGGCAGTGGGCCTGTCATATAGCTTGAAGAACCGACGACTTTTGGAGAAAAAGGTGGAGTGGCAGCCCCATACCGAGTGTAGGGGTACCCGTAATATAGACAAACCCCTCACTAGATGGAGTGATGACCTAGTATGACTACTGGTCATGCAGGAAGTCGATGAATGCAGGTGGCTCAGTATCGAGCTTTGTGGCATTCCTTGGTTGAGGCCTATGTTCAGCTTTGGGCTTATGAAGGGTTGTAATGAAGTTATGATACTGAATATTAGACTATAATAAAATAAAATAAAAGGTATTGATGAAATTTACAAAAATGTTCAAACTATTCTTGCGGCCGTAGAACCCTGCAGATACAGAAGAAGTGAGAAAAACTTGAAAAATTTGGCCATCAAGGCTCAAAAGACGCTGAGTGTCGCAATCATATCTGTCTTGGATGTTCGAAAAGAGTAAGCGTTAGAATACGTGGATAATATGTGTTTTGTTCAAAAGCATTTACTATTGATGGGATAATTTTTAAATAATTAATTAGTTTTATAGTAATGACTGTTATTTTAATAGACAAATGTATCTCTAAGAGTGACAAATATATGTTGCTTAATTTGTACCACTTATTTGTTGATTTTATATGTATATTTTGTTGTTTCCTTATACAAACTTAATAAATGAATAATAAATAAAACATGCGTTTAATAAATAATGTAGTTATAAGTACATAACCATACTATTTATTAATTTGGTAATTTTGTAACCGAAATACGTCACTTCACTGTCCATGACCTGGCTAAATCATTTCAGAACGGTAAAGGTAATTGATTCTACAAAGTAGTCGTGCGGGTAAGAAAACTACTATTAAATCGCACATTAGTGAACCTCCAAGCATAGAGACGACGTTTATAGTGACGAAAGTTTTATTGCGATGAGCGTTGGTGAAATTTGGCAGCTGGAATTAATTCGAAAAAATCCTTAGAGAACTTCCTACCTCATAAGTTTATAACCGTTTCCATTATTTTAGAAGAAGTGGCTCTACGGCGGCTGACCGCGAAGTGACATTCATTTAGCGGTCAGCCACCGTAGAGTCTACATCACCTGGAAATGCCTCGTGTAGACGCGAAACACGTGTCGTATTATCGTCGATGGTGTGTCTTTCCTAGAATAGTGGTGTTGGGAGTAGTAATGTTGGAAGTAGTGGTGTTGGGAGTAGTGGTGCTGGGATTAGTGGTGACGGGATTAGTGCACGCTGCACGCAATTGAGGGAGGGCGGGAGGTGCTCTTCACACTAGGGAAGACAGATCATTTTATTTAATTGATGGTTGGATATATATCCAGATACGGATGGTTGCAAAGTAACTATTAATATCCTTATTATAATGGATTTTTACAAAGTGACTCCTGATCCTATCAATTATCTGGAATAATAAGTTCCTTTTCCGGAAGTACTTGATCAGCGATAGAATCAGCAACAACGTTGGGTTCATCCGGCGAGAAGCAAGCCCGACCCCAAGAGTAGGGTGCAAAAAGGCCACGTCCTGTTTCAACTGGCCGACCTATAGTACCAAACACAACAGCAAAAATGCTAATGTAATATTTTTTGCTGTGGCTTTGCAGGCGGCGGCATGAGAGAATCAATCTTCCCATTAGATATCGTGGATGTTGTAAGAAATGAATTTTAAATATTAGTCTCCCTGATGATAAGTGACTGCTGCCGCCACATATGTGAAGTCAACCACAGTTCTCTCCATAAAATAGCTCACAGTGAATAAATATAGTAGCTTTCTTACCCTACTACCCTTACTCTACTCTCTCTACTTAACCAGAATATAGCAGTGGTTTTATTAATGATTGGTGGCAGAAATAAAAAGGTAAATGGGAATAAGCCCTATCATGGCTTTAAAGGTGACTGGCTTTTGCTTGCGACTTAGTTCGCGTAGAAAAATGGTTCTTATAAGATTTTTAATTGTTTTTTGTTACTAAATTTTTGCCTTAATACATAAATTATTACATTAAAATATTTTAATACTTATAAAGTATTACAATCTTTAAGAATAGTGTAGGGATTAAAAGATTAAATAAACATTAAAATTAAATTTCAGATCGGAGCATCAAGGTCGTTGTAGACGGTGCAAGCTCCGATTACATGCCTATTAATGCCGGTGTTCCACAAGGCTGCGTGCTATCACCAAAACCATTGCCATCTAGCAATAACTAAAGCAACTTCATTTGAAGTAGGTTGATTATACCGTCCACTGTAGCCATTTGTAGGCTTTCTTTCAGTATTTATAACAAATTTAAATGTATTTGCGTATCAGATATTTTTAGAGAGATATCTTTAACTCTCTTACGGACGAGTATACATTGAGCATGTAGCATTTCTTGTAATTGCCTTACCAAGCCAGGTTTTACATAAAGAAAGTTATTGCATCTCAATTGAACTTCTCTATCGTTCTCACCAACAAAATATATCTGTAAGAACTGTGGTTCATTCTGGAGTCGTAGAAGCAAACTTCCAACCAAATGATACACCTGGCCTCCACTTTGAATGTAGACATTAAAACATCCTGTTTTATCTTTTAGCTCCAATGTGGTCATTTGTAAATAACTATTATAATGCATTATGCCGGACATGAAGAGATCTGCTCAGGGTGGAGGTTTTTCATCAAACAGTAAAGAAGATCTGGAAGCTTGTGCAAAGGTTAGAGCTGGACCTTTCTTGAATCGCAGCACATTCACACATATTAATTATCCTTGTATTTGAGAATTTCACACCACTTGCATTTGATGTTCATCGGCCCCAAAACAACAGTATTATCTCTATCGTACGCTATGCTACTATTATACTCAGATAAGAATTCCAAGTTTATAGACTTCAACTGGCTATCCTTCATGATTTTGTTCATATGGTAACTGTGATTCTCTTTAAATTTAAAGGTGTTTGCGACGACATTTACTTGCAGCTTACTTATGTATTTTAGGGTGATCCCGCTAACAATCAACGACAACCTGCTTGTGAACTTTAAGGTGTTTTTTCCGATAATTAGCTGCATGTTTAGGATGATTAGAAGGTTCATTTTGGTTATATTTTTTTCTTGTCATTTATTGACCACATTGGTAACCCTAGATCTCTCATCAGTGTTAATATCACCGTCGACATCAAATTAACCATTAGAAAGATCTCGGGAAAAACGTAACCTTTTGATTGGTTGGTCTTCTGTACCAGATTTGGCATACAAGTTGTCATTTCGATACACCTCAATTACAAATTGGTATTCATATTTGACCGGCTGCAACTAAATCGAAGAAATCGCCATATGTAGAGTATTATAACTATATAATGTATACTCTTCTTTTGTCTCATGAGACATAACAGCAAATTCATCCCAATCGTTTTTTTTTCCCACCATTTCGTCCCACATTTTTTTAACGAATATCCATTGAGCGTTCACGTGTGTCGTATCCAATATTGGTACAATAGTAAGGTTTATTAATTTCCTATTGATGTTAACCAACTCTGCTCACATTTTCAAAAATAGATACAGACAAATTTATAAATATAAGAAAATTGCCAAAACAACATTGCAAACACACTAAATTAAATTTTTAAGAAAAACTACTACCTACTTAAATATCTACATCTACCATCTATCATCTACAAATATTAAAACAAAAAGAAAACTATATTATTATACACAACAAACCGAAAATATATTATAAAATTTAAAATTAAAAATCTATATTATACGCCAACAAATCAAACTCAAACAATCTTATTTAATTATTTTAACAACAAATGAAAAATTAATAAAATTAACTACACTCAAAATATTCTAATCAATTAGTGAAAAATGGCCTAATGATTTCTTAAATTTACGCGAACACTACACATTGAATAAAACTATTATTTACGGATTTTATCGCGTTTAATATCTTTAATTTATTTTTATTATTATCCCGACGTTTCGGGTGCTTTACAGCGCCCATGGTCACGGGGGGGACTGAGATGTTTGACGTCCCAATGTCATAGTTAGTCCGGCTACCTTCAGTTTTTTAATATTAATTTTTGGTCCGATTTACGCAAAACGAGCTTATAGTATCATGAAGTCTTGCAGTGGTATGCTTGGGTTTGGGTTTAATTTTGTTGATTATAGGATCCCAAGCAGATGGTAGCACCCAACCATCTTCTCTATTGAAATTTGGATGTTTTTTAATTTCAATAGCCTCGCGTATCATCCTTGGTAGGAATCGGTGTTCTTTTGCGAGAATTTGTGGTTTATCAAATCTAATGTAATGGTGGGGACGATCTTGAACATGTTCGCAGACTGCAGACTTCCCGGAGCGTCGGTGCTTCACATCAGCTATATGTTCCTTCACGCGGGTTTTTATAGATCTCTTTGTTTGACCTATGTAAGAGAGACCACATTCACAATCTAGCTTGTACACACCTGCATCTTGTAGAGGAATATTACATTTGATGGATGGTAAAAATTGACTAATCTTCTTCAGCGGCTTGTAGTATGTCTTAATGGACGCTCGCTTCAAGATGTAGCCAATCTTGTCCGTGACTCCTCCAACATATGGTAGTAGAGCAGGTGCGCGCTCGACTGTTGCCGGCTTCACTCGTTCACTGTGACGTAGGCGCGGGACCCGAAGCTTGTTGTCTTGCAATACTTGCTTGACGTGCTGAAGCTCCGCGGCCAGATGTTTTCTGTCACAGATCCCTCGTGCTCTCTGAAACAAAGATTTACCCACGGTAGCTAACTGTGAAGGATGATGGTGAGATTCACCATTTAGATATCGGTTGGTATGGGTCTTTTTCCTATACACAGTGTGACCAATAGTGTTATCAGGATTTCGGATGACTAAAACATCTAGGAAAGCTAAAGAATTATTTGCCTCTAACTCCATTGTGAATTGTATTTTAGAGTTTATGGAGTTAAGGTGGTCTAAAAATGCAGTTACTTTGTCAGATGGTAAAATTGTGAAAGTGTCGTCTACGTACCGCTTGTAGAACCTTGGATTTACAGGAGCAGTAAGAAGGGCTTTCTCCTCAAAGTCCTCCATGAATATGTCGGCGACTATGGGAGACACAGGTGAGCCCATCGCCACACCATCTACTTGCTTGTAGAACTCCTCCTTCCACAATAGATAGCCAGATGTGAGGCAATGTTCAAGTAGTATTGCATATTCTTGAGGCATGTTATTTTCTTCTAGCTTCCTAGTTACAATTGAGATGCAGTCCACAATAGGTAGGCATGTAAATAGTGACTGAACATCAAAACTGACCATAGTTTCATTGTTAGCGAGATGTAGGTCTTTTATCTCACTCACAAAATGGTATGAATCCTTTGTGTGTGCTCTGGTATGTCCTCTCAGTGGTGATAGTATTTTTGCTAAGTATTGTGCCAGCTTATAAGTTGGTGAATCGATCTGGCTCACTATGGGACGTAGTGGAGCGTTTGGTTTGTGTATCTTCGGTAACCCATACAACCTCGGTGGTTTGGCACATGATGGTATTAGCGAATTCACGTCGAGATTTAATTTTTCGGAGTATTTCTTTATTAAATCGCTAGTTGTTTTAAGCGTGTTAGTTGTAGGGTCTGTTTTGACCTTTTTATATGTACTTTCGTCCGATAAAAGTTGTTGTATTTTAAAATTATATTCCGACGTGTCCATTACTACCGTAGCATTTCCTTTATCCGCGCGGAGAATCGTGAGTTCTGGTCTGTTCCGTAAGTTATTTAGCGCTGTAAATTCGTCTTTGGGAAGGTTTGGTTTCGGCACTGAACTGCGACGTAACAAGGACGAAATATCTTGACGTATGGCCTCCAAATCTTCCTTACCGATATTATTCTTAAACAGACAATCCTCAACACTGCAGATAATTTCTTCGTACGGGATTTTTCGCGGAGTTAATGCGAAGTTCATTCCCTTCGCTAATACTTTCATTGTCGGTTCGTCCAGTGTATGTTTTGACAAATTACAGACAGTGCGTTGTTTATAGTTTGTGTCTATGGTCAACGGTTGTTTATTGTTCTGGCGTTGACTTGGATGTTTGGCATTTATGATGTTAATTTTCTACGAACGTGAACGTGAATTCGCTAATACCTCATGTGCCAAACCACCGAGGTTGTATGGTTACGAAGATAAAAGTATACGTCCCATAGTGAGCCAGATCGATTCCCAACTTATAAGCTGGCACAAGTCACTGAGAGGACATACCAGAGCACACACAAAGGATTCATACCATTTTGTGAGTGAGATAAAAGACCTACATCTCGCTAACAATGAAACTATGGTCAGTTTTGATGTTCAGTCACTATTTACATGCCTACCTATTGTGGACTGCATCTCAATTGTAACTAGGAAGCTAGAAGAAAATAACATGCCTCAAGAATATGCAATACTACTTGAACATTGCCTCACATCTGGCTATCTATTGTGGAAGGAGGAGTTCTACAAGCAAGTAGATGGTGTGGCGATGGGCTCACCTGTGTCTCCCATAGTCGCCGACATATTCATGGAGGACTTTGAGGAGAAAGCCCTTCTTACTGCTCCTGTAAATCCAAGGTTCTACAAGCGGTACGTAGACGACACTTTCACAATTTTACCATCTGACAAAGTAACTGCATTTTTAGACCACCTTAACTCCATAAACTCTAAAATACAATTCACAATGGAGTTAGAGGCAAATAATTCTTTAGCTTTCCTAGATGTTTTAGTCATCCGAAATCCTGATAACACTATTGGTCACACTGTGTATAGGAAAAGACCCATACCAACCGATATCTAAATGGTGAATCTCACCATCATCCTTCACAGTTAGCTACCGTGGGTAAATCTTTGTTTCAGAGAGCACGAGGGATCTGTGACAGAAAACATCTGGCCGCGGAGCTTCAGCACGTCAAGCAAGTATTGCAAGACAACAAGCTTCGGGTCCCGCGCCTACGTCACAGTGAACGAGTGAAGCCGGCAACAGTCGAGCGCGCACCTGCTCTACTACCATATGTTGGAGGAGTCACGGACAAGATTGGCTACATCTTGAAGCGAGCGTCCATTAAGACATACTACAAGCCGCTGAAGAAGATTAGTCAATTTTTACCATCCATCAAATGTAATATTCCTCTACAAGATGCAGGTGTGTACAAGCTAGATTGTGAATGTGGTCTCTCTTACATAGGTCAAACAAAGAGATCTATAAAAACCCGCGTGAAGGAACATATAGCTGATGTGAAGCACCGACGCTCCGGGAAGTCTGCAGTCTGCGAACATGTTCAAGATCGTCCCCACCATTACATTAGATTTGATAAACCACAAATTCTCGCAAAAGAACACCGATTCCTACCAAGGATGATACGCGAGGCTATTGAAATTAAAAAACATCCAAATTTCAATAGAGAAGATGGTTGGGTGCTACCATCTGCTTGGGATCCTATAATCAACAAAATTAAACCCAAACCCAAGCATACCACTGCAAGACTTCATGATACTATAAGCTCGTTTTGCGTAAATCGGACCAAAAATTGATATTAAAAAACTGAAGGTAGCCGGACTAACTATGACATTGGGACGTCAAACATCTCAGTCCCCCCCGTGACCATGGGCGCTGTAAAGCACCCGAAACGTCGGGATAATAATAAAAATAAATTAAAGTTATTAAACGCGAAAAAATCCGTAAATAATAGTTTTATGAAAAATGGCCTTCCAAATAAATTATATAGCAATCCCAAATATTCGCTAAGTAGGTAATCCAAGAGATTTTCGAAGGAAAATCAAGGCATAAAGTAACGTTTTCACTCAAATAATCTAAGAACAAACACAATTATGATTTTGAATTCTAATCTCATTTAAATATTCTTTTATATTTAACATTCTAATCTCAAAGAGTATTGCATTGTACCAAGCCCTTAAGTGAGTTCAATGATTTCAGTTTTAATACAGGTGCTGAAATAAAATGTAATTTAATTCAAAAGTACTGAGGAGTATATATATCAATTTCGATGCAAATCGCCCTCAAAATAACTTTCTAGCCATTTTTAGTCCCGTTAGGCGACGAGTTTGAAACTCGTCGTAACGGGACTTGGCTAGAAAAAATAAAATACAAAACACATCTTCCATCAAAATCCTGTTAAAGAATTTTACAAAATTTGAAGTAGATTGAACCAAGGAATCACGGTCATAGGACGGTCACATACAAATTTTACCCCTATTTTCACCCCCCTTAGGGGAAGAATTTCGGAATATCCTTTCTTATCGGATGCTTACATCATACAAATAACACGCCCTTCAAGTTTTATGTCAGTCAGGCATTCAGGACAAAGCATTTTATATGTATAGATGCATAAGGTCATACGCGACAGAAATTTTTCTTGGTTTAAAAATGGGTGCGAGATTTTTAAGAAAATGTTACTTATTAATTCTGATGGTCCCGGTTCTAAAAGTAGTTTTTTTTTTTTTAATATATGGTTGGGTAATGTGAGGGTTGCTTTAAAAGATTTTGTTTGTAAAGTATTAATATAAAAAGAAAGTTAATTTATCATATCTTATTTTTACTAACTCGTTTTATCGTCTATTGCTTTGGTTGTTTATCTACTCGGTACTAAATTTTCAATCGATTTAAAAAAAATGCCATGAGTTGAAACTTTAATAGCTCTTAATCATATAACAATGTCATATAACTTGCTATCGTGTATGCCTGTCTGTTTGTTTGTTTGTTTGGTACAATTTTTGCAATCAATTTTAAGCTAAAATTTCGATAAGCTTGTAACTTTAAATATATATATATATATACATACATATATATATATATATATATATATATATATATATATATAATTGTTTTTTGTTTACCGTAATACACGATGGTCACAATCACATATGTAATAACGTGCTGGACGTCATAACATTATAACACCAAAATTAAAATTAAATCAGAATTCAACAGTATTTACTGCTACTATTAAAACGATCACACCATCTAGCTATACAAGAAGTCACTCTTGTTAAAGGAGATTAAATGATATTGACGGGATTCTCAAGCATATTTAATACTACTAAAAGGTGTGAAATGGTTAAGATTCTTACCTCACTTCTAATTATCTCTTAGTTTTCACTTTAAATAACACATTATGATAGAATGGCGGCAAGTTTTCATGTTTTATCTACTTTTATACAAGATTCTAGTGTAACAACATAAATTCGCTTACGAGTAAATATTTTCTCTTGCATAAAATTATTTAAATAAAACGAAATTTTTTTGAATAATTCTCAGAGTAATTTTAATAGTATAGTAAAATGATCAAGTGAGGAGAAATAGAATTAAAACTAAAGTTTGCCATATTATACTTATACACATTGAACATCTAAATCTTCTATCTTTTAAATTGTGAAACTTACGGGTATTTTCAGGGCTAATAACAATCACAAACTTTTAGGACAATTTGTATAGGGTTAGTTGTTATAATATTATTTTTATTTAAATTATTGTAATGATAATATTATTAATGCCTGCACCCTATATTACTAATTCTAAATCTTACAAGTAATTTTTTCAGCTATTACAAATACCCAATCACTTATTTTCATGACCATCTGTCAGGATATTGAATGTTAATGGTTTATAATATAACAACCACTTGCTATATTACTTTTTGTATAAATAACTACAGAGGTATTATGCTATAGCGTAAGGTCAATTAGCTCCAAGTAAAAGGAATGCTATTTTAAATATTATCTGAGGTCATCAATATCTGTGTATTTTACAAAAAGTTAAAACGATAAATAATCAAATATTATTTGCTTAAGAAAGTGATTCTTAAATATGACTAAAAAAGATTGTACCTTTCATAATGATAGATATATTCAAAGTTTGCTTCTTTTAACTTTACTTCCAATCCTTCGGCTTCACTTTCAATACCAGGACGTGCCGTATATTACGGTCTAGGGAAACTCGATTTTGCTGTTACAGAGCTATTTGTGAAATAGTCAAAAGCTTTCAAGGCTTTTCGTCGCATCTCCGATATCTTACGCAATCTCGGAAGAGATTTCTTCCGGGAACAATATTTTTGGGTTCTTTTATATTTGTTTTTACGTTTCTAGATAAATAGTAAAACTTTTATTAACAAAATCTATAACAAATATATTAAAATTATATTTTTTTAAGTACCAGTCCATTAAAGTTTTTAATATTATCATAAACCACTCTATTTAAGCTTAAAATGCCTGTATTAAGAATGATTTAAAACAGAACTCGAATAACGGATTCGAACCCGTGACCCTTGAGTTTGTGTTACGCATGTTACCATTTGACTATTATCGCTTAAAACTTTTAACTAATACTTTTTAAGAGTTGTAAAGTAAAGATTTTCCTAATTACCACGTTCTGCGAGCAAAGCTACATTAGTTAACGACATGATAAGGCATGCCGAGAGCAATACGTGACACAGGATCGTGTTTTATGATAGTTCTTAAGGGATACATAACCTGTTTCACAAAAGACGTAGAGCGTAGAGTAAAATAGAATAATATAGTGCGCTTTGGTAAAGGACATAGAGGTAAATATTTAACTTTATCTACCTATCTGAATAACTTTAAAATTTAAAAGATTTGATGATATTAAAAACTATCTCGGAAATAAGATAAGACATGCTAAGCAGTGGGACGAATTAAGCCTGACTCATAACTACAAACATTATTTAAATTTGTAGTTTAATATGTATAGGGGAGGAATACAATTGTTGTTTATAATTCATATAAAGCCAACATGTAATCTGCAGACGCAGGTGCAGGTTTGCTTAATAATATTGTTTGATAAGATGCCGGAATATATAAGCCAGGGTTAATGTACTTGTAAGTATTAAAAAATGTCGCTGTTCGAGTCAAGTATCTGTTGTCTTTCTACCTGATACAGACCTTGTTCATTTTTGAACAGCTAATCGATCAGAGAAAATCTAACGCTCTACTTTTTTACCAAATATTAAGTGCAAATACGTATTTCTACGTTATTAATTTTATTCATTGATCATTTATAAATTTTATACATTGATCATGTGCCGTTGTAAGAGAATTTTATCCCGTAGGTGTCGTAAGAGTCGCAAATGCCGGAAAAGTCTTATTGCTTCCAATAAATACTGATACAATCATCTTGCGTATGGCGGAACCAAATTATAAATTATTATTAAGCGTAAATAATAAGAAAATAGTAAAAAAGACTTACTGAATATTATTTGATATTTTTCATCATTGAATATAACTAACCGTGTAGTGGCGGTTGAGAATACCTATGTCTTCCTGTGGGTTTTGTAAGAGGTTACAGAGGGAGACAGGTAGAAGATGGGCAGCAGCAACAGCCTGATAACAGCAATTATACAATAAAAAAATGCGGTTGCCGACCCCAAACAAGCGACATAATCCTCATGATGAGAGTTATGAAGAGATTGCCCCCAGTCCCCGGCCGCCCCCCTATTCCTGGTTACGGTGGCGATCATGGTAACGGCGGGACAGAGTATGCTAAGAATCTCCAGTGGGAGTCCGGTCGTCACCTAAGACGACTCAACCAGGCAACATATAGTGCACGCACCCTGAAGACTGACAAGGAGATCCTGGAGTTGAAAGAAGAGGTAATCAAGTTGTGCTGGCATATTATAGGATCATTTGAGGTCCGAAAAAAGGGAGAGAACACGGTAATCCTCGAATCCGGCAACTTGTTATATCAACGGGAGGGCGACCATCTGTCCCAAGGAAGTTTCAGATTTGTCGTCCATAAATATATTTCAAAAGCTAGGGAGTGTATCAATGAGGGCTGCGTGCCTTATACTCAGCATCACTAAATGGTATTCACTGAAGGTCATACAGGTTTACACACCAACCGGCTGATCCAAATAAGGAGGTGGAGGAAATGTATGAGGATATCTGTAGAGCCATGTATTCCTCGAAAACCCACTATACAGTCTTGATTGGAGAATGTAATGCAAAACTAGGCAAAAGAAAGAACGGTAAGCTGAAATTAGAGAAATTTGAGATAGGGCAACGGAATCGAAGGGGCCAGCAGCTGGCCAACTTGATGGAGAAAGAGTGACACTTTATGATGAACTCTTTGTTCTGGAAGCGGCCATACAGGAAGTGGAACTGGTCAAGCCCTGACGATTTGACAAAAAATGAGATTGGCTTCATTATGACGACCAGACGCCAACTATTCAGTGACGTCTCAGTGATCACGAGGGTGAAAACTGGTAGCGATCACTGAAAGGTTGGAGACACACTGAGCCTATGCGTTAAGATGGAGAGGTCTCGTCTAATGAAGTCAACGCTCTTTCCCCCTCTTGCAAAAAATTACAAAACCGTTTTCAGTGCCTAGAAGATTGCTTGCAATTAATAATTTCAAAACGGCGGTAAAACTCTATAGTTTTACCGCCGTTTTGAAATTATTAATTGACTACCACTATAAATTGAATTGTCACGCTGGCTGGCTGTCTATTTTGCGTCAGAATTACTGAATTCTTTCTGCACGCAACTAAATTTGCAATCGGGTGCACAGATATATCGCTTGTTTACGAGTTCATCCTAGGCTGTTATTCCCGGGAATGGCAGTCTTAGGTTTTGTCGTATAACACAGTCTGTAAAGCACATTTTTTTGAATCTAATGCCTTTGGAGTATTAACCCCTACAGATATAGACGACATAGATATAGATATAGATATATACATGATAAGCTCCGTATTCTTTAACATCATAAATTATTAGATAGGCAAGTGCAGTCATTTTGGAAGCGATAATATTTTCTGAAAATATAAAATATACTAAGGAATAAATTTGTAAAAATGAAATTCGTTACTTAAGAGTAGTGCAATGCTAAAACTTCCCAAGTAATTCATTTTAAAGGAACGGTGTATTCGTAAGTTATTTATACGAGGCTTACTTTGTAAGTGCCCTAACGTGAATGGCAACTAAGGGATTGTAAATCTGTTCTTAATTATCTATGGGCGGAATATGTTTAACATTTGTTTTTCTCACACATAATTATTTGAATAAATATTTCTTCATTATGTTTATTATAAGTTATAAGATTTGTCATATTTGCTTTGCAATAATATTTAAGGTCAAGATTTCGAATTTTATCGCACATAATTAACTTCTTTTTGCGATGGTTGAAGTGACAATAGGTTCTGCAAGTGCAAAGCACCAGTAATTTGCGTTCACCGGCTGGTATTCATAAAGTTTTTTCGTATATTAGTCATTTATAAATGGTTTTGAACTTTTGAACCAATAACAATTATAAATGTCCAACTACACTCTTTGAACCATCCCCTGTGAGCTTGTCGGCGTGCTTATTACCTACAATACTAGCATTAAATCTATCAAAACGACTTTGTTGTGCACTTCAGGGCATATAAACGGTTCATGCGGTCTTCCACTATCTTTCAGGTCTCTAAGTTTGATCTATGTTCTAGCATTGATGCCTTTCAGAATTTATGTATTGTGAAGTTTTTTCAGATTAATTTATTTGTTACTTAATATGGCGTAAATATCCGTGTAAAAGATAGATCGATGAATTTTCACATATTCATATTAACTTTAAACTTTGATCGTTCCTTGTGAATTCCAAACCCTACTGCGAGGCCATTATTAACCATCGGCAATTTATATAGGCTGTAGACCTCACAGATAAACCGCTGATTTAGCCAATATTTTCTAGAGGGTAGTTCTACAATATACATTTTGTTAAAAGTTTGTAGTGGGTGTAAAATAGCAGCTTAGTGCTGCTGTGTTTTGTATGAAGAGCGTAGAGAATCTCGCATTTTTTTCTGGCAACGATGTGTTTTATATTAGTGACAACTCTATATAGGTTACATTTTTTATGTCTGTGGGTCAAAACCTCCACTTAACATCAAATGTGCGCAAGTTTGTCACCCTTATTATATAAATACAAATATAAGGAACAATTAAATGTAAACTAACCTTAATTATGAAAACACGAAATTAAAATGTATAAAATTAGTTAACAGTAATTTGTCGCAGATCATTAATTATTTTAAAATCGAAAAATTGCAAATTATGAGAACTCATATTGCCATTAATTTAAAAAAAATTAATAGATTTGCGTATATGTTCCCCCTTTAATTATAATACTGATAAAATTTCTACAGTTGGTTCTTTAATAATTACTTGCGAACGGTTAATTTATGTATTTTTATAGTTATCGTTTTCGGTTTTCTAACTGAAAGAAAAAGCAATCTTTTCAGATGTGTAGCAACACACTACAAAAGATTGAATGGGATTGTAGGCCTACATGCCTTCACGGACGGCTTCATTTACTTTTACGGCAGTATTTTATTTTATCCACAAAACACAAGTACGAATATTCACCAAAAGTTATACATATTAATAGAAGTCGTCATAGCAAGGGACTCCTGCCAAAGTACTTTATCGTCAATTATGCAACAGTTTCTATACACCAAAAATATAATTGATGTAATTATAAGAGTTTTTCATTTAATGCCGATAAAATTGTTAAAGGATACTTTATCCAAATGTGGTGGTGAGACAAATTAGTTAAATCGAAGCTTAATGATAAAGAAGTACTACTCTCCACTGAAGTTGACTAAAAACAAAAGTGGAACTCCTACATGAGAAACTTAAACCACCAGGCACTCCCCCTGTTGCCTCAGCAAGTGTCGGTATCCTCGGCGTCGACATATCGAGTGACGTGCAGTTTCGTGGTCACTTGGAACATAAGGCCAAATTGGCCTCTAAAAAGCTTGGCGTGCTTAGCAGAGCGGGACAGTATTTCATACCGGCACAACGCCTGCAACTTTACAAGGCGCAGGTTCGGCCGCACATGGAATACTGTTCCCATCTCTGGGCTGGGGCTTCCCAGTACCAGCTCCTTCCATTTGACCGCATCCAGCGCAGAGCGGCTCGAATCGTCGACGACCGAGTGCTTACCGATCGGTCCGATTCACTGGTGCTACGAAGAGATGTTGCATCTCTTTGCATTTTCTTTCGCATATAGCACGGGGACTGCTCTGAGGGATCGTTCGGATTAATCAAAGCCGCCAAATTTCGTGAACACATGACGCGGCAAACGTCCCGATACAATCCACATCATGTGTATGCTTGGCGGTCCACCACCGTACGTTTCACAAGTAGTTTTCTTCCACGTATGACCTCTCTGTGGAATAGTTTACCACCGGCGATTTTTCCGAACCGATACGGCCTAGGGACCTTCAAGAAAAGAGCTTACTCCTTTCTAAAGGGCCGGCAATGTACCTGCGATACCCCTGGTGTTGCGGTTGATCATGGGCGGTGATAGTCACTTAACATCAGGTGACCCGCATGCTCGTTTGCTTCCTCTTCCATAAAAAAAGTCTAAAATTGCTCTAGACAAATGCAGACGTTAGGTCGGGAACAACTAGCGCCTACATCTGAAGATGATCCTGTGGCTGTACACCAGCGTACAAATGCTGTAAAAATTATCTGCACCTGATCTTCTTCTTTTCAACCCGTACATAAATGACCTAATTTTTAAAATCCACATTAAAAGAGTCGAATGTCATCGACGTTAGTTATTATAACATTAGTTAAACAGATGATATGGTGTTGATAAGTCTAACGGCCGAGGCATCCAGAGAACTCTCTTAAACCATGACTTAAGTTGCATCACTAATAAAGGCGAGTTCATGGTGTCAACGGCCGTCAGATGTAAAAGCCCAGAAAATATGACGGAAACTACACTGGCACTGAATTATAACGTGTTAGTAAATACAAGTTTCCCGGATATTTTGTTACCAATGACCTCAATGACAATGTTGATATTGAAAGGTAACGTAAGGCGCTGGCAGTCCGATGGAATATATTGGCACGAAGGTATTTACGGAGTAGTGAGGAATGAGGATAACATTATTTGAAGCCTACTGTCTTCCAACTCGTACAGCCTGTGATCGAATTATTCGCAGCGGACTGTCGACGCCTTACGTTACCAGTGCAACCATGGCTTTAGAACCTTGTTTGCGCTAACCCAATTATGGCATATTTGCATAGGCATAGTGTATCAGGCATATTTGCAAAGGCGCATACAGTTGAATATTACACCATTATAAGAATGATATCAGCCTCATTGCTTGGCAGGAAGACGATTATCTCTAACTACATCAAGAGAATAATTGCTGAAAGACAATGTTGTTTAAAACCTATTTGTTAGTGTATTTCGATAAAGCATTACATATCGTCATTATTTAATATAAACTAAATGTAGATTCAACGATTTATTAGATCAAAAATTTGAATTGATATTATATTATGATGCATAAAGTCAATGGATGAAGCTGCAATTTTTTTTTCTCGGCGTCGGATCAAGTACTGTTGTAATCTTATACCTTTAGAACTTACGATTGATTTTCTCCCAACTGTTTAGAATTAAATAAAATATTTACTTTTTAGCGTATAAAAAAACCACATCGTATCATTCAAATGCGGTTCTTCTGACTGGAGAATAAATGGAGAGACTTTTGTAGGTGAACCAATTTAGATTAGAATGTTATATCTATCATTCTTCGAAGGCAAGGGGTCAGCCTTTGGCGGGGGGCCTCTCTCATCACGCAGGGAACGTCCCTCAGGAGACCGGGGTGGAGGACGTACTGCAAATATACATATAAATGTTAAAGACCTGATCATCATTAGTCTGGTGATAAACAAGCATCACATCAACAACCTATTTAAGTCTACATCTCGTATGGGCTATTCCAAACTCCTTCTTTATCTCGGACCATTACCGTTAACGAATTAGTAAGCTGAAGTTGGAATGGACTAATTTCGTCTTAAGCAATATTAGCTTCTATTTAGTTCATAAGGCACTTATCTTTAAAAATGAGATTCAGGTATAGGTTACAAGTTTAACAAATTATATAGATTACTTAGTTATTCGAATTAATTCCAGCCGCCAAATTTTATCAATGCACATCGCGACAAACTCACGTTACCATCCACATCATCTGGATGCTTGGCGGTCCACTACTGTTCGATTAAATGAGAGTTTTCTTTCTAGCACAACTTCTTTGTGAAATTCTTTACCACCGGCGATTTTTTTGAATTGATACGATTGAATTACCTTCAAGAAACGTTTTTGCACCTTTATAAAAAGCCAGCAACGTATCTATAATTCCACTGGTATTGTAGTTGTTCATGGGCGGTGATCAATTTTTACCATCCAGTGAGTCGCTGTGCGTTCTCCCCCTCTTCTATTAAAAATGTTATATATTATTTCCTATATATATATATATATATATATATATATATATCCTCCTTGTTTCACTGCTTGATTGCTTGCCTTATCGCTACTAGCACAGCACCAACAAAGGGCCAAATTTTTGAAATAGTATAACTTTAATGAATGTTTAATAGTCCGTCGAAGCCCACCTCCTATAATGAGCCTCTTTAATTTTTGGATTGACGATCACTGTACAGACGTCCCGCACCTTAAAAGCAGTTCCCCGTTTTCCGACCTCAAAAATTAGAGGAGGCCTGTGTCCAGCAACGGGACGTATATAGGCTGAACTATGTATACTTTAAACACCTATAAAACACTGAAGAAATCATTTTTTTATATGGTAAATTGCCCATATAAGATATAAAAGAAATATGATAAAGAAAAGGAATATTAACTCAGTAATAACTTCGGTATAAAACAGGACAAACAATAAGCTTAAAAAATATCCACAAGAAAACCGATCGAATAAGTAAGGGTCGGTTCACACAGTGGTTTCAAACTAAGCAACGCACCGCCGCGAAACGCGTCGCAACGTCGCGAGGTGCATCGTGAAGTCACTGGAGCATAGTAAAAACAGATTAGTGGGCTAATTTTCTAAGAAATATACCGAACGCCGCTAATAAATGTACGTGCCTGGCACGTGACAGTACGGACTCGTACGCACGGGCCACAGTGCTCACACAACGACATTTTTGTGAAATAAATTAATATATGCGTTTATTTAAGTATATTAACTTTGTATAATTAGGTTATATGACTATATCTACACATAGATATATACCTCGTAAGTACATTAATTATCATATCATATCAGCTCAAATTAATTTTACACATTAAATCTGAGCTATCATATGCTCAGTGTGAATTTACTCGTATTTTAATTATTTGGCATTTTTTGTAATGTAGAGCTAGATTTTTTTTAAATATTGGTTCTTTGAGATGAAACTAAAGAAATATTAACAAATATGAAGCATAAGTAAGTGTCCTTACGTATTATGTTTGTAAATATTAAACTACTTATAAAACTAAATGACACTTAGCTGTTAAACAAAAAGAGTGACAACCCTGCAACAGTAGACATTTTATCTCGCGCGGCGCGGGAGTTATCCTACTATTCTATGCCACAAAAGCATTATTTGCTAGCCAACGTAACAGCATTGCTATAATCATAGAATTCTTGTTTTGATCTTCTACTATTCTATGCCACAGAAGCATCATTTGTTAGCCAACGTGACAGCACTGCTATAAGCATAGAATTATTGTTTTGATCGTAACATCTGTCAGACATAAGTCAAACTTGATAACATTCTGGTGGAAAATTTATGTTGTAAAGCCGATGGTAAACTAAAGTTAATATGAGATTTGCATTTTTTGCAAATTCATCCTCTGTCCAGCCATAACTGAACACACTTTCTTTTGTAAATGTTGTACTGTATACTCGTTTGTCATCCTATAATAAAAAAATCTTGCACAATAGTGTTATTGTAAAATTTCCGTGTAAGTGAAAATTCTTTTACATTTTCTCTTGATTTGCTAAACCCGAAGAAATGCTTATTGGCAAACTTGCATCATTTTAGGTTGTGATCTGCAACATAGCGTATGTTTTTGCTGCAAGCCTCTTCTAAGAGATTCAGATCTTGGACGGCGTCTTTGTGTTTTAATACCTTTAAAATGTTTCAATATTATTGAGTATTGTTTAAATTTGTCTTTCAAATGATGAAAAGCCTCAAGGAATTTGCGTACATCCTGCAATGAAATTTTAGAGCATTTTAACTTTTTGTATTTACGATCACATATCGGCTTAACAGGAAAATGTTACGCTGTGTACGTGAAAAAAATCCTCGTCATTTGGGCTTAAAGTTATTAACAGGAGTCGAATATAACGGGTACAGTGCAATTCCAATCATAAAGTTGCGGAACTAGCAAAATAGTCCTTTAAAACAAAATTTTGGTTCCACTAAACTGCTATAACTGCTATGTAGGATGAAAACAGAAATAAATTGATTAAGGAATATTATGAAAGTAAGATGAAGTAATGAAACTTATGAATGGTTTTATTTTAAATATAAAGTCTGTAAATAAAATTATTTCAATCATCATTATGACTTTTTTGGCCATTAAGGATACAATATTTCTGTTTGTAAAAATTTACCCTATATGTTGTTGTACTACCTAGGTAGCCGATTTCACTCGGGTAAAATTGACTTTTTATAAGAAAACCGGTTATCCAGATGAACTTAAAATGCAAAACTATATCAACTAAACTGTAGCACAATACAAAATTACATCAAAATCGTTAGGGTCGTTTTCGATATACCCGCAATAAATATATAAATGAAGAAATACACAACAATTACTCGTTTAAATTATTAAGATTACCTATATAATGTTGCAATCCTCCCAAAATATTATAATTTAAGATGGACGCAAAGGTTTATACGCATAAATTATTCCCAAAAAAGTGAACAGGTAAAAAGTATCAAAACATAATCATCATAGTATACACACCGTTTTTCTTTAGAACAAATCTTTTTCCAATATGCAGCATTGTCAAAAACTTCAAGATCACATATGTTAATAAAATTATGCCGAGTTTATAACTGTTAGCATGAGAAAACTAAAATAAAATTAGAGCACACTCATGACTGCACACAATAGTCCGCCATACTGAAAGACGTGATGTGATTGGTGACAATGGAATAAATAGTAGACAGTGCTGTTTTCGTAGCAAATTAAAATATTTCACCATTTTCTATTGGACTAAGTGGACATATGGCTAATATAAAAATGATTTATTTTGTCGATGTATTTTGTTCAAGAGCTAAGTCATTTTTTACTTTTTATGAGTATTTTATTATTTTATTTATCATGTTAAACTCTTTAAGCCTCTCAGCATATGACCGAAGTCTTATATTGTTGCCGGTACATAAGCTCAATAAACGCAAAAACTTGGCTTGGATCGATTCAATGCGCTCAGAGTGCACTGCATAATATAGATTCCATATTATTAAACTATATTCTATTACTTCGAACCAGACTGTTATACAACAAAATTAAACTTTGAGGGTTCTTGAAGTGCCTGCTCTGTCTAGTAACGAAACCTAGTACTTGGTTAGATTTTTTGGCTATGAGATCGTAATGTTGGCGAAACTTAAGCTGTTCGTCAAACACGACCCCGAAATCCCTAATAGACGACACACGAGACAGAGTTTGTTGTTCTAAGATGTAATTGTTTGATACCTTCTTTTTTTTTAAGTGTGTAGGTGATGACAAAGCATTTTTTGACATTAAAAAAACATGTTATTTTCTCTGCACCAATTAAACAGGCTGTTAGAGTCTCACAAAAAGTAACGGGCCCTAATGGGATCCTTGTGGAACACCGGACTTAATGAGGATTTCTTCTGATGTGTACCCCTTGACGGTCACGAGCTGACTCCTGTTTTTCAAGTAGGACTCGAGTCAACACAACAGACTGCCATGTATACCATGTGATTCGAGTTTCTTACATAAAATTGCGTGATCCACTTTATCGAATGCTTTTTTAAAGTCGGTATATATGGCATCTACCTGACCACGGTTGTTACAAGCATCGCATGATTAATCCGTGCTGCTTATTTGATATAAGAGGTTTTAAATGAAAATAGAAGTGATCAAATACTACTCATTCAAATAATTTGGATACTGCTGACACAATGCTTATTGGTCTATAATTTTCAAAATTGTCTCGGTCACCAGATTTAAATATGGGGACAACGTTAGCTTTTTTCCAGCGAGAAGGGAACACACCGCTGTTCAGTGATTTATTAAATATTAGCAGAAGCGGGCGATACAGTTCATCTGCGCATACCCGCAGGAATATAATAGGTGGAATGCCGTCAGGGCCGGCTCCCTTGTTGGAGTTAAGATGCCTCAGTTTTGTAAATATTTCGTTATCAGTGAGTACGATTTTAGTGAGAAGACTATTTGGTTCACTACAACAATCGGATACACCCGATCCACGACTATGATCTTCGAATACTGATCAAAAAATTCTGAAAACAGATACCACCAGCAGCCATTGTTTCACCAAATGACATTAAGTCAAAAATACTCTAGCTGTTGCGTCTTTTGCAGTTAATGTAACTCCAAAACGACTTAACGTCTTTTGTCAAACCATTTTCGATATATCTGATGTATTTATTGTAACAACAATATATGAGTTTTTTGCATCTAGAGCAAAGGAGGGAGAATGTATCGTAATCTCGTGGGTTTTTGCATTTTTTGTAGCACGCGTGGTATTTGTTTTTTTCCCGCATACAACGACGCGAGCCGGGAATGAACCATTTGGGATATTTATTTGAGCGTTTCTTAACTGTGGGAGTATAATCGTTAATAATTTCGTAGATCACATCGTAAAATCTAGCCACGGCCTCATCTACATCTGCCCCATAAAGTTGATCTGACCAGTTGGTATAATTGATTCTCTGCTTTACAGTTTCTTAATGGCATTTATAGAAATTAAGACGCTTTGACTCATTGACCTTGAGAGGTTTATAATTAAAGGAATTTGAGTCTTGAAAATCAATCCGTAAGGCAGGGTGATGTTTATCTTGTTTTACGAGTAATAAGGTCTTCTCGGAGTGCCATAGTATCTAACAACAGTTCGCTCTTGTAGTCCATCTCATTGCAGCTAGCAAACATACTGCCATCGCTCGACAGGATCCATGGGACATTGGCTACATTAAAGTCGCCAAATAATGTAAAAGAATTCTGTTCATTTGATTTTAGGATAATTTTTGAAGATTTGAATAGAAGTCTGACAGATAAATTTTATTTAGATAGAGAGACAGATAGCAAACGCATACATTAATTGTCTGACCACTAATATTACTTGGCAATATGCTAATCCAGACATCCTCTAGTTCGCTTACCCAGGAGACCTGTCTGACAGCAGAGTATTTTTTTTAACTGCTACAAGGACACCGCCTCCATCGTCTTTATTATACTTTTTAATACAAGTGGTATCGCGATCTCTACGGAAGACATTGTATTGCTCATCAAACAGTTCCCCATCATATACAGAAGCATCGAAATTTGTTTCAGCTAGACATATCAAATTGTAATTAGAGTTAGAGAGAGAAAGTTTTTATAAAGAAAATCTGTTTTACTTCTAGCTCTATTGAGATTTTGATAATATATATATATATATATATATATATATATATATATATATATATATATATATATATATACATTTTTAAAATATATAAAATGATGACTACTCATAAAACAGGGTTATTAGGCGGCAGCTTTGATAAATAACTATTATCTTTTATAAGTATAGCAGGTGAGTCTTCTTTTTTATGAACGTAGACGCGACCGTATTTTACCCAGACAAATTTGTAGTGGTTAGTTTTAGTCCATTGTCTTGCCGTGGCGTGTACTGTCTTGCATTCAGCTGATAGGTGTTCCGATACGTAGATATTGTATTTTTCGCCAACCAAATCCATGTGGGAACAGTTTAGCGGACACAACTTGTTTGCTTTATTGAATCTTCGCACTGCAGAGATGATAGTGTCGCGCTGAAGTTCCGAGTGCAGCATTGCAATAATATTGCGGGAACGGTCTGACGAAGGGTTCATCTTTGCAACACGGCGGAAAGATTTTATGCCTGACTCAGCAATAGGGCAATTTATGACCTCACACAATTTCTTCAACCCATACAATAAATTTTCCGATCGTTTTTCGGGTACCGATTGAATTTCAATTTTGTAGTTTCTTGAGGATTTGTCTAAGACCTGCAGAGTTTAATTCATTTGGGATAATTCGGGTTGTAGTTCCATCTTTTCATCTTCAAGCTTGCGGACCCTGTCTGAAAACGTCTTATGTTCAGCTTTAACATCCCTTTGCGCCCCCGTAAGAAAATCTGTCGTTACGGTGAACTCGGATTTTAGTTTGGCTATTTGATCACTAACTTCCTTCCTTATTGTTCTGGTTAAAGATGTTTGAAAGCTATCCAGTTTGGTATCCAACTTAAAATCTAGAAGTCTCGAGAATTGGTCCAATGCGATACTCGCAGCGGGAGTACATCCGGATGACGTGGGTTTATTTTCAACTGTGTCCATGAATGGTCGACTAATTTCAACAGTGGTTTCACAAGTCGTGAGGTCTTCGCAGGACATGTTAGATTCATCCATGTTTTCTAGTTGTTACCGAACAGGCATATTGCAGTTGTTTCCCTTTCTCCTAGTTATGTTAATGCAAAGTGGACATATCCAGGACCTTCTCAGTTCGCCCAGGTTAGCCTTGTAATAAGATTGAGTTATGTTCAGGCATATATAATGATAATGTGTCATACACTGTATGCATCGGAGTACTTCCTTGCCGGTAATTCGATTACGACACGCTTCATAATTCATAGTGATAAAAGTTCGCTTCTATAATATATTCGCTTGAACAAAAACGTTTATTCATCATACACATAGATCACTGTTCAAAGATTGTTTTGATGTATGATTTTTATGGTTACGAACATTATTACATTACTTTTTCAACGATAATTTAGGAGCGTAACTAAACTAAACACATCTCTGACTACTCAAAATATTAAGTTTGAATTCAAATTAAACTTAAAACACTCACAAAAAGTCAAATTGTGCAGGTTAGATACGATCCTGTGGCCTCAAATGACCAACTCGAGTGCGTAGCCAACACACCACCGTTACATCTTACTATATCTGCCAAAATAGTAGTTCTATTACAAACATGAGCGTTTTGCATGTGTTTGAAAATTTTTCTTCAACCATCACTTAAATCACAAATATGAATTTTTTAAGTTTCTAAAGTATTTATTGTTTTATATTTCTGTTTTTATTTGTGTCACAGTTTATCAATGGAAATAAGATGTATTTGGTATTATTTTGGGATAAAATAGACCATATCGGTTTTTGTTGTTGTGGGTAGCTCACCGTAAGATTTACAATAATGCAGTCTAATTTGCTTATTATATGTCTTGATAACACTCTCACACACGTATTAAACAGTTTTCTCCACTTTTTTGGTAAATCTAACACGATACAGTTGAATAACTATTTTTAAGCAATTAAATTATGGGAGAACAATGTTCACATGACAGCGGAAATGTTTAGAGACCTATGTTCAGTAGTGGACTTATTAGTGCCTGTAATGATGATGATAATGATGATGATGGTGTTGAATATTATAAACTATTGTTATTTTGTGACACTATTCATATTTTGTTTATCTTAATATGATCACCAGGCATCTTTTAATAGCATAACATGAGAAAATTAATCAAAGCGATCCAACATACGATAACTTAAGACGAAAATTGAGTGAAGCTTACTAGCGACACCCTAATTGCCTATCAATAATTATTAATGATATCAAGTAATCAGCGAAGGCAATAAATGTTTTCTAAATAATTATATACGAGTAATCCGAAGCTCGATTCTTACTAAAGTTATTATTAATTTGCAATTTCAAATCTTGATTCACCACGTGCGTGATGGACGCAGTAGGTAACTTTTTTATCTATAACATGCTGGTGCTTGACTTTTATCGCACCTGATAGTAAGTTGTGATACAGCCGAAGAACTTTCTTTCGGTGATTTTATCAAAAATAGAGAAACATTTTCGTGTGAATTAGGTAAAGAATCTAATAAATATAAATTAGTGATTTTTTACATGGTAGATCTATGAATGGATGCAGCGCGAATGTATTTGAGTTAGCTCCACCGGGGTGGATCGCACTCGCAAAGAATACAGGCATGAAGTAGTAGCATAGTGCTGCTGTGTTATTTATGGTCAGATTAACTCTAAAAAATTATTATTTTTCCATCAGTAATTATAAAGATAGAAGATTTCATCATGGTTGACGGATTGTTGTACGTATTTGAACAAAAAATTATATAGTAAAAAGAATTCATCGTAAGGGTTTCGCAAACAAGAGTGAACAGTAAACCTTTGTTCGGTACATCCTAATCAGTCTAAAAGCGAATATAGATGGCGAAAAATTCAAATCACTACTCACGTTCCGTACCACTTCGGTTAGATACTAAAATTATCATCTCTTTGTTGTTTAAGGACTTTTTTATAAATTTCTTTTTTAAATCCAACAATGAGAAAAAGTAGCTTATTGTGAAACTGGATTTTGTGGTTTTTCAATTTTTATTTCAGTGCAATCTATAATTACTCTAGAGCTATTAGTCTTTCTTCGATACAATACATTTTCATCAATTGTTTCCTTTGGTACCCATACATTTAGATCCCTGAACTTGCAGTAAAGGTAATTAATCCATGTTAAGAATTTTATAAGTGGTAATAAATTGATCAGCACCATCTGATCAACATCGTCCGTGAATTCATGGATACCCTATGTGCCCGAGTGACGTAATCACTGTAAAGATCACCGCCCGCGCTAGCTACCTACACAAAATTTAACATAAAAACACAATAGGTACACATAACCTGTGATGCAACTTTTCCTTCATACTTTCATCCTAGCTTAGGACAGGTAAAAATTGAGGAATTAAGGAAAAATTGAGATTTTATTAAAATATGTTGTTATTTTTCATTGAATTACGTTCTATAAGTGAAACCAAACCACTGGTTTCAAGGACAACGGTGTTTACACTAACACCCTGTATATATATATATATATATATATATATATATATATATATATATATATATATATATATATATATAATTGTTTTTTGTTTAGATGGGGCGTTACATTACATGAAATACATTTCAAATTCAATTCCTTCTTCAAGTAAACAGTCTTGCACAATATTATTCATCATCATCATCATTCATCATTACAGCCCTTCACAAGTCCACTGCTGAACATAGGCCTTCCCCAAGTAATGCCACAAAGCACGGTCCTGAGCCACCTGCATCCATCGACTTCCTGCATATCTTACCAGGTCGTATCTACTCCATCTAGTATGGGGTCGCCCTACACTACGCCTACCGGTACGAGGCTGCCACTCGAGAACCTTTCTTTCCCATCGGTTATCGGTCCTTCGAGCTATATGGCCGTCCCATTGCCACTTCAGCTTACTAATCCGTTGGGCTATGTCGGTCACTCTGGTTTTACTGCGGATATCCTCATTTCTGAGTCTATCACGCAGAGAAACTCCGAGCATAGCCCTCTCCATAGCTCGCTGAGCGACCTTGAGCGTCCTCATACGGCCAGCAGTGAAGGACCACGTCTCAGATCCGTAAGTCATCACTGGCAACACGCACTGGTTGTACAATTTAGTTTTTAGAGATTACACAAAATATTATTATAAAACGGTAATAAATAATAACAAAGCATCTAACTACTAACTGAACTACGGAATTTACGTTTATAAAGAAAATAACCAGAGTGTATTATGCTAATTTCAAGAAAGAGTACTCCATTATATTTTATCTTTGAAGCTAGTGTTACTTAGCGACAGGTAATTAAGCGAGAATAAGAAACTACTTCTTCTGTTTTCATAAGCTACCGTCCATAAGTCTTTATGACCGATTTCTTTAAAAATGTAGGTAATATTCTAATGATAGTAATTATTAATTAAAAAAAACATTTTAATCGGATAACTTAAAAAATAAATGAATATATATCTTTTTAGCCCCGACGCTAAGTATAAGCAAGTCTGAGAAATAATAAAATAGTTAATTTGTAGAACAGTGAGTTGGATTAATTAATTCAGAAACTTCTCAGTAATGAATGAGAAACTTCTCAGTAATGATGTAATGAATGAACTTCTCAGTAATGAACCTTTTCATAGCTTGCTGAGAGACCTCTCGATGTGCCATTTATTTTGGTATCGTAGATATTTCAATCACAATAGCTAGATTTTTTAATGCAGCAGAAAAGAGTTTCGGGGATATATAACGTTACCCTATCTTTCATATTTCCGCACTAAGAAAGTTTTCCTACTTCGGTCCGTCCTCGGATAGCCATCGTAGCCCTACTGTACAAGCATATCAGCACTGTGTTATATCGAAATTCGACTTGGCATAGCTGAAGCTGAAGTAACTGTAGTACCGCAAAAATTAAGCACCGCAATACAAATTGGTATATTGTGCCCTTCCGTTTTCTATGTAATTTTCTGAAGGGTGTGAAAACCGGCTTGTTCGGGAGGTTGAAAGTCGTCAAGTCTGCATATGAGACAATTTATAAGGATCCTCGAAAATAGCACGTATTTATTTATTTATTAATTCTTTTTTGTACACCACAATACAGAAACATCAACATAGTTAAAACTAATTAAAGTATGTACAACAGGCGGTCTTATCACTCTGAAAGTGATTTCTTACAGACAACCTTTGCGTAGAGGAATGATGCAAACAAAAGTTACAAATAGAGGGGCGCATACAAAATAATAATAAAAAAATATAATAATATAATAATACATACAAATAAAAATAAGTGAAAGTTGTATACGAAATATCATATAATAGATTAAATGAAAAGAGTACGAGAAAGGTAAAGTAATTTATCTAATAGCGTTCTAAATAATACGATTTAACTAGACTTTTGAAAGAGTGAAGAGATTTAGCACGACGAATATGAAGAGGTAAGGAGTTCCACAATCGCACAGCGTTTACAGTGAAGGATTTCTTGAAAAAGGAAGAAGAGTGCAAAGGTGCACGTAGGCAGGGCTCAAAAGGAAAATCGATATGTTGTTATTCAAAAGAGCGTTGTCGCCTTTCCTGTAGATTAAGGTCATCGAACTTCAACTTCATGCCTCCGGAGTAGTGCCACGGTGAAGGACAGAGTTAAAAGCTACTGAAGGTTTTCAAGAAGCGGTTTTCCACTCGCTTTAGGAAGCTTATAAATTCTGGCGAAAAAGCGCTAATCTCCCGATTCTAATGGCGAATTAAAATTGAAAAAAAAAAGCAAACAAAAATCATTTAGGAACGACTTTTGTTTGCTTTATAGTCTGAGTAGAAGAATTTTAGACCAATTGGTTCAACGTTCAACATTAACCATTTACCACATAACAGATGTAGTAAAATACACCTCTTCCCAAATTAATTAAAAAAAATATTTTCATTTAAGAAGTGTGTAGAGATCGTTTAATAAAAATTGCTCGCGACTTGCTTATGCTTTTTGGTAGATGGTTGCGCGGAAAAACCATTCGTATTTATTTTATATTTGACGGTAGGTTGCCAAGTCGGTTATCCCTTTCCAAAACGATATCATTCATACCCTCCTATCGAAACAGGGTGGTGGGGTGGGAGGGGAAGAAGGTGATTCTAGAATGTCACGTAATCATCGGAACCGAAGATATATAAGGCACGCGCGACCGACGCGCAGACCTCTTCCCGCCGCGCTCGTTGTTGGAACCACAACACCACACAAGTAGAACCGCTTTAGCCTGGAAGCAGTCGAGCTCCAGGAAACCCGCCTCACCTCGTGTGAGATATAGTCGCGCACCGCCTCTCTCCGGAGTGTTCCAGAAGAAGTTCCAGAAGTCGCAGCTATAGTGCTCGACCGCATAGAAGAACATCCCGGTGAGTCAACATTTCCTAATAATACTGCCTGCTTGATATAATTGTTTAACCCGCTCCAATTTTGTGTTTTCTTAATCAAGCAGGATTCCTTTCATCGATTTGGCAAATAATAGTTCGTTTTTAGGGAAGAGCGAGTGCATTGTACCGCATGCTATAGTTGCCGTTTATATAAGTGTAGAAACATTTAGTAGATACAGTCCACTTAGATTAATAGCTCGCGTAATAGGTTTTAAGGTTCGACCGGGGAATTAGACTTCGGCAACCTTAGACACGTGGCTCCACCATTTTATGGTCACTTCGGCAGGATTTGGACTGGTGTTTAGTAGTTGTCCAACCATTTTCTGGTCGAATTATTAAATTAATTATTTAGATAATGCACTCTAATCTATGGAATAGACTTAAATAGCGTTCGTTTAAATTTAAATTTTGATTAGGTACTCGCAAACAGAATTATTTATTTATAGCGCTCGTATTTTTTTAAATTTAAAGCTTATTAAATATTTGAAACTGTGTAATAGCAACCGTTTGGCACGCTTACCCGACAATTTAATAAAAATATTGAGTTACCGAGCAACGCGTCACCTCGACTCGCTGTAACAGGTGTTCGATTTAATTACGTAATACGGCATACCGAGTGTCCATCGTCCATCGTTGTGCGTTGTGAGATTAATTGTGATTAATATAACTTTGTTATAATAATTTAAAATGGCAGTTAGTGGAAATGAATTTAAAATTAAAACGCTTTATGCCAAGAGGGACGTACTTTTTTCACGTATACAAAGCATTAGCGATCACATAAAGAACATTAATGTAGAAGCGGTGCGGGAAACTTTTCTGAATGAAATTGAAACGGTGGATTCTTTGCGGACGGATTACGAAAGAATATTAGACCAAATTAATCATTTGGAATTACAAATCGACCCGAAATACATAGTGAACTACCAACCGCTGCTGGCATTCGAAGATATGTTGTGTCGTGTGAAAAGAACGACAAAACTCCTACAATCTCAAAACGAAGCAAAGCCGGAAATACAGGTACGTCCACGTGACTCAATTAAGTTGCCGCCAATAGACACCTTCTTCTTCAGTAGTTTTCAAAACAATATACACAATAACCCATCGTTATCGGACGCTGAAAAATTATATTTCTTAATTAGTAAAATTAGTGGCAGGGCACAGTCGATCTGCTCTGGTTTTACACCCACAGCAAACAATTACTTATTAATATTAGAAACGCTTAAAACTAAATATGAAGATAGGAGAATGTTAACTTCCGAATATTTGAACCAGATATTCGATCTTAAACCTATATCATCCGCGAACATCAACGGCTTAGAGCAGTTTCTAGATAAATTTGTGGCATCGGTGGCTGCACTTAAGAATTTAAAATTTAATGACCTTATGGACGTGGTGTTTCTCCATATTGCACTAAAGAAATTAGACCCCGACACCGTGCGTGCGTTTGAAATGGAGCATCGTAGCTCGGAGATGCCTTCCTTTCATTCATTAGCATCGTTCGTGCGAGATCAAATAAAGGTGATGCAGCGCTCTCCGAACGTTAAACAGGAGATTAAAAGGTGCGTCGACCGTAGACAGACTCAACCATCTAAAATAGCAGGGTCGTTAACGTACGTAACCGCTACGTCAACATCACTTCAGCATACTTGTATCGTATGTAAAGATAAACACGGTAATTTATATAATTGTGCGACTTTTCGTAAATATTCACCAAGCGAACGTTATAAATTAGTAAAGACAAACAACCTATGTTTGAACTGCTTAAGTGATAAGCATTTTGTTGCAAAATGCAATTCGAGTTCCGTATGTAGCGAGTGCGCCAGGAAACATCACACGCTATTACATTTTGAAAATAGCAACATAGCGGCGTCAAGTAAAGCGTTTAAGGAATTCACCCCTACTAAAGTCAACGATTCTAGCGGTCGACCTGGTGATGTCGCACTGTGCTCATTGGCAAATATGGGAGCACAACCTCTTTCAACCGTGTTACTGGGTACGGCGCGTATTTTGGTTAGGGATTCGCGTGGAAACGAACAAAGCGTCCGTGCACTGCTGGACAGCGGAGCCCAAAATAGCTTTATAATGCGACAATGTTGTCAGCGCTTAGGCTTAGTAATAAATAGGTCACTTTCATGTTTTTTTGAATAGGTGAACCCCTGATGGTAGTGGTTGCTGGCCCATAGTTTTTTAAATAACTATAGATCACATATTACATATATGATACACTTCAGTAAAAAGGTCCGTTCTTACACTACATACAAATCATTGTTACGGTATATAATGATGCTTTTCTAGGTACTAGTAAAGCTACCCAGGGATATATAAATTTAAAATTTTATTCTCGGATAGATCGTAATGTTAACTTTGATATAAATGCACTAGTAGTGGATAGGGTCACTGAACGGTTGCCAACCGTTTCGGTTGACACCTCGGCAATGATTGAATTTAAAAATTTGACTCTAGCGGACGACACTTACGCCGTTCCTGGAAACATAGACATGCTCATTGGAGCATCGCTTTTCCCTCATCTTTTGTTAAACAAAAAGGTCAGAGGCAACTCCTCGCATACCGCGCCTTACGCACTGGAAACCGTATTGGGCTATGTTATCGTTGGCTCCGCCCCCATCATAGATAGTATTTCGGCAACCTCTTATTGTGGTATGGCTGTCAAACCGCTCGAGTCGTTAGTCCGCAAATTTTGGGAGATGGAGGAGGTGAACGTCCCACCCATAGCTAGCTCAGATGACAGATTATGCGAGGAAATTTACGTCCGCACGACCGTTCGTGATCGCGACGGTAGATATAGTGTAGCGCTGCCCTTTAAAGGAGATCTTTTATCTCTAGGCGATTCGCGTCAAATGGCGGAAAAACGTTTCTACAGCTTGGAGCGTAGTGCTCGCTTCACCCCAGTTAAAGGAAGCTTATGATGGCGTCATTAACGAATGTATAAGAGAAGGTTACATATCACTCGTGGCTTCGAAATTAGATAACTACGAAGACACACCGTCGTATTTCATACCACACCACGGGGTCATTAGGGAGGACAAACTTACATCTAAGTTACGTGTAGTGCTCGACGCTAGTGCTAAAACTAGCACTCACCTGTCGCTTAACGATATCCTCTATAGTGGGCAAAATTTACAGGGCAGTTTGTTTAATATAATAGCCAATTTTCGTTTGTTTAGTATAGCCCTATCCGCCGATATTCGCCAAATGTTTCTTTGCATAGGGGTCCGTGAATGCGATCCGTAGATTCCAACGCATTTTATATCGTTTCAACCCAAAGGAACCTCTAATGGTGTTTGAATTTAACCGCGTTTGTTTTGGTTTAAAGTCGAGCCCATTTCATGCGTTACGCACGGTGAGACAGCTCGCTCACGATGAAGGTCCCTCTTATCCTAAAGCTAAGAGGGCAATTGAGAGCGGTTTATATATGGATGATTTTGTGTACTCGGTCGATAGCGTGGAGGAGGCCACCCTAACCACCGCCGAGGTTATAAGGCTCATGAAATCGGGTCAATTCGATCTCGTGAAGTGGACTAGTAATTCGCGTCCGGTTTTAGATACAATCCCACTATCACACTGTCTTTCGGCGATAAAGGAATTCGACGATTCTGATACACACAAGGTACTCGGTCTGTGGTCACCAGAGTCCGACGTGTTTAGCCTTAAGGCAAATCCGCCCGTAGAGAAATGCACAAAGCGCACAATACTGTCATGCGTTGCTAGATTATGGGATGTCATGGGTTTCGTAGCTCCGGTGGTATTATACGCTAAGCTTTTGATTAAACAACTTTGATTATTTGAATGCGATTGGGATGACTCGCCGCCTGACAGCATTGTTCGGTTGTGGCAGCGTTTTAGAGAGGAACTTCCTTTACTAAGATAAATTAAAATACCGCGTCATATAAACGTAGATAGAAATAGCGTCGTAACGGCCGTTGGGTTTGCAGACGCCAGCGAGAAGGCTTACGGGGGCGTTGTATATTTCCACGTTCAGAATAATGGTAGAAATTTGATTGGCCTCATTAGATCTAAGTCGAGAGTCTCCCCCCGTAAGGTTGTCTCTCTGGCGCGCTTAGAGCTTTGCGCAATATTAGTACTCACCAAGTTTTTTAACGCAGTTATCAGCGCATGTAGGGATAGAGTTCACATAAAAAGGATATTTGCCTTTTCCGACTCCACCGTCGCCTTATGCTGGGTTCATTCTTCACCTCACCGTTGAGATACGTTTGTCGCAAACCGAGTGGCCAAGATCCAAGACGAGTTGGAAACGCGGAACTTTTATCACGTGTCCGGTACGGAAAACCCTGCCGATTGTCTATCCCGGGGACTCACCCCGATGCAAATAATGGACCACCCGCTTTGGTTCCACGGACCTTCTTGGGTTCACATGGATCCCTCGCAGTGGCCGCTAACCGATTTCGAACCTTCGTCAGTGTCACAACCGCCGGAAGAGAGGAGACACGCTCTAGTGGCGAACGTTTCGAGCGAGGTTTCTCCAATCATTGCTTTGGCGAACCGCTTGTCCTCTTGGTCGAAATTATTGCGTAGCGTAATTTGCGTTTGTCGATTCGCGAAGCTTTTACCGCGACGTTCGTATGTCGACCGATTACAACTATGCCGAGTCGCTAGTATTACGTGAACTTCAACGTGCACACTTCTCTGAAGAAATTACAAGATTACAATCGAATAGAGCTTGTAGTCGCGCCTTTCAACGCCTTAAGCCATTTTTACAGGATGGGATTGTAAGGGTAGGTGGACGCTTGTCCAACTCGCAGTTGAGTTTCAACCAACGGCACCCTATAGTTTTACCGCGTAAAGACCATATCATGAACTTATTAGTCGATTACCATCATAAATTGAACTCGCACGCTGGCCCCGACTTGTTGATGTCGATTTTGCGTCAGAATTATTGGATTCTTTCTGCACGTAGTTTAATACGCAATCGGGTGCACAGATGTATAGCTTGCTTTCAGGCACGCCCCAAGCCGTCATTTCCGGAAATGGCGGAACTTAGATCTTGTAGAGTAATACAATCGGTAAAGCCCTTCACGCACACCGGGTCGGATTTCGCTGGTCCGTTTAAGGTTACGCTCACTCGCGGGCGTGGTATAAGATCCACAAAGGCTTACGTCTGCATTTTCGTATGTCTAACTACTCGAGCGGTGCATATAGAACTCGTTGGTGATCTAAGCACAGCAGGCTTTATGGGTGCATTTAAAAGATTTCTATCCCGTAGAGGCCCTGTAAGTAAATTATATTCGGATAACGGTACGAACTACGTCGGTGCAAAACGTATTCTATCGGAACTACATGAGCTCTTAGCTAGCAAGTATTATAATTCGGAGTTCGCTCACATTCTAGCCGAGAACCGCATTGAGTGGTCTCTGAACGTCCCAGCCGCGAGTCATTTTGGAGGCAATTGGGAGACTAATATTAAGAGTCTAAAGAGTCACTTATACCGAGTAATAGGAGATCAAATTTTGTCCTTCGAAGAGCTAAGTACGGTGCTCGCTCAAATTGAATGCGTAATGAATAGCCGCCCACTTTGTCATACGTTGTCTAGCGATCCCTCGGAACCGCTGGCTCTAGCTCCAGCACATTTTTTAAATTTAACGCCTTTAAAGTATTTGCCCGCCGCAGATATGGATGAGAACAGACTTAGCATTTCCGCACGCTACAAATTATTAGACCGGTTAGTGCAGTCGTTTTGGAAACGATGGAGGATGGAATACTTGCATACTTTGCAGTCTCGGCAAAAATGGAACACAGCGACTGAACCATTAGCTGTAGGAACTGTAGTTGTGCTCACCAAAGAAGAATTGTCGAAGAGGTCTTTCCCGGTTCCGACGGAGTAATTACGATAGCTCGCGTTAAGACCACGGTTGGGTCTTACCTGCGTCCTGTTGTCCGTTTGTGCCCCTTGCCTCTTCCATAATTTAAATTAGCTTTCTAGATTAAAAATTGTAGTTGAATTTAGGTAATCTTAGCGTTAGTTAGTTATTTTGTTAGTTGATCTTAGCTCTAGTTGTTTTAGTTAATTTTGAAGGAAATCCTTCAAGGGCGGGGGGAGATGGTTGCGCGGAAAAACCATTCGTATTTATTTTATATTTGACGGTAGGTTGCCAAGTCGGTTATCCCTTTCCAAAACGATATCATTCATACCCTCCTATCGACACATCGGGGTGGTGGGGTGGGAGGGGAAAGAGGGTGATTCTAGAATGTCACGTAATCATCGGAACCGAAGATATATAAGGCACGCGCGACCAACGCGCAGACCTCTTCCCGCCGCGCTCGTTGTTGGAACCACACCGCTAGTAGAACCGCTTTAGCCTGGAAGCAGTCGAGCTCCAGGAAACCCGCCTCACCTCGTGTGAGATATAGACGCGCACCGCCTCTCTCCGGCGTGTTCCAGAAGAAGTTCAGAAGTCGCAGCTATAGTGCTCGACCGCATAGAAGAACATCCCGGTGAGTCAACATTTCCTAATAATACTGCCTGCTTGATATAATTGTTTAACCCGCTCCAATTTTGTGTTTTCCTAATCAAGCAGGATTCCTTTCATCGATTTGGCAAATAATAGTTCGTTTTTAGGGAAGAGCGAGTGCATTGTACCGCATGCTATAGTTGCCGTTTATATAAGTGTAGAAACATTTAGTAGATACAGTCCACTTAGATTAATAGCTCGCGTAATAGGTTTTAAGGTTCGACCGGGGAATTAGACTTCGGCAACCTTAGACACGTGGCTCCACCAGTAGATATTATCACATTTACAGTAGGTATTAAGTATCCTTCCGCTAGCTTCCGATAGAAGGCGATTTCCGAATACATTGCCACGTTTTGCTCTCTGTATCGTACAAAACATTTAATAGATTATGCAAATGTGTGTTACCCAGATCTGTCCCAAGATTCTCTGAACAAGCTGGAATGCCTTCTCAATAACTATATAAGATTTATTTTCGGGCTTCGTAATAATGACCACATGTCGCAATATAGATCTCAGCTAAATTGGTTTACAATCCGTAAGAGACGCAATTTCAGAATATTGCTTGTACTTTTTTCATATTAAATGACCCATTTTCGCCTTCTTAAGTAGTGATTTCACTATCTCTCCTCACCTGTTGATAGGGTCCTACGTTCTTCCTCTAACAATTAAATCTGTACTCCTGTTCACTACACCGAATTCTATGGTAACTCCATCACAGTTCAGGCTACACGCCTTTAGAACTCCTTGCCCGATGACATAATAAAAGCACGCAATAAGTACCCTTTTGAAAAGTTGGTTCGCAATCATCTATTAAAGACAACGCATTTTACATGATTCATCCATTTAATATGTATTGCTAAACAGACGTATATATTCATAGTCATTTATATGTACTAATTATATATGTATTTTAATATGTATATTTGTATGTATATATTTGTATTAATTTATGTATAGGTCATATATGTAAATTTTACCGAAGAGAGAACCGAAAATATCGGATTTCTCTTTTGCGGCCCATGCTGCAAAAGAGAAAGCCGATATTTTCGGTTCTCTTTTTGCATCCAACTCGCCTCTCAATGACGGGAGGAACACACCGCCAACCATCCCGCGGTGTGAGTGTTCTACCTGATGTGCAATTTACACAGTGCTCAGTATGTAAAGCACTCCTCTGCCTGGACATCCATAAGTCTAGTGGGCCTGACAGGACGTGTGCTCCAGAGTTGACACTGGTTCTAACATGTCTTTTCTCTTGCTCCTTAGACGTAGTCCCGAATCCATGAAAGAAACCTTTCGTACACCCGATCCCTAAAAAAGGTAACCGCTCTGATCCGTCCAACTACAGACCTATCGCCACCACCTCCTTGTTCTTCAAAATAATTAAGTCCATAATTAACAGCCTGTAATTTACCACCAGGTGAGCCGCAAGCTCGTTTGCCCCCTCTCATATAAAAAATAGTAAAATGTATATATTATGTAGTTAGTTATCATTTGTTTTGTGTTATTCTATATTGATACAACCACGTAAAATTCTCACCACTCCATGTATTGACTGGTAGAGAATGTCTCCGGAGGGCTGCCTATAATATATATAGGCCGCCCTCCGTATTATTTTGTTTCAAGGAATGCAATAAAGAACAAACAAATAAATAAATAATACATTTCGTTTAAGCTAGGTGCAAAATATTAAAACCGGTGACGGCCTGCAACGTCAATGTTGTCACACGTCTGGTACTGCGATAATCAATCCGCCTGCCAAGAGTGACGATAAAGGTAAATCTTCACAAAGGGAGAGGCCTATGTCCATTAGTGAACTTCTACGAGCTGGAGATGATAATAATGATGAAGATAAATTGTTAAAATGTGACTGATCACGTATAGGCAGGTGTGTATTATTTGGTTTGCTTTAAAATAGTTTCTCTAGCATTTACTTAAAGTCACTCTAACTTTTAGTTTGTACTGATACTGATATTGAGTACTGATAAGGCCTTACCTACTATAGTGTACCATAATTACACGTTATTAAATTCAAAAATGCATATTTTATCCCACGAATAAATTAGTCTAAGGTAACTCTTACACTATGGCAAAGTCATTTTAAGTTATAAGTTTAAAAATATTTTTTTTCTTTTATGACATAAATATTTTAAACGTGGCAGAACCACGCTTCAACTATACAATTGCAGCCCAAATGGGTCAACTCATTTGCCTTCTATCCAACCAGCCTTCTATCTTAGTCCTCAGGGGTATTTATTCTTAAGCGATGATGGATGTAGATATCTATGGGCCGTATCATTCAGTTACCATCAGATGGACGAATAACTCTTTGTTTGTTTGTTTGTCATCATTATTCTATAAAAAAGTTATAATGTTCTAGATACACTCTGTAGTTACACATACCCCATGAATTCTTACACAATGGCGAATTTATATTTTGTAATCAGTTCAAACAAGAACAAATAAATCAAATTTTAGTGGTGTTGAAAAGATAACAAATCTATAAAATATCTAAATCGTTTAGCGGTAACAATGCTGTCGTAAATTTGTTGAGATAGTTCTTGATTGGAAAACTTTTCTTCAATATATCATCAGTGCTCCATATTGTTACAAGAAGAAATTGAACTCATTTATTTAAAGGTAATAGGTATATGTGCTTTTTATGTTATTATTGTGCTTTTATGATATTAAAATAAAATAAAAACTATAATTTCTTTTTTCACTCTCCATGAAATCGTTCCGAATAGTTAAACAAAATTATATAGGTAATAAAAAGATAAATTATAAGCATAATTAAATGGGTTTTATTTGTGTATATTGTGTATGTAGTCCTTGTGACAATCACAAAAACGTTTTTTGAACTGAAAAACGAAAGCTAATGCCATATACACAGTAATCTATGGCTAATGCTTTTACTATACCAAGAACGAAACGTTTTTAACTTTTCATTAAGAATTTTGGCTTGGACGCTAGTCATTTAAGCCATCTCTTCATTCATTCGGGATCTTCGTTTTTATGATTTTTTTTCATAATATACTGATGCATCTGATGATATTCTTAGAACATAACTGTGTCCAATAAATTGAGTTGGCGGAAAGGGCAGAGGACAGTGACTAAAATGAAGAGGTACGATTAATTATGAATCTTTGTAAGCATACATATTAGAGTTTAGAGGGTTTCAAACCATATTTGTTAAATATATTAATTAATGGCATTGTTTTATAAATGCAGATTTACACAGGTAGATCAATTTCATCTATTAGTGAAGATTGTTATATAAAAGAATTTTGTTTTTGTAGATGCGTGGTAAATCGGAACACTAACTTCCTCTTATTAAGCAGGCACCCACTAAGAAAGAAGTCTTGAAAAATTAAAATTCTTAGATATTAAAATTAGGTTTTAAGGATGTTTTTTTTACGGGTGATTTCATATTTGTATAGGGAAAAATTACTAAATGATTATTGTAACTTTAAAATTAGTACGAACACTTTAGGACTAAAATAATGCAATCAGATTTTTTTCAATTTCCTAATATTAAAGTTCCTCCTTAATGTTCAAAAACAGGATACATGGTTTCCGAGGAGAAAATGGTTTTGAATTGCATGGTGGTGGGAAAATACGTAAAACGAAAATGTTATAATTGTGAATAATACCTATTATAGAACTTTACAAACACCTGCCCCTACTGATCATTATATACAAAATCTAAAAACTTTCTATTTATCATTGTGTCCGAGTTAGTAATCCGACAAAAATATAGTGGATTCAGATACAGATAAAACAACTTAACGTGCTTTCGGAGGCATAGGGATGAAACACTGCTAAACTCTTGACTCCGGGCTGCTACTGAGAATTTCTGAGGAACCAAGTATTGGCTAGAGGAATTCGGGAGCAAATTATGTATTATATTATTGGGGTCATTTTGTAATTTCTTTACAAAATAAAACACAAGCGACAGTTTGCCTATTCGTTTGTTCGTTTGTTTGTGGGTCCGTTTATTTGTTTGTCTGATTGACCGACTAACTGATTTTTTATATTCGGATTAGTGTATTTCTAAGTCTTCGTGACAGTTAAGTTTACAAATAAATCATTATACTTAGAAACTTAAAATATTGAAAATACTGACTCCATACGAACAAAGTCGCGGCTAGTGATAATAATAATTTTATTTTGTATTTATTCTTTTGTGTGCAAGACCGCTATTACATATTGCAGTCATAAACATATTATATTCTAATTTTTTGGTGTATGTGCAGCTCAACCAACCTTAAATTAACCTGCTATTACAGAATTTGGCACAAAAGTTATTAAACGCTTCTCATGCTGAACAAAATGAGAGCAAGTAACCAAAACGAGTACTAGTCCCGATTTATTATTAAGGTAGATAGTATAGAAGTATAGATAGTTGTAGAAAGGACTAAAGTATGGAGACAACCCGGCGAATGAGCAGCATATTATTAGAGGGTCAGTTATGGTTTATAGAGACACATTAACAGAGGATTGAAGAAGACACCTACGGAGCACACATCGTGGAAAAGTGTACTAATAATGTGTCTTTCTAATAAACCCATGTCATATAAGTCCAACGAAACCTTTTATTAGTTTTAGGGACCCTTATTATATGTACTGTATTATACTAAAAATACTTTATAATATATATAAATGCCTAAATTTATTGGATGTCGATTTAATAAATTAGAAAGTAAACAATTTTTCAATCAACAGAGTTTTGGTAGATTCACAGTGAGACTGATACAAATATATACTTGGTAAATTAAAATACATTATTCAGCTATATATACAGGTAATATGTATGTAATATGTATAAATACATGTGTAAAGGTGGTAATAGAACGCATGTTATTTAGAAAACCGGCAGTAGTTAAAATTTTTGTGTATCTCAAAAGCACTAAATTTAGTTTATTTTATCTAGTTTGTTGCGTCTTTAAAATTACACGAAGTTGCGTGTCTAGGAAATGTTGAAAGGCAGGCTTATCTTTTTCCTCCCATAATTTAAATACTACCTTAGCCGCGCCCGTCACTTTATCACTACATTTAAAAGTATAAAAACTGTTTTTATATGGATGTGCATCTCTTATCTTTTCGAATTAAAATGTACTCTTTATAAAAACAACTCCTGTATCGTTGAGGCATTATACACAAGTTACTAAATACATACACTGGACAAAAAGTCCAGTCCCTAAACAATTTCTAGTATAGGCAAAAAATACTTTTGTCAAGTGGGATAAAAACCACACTTTTAAGCTCCGCAGTTGCGTTATCCATCCATCAAACTTTCATTTATTTTTCACTTACTTTATTTTATTCTTTCCGTACGTATATCACAATATATATATTTTTTTCTTTTCCTTTTATTTCACAGTATAATCTGGAGGGTTTAATTTAATAGTTGAAATTCGTGAAGTCCCAGTGACAATCGCTTGGTGTTGCGTACACATAGGTATTATATTGCTACAGCAGTCTAATTCTTTTTACGGATAAGTGTTCGGGACTTTACGGGATATTTAAAAATAATGCAACTTAAATGTGATCTAGGGCAATTGTATTGATCTCACAACAGTTCAGAGGGTAATAAAATATTGAAAGGACAAAGAACCTATTCAAAAATTAACGTACTTAATCTACTGACGTAATTACTACTTTTATATTCTAAATGCTATCTTCAATTTCAACCAGAATTAAGTGACCGCCAATGGAGAAATCCGAACAAATGCCCTCTTGACAATCCCAATGGAAGTTCTAATGTCTGCTACTCTAACAATGCCGTCGCCTTCTGGGTAAATTACGACCATTCTTCCCAGCTTCCATTTCAGTGGAGGAAGGTTGTCCTCCTTGACCACCACCAAATTGTTCATCTTCAAGCTGTCTTTGCATGAACGCCATTTTACTCTCTGTTGGAGTTCTGAAACATACTCCTTGCTCCATTATTCTCAAAAACGCTGACGTTGTTGCTCAATGCGTTAGAAACTGGTTAAAATGGGAGTGGAGTGATGCTGGTAGTCCGGTTGCGGCTAAGAAGTCAGCGCACGTCCAATTAAAAGATGTCCCGGAGTAAGTAGCGTACAATCTGCGGGATCTAAAGATAGTGGAGTGAGTGGCCGGGAGTTCAAGAGTATGGTTTAAAGTTCTTCATACTTTAAGTGACAATAGCCCATCAATCTAAGCAAATGATGGTTAGTCGATTTGACCCCAGCCTTCCAAAGAGCACCGAAGTGAGGAGTATACACCGGAATAAAATAAAAGTTAATATTATCTTTGGCCATACTATCGCTCAATAAGTATAATGGTTGCTAGCAGTAGCTGTGGGCCAGCGTGCATTAACCTTTTGTGTTTATGGACAAATACCATTTGCAAACGACAGCTTTCTCCTCCACCATTGTCCCATTTACGGCACAGGACTCCATCCTGAATCAGCAAGCTGTCCCATTGGGCCCAATAGCTTATAGTGGTCTAACTCATCGCTGAGACGTCGCTCCACTTGGGCTTGGTAGCACGGGCCTTCATCCATTCCAGAATCGGCTTGATGTCCGGATCTTCCTGCTGTGTATGTTGTAAGCTGTCCTTCCACTCGTTGCTGAGGTGGTTTGTCCTGAGCATCCTCACGGATATCACTTCCTTAGTCTCTTGCCTAGTACAGTGCTTGCAATCTTCAGGACAATGTCTTCTTGACAATGCATCTGTGTTGCCACGCTATTTAAAGCTGAAGTGTCCGATAGTAAAGTCGTATTCCTGTTGCTGCTGGGCGGTGCTGTAAGCCGCATTAGCCTCTCGAGATCGATCACCTTGCCTTTCTACAGTTCGCTTAGGGCAGCTGGATCGAAGATGGCCCCTTTCCCCACAGCCATAGCACCTAGGGCTGTATCCTTGATTGCGGTTGCGAACTATAGATGCTGCAACCTCCCTGACGCGATGGGAACGATGATCCTGCCGTACGGCTTCCACCTCCAGTGCATGGGCCAAGGCGTCCATAAGCGTCTCGTGGTGCCCAAGTCGCACAGCAGCTCTGACTTCAAGGTCACGGATGCTGTCGATGAACGTCTGCACCAGGTTCCCTTCAATGAGCGCAGGTACAGACCGGTATGCTTTTCGCACCAGCTTCTCCACTTCAAGAGCCCATTGCTGCAGGTGCTGCACGAAAGACGTGTTCCAGGTGAGCGTCGCCATATCTCGCCTCCAATGCCTCAAGGAGCTGCTCGTAAGTCACTTCCTTACCGAGAGCTTCCAGAACAGTTAAGGCCTGGTCGCGCAGGCCTAGGGCGAGAGCAGTCATGGCCTGACTTTTATTCCAGCCGTTCGCCTTCATAACGGCTTCGAACTGGATTTTATAAGTTGACCAGGAAGAAGTCCCGTCGAACGGTGGCACTTTGAACCCCCGTAGCGAAGGTGTTGTAGCTACTACGGGAGCTGTAATTCCATCCCCCAGTTTGAGGTCGTCCAGCGTTTTCTTCACGTCAGCCATCACGTTGTCAACCCGATTGTTCACTTGGTCGATTCGGGTTTCAGCTTTCTCGATTCGGGTTTCAGCTTTCGTGATTTGGGTTTCAGCTTCCGACAGGCGGTTGTCATGCTGAGCAACCCTATCCCTTACCTCCTTTATCTCGTACCCGAAGGTATCGTGAAGGTCCTTCATGAGGAGCATCTGCTCTTCCAATTTACGGGCCTGTTCCTCCTGTCGGCGAGCCTGTTCCGGCTTTCCTGTAGGAGAGCCTGTTCCTTCTGCTGCTCTTTCAAGGAACGGACCTGTTCCTCCTGTCCGCCCCGCAGCTGCTCTTCCAATTGGCGTGCCTGTTCTGCATGCTGGTGGGCCTGTTCCTGCAATATCATCATGGGAGCACCTAAGTCAGGTGCTGCAGGTGTAGGAGCTACTGATGGGCCAGCCTCCGTGGTTGGCAGTTGGCCCCCCGACGTTTGCGGCGTTGCACTACCAAATCTCCTCTGGTCCGTCTCCTGCTGGCGATGACTTCGGGTACGGACCCCCTACGTTTCCTCTTTAGGTAAAATCGGCATGATTTGATCCCACTTCTGACACAAATTGTTACGAGCTTAGGGTTCGTGACAATAAAAATTTCCGATAGAATTACCAAAATCAACATCTTAATTCACTTTACACTAATTAAAACTTAAAAGACACTAATAATTAATCACACTGATTTTTACACTTTATTTCGCTCCGAAGCTTCGCTTGTCTCGCCAAATTTAATACTGCCCTAACCGCGTCTTGCAGCGCCTTTAAATACACATTTTCACCGAAACGTCCAGAATATTCAAGTAAATACGCGCGCCAACCGACCAGACGCAGAAAGTTCGAGTGTGTGGCTTCTAGAAAGCTTAATTCTTCTGTTCGATACTAGATGGCGCTGTTGGTCGAAAGTACAAGATTGACATTTTCTAGGAAGCCCTCGATACTAGATGGCGCTGTTGGTCGAAAGTTCAAGATTGACATTTTCTAGGAAGCCCTCCTCGCTCTGGTCCCCGACACTAGATGGCGCTAGTGCCAGGTACCTGACGTCAACTTAGGCGCGCAACAATACTTAAGCTGAACAGGCCGTTTTGATAAGTAATACATTAAAAACTCTTAACCAAACCACCACAGTCTGAGACCTTTCAGAGCATTAATATCCACATTGGGTCATGTCCCCACTTATGGTCATTGACCTTATCCAAAATTTCGGCAACGCCATTACGTATGAAAGGCTGGTGTTTACAAGGCAACATTCGCAACCACCCCAAAACAGTCGTAGAGTCTGTTCAAAAGTAGACTTGGTCAATTTTAAGGCGAAGTGAATTTGCAACTTTCTCATTAAGACGAGCGCCTACTAATGCACCACACAACTCCAGTCGTGCTATTGTCGTGGGTTTGATCGGTGGTACACGGCTCTTAGCCGTTGATAATCAAACCATAACTTGCCCGTTGTCACCGATGCTTCGATCATAAATGCACGCACGTCAGTAAAAATATGCATTTACAGCTCCTGGTATGACTCACAGATAACTCGTCGTGGAATCCGAATGTTATATTATGAATGAGGAAGATTTGATAATATCATATCATCGTTTCTTGATTTCGGTAGACAGTGGTTCATACCATGGTAGTTTGTCTACCCAAAGCCTTTGCATACATACGTGGCTAAAAGACCTAACGGGTCAAATATTTATGCAAACTCTGAGAGCAAGTCACGCTTAGTATTGCCATTGGCAACTTGTGAATTCAATGGAAAGTAGAGTCGATCTGAATTCGAATGCCAGCCAAGACCTAATAACTTGTCTGGCTCGCGAGAACCAATATTTAAGTCTAGTGATGTATCGGCGATTATGATAGCAATTCGGGTTCGTTTGATCTCCACTTTCGCAATGGCATACAAGCAGATGCCAATACTGCGGTAACTCATTTAAGTATGGCCTTTACGTCATGTAAGCCATCAGCACCCGTAAGTAGATCATTGACATAAAAATCATGCATTATGATATCCGCTATGGCTTTGTTTTTAACTGTAAGCCAATTTGTTTAAGGCAGCGTGTTGCGAGAAATTGTGCACTCGCCGTACCGTACGTCACAGTATTTAGTTGAAAGGTCTGTATAGGCTCACTTGGACTGTTACGCCAGACTATCTGCTGAAGGTGCCTGTCATCAGGATGAACGGTTATGCACTTGTACGTTTTCTCCACATCTGCAGACAAAACTTATCTATGTTGCCTAAAACATAGCAAAATGGACGTCAAATCGTCCTGCACTACAGAACCGACCGAAATACTTCTGTTACTATTTGTATTTCGTTAAAAGAAATACCTGACGCCGTCGGGGAACTTGCAATAAAAACTACTCACACTTTAGTCGTAGTACTACTTTCATGGAGTACGCCTTAATGAGGTATAAAATACGCGCCACTACATATATTATAGTCAACCAAATCTAAGAAATACATTTTGACAGCTGTCAGACTTATTGCACCAAGCATGCCAACCAAAAAATGGGAACATACAATATTCGATTATTAAAAAAATCGATATCGATTATTTAGAGTTAGTAATAATTTATAGTTTTTTTAAAGAATATTAGCAATGCTATAAACATTACTAATATTCCCCTTAACCACTCGTGGTAAGCTTAAATTGCTTGTGTTACGAGTGGTTAACGCCAGTAGTCGAATGGCGGATTCGAACCCACGACCTTATTGAGTTCGCGGTCCGCGCCCTGCCATTAGGCTACTGTCGTTTTTAAAGTTGTTGTTTGGTTTGAATAATACCAGAATAAATTAAAAACGGATAATTTGAAATACAAGATTTATCAGTTTCTTCGTATTTGTTGTAACTGCTTATTTCTAGAGGCACAATTATAAAAAATTTAGATTGAAACTAGATTAAAAATAAATTTATTTAATCACTTTCAGTACAACTACTTGAACTGTCGTTGTTAAGATTAATTATTGTTACGAGCTTAAGGTTCGTGACAATAAAAACTGCGGATTGAATTACCAAAATTAACACTTTAATCGCCGAACTCTAATTAAAACTTAAAAACACTAATAATTAACCACACTGATACACTTTATTTCGCTCCGAAGCGAATGATTTTCAATATCATTTCAATATATGATTTTCAATAATGCAGGCAAAATTAATGTCTCTCAAAGTCATCCATAATCCTTTTTTTGTTTTTTTCAACCACTTTTTCCCAATCATCGTTTTTGACATGATCGTGCTTCAACGAATATAGAAGAAACAGTCCAAAAAGTTAAAGCCGAGTCGCAAAATAAGAAGACAAACACAAAATCACAAAATTACGGACAGTAAGGTCTCGAAATGGCGAGAGATTGAAATTACGTAGTGGTTTTTTCAGCTCGGCCTTGTATATGAGTTTTTTTGCCTACACAAAGGACAATGGCGAAATAATAGGTGACGGAATTATTAAGTATATACCTAAGTCACCATTACTGATATCAATAAAATAATTTATTATAGAAAGACTAATCATACACAATTCAAAACTTAATTGACTAGTTGTTGTAGTTATTACGATTCGTCAGTTAAGACAGACGAAGATCTTATAACATACAACCAAGTCTGACGTGTATTTTATTCAGAAAACTCTTCTATACATACTAATGCGTTATTTAAGGATTCCCCCTATGCTGGTAACTATCCTATACAAACATATATGAAAATCATATTGACTAGTTGTTGTTGTAACGATTTTCCAGTTAAAGCGTTTTATACCATACATCCTAGTCTGATGTGTATTTTGTTTAAACTGGAATATCTCTAATTCCTGACTTCTTGCAGTAGTATGACCGAAGAAAAAAATGTTCAGGATCTAAAACTATATTTTTAAATATTTTACATTTGTAGACGCAAGAAAGAAAGTCTACTATAATTTATTTGGGAGTTCGCCATTGTTCTTTACGTTGACAAAGTAAAAAAAATAAACTTGTTTTATTCATGTAAATTAGGAAATTTTAAAAATAAAAAAATAATTAAACAAATATTACACAAAAAAATAATGATTCGATTATTTGAATATATTTAACCATTATTTGAATCTTTTTGCCGATTATTCGCATATCAATGAATTTTAATCATCCAATACTACAGTAAGGCACATAGCGACATATCATTGAAACGACGTCAAGTAAAAAAGTCGATACTGGTTATTTTTTAATATTTTGCTTTATTTGAAAGATTCGAATTTAAATTAGCGATAAAAAATTAAACACGTTGTAATTAAATATAAATAACTTCTTAATTCTTCGGATTTAGGTAAAGGATTATTGTAAATCGTATGAGTACTCTTGTGCAAAGTCATTACGGAATGATTAATGTGAAACTTCAAAAGGTATTTCTTATATTTGGTAGACTATAAGTCTTTCACATAATGTCATATATCACAGTGACTGATATTCAGACATAAATTCATAATTCATTTGTTTAACGTCAGGCTCAGGCTACTTTTTAATCTGCGCTCTTAAAAGAAAAAGCATTGTGTAGCTCTTTTAAATGAATCTCCGAATAGCACCGTATCTTTTTTGAGAGGTAACCGTACGCAAAAACGCCCATCTTCAAGACGTGATGTATTTCTTACAAAACGATCCTCACACAAGTTCTCCTCAGGTGAATAATGAGATGACTTGAAACTTATACCTTCCAGCCGCTAAAACCGCGTTAATTCGATTAAAATGTAATCCACATTATCGCCACTTAAATAAAAATTTATTTTAGGGAAGTTGCATCGTAAGTCATTAGACATCAATGAAGAATGATGAATACTGTTTGGGCCATAAATTATTCACCCTGGCCTGGTTTCATGCAGAATGGGCTTATTACTTCCTAACTCAATTCTTTGTGACCCTTTCAAATCCCAAAAGAGATCAGGCCCGACTCACCCCGACCCCGGGTCAGCTAAGCAAATATTCGACGGAAGTTGTAGAGTTACGTGTGCTTAATTCGTGAACTGGGGTATTGCTAGTAATTGATGGCAAAATGAAACAATTAATGTTAACAGAATAATTATCGATTTTAAATGAACCCGATACCTTCTGCTTAGGTGAGAATATACGCTACTTATGCCCAAAGTCGGCTTATCAATTTCGACAAAATCTAAAATTAATCGTTTACGCATATTCTCAGTTATAAAACTAGACGTACTTCCGCAGCCTAATTCTGCTCGGGCGAAGTGTTCGACGTTATTACAATCAATTAGTTATATAAAGCATAATGATTTCTTATATTTAGGCGAACATTGTACATTGTTTAAAACTACTTTTACAGATTTTATCGCGTTTTATTTATTTTATTTTTAATACCCGACGTTTCGGGTGCTTTACAGCACTGCGTGATGATACGTGATTGAAATTAAAAAAAACATCCTAATTTCAATAGAGAAGGAGGCTGGGTACTACCACCTGCTTGGGATCCTATAATTAATAAAATTAAAATTAAACCCAAGCATACCACTGCAATACTTCAAAACACAGTTAGTTCATTCTGCGTAGATCGTACCAAAGACAATAATTAAAAAAGCTGAAGGTACTCCGGGTTAACTTTGACATCGATACGTCAGTCACCTCAGTCCCCCGTGACCATGGGTGTTGGAAAGCACCCGAAACGTCGGGTATTAAAAATAACATAAATAAAACGCGATAAAATCCGTAAAAGTAGTTTTAATCAATATAATAAAGCAGTCAACAATAGTAGATCTCATTGTTCAGTACGATGCACTACATTTGCCGATAAAGCGATGCTGTTCACATCAGTGGCTGCAGTTGACGTCATTGACAAGTGAGTTCCTGTTTGAATGCCCGTCTCATTCTCGAGCGAGAGATTATTTTTATTTTGTACGGTATAACTTGCTTTCGGTTCGGTGACGTGAATCATTGTATTGTGGGGGCGCGGCGCATACATATCTAACAACCAGGCTTTTTGCAATGATTCGCAAAATGTCCTGACTTGAAACAATTATAGCAGATCTTGTAAGATGGTAGTAATTTTAGTCTAGCCCCATTACTGAGTGCAAGAAACTGTGGATAGCTGCCTAAATTGTGATCGCCGTTACGTTTATTACAACCTTTAAATTCTTTATTTGAGTTTATATTATAATTTTTGATTGATGCATCGAAATCATGGTTTTGAATTTAGGGCACACCTTATTTGGTGTAAAGTGAACATTACGCGACGTCTCTTAAGTTTCGAGGAGATCAGCTCGGTTACGCATAAACTGTAGAAATATAAGTAACTACTTATATAAATTAAAAGGCGTGTCCCAATGTTGAACTGGTTCGCCTGACGATTCTAATGCCCTTAGATTTTTATTTAATAAATCGATTAAGCGCGTAAAAGTGACAGACGACTGCTTTGTAATAGTTTCGAGGATAAATAAGGCTGACACATGATTTTGAAATAACAATTATTTGTTATTAAATCTCTCACACAAACATTTCATGCCACAGCACAGTTTCTTGCAGAAAACTCAAATGATTGAATTACCACAGCACCAGACCCTACGACAGACGCCCGTAAATAATGACATTTATTCATTTCATCCATCTGATCATTAGAGCGAATGAGAGTATTGAAGGTATCGTGGAACTCCAAGCAGTTCTCGTATGATCCACTTAATTTTTGGCAATTGTATAGTAGGTAACTTAACGAACTTATGATTACTGACTCGAGAACTCTTGTCACTACCTGCCGGTTTAGGGTTAGCATTATGGTGGTCGCTCAGTAAAATTTGAACTTTAGCTAACGCGTTGTAATACCGAGATTCAAAGCATGTACGCTCAGTTAGTTGTAAGTCGGGCTTGTCAATAATATATTCCAAGCGTAACTGCACTTCATGATATTGGTTATACAATGTGCTCATCTTACCCATACGCAGTTGCAATTCCGTCCTGTCATGATTTTGTAAAGGTGTTGTAGTAAGCGAATCATATAACTAATGAAAGCAGTAAAACGGCCAAAACTACCTCGCTTCTTGTATTTGATCTGGAATGTGTACAACTACAAATATTCAATAACAACCTCCGACTATCTAATACACTACCTAACTAGTGGACTTTAAAATATTACTTATACAATATGTAGGTACTAACACGGCACAAAATAGTTCAAAAATATTATAGTGACAAGTAGTTTTACACAATATTTCTCGACGTTCAAATAAAGTAGATAATTTTATTATTTAAGCTACTTATAATACCTAATTCAATTAGATACCCACTAAATTAAAAACTAATAATCGTCCTATACTACAATTACGTTATTACTGTAATATAACTTTAAAACACTCTAAACAAAAAGGAAATACTAAATAAAGCACAAAAGCATTACCTTGGTGTAGGTAATAATAATTAACGCTACTATACGATTTCTACTGCACAATTATATAAGCAGAAATGTAGATTATATTTTTTATTTTTCTAATTACTGCCAATTATAACAACATTTGCAAATTTAGTCACAAAACAATAGATAAGTAATTAATAATCGATAGAAGAATCAATTCACTAACCTTATAAGTCCGGTGATTTACACCAAATTCTATGATATTACCTTAATTAGAGTGTTAGGTGATGATAAATCTTAAATTTTATGTTCAAAACCACGTAATTACTGCAAATTGACCCACATTCTTGTTGGGCGGCGACGTAACAAAAATTTAATTCCAACGTAAACTCCACTATATTTACCATATGTAAGCTAAATTCTAGTTCTTATTATTTTATATCCGGTGAATATCTAGGACCATGTTCTGCACTTTACGGGATATTTAAAAATAATGCAACTTAAATGTGGTCTAGTACGATTTATTACTATATTTCTCACAACAGTTGAGAGGGTAATAAAATATTGAAAGGACAAAGAACCTGTTCAAAAATTTACGTACTACTGACGTAATTAGTAATTACTACTAATAACAATGTATTGGTAAACTCGTTGCTGTGATGGGAGACGCAGGCGCTTTAACAATAAGACTCTAGTCTTATGAGCGACACGTACACACAGTCCGTCTGATAGTATGTAAATGCTGTGGCCTATAGACACCTACATCTATCCTTGATTAAGAGTCAATATTTAGATGCGTTGTTGAGAACTTAGGTAGAATACTTAAAATTTTAAAATAATCTGTAAATCTCTACATTTTCCACACCTATCACAGCAAATTGAACTTGCACAAAACGTAAGAAATAAAAAATACGTGTGGCACTCGGTGACTGCCGCGGTAAAGCTATTGCATAGCATTTTTTATCAACTTATGCAATTATAATTATTTATTTATTTTATTTATGCAGTTAAGTCTTTGATATTAAATCAAGTTACAATTTTTGAAGCGTGGTGACCGATAAGAAAACAATTTTTTTTCTCTTATTGAATAAATGAGAAGTTAATATTGTTTAAAATATTTTTAATATCTTACAATACATGTAGGTTATTCAGGAATTTTTATCATTGATTTAGCAGCTAGTGTACACGCATACGTCTAGTCGCACGCACACAAACACCGTGCCGAACTCTGCCGAGTGCCGAAGTCTGCCGAACTGAAACGACGTTAGACGATGCACGGCTTTCAACGCCATCACCTCCGTGCGTCGGAGTGGGGAGCGTGAGGTTTTTTTTGTTACGGAATTTCTGGATTCGGTCCCTGCGCTCAAGGCCCGCGATTGAAGCTATGCAATAAGCTTAAAATATCTATCAAAAACTAAAAAATTTCATCAGTCATGACAATATTAAGACGATAAATTGTGACTTAAATAAATCTCTTACTGCATAAAATTATATTCTTGAAGGGTTGCAATAATGACAACGATGATTATGTAAAACATAGCAATGTTTTGATCAACTATTCTTCACTAACAATGAATAGTTTATTCAGATATCCGTAAGAAGCTTCAAAAATAAACCATCACTTAACAAAAAAGCCAGAAGATTTAATTACTTTCGATCGACGACGATTTAAGTGGAAAGACGTGCTCAGAAGAATCTTATCAATTTTGACCACAGGCGCAAAGTAGTCATATAGCTTATCTGTGTTCTACAGTATACATTTGTGTACAAGGTGTAAATAATTACAGTAAACTTCCAGTTAGACGCATCATCTAGCGGGGAACATTTATGAGCCCTTGTGATGCAGAAAAGGGCTACGGTAAGCGAATTCGCTCTGGTATGACCAAGGATAACAGTAGATAGCGAATGCGTCACACTTTTTTTTATATAAATGTATGCTGTTGGCATTACGGCTTTTATAGTTTCATTGAAATGGACTCGTAAGTAAGGACTTACGAGCTATTGTGTGTAACGTTCTGCCGACGCATAGCGCCGCGACGCCCACTGCATTTGCGAGGCACCCCGGCCCCTGCTTTTGGTGTGAGACTCCTCCAGCTAAGGGGTGCGTCACACAGAGAGGTTACGCACAATAAATAAAACATGCTTTGCGCCGCGATTGGCCGATAAAGGTTACGTGATTTATGCGGCGCTCTGATACCTCACGGATTAATACATCTCGTGTTCACCACAGGCAAATAGTTTTGCTTTACTTGTTTACTTGATCAGACAACTATTTTGACTTTGGTACTGCCAACTTTCCACTAAATCGATGTCATATTCATAGTTCACTCATGCGAGACAAGCGTGTCGTTTAAGATGCAATCGGGGATCAGATTGTATCCTCATATATTTGATATGAACAGTAATCAATTCTTATAAGAGCGAAATGAAAAATTTATGCGTTGTGATATCATAACAGTCTATTCAACAAAAAATTAAATTAAGAGTTTATATGGAGCATTAGCATAAATCAGTAGAAAAGCTATAGTGTAGTTAAATACATCCCACTCTTGGCCGGGGCTTCTTATTCTTACTGAGAGGTATTTTTAGGGTAAAGAAGCGTTTAAAGAGCTATCCCAATGCATAATGGCCGATTTCATATGTCACGGAAATATATTTTTTTTTAATTGCTCACACTTACAGATTCCTTGACATCGTTTTCCTTCAACTTCAAGTACGTCAAAGAGGAATAGTTGCTCCACAACTCTCTGCAACTTACTTGAATCTTAAAGAATATCATATGGCCATGGTTGGATTCGGCTAGAAGATTAATTGTGAAAATCATCATTAAATATTTATTAACTTACACTTACCAACAAGACATAAATACATTTAAAAGGTCAAGATAAATCTGTGTGTGTAAAGTTAACGGTAAAGACAGCGTCTACTCTATATTAATAAAATTTAAATATGTTTGCAATATCGTAATAACCTCCATTTACCGAGCTGAGGGTGTTATTTGCATACTAGACATGAATAACATTTTTTTTTAAATTTGTAATTAGACTTTTGAATTTGAATTTGGTTATAATTTGAACCCTTTTAATTACACTGACAGAAAGAGATAATTCATATTAGGTGGAATGAATATATTTGGATTTATTTCATACGTGCGGGATTCGAGCCCGCGGCTGTCAGCACCGTAACTCAATTCTAAGACATCCGTAAAACAATTTATTTGAATGCTTGCTTGGATTTTATATAGGTAGCACAGAATATTTAAAAATATATACTTTGTAATCATATTCTTATTATAATTACATTTAAAATTAAACTGTTACCTTTTTTGGACCAAACATAATTGCAAACCGTTAACTATAGGTACTTGCATAATGAATTGGATCATTAATAAAAGATATCCGATAAAACTGTTCTATAAATTTTCAGCACTTGAATAAGATTTTGCTGGCTGTATTGAGAAAATTTAATCAAAATTTCTGAACTAAACCGTTATTCATTCAATTGTGTAATTTGGATTTCAACCTTATTTATGCAAACCTACCGTACGTATCCGGGGGAACATTGTGTATAGTGGCGGTGTAGAATATCCACTACACATATCGTCCCACGGGTGTCTTAACAGGCAACAAAGGGAAAAAAGCATCTTCTTAATAAGAGCTTAAAAAACTGCGGTTGCCAATCCACCTGCCAAGCTTGGAAACTATGGCAAATATGGGTGCATATGAGATAATTGATGAGGAAGGTCTATGTCCTGCTATAGACTATGATGGCCTGTAACGGTAACGGTTATATAGAGTTTCAGATTATTCACAACAATCTAAAGGTATGGACATTAACAATTAAGTAAAATCATTACATAATCTGACATTTTAAAATCTATTACTTAAATGACATTATAATTTTGACATCAATTAATTTAAGCTTGTAATAATCATAAATGTACGAAATTGAATTCCCACTTGTTAATTTAATTTTTTTTTTGCATGTTCACCTATAAAATATTTGCATACCATATAAAGTGGTAGAGTGTAAATGGACCATTAGACATAATTGAAGATCATACTTTATTGTACACATATATTCTGGCAAATAAATGAATTTTAATTTTAATAGATATAAATATCAAAAAGTTTTTTTTTAATTCAAATACAAATTCTGAGTTGTGCATTTAACCAAAGGAGAATAAGTTTTATTATAATAAACGGATTTTTGTCACTTGATGAAAAACTAGCTTCATTTGGGGGTGTACTAGTTTCACAATATATGTTTTAATGTATTAATAAGCCGTAAATGCCCTGTTTTATTAGTATAATAATAATGTAAAACAAATATTATTAAACCAGTACAAGCGTTTATCCAAATAACAAAAAATGAGTTTTATTATTTGAATAAATCGCCATTTATTCGAGAATAAATCAATTTTGGTATCAAGAAACAATACATGTATTACAAACAAATACACTTGTTGACAGCTATTTGAGTATAATACAAAAAAGAGAGTGATCATGATGTTATGTATAATATTTTAGGTACAATGTCCCACAAATTTTTACGAGGTAGAGCGACTGTATTAGTAGTATAGATGTAGTACGACTGGGTCGGCTCAGCCGGGGAAGGACCACGTTCTCACAGAATACTACCGTAAAATAGCATTTTAACTTTGCTGTGTTTCGTATGATGAGTCTAAATAACCTGATACCCTTTTTACTAAGGCATTCCGTCTTAGTCTTCACGGGTGACAACGCATCTGCATTTTGATTCGTAATTGAGTAAAGATGTAGATGTCTATGTGTCACAGCAACCATTTGCCATCGGGTGGACTGCGTGTTCGTTTATCACCTTTATCCTATAAAAATATATTTATTTGCGTAGTTTTATATTTGTTTCTCATTTGCTCTACCACTCGCGTATAGTTATTCCAAGCATACCTATCGTTTAGATTGCACGCAAAATCAATACACGACTTTACTCGAGATTTAAATCGTGGAAATAGCTTGTCCCTGGTATAGTTAATCGTGTATACATTTAGGTTTGGTTAGTTCCGCCGCTTTTCATTTAATCATGATATTCTCACTAAATTATATAAAGCAAAAACATTATGCAATTTTTGTATCACAACAAACAATATGGATAAAACTTTGTATTGTAATTGTGAGCTCTGGCTTCAATCCGCAATATACTGTGACGATAAAAGTATGTATTTTCATTGATTAAACCAGGTGAATATATGGGATTTTAAAGGGTTACTTAAAAATCATTTACTTATTTAACAATTTATGTACACACAAGCAAAAAGTAGGACACATCGTGATGAAAAGTGTGTACAAGTGCTCTTATATCTCATAGTGAAATTCTTCTAGTAGGTCAATAATAATGTATAATTAATAATAATAATAATAATTTCCTCTAGACCAAATTTTGGTCACAGCGACCAGTCTCGATGGAGACTAGCCATCTGCGAAGGACAGAATTATAGTACCCGCGTGTATTCGCAAACACAGGCGCACTCTCTATTCCTTTACACTCATAGTTCGATGGGATGGTAATCAAACACGACTGGAGAGAGATCAAGCTTAGGATCGCCGCCTTTACGTGCTTTTCAAGGCACGGGGGTAAAATCTTAAATATTAACTAGTACACCAAGGATCAACCCCAAAATATGGCAACTAAAAATCGTTTGGTTTTTTCAATCGGTATCAACATTTCGGTCCATAGAAAATAAATGGGAAGGAAATTATTTATTTGCTGACTAAAATTACTGATAAAAAATAAATAAAAATTTTAGCTTTTATTCGTTGTCAATAAAAAAAGGAACTATAATGATAAAAATAATTATATTTAGATTGGAAATACCTCGCTTTCTATTTATTAACCCTTAAACGATAAAGAAGCACCTTCACCCTTTTTTTCTCTTGCTCTTAAAATGTAATACGCTTTAATTTGAAATCTTCAGACTGACATAAGTACAGAAAGATTTAATATTATATTGTATGAAGTTCAAGGTTTGAAAATGAACTATTATTATTATTGGGGTATCTATATAATTTTCTCACCTGGTTGGGTTCTATAAATATATAATTATAAATTAAAATGAAAAGATAAATATACATAAATATCAATAAAATAAAATAAATACAAAAACTACATAAATAAATAAGATCCAACCAGATGGGAGCCCTCGGCAGGGGAGACCAAACGGCCGAGGGTTAGGGGGAAAGGAAAAGAAACCGGCGGACGATGCGGGCGGTATCGAGGAGCACCCCCTTCTGCATTTGAGCCCGGAGCGGTCCGCCACGGAGTCCCTGTCGCCTCAGATGACCCGAGAGGCTGACTGGGATTAGCCCATTCGCAGAGATGACTACAGGAATAATTTCGGTCGGCATACCACCCCACATGTCGGTCACCTCGTGAGCCAGGCCCAGATATTTTGTTCGTTTCTCTGTTTCGGCTTTCACGAGGTTCTCGTCATAGGGAATGGTAATTTCGATCAAAAATATCCTTGACTGTGCCCGGTCCATCAACACAATATCAGGCTTATTCGCAAGAATAGTCCTGTCTGTGATGATGGCCCGGTCCCAGTAGAGCCTGGCGCGGTCATTTTCGAGCGGTCCACGAGCCCGTATTTCAGAGGTTTGAATTCTGGTAGTTGTGCCTGTGCAAGTACTCAAAGTTAGAAAGCGCCGAACAACCGGAGATGACATGCCTAAGTGACTCCCCGGGATGGCGACAAGCTCGACAGACGTCGACAGTGCCATCCTTTAGGATGTATCTCCAATAGTTGTTGGTCTTAATAACCTGATCCTGTATTGCACACACAAAACCCTCGGTTTCCCCGAAGAGGTCACTGAAACGTAGCCAGTTGAGTGAGGCGGCTGTATCTACGTGAGGCTCATGTAGAGCCCTGTAGTACCTCCCGTGGAGCTCCTTCTAATTCCATATGGTCTCCCGGTCGGAAATGCTCTGTACTACCGGGTCTTGCCATTGCTCGTTGCCTAAGGATAGAGGGATAAGTCTTTTATCACTAGAAATGACGTCATTATAGAATGGATCATCCGATCTCGCCAGGAAGTAATGACGGAGTCTGCACACTTCGCGATTATGCATGGTGAGTGCGCTCAGGAAGCCACGCCCACCATGCTTTCGCTGCAAGTACAGCCTCATTACCGACGATCTCGGATGATGCATCCTATGGGACGTCATTGTAGTGCGGACTTTTCTATCCAGGGTTATTATTATTATATGGAATGATTTTGCGGTATGCGAAGGATCTTCATTATCATTTAGATCAAGAAGCATTAGTTTAGTTAAGTTTAGTTTAGTTTAGGCTTATTTCCGATCTGAATAAAATTATTTTTATTAACAAATAAAAAAGTTTAATTGAAAAACAAATTTTTAATATTTATGATGTTAAATAACTTGTTCAAAAATGTCTACCTGATTTACATATATTTTATTAATAGGTCTTTATAATACTCCTTACTTTATTTTTCTTGTGATATTGCGGTTGTTTTAAGTGATGGTAAAAATTATATAGAAATAAGTAAATGTTTGTTATTAGTAACATTTTCATCTGATCCATTTTTTTTAAAGCATCAACATTGCAAGAATTCTTTGAAGTCAACATAGAGCAGTCTAGTTCTTCGATTTGAAGACCTGCTAATGCTGCATAAAGAGTTACGAACCATGATAAAAACCTAAAGCGCTGTTCTAGTGATTAGTTTCCTCTATGTTTTGTTTGTACTAAGCGAACTTTTTCCAAGCATTTTCACTTGTAGTCATCGTTTCCATTAACAATGTTCTCCTGCCGCTTCAATTAGCCCGTAGTTTCTTTTCTATTTAGGTTGTTCCAACGAGTAAAGTACAAAAACGTTTCATCTATACCTAGATGTCTGTTGTCAAGGGATAAGCGGTTTAATTCAACAAGATTCGCCCCAGGACCCTGCGCTGCAACGTTAGCGATATGAAAAATTTATACACCCTCATACTATTTACACCTTGGCATTGGTTTATCAATCTAATCAGAATCTACATTCATAACAAATGAAACGAACTCTATTTCGGTTTTTCGTATACTTATAAAACTTTTGTAGCTATATTCAAGCACAAAATATCATATGCAATAGCTATTTATTAAATATTTAAATCGTATAGTATAGGCGACATATTCCGTAGATATAATTCATATGGTGAGTGTAGAGAACCGAAGACTCTTTTTACTGGAAACGAGACATTTTAGTCCTTAGGGGTGACAACGCATCTGCATTTTTATTCTTAATCGATATTAGATGTAGACGTCTATGGGTCACAGAATCCATTTACCGTCAGGTGGGCTGTATGCCGCATGCCTCCTTTATTCTCATAAAAAAGTACATAATGACTCAGCAATAAAGCTTCTATTGAAAATCAGATCGGATTTATTTCTATCTATTTATTCAACTTTATACTTCGTTATAATATTTTGTGTGAATTTTAAACAATTATTGTTTCCCATTTGTAATTAAGCATCACACGAATTTGCGTGTCAAGGAAATGTAAACGGCGGGGCGTGTTTTATTCTCTGATTCACTCCTTGTAGGTGCAGTTGCCACTTAGCTCCTTATTCACGTCTTTTATATAAAGCAATAAGTTAGATCAATAAATAACTATTCTAAAATATTTAATTTTAGCCATGTCACTTTTTGAAATAACATTACTACTTCTTCATCATCAGCCAATAAAAGTCTACTGTTGGACATAGGCATCTGCCATGGAAAGAATCTTACAAGCGTCATAACAAAGATTTATGTGATATATAATAATAATTATTATAATAATAAGCGTCTTATTTACATTATCAAAATATTTTAAATTCTAAATGTTATATTTGCTAGTTGTGTTAGTATATTAAACTTATTAGTATAGTGTAGTTATTGTTTTTACCTGATTTTCCGATCCCTGCTTGAGTAAAGGTCTCCTTCTTCTCTTTCCATTGTTCTCTATCTTTGCCTAGGATCATCCAGTCTTGCCCTGCTTTTGCAACGGTATCATAACCCCACCGCCTAGCTGATCTACCGACATTTTTACCTAACGGTCCTCTGCAACGTCATTTTTTACTGTCCATCTGTCGACAGTGAGCCTCGAAATATGGTCGGTCTATTGCAATTTTAGCTTGTTTCAAGTTTTGTTCTTTATTTGATTGTTTCTGACCTTATTTTGTGTATTTTCCTGATTATACACTTCTCTCTCTCACGCCTGACAACCTAACTGTATGGTTATGGCAATGCATTTTTGACATTTAATGAATAATCTCCTTTTAATATTTTCTTTAGGAATAAAAATTGTTTCCATGTTATTTTGCATCTCCTATCTATTTTTTCTTCATTACTAGATACACTGAATGATACATTTGGCTATCAGTATACGAATTTTTGTTTTGGAGGTATTTATCTCTAGTCCTAATCTATAACTTTCTTGATCAAGTAAGTTTATCATTGCTTCTTGCTCTTTATATATTTCAGTAAATACAAATGTATCATCTGCGAATCTCGGTGAAGGTGAAGTAGGCTCTGCGGTGGCTGACCGCTGACTTGTTAGCACTACTGAAATTGGTGGTGACGTCAATAGTGCACGTAATTAAGAGATGGTGGAGGGTGATTTTTAACCTGAGCAAGTGACTTTTCGGAAATAAGAAAATTAAGTTCTAAAACTTCAAGTCTTTTTTCATTACCTCTGGTTTCGAGCTTGAATATACTAATGGTTTTATTGTATATATACATTAGGATATTTATATATTTTCCGTAAATATTCAGTAAGATTAGTGCATTCCAGATAGATATGTGACTAATACTACTACAAGCTTTACTATAGTCTATGAAGGCTATGCATAGAGGTCTCCTGAAACTTCTGTAACAGTGAAGGTAAATTGATCGTTGTACTAGAAACTGGTCTAAGTCTTGCCTGTTCTAATAGTTGTCAATCACTTCTGTTATTAAAGCGCAAAGAGGTTACGTAAATATTTCAGTATACTTAATTAGTAAAATAAAATGAGATGAGCATCACTGTTGCTGTACAGGTTTTGTCTGCAGTATCTAATGATATAGTTAAATAAATTCGCTTAGTAGTAGTAGTAGTAAAGGTATTTCATTGCTTATCTCATGAGGTCTTGGGCTTACACTACATATTTATGTATTTTGGAAATTCGGCGTTAGGTGTGTTATTTAGTATTTCGTCTTTGTTATTGTCATGGTCTCTTTAATCGATTTTTTTTTCAGGCCTTATTCTTTAAATGCTCTTTTAGTACACCTGAACTTAATTAGGTTTTGTGTTATGATATCTTATTTATGTTTTTATCTCTTTATTGGCTTGTTGAAATAACTATGCTAGTTTCTTTTATATTTCGTTAGTTTTTTTTTTTCAGTCAGTTTGAGTTTAGTACATCTTTGTATTTATAATTCGGTAAATTGGCTTAATATTTTGCATTCTTCCTTCTTTTTTGTTGTATTTTTCAGCGTAGAATTTGAAGTTATTTTTAGTTCCAGTGCCATAATAGCCTTGGATATTGTAGGTTTTTTTCTATTATATCTAATCTGAAATTTATGTTTGTCTATGAATGCGCTTATATCATCATCAGCTAATAGGGTACTTGGGACTGGTTAGAAATCGTTTTTGCTTTTTTTCGGGACACATAGCCTGACTGTAGCTCGCAAAATTCTATGATTAGAGGATAAATTTATGTTGCCTAATATTTTTAAATTTATTACCAATTTTTGAGTGTTAGTCAGTAAAAGGGATCCTCTTTTTTGGAATGTCCGATTTCAAATCACAAATTACTACAGTTTTTTTATCGGTTAATTAATGCGCCTTTTCTAGGTTATTGTAGAAATTTTGAATATATTTTCCACTTTAGCTATCCGTAAGTGCATATACTAGGAGCATTAATAAGTGTATGTTTTCAAACTTTAGTTGAAGCAATGCCACTCCTTCGGAAATACCAGTGAAAATGCTTATGATGCTTTTAAGAATTAGAGCGGGAACCAAAGCCTAGTAAAGTAACACAAGCAATAACTTAACACATTCACCGTCAAAAATCGTTGGTACTCTGGATTTTGCCTTCAAGTCAAAATGGAAACAGTGTATTGAAAAATGCTAGCACAATAATGTTTTTTTTTATAGAATAGGGTGACAAACGAGCATGCAGTCCACCTGATGGTAAGTGGTTGCTGCGGCCCAGAGACATCTACATCTATCCTCCATTAAAAAATCAAAATGCAGATGCGTTGTCACCCGTGAGGGCTGAGATGGAATGCCTCGTTTCCGGTAAAAAGGGTCTCCGGTTCTCTACACTCACCATACGAAATACAGCAGCATTAAGCTACTATTTCACGCTGGTATTCTGTGAGAGTGTGGTCCCTCCCCGGTCGAGCCGACTCATACGTGCTACAACTATACTACTAATATAACTGCAGCATGGCTCTACCACGTAAAAAACTAGCGATTATAGTATTTAAAACTAATGTATATTAGTCGCGCCGAACATGCGCTCGAATTAATCTATTCATATTTATCATAGATGGCGGTGGTGTGTGTAAAAATTGTCACGCCAATTCAAATTCAAAAAAGTAAAAGGGTCATTAGTGCAAGACAGTCTTCGCTAATCCGCGTCCGCTGTTGCACCTTGTTGTGCTTGTCCGCATTATCAATTTAATAAGTTTTAAATACTATAATCGCTAGTGTTTTTCGGCTATACACTATCATAGACATACAGTAACACATACAACATTACACACCACAATATTTATAAATAACGCCGATTACTGATTGTGAGTACGAGCTTCTCGGTAAGTAAATTTAATTCCTCTAATATATACATAATATATTCTCCCGCGAAATCACGTAATTAACGGCCACTAGGTGATATCTAGTGCCCGGCGTGATTAAAAGATGCAATAGGTTTTGAATATGTTAGAGTTTATATTAAGGAAGAAAATATTAGTATTATGAAAAACCAGTTTTATTTAATGACTTCTTATGTTTACGCGAACAATACACATTTAAACGAAACTGTTTTACGGATTTTATCCCCTATATTAACTCATTTTAAATTCCTGTCGTTTCGAGTACTTTACAGCACTCATGATCACGGGGAGGACTGAGATGTTTGACTTTTTAATATCATTAGTTAACCACGGCTACCCCCAGATTAAAATAATTAATTTTTGGTTCGATCTACGCAGTATGAACTTATAGTATCTTGAACTCTTGCCATTGTACGCTTGAGTTGTGATTTAATTTTATTTATTATAGGATCCCAAGCAGATCGTAGCACCCAACAATCTTCGCTATTGGAATTTTTTTTTTAATTTTATTTCGATAGCCTCGCGAATCATCCTTGGAAAGAATTGGTGTTCTTTAGTGAGGATTTGTGGTCTATCAAATATGATGTAAAGACGGGGGCGATCATGTACCTGTTCACAGACTGCAAACAAACCACATTCATAATCAAGTCTGTACACTGCCGCATTTTGTAGAGGAATATTACTTGACTAATGGTGAAAATTGACTAATATTATTCGGCGGTTTGAAGTATGTTTTAACAGAAGCTCGCTTAAATAAGTAACCAATCTTGTCAGTGACACATTTGAAATAGAGTAATACAGCAGGCAAAAGACTGTGGCTGGCTTCACTGTGACGTAGGCGCGGGACACGAAGCTTGTTATCATGCAAATCTCACGTGACATGTTGGAGCTCGACGGGCAGGTGTTTACTGTCGCAGATTTCTCGTGCTATCTAAAACAGATTTCCCACGGCATCTTACTGTGAAAGATGAGTAATCAAGTTTTCATGGGCTGAAAGGCTTAAACCCTTTAAAGAAATTAGTCCGTGTTCTGTCACTAGACACCCACTCATTTAGCCAGGTGCGTGTGTCACCCTTAAGGCATATCGATACGTGCGATATACACTCCGAGTCTCCCCAGTTATAAGCAACCCTAGCTCGATCAAACTTCGCAAACCCCGCATCTATATCATTAATAGTAGAATCGAAGTTAAACACAAACTATTTTTGGGTTTTTCTGAGTTTATCGACCTGATTGCTTTAGCTAATATTCGCGCTGAATCCGTCACAAACTGTTTGTATCGTGAGGGTATGTTGACACTAGGCCCCTCAGTCGCAATGCTCTCAGCTGTGGTTATATTTAAAAAAATCCCAGATATCGATTCTCTGACTTGAAGTGTTGTTTTGAACTAGCTGGCTGCGCAGTCAGTAACGTTACGTGAGATGGGACATACAGCATCCAGTTACTGATCGTGTGCTCAGTTTTCACCCTTATTCTATAAACATACAGTTTAAAAAACCTCAGCCATTAATAAAATAGTAGTAATACAATCATAATTTTTATTAAGTATGCGAGTTTGGTATAAAACAACTGCACTCAGCGTTATTTCGTATCATCCACGATACTATTTTCAGTGCGCCCACTATTGAGTGACTTACAATCGAATATACCTACAAGTAAATTTTACTACACTTCAACTATTTTACTTACCATACATAAATATCTTGTCAGCAAAAAGGATGTAGGTAGATATTGCAGCCTCTGAGGCCTAAAACGGAATGACTCGTTTCCAGTAAAAATGATTTCCGGTTCTCTACACTCACCATACGAAACACATCAGCATTGAGCTGCATTTTTACGCTAGTATTCTGTGAAAGCGTGATTCTTCTCTGGTCGAACCGAACCGTTCGTGCTCTAACCATAATATAGCTACAGCATAGCTCTATCAAATAAAGTTGTTTAGTATATTATATATTTTGTAACATGTGTATAGATGTTTGTTGCAATAAATTATTTTTCTTTCTTTCTTTCTTAGTATTTACATTATTGACATTGTTGGTGTTTATTACAATATGCTTCACAGTCTTTTGATATACAATTTTCTATAAACAGCACATTTTCAACCTTTATTATCTTAAATAACAATACATAATATTATGTAAGTGTAATTAAGTTATGTTTTTAAACTTTTCACGAATTTCTTTTCATGAGTTATAATTGTTATGGGAATAAAAAGTCTCACAAATATTTAAAATTCGAAATTTAGAGTAAAAAAGACAATAAAATTTGAATGAAGACATTTTAAATATACGGTGTTCGCTGAATATTCGTGATCGATCAAACATTAATACATGTCACGTTATGACAATCCTGTGTATTACAACTCGTTTCGTCAAGGTTTGGTCCCTTGAGTTATAAAATCAATGAATATTGAATTAATAAAACCCCCAAGGTCTTTGTCGTGATATCCCCAAAATCGTAAATTTATAAGTTTGCTCGGTCATATGCACGGTATTTACATCGATATGAATGCGTAAAACAAATTCAAGTTACCGTTACAGCCCATCAAAAGTCCTACAACGAACATAGTTGATTTGGCAGGCGTGTTGGCAACTGCAGTTTTTTATCTTTTATTGTTACTAGGAAGACCTTGCTGGCCATCTCCCGCTTTGTTTTCCTCTGTCGCCTCTTACGACGCCTGTGGCATATTTAAGGTAGTGGGTATATTGATATATATCCGTGTAGTGGCGGTTAAGAATATCCACTACCCCATATCTTCCCGTGGATGTCGTAAAAGGCGACAGAGAGAAACAGGCAGGAGATGGGTAGCAGCATCTTCCTGATAACAGCAACTGTACGACAAAAAAAACTGCGGTTGCCAACCCGCTCGTCAAGCGTGGCAACTATGGCAGTATACCCCCCATGAACAATTACACAAATATACGACCCCAGTCCCCAGCGGCCCCGCTATTCCTGGCTACGGTGGCGACCATGGTAACGGCGGGGCAGGGGGTGCTAAGAATCTCCGGTTGAGGTTCGGTTGCCACCTACGATGACTCGACCTAGCAGCATTTAACGCACGCACCCTGAGGACTGGCGAGAAGATCCTATAGCTGGTAGAAGAGATAGACAAGATGCGCTGGAATATTATAGGTATATCCGAGGTCCGAAGAGAGGGGGGAGGATACGGTGATTCTCGAATCCGGCAATTTGTTCTATCACCGGGAGGGCGACCATCTGTCCCAAGGAGGTGTCGGATTTATCGTCCACAAGTCTCTCGTCAACAACGTTGTTAAGATTGGGAGTGTGTCGACGAGGGTCGCGTACCTGATACTCAGAATCACCAAAAGGTATTCGCTGAAGGTCATACCGGTTTCCGCACCAACCTCGGCACATCCCGATGAGGAGGTGGAGGAAATGTATGAGGATATTTCCAAAGCCATGTATTCTTCCAAAACCCACTACACGGTGTTGATGGGAGACTTCAACGCAAAACTAGGCACAAGAGAAAACGGTGAGCTGAAGTTAGGGAAATTTGGAGTAGGGCAACGGAACCGAAGGGGCCAGCAGCTGGCCGACTTTATGGAGAAAGAGGGATTCTTTATGATGAACTCTTTCTTCCAGAAGCGGCCCCACAGGAAGTGGACCTGGTCGAGCCCCGACGGTTCGATAAAAAATGAGATTGACTTCATTATGACGACCAGACGCCAACTGTTCAGTGATGTCTCAGTGATCGCAAGGGTGAAAACTGGCAGCGATCACCGAATGGTTAGAGGCACACTGAACCAAAACGTTAAGTTGGAGAGGTCTCGTCTAATGAAGTCAACTCTCCGTCCCCCTCGTGCTCTAATACAGAATCCCGAAAACTTTCAGCTCGAGTTACGTAACCGCTTTCAGTGCCTACAAGATTGCAATGCAGTGGACGATATGAATTACGAGCTCGTGGAAACTGTCCATGCGGTCGGAGCTAAGTTCTGCAAGACCCGCCGCAGAAGAACACAAAAAGTCTCCGATCACACTCTTAATCTCATGGCTGTTAGACGGGAGATGAGGCTACAATCGTCATAAAATTTAACAGCATACAGGCAACTGAACAGTCAGATCTCCAAATGCATGCGGCGAGACTTACGGAACTTTAATACTGCTCGTATTAAAGAAGCAATCGAGCGGAACCAGGGCTCCAAAGTCTTTGCCAGAGATCTGTCTGCCAGTATGAGCCAACTGTCAAAGCTGAAGACTAAGTATGGCAGCATCGTTTCCGGGACACCTGAGATTTTGAGTGAGATTGAGAGGTTCTATGGGCAGCTGTACACATCATCGTTGGAGCCACACGCAAGTGTGAGTAACGATCCAAGAGCAAGTCTTATTCGACACTATTCCGATGATATCCCGGACGTCAGTCTGAGCGAGATTAGAATGGCTCTCCAGCACCTTAAAAACGGCAGGGCCCCAGGCGAGGATGGAATTACAGCGGAGCTTCTGAAAGCGGGTGGAACACCGGTACTTGAAGTCCTTCAGAAGCTCTTCAATTCCGTCCTCCATGGTGGCACTACTCCAAAGGCGTGGAGCAGAAGTACGGTGGTCTTCTTCTTTAAGAAAGGCGACAACGCTCTCTTGAAGAACTACAGACCGATTTCCCTTCTGAGCCGCGTCTACGTGCTGTTTTCGAGAGTCATTACGAATTGTCTCGCACGCAGACTCGACGACTTCCAGCCTCCCGAACAAGCCGGTTTCCGAAAAGGCTTCAGTACCATAGACCACATACATACCCTGCGGCAGATTGTACAGTAGACTGAAGAGTACAATCTGCCACTTTGCCTGGCGTATGTGGACTATGAGAAAGCTTTTGATTCCGTTGAAATTTGGGCCGTGCTACAGTCCCTTCAGCGGTGCCAAGTTGACTGTCGGTATATCGAAGTGCTGAAGTGTTTGTACAGTAGGGCTACGATGGCTATCCGAGTACAGAACCAGAGCTCTAAACCTATCCAACTGCAGAGAAGTGTAAGACAGGGTGACGTTATATCCCCGAAACTCTTCACCGCTGCATTGGTAGACGTTTTCTAACTACTGGACTGGAAAGGATACGGTATTAACATCATTGGCGAGTACATCACTCACCTTCGCTTTGCCGACGATATAGTCCTTATGGCAGAATCACTGGAGGACTTAAGCACTATGCTCAATGACCTCAACTGTGCCTCCCAACGGATAGGTCTTAAGATGAACATGGACAAAACAAAGATTATGTTTAATGTTCATGTCACACCTATGCCGGTAGTTGTTGGGAGCACTATGCTCGAAGTTGTTGACGAGTACGTTTACCTGGGACAAATAGTCCGACTAGGTAAGTCCTACTTCGACCGAGAGGTCAATCGACGGATTCAACTCGGCTGGGCAGCGTTCGGGAAATTACGACATATCTTCTCGTCAGGTATACCTCAATCTCTAAAAACTAGATTGTACAACCAGTGCGTGTTGCCAGTGATGACTTACGGATCAGAGACGTGGTCCTTCACTGCTGGCCGTATGAGGACGCTCAAGTTTCTCTGCGTGATAGACTCAGAAATGAGGATATCCGCAGTAAAACCAGAGTGACCGACATAGCCCAACGGATTAGTAAGCTGAAGTGGCAATGGGCCGGCCATATAGCTCGAAGAACCGATAACCGATGGGGAAGAAAGGTTCTCGAGTGGCAGCCTCGTACCGGTAGGCGTAGTGTAGGGCGACCCCCCACTAGGGACACTAGTGGAGTGACGACCTGGTAAGATATGTAGGAAGTCGATGGATGCAGGTGGCTCAGGACCGTGCTTTGTGGCATTACTTGGGGGAGGCCTATGTTCAGCAGTGGACTTGTGAAGGGCTGTAATGATATATATATATATACTATTTTATATATATATATAATATACTACTACTACTACGCGGTGTACATGTTGTAAAGGATTAATATGAGAACAATTGAAACTATTTTTGAAAGATTATTAAACAACAAAACGTAGAAAATATTTTATAAAATATTTAAAATTTGTATGAGGCAATAATAACACATTATTAGTTCTTAGTGATTCTTTTACTTAATTTAGTTTTTAATTTAGAAGTACTAAACTTCTTTCACTTAATTGAGCTAGTTTATATACTTGCAGACTTAGATGTAATAACTTTAAAGAAATTTTCTTATACGAGCACTACACATTTAAATGAAACTAAGTATATATAACAGATTTTATCGCGTATTAACTTATGATTTCTGTTGACGTTAGTGCTGTTAGCCTTTTTAGCTTTTATAGCTTCATTGGTCCCAGGGATCATCGTTACTTTCGTATCGACGTTCTCCTACGATAGTGTAGTAAACACGTGGATGTATTATCTTACGCCCGTCCAAACAGGGGATGGCGCGCCCCGGTTCTGACGGCTAACTCGTACCGTTCGATGTTCAAATCGTAGGTGCTTTCTGCTAAACAGAAACGTAAAGGTCAATCGACGGATTCATCTCGGCTTGACAGCGTTTGGGAAATTACGACACATCTTCTCGTCAGGTATACCTCAAAACCTGAAAACTAAGTTGTACAACCAGTGCGTCTTGCCAGTGATGACCTATGGAACCAAGACGTGGTCCTTCACTGCTGGCCGTATAAAGAAGCTCAAAGTCGCTCAGCGAGCTATGAATAGGGCTATGCTCGGAGTTTCTCTCCGAGCGTAGCCCTATTCATAGCTCGCTGAAGTGATAAACTTAGAAATGAGGATATCCGCAGTACAATCAGAGTGACCGACATAGCCCAACGGATTAGTAAGCTGAAGTGGCAATGGGCCGGCCATATAGCTCGAAAAACCGACAACCGTTGGGCAAAAAAGGTTCTCGAGTGGCAGCCTCGTACCGGTAGGCGAGGTGTAGGGCGACCCTCCACTAGATGGAGTGACGACCTGGTAAGACACGCAGGAAGTCGATGGATGCTGGTGGCTCAGGACCGTGCTTTGTGGCATGCCTTGGGGGAGGCCTATGTTCAGCAGTGGACTTGTGAAGGGCTTTAATGATGATGATGATGACGAAGATACGTAGTATTATAAAAGGTATGAGCCGAGGTAAGTCTCCAGGACATGACGGGCTAAGCATTAAGCACCTGAAGCTCGCTGGATTTCACCTGTCGCGAGTCCTCTCCATGTTATACACAATGTGTGTTAGTTACTCTTACTTACCTACAAGTCTGATGAAGACAATAGTAGTTCCCATTGTGAACGAGTTCACAGATTGCAGACTTACCGGACCATATATTCTTCACATCAGCTAAGTCTTCTTTTAGGCGGCTTTTAATTGATCTTTTAGTTGGTCCTATGTAATTGAGTTCACTTTCACATCAAGATTGTAAACGGCTCTCTCTGTACTCCTCGTCATTGACATATATTTTGCATTGGGCTTTTTTACTTATTTTAATTGACCACAATATTGATGCAGGGTGCTTGTCTAAAATTTAGAGTAGCATTGTTAAAAAAGTTATTATAGTCGAAATGCACAATTCCGTGGATATTTTAATAAAGGTTTAAATGCGTTGTCTCCAAGTTGTAACATGAATGGGTCGGCTCGGCCGGGGAAGGACCACGCTCTCACAGAATTCCACCGTAAAATAACAGTATTGAGCTGCTGTCTTTTGTATGTTCAATGTTCAAACTGGAGACTCTTTTTACTTTCCAGTAAGGCATTCCATCTTAGTCTTCAGGGGTAAAATCGCATCTACATTTTGAATCTTATTTGAGGATTAATGTGAATATCTATGTGCTACAGCATCAACTTACTATCGTTCTCGTATGTCACCTTTATTCTGTAAAAAAACAAAAAAAAACAAATGAGATTTTGATGCTGTATGAGTAGTCAGTATGACATGGTAAAAGTAACAATGTGTCATTACATTTTATTAAACAAATTTTAAATTCATGGCACTTTCATATAAATCATGTTTTCTAGGTGGTACGACTTTTTTCTACCCATAAATTAGTATATACCACTCTCTTTCTTATTTCTACCACCAACCACTGCCAAGTGAACGTACGTTTAATCAGTTCAACCACAATATTTATGCTGGATATATATATATATATATATATATATATATATATATATATATATGTCTGTGTCGGGGTATATTAAAGATGATAAATATAATATGACGCCACGTCTATAAAATACCGGATGGATCGAGAGTGAGCGAGAGGTTGCATCACTAGCGGAGTGTCATGTCGTTGGTGCCATGGTAGAATTGAGGATATTGAGAAACCTTCACCCGTTTGTGCAGTATAAAGTTCACTGTAGGCTTCGTGCGCGAGATATATTGCATAAGTCATTTTCGTGACGGTATCGTAGTAATGCCCTTTTAATACTTTAAATGCAGAAGAAGATATTGTTGCTGAGAATCTGGTGTTATTGTTGGATTGCATACTTTGGCGTTATCTTGTAATGACGTTCCTTACGTCACACCACTGTCTAATTGTGATGGGGTTATATTACGGTATGGTTAAACTGTAAATACTCCATACTAAATGTATAGTACAGTAAGCAATATACCTGGAATAAGGGTTAGAAACTAAGTGAGCAGTTAGCACATTACATTTAAGACCTTATTGGATTTCATCGCGCAATAAAACGATTATTTGAAATCTATCTCCGTAACCCGTAGGCCAATTTACATATTTTTTCGGCATTATTTGTACCTTAACGTAGACAAGGTTTATAAACAATAAAAATCTAAATTTGAATTTTTTTTCTTTTACTTTCTAATCAATTCACTAATTTAGGTACAAAAAATTTGTGAATTGATTAGTTGAGCCGATTGATTTGAATTGTTTAGATGAGCTGATTAATTTATATATGCGCAATGTCACACCATTTGATTGAATCTTTTGTTGAAATAAAGATAGTTATGACTTTAGGATTTTACTCCACTCCGTTTACGATGCTAGCAAAAGGTTTTATCTTTGCATCTGCATCGGCCCTAGTATAATTATATCAGACATATAGAACAAAATATTTAAAATTACGTATAAAATACAGAATATTCAAGTGGAAGTTCGTTAAAATTATGAACTGATGTTAACTAGTATATGTAAAAGTTTAAGTTGTATACGCGATTTTAACCGACTTCAAAAAGGAGGAGGTATGCAATTCGACTACATGTTTATTTTTTATGTTTATTTAAAGGATATAAACAATGCTATAAACATTACTAATATTCCCCTTAACCACTTGTGGTAAGCTTAAATTGCTTGTGCTACGAGTGGATCACGCCAGTAGTCGATTGGCAGATTCGAACCCACGACCTTTTTAGTTCGCGGTCCGCACCCTACCATTAGGCTACTGTCGCTCTTAGGTCATAACTTTTCTCTGGGTGAACCGATTTTGATGATTCTTTTTTATTTAAAATCTGGTGCTTCTCGTGCCTTCCATATAAACTTGATCAAAATCTGATCAGTAGTTTTTGAATTATGCTTAATAATGTATATTTCAATGATTTCGAATAGCAGAATCGAAGCCGGTTGTACAATTTTTTTTTAATTTTACCACCGTTCTTTTACAAGTCAAGTTTAAAATCGAGTACATGTTCCACCTAATGTAATATAGATACGGTGACCCACAAACACCTTCATTTATCTTCGATAAAAATAAAATGCTGCGGTTTTCGTAACTTTTATACGTGGTAGAGCCACGCTGCAGCTATAATTAAAGTTGTAGCAAGAATGGGTCGGCTCAACCGGGGAAAGACCACGCTCTCACAGAATACCAGCGTAAAATAGCATCTTAAAACAGCTGTGTTTCATATGATGAGTGCAGAGATCCGGAAACCCCTTTTTACTGGAAATAAGGCATTCCATCTTGGTCCTTTAGGGGTGACAACTCATCTGCGTTTGAATTCTTAATCGAGGATAAATGTAGATATCTATGGGTCCACAGCATCCACTCACCATCAGGTGGACTGTGTGTTTGTTTGTCAACTTATTCTATATAAAAACTCGTAATATGTTAATAAATTATAATAACTCGTATTAAACTAAATATAACAAGATCCGTTTCTCCACATAATGTTCCCACAATAACATTAACCCCCCCCCCCCCCCCTAACTACAAAACCTATCGGTGGATCTCCTCTTATCCTTCACAGCCAACGTGCTAAATCCAATAATAAATTAAAAAGGGGGATTAAGTATAAACCGAAAACCGTACCGCGGTAGAGGTATTATGGTCCTATACTTCGGTGGGTATAAAATATCAGCGTAAAATAGGAACATAATACTTCTGTATTTCGTATAGTGAGTGACGATAACCGGAACCACTATTTACTGCTAACGAGGCTGAATCCATTTTTGTCTTCAAGAATGCATCTGTTTTCTGTATTTACAACGCATCTGTATTTTGATTGTTAATCGAGCTTACGATATGATATATTTACATATTATGCACCTACACGTCTACTAACCACAGCAGCCACTTACCATCAGGTAGATTGTGTGTTGATTTGTTACCCAACCCTCCTTTAAAAAAACTTGCAGTGATATTGTTCACCAAAAATAATTATAAATTATTAGTCGCCTAAATGTCTTTTACACTTATGGTTACTAAAGTTTAACTGAATACATCTAAAAAGCGATGATTATAACGTTGACCAAAAATTTAATGATGAACATTTCATTACTTCCAAAAATATAACTAAAAATATTAAGCGAACAAGCGGTAAACCATTCAGAACAAATGCTAAACAAGTTTTCAATTACACGACTTACAACTTAAATCGAGTTAACAAGTAATCTAACTCAAAGCAAAACCCAGTAGTCGATTGTTTGACAATAAATAATAAATTCCATTGCTAAATTATCGTCGTTTTTCCAGTGTTTATGTCTGTCTTTCTGTATATATATATTAAAGAATAAGGTTGACAAACGAGCAAACAGTCTAGCTGATGGTAAGTGGATGTTGTGACCCATAGAGATCTACGTCTAACCTCGTTTGCGAATCAAAATGAAGATGCGTTGTCAGCCTTGAGGACTAAGATGGAATGCCTCTTTTAAAGGGTCTCCGGTTCTCTACACTCACCATACGAAACACAGCAGCATTAAGCTGCTATTTGACGCTGGTATTCTGATCCTAAACAAAAAAACAAAATGCAGATATGTTGTCACTTCTGAGAACTGAGAGGAATTGTCGCGTTTCCACTAAAAAATCAGATTGTACAATCAGTGCGTGTTGCCAGTGATGACTTATGGATCTGAGACGTGATCCACTACTGTTAACAGTATAAGAGAGCTCAAGGTCGTTCAACGAACTATGGAGAGGGCTATTTTGAGATTTCTCTCAAAAGCAGAGAAGTCCTATAAGTTTGTAGTGTGTATCTGTGTGTCTTTGTATCTGTATGTCTGTCTGTGGTATCATAGCTCCTGAACTGATGAAGTGATTATTATTAAGCATTTTTCTTTTAAAAGGTGTCTTAATCGAAAGGGGTTTTAGCTATGATTTAATAAAATCCATTCAGCTTTTCTTGTTACGAGTTTTTTATTAATTTTTATTTTCAGTTATTACGTTATATTAATGGAAAAATATGTAAAATGCGAGCACCTTCCTTCATCTCCGAGCATGTGGTAAAGTAAGAGATTACACCCTGGTTGCTCACTATGAAATTTATATTGACCGCTTATCCAGTGAAATGCCTTATTTCTACATGTTATTATTAATATAAATTTATATTTTCTATATTTTGACAGCCTTATTCATTGCCATAAACTTAAACGTTGAGCAAGTTATATTTCTATGTATTCAATGTAAATAATCACAAATGTCAATAATATATTATGTATCTCTCACAAAATACTAGCGTAAAATACCAACTTAATACTGCTGTGTTTTGTATGGTAAGCTTAGAGATCCTGAGACCCTTTTTTATTGGAAACTATGCATTACATCTTAGCTCTCAGGAGCGACAACGCCTCTGCTTTTTGATTCTTCATCGAGGATAAGTGTAGAGCAAGGTGGACTCTCTGCTTGTTTGTCACCCTTATTCTATAATAAAATAAATCTCGCAGATCCATTAAATATAAAAATTGAAACCCATGATTCTATCTGGATTTAACAAAAGAATATAAATCGGTATAGTTTGACAGGTGAACTTTTATCATAAATTCGAATAAGGCTTTTCCTCTCAAATTATTCCTAAACCACTTCAGACAGACTTTATTACATGAAGTTCGCTTAATAATTTTGGAGATATAAAACGCAAGTTTTCTATAATTTCATTTAAAGCAATTGCAAAATATTATTTTAACGACAAACCAGGAACATTATTTCACAAGACTGTGAGATTTTAACCTTCATTGAAGCGAGGTTGTTTTACGCGGTTTAAAGTATAATGTACTGACAGAAATCGTCACGTAAGGAAAAAGCGTTATGTCCCCTCCAGGCGACTTTTCCCTCTATTTCTCTTTTTCCCTGTCTAAAAAAAGGATATGTATTCTCAAAAACATTCTTTTTACCCAATATTAACCGTTTTAGTTAGAAAAAGTATAATAATTAACCAGTGTCATTGATGGATCCTCTTATCATTATATGACTTATAGGCGGAATAACTCATATAGCAGTATAAACTTAATACATATTTCTCAGTATATTAGTCGTAAATACATAGTAATTTATAGCTTGAATAATAAACAAATCTAAGAATTGTCTTGTATTTTTCTTAAATAGCGCCTATCAATTACAAAAACAAAATTAAGGCATTCAACATTAATTAAGAAGTATCCTAACAGCCCTTATACGTCCTACTACTGAATCTTCATATTTCTGATTTGATTTATTTTTTGAAAAGGGTCAGAATTCATCGCGCTGCCCTAGTGCATGTTGACAGAATCATTTATTTACTTATAATTTATAAACGTAAGTCTGCTCACAATGTTTTTCTTCACCACCGAGCACCTACGTGGTAAATCAAATTTTAAAAATGCTATTAATAATTTCCCTGTTTTTGGTTAGGAACCTTCCTTCGCATGCAATGTGGATACTTAATTCCTGAGCCACCGAGGAATTTTCGTTATCTATCTATAAAATTAAACCTATGTTCTGGATTATGTTTGTAAGTATAGATTTATTATATCTTGTAGAAATTTATTATAAGTCGTCCTGTATCCTAATATTTAAAAAAAACAGTCTGAATTGAACTGATATTTTGATTGCATATAAATAACTTTCTATAGTAAATATCGGATATTGATTATATATCCTAACAAAGAGTTTTGTTTATATTACTTCCACACGTTATTTATTTAAAAGAAATTATTACGAAAATGTACATTACTAATATTATGTAAATTGTTATTTGCTTAAGGAAATTTTAAATGAAAACATGGACCTCTCTCACTTTAAAAGTAATTTGCTATAATTGGCAGACGGATTGACGATCACTATATAAGACGACTCGCACCTTTGACGTTACTGTCCATAGCCAGTCTAGGTATTTTATGTCTGGCTCTGATGTAACTGATTTTATTATAGTGCCTTATATCGAAAGCCATTAAGTTTTACTGGCGTATCCTATAGTCGTTTACGCACCCGTGACGTAGACGAGTGATGAATTAATTTTACGCCGCTACTACACTGAAAACGAATTGTCGTTCCTTTCTTTTGTTTTCATAAATTAACTCTAAATTAGAGTAATTTTTATCATCTTATTTCGTTTTTTTATATTAGCATTTAGTAGTGATATCCACGTTACGTAGTTTTACTTAAATATAATATTGAACGAATACGACATCCTCGGTGCGGAGGAGATAGTCTCCGTGCTTTTGATCAGTTTCATGATGAAATTACTCCTTGTAAGTACAAAAATATCTAAACTATTAGGCCCTGTCCACACTGCGATATTTCACCGCGCAATTTTTTTCTCGCAAATATTGTGTAACACATTGAATCTTATAGAAGTAGCTACTACACTGGTGGTTAAAAATTTACGCGGTTTAAAATCTATGATTTAATATGATGTCTGTGATTTGAACGCAATGGGATTATGATTTGTAGTTTATTTACCCGCCAATGTATTTTATAGTATAATTAGTTATATGGCTTTGACCCCACTGCGAAATAAAATTCACGTGTTTCGTCTATCTCGCCGTAGTAAATTATCGAACGATTTTGTATTCATTCTGTAATATCCGAAAAACCTTTTACTGTATTTTCAAAGCTCTTGATGTTTTATGTAGAAAAATCCTTCCATATCTCTCAAGGCCGTAAATGTATGAATCCAACATCTTTTGATACGCCTGTCAAGCCGCCGTCGTAGTATCAGGTAAATTTAAAATTTCTGTTGTTCACTTTTAGACGTTCGTCTCGGCCGGGAACTGCATCGAACTCACAAAAATCTTACAAAACTTTTTCACAATGCGTACTAAGTGTAATTCCGATAACGGAATCTAATACGCCAGAATAAAAATCGCGCGGTACATTAACGCGGTACGGATAGGGGCTTACTGCTTGAGTTAGAACAGTCGTGTAGTTTATAAAATATTACTTAATAGTGTCGGGAAATGAAACTTCACAACAAATAAGTACTACTAGCAAACATTATGCGTAAACTAAGTTGCGGGAACAGATAAATAATTATGATTTTTCGTTGTTTGTTTTCACAAAAATAATATTTAATGGGGTCTCATCACGTAAAAGTCTGATAAAATTATATCAATTCCGAGGATTGGTCGTATATTTATACAAATGCGCAGCGGAACCCTAGACACGGGCAATACGGAATCGTCGTTGGTTGTAGACGCGACGAGACCCAGAGCTTCTTTCAATTATTTTCTAGTATGTATAAAAGCGCCCCATCGCGTAACAAAAAAGAGATAGGGCGAGGGCGCATCTCTTCGTCATCCGCGTCCTATTACGAACACACAAAGGCGGCACGGAGTGAGAAAGAGACTCCTTACCAATATTATGTAGATATTATTATAACATACTAGTACCCGCCACAGAATAAATAATTGTGTAAATATTGTTTTAAATATAGCTATTATAGCAATAATATTACATTCATTGGAATGATATATAACTTTCAAACTGTTAGAACAATATGCACATCACCTACATTTGTTAGTTTATTTTACTATGTCCATAACATTTGCGCAAGTACAAGCAATAAGTTGACAAACTTTTATCACTATATAATGAAACGTCATACGTTTCATTAGATAGTAATAAAAGTTTGCAGTTTTCAGCGCCTAAAATACAAACAAACCAACATTAACTTTTACATATTTGGATAGGTAATAATTTCTTAATTTTACGCGAACAGTACACATTGAATAAAACCATTTATACGGATTTTATCGCGTTTATCCCATGTAAAAGAAAAATTGCTTGTCCTATTTAAAAGAGACCACATTCAAAATCTGGCTTGTACATACCTGCATCACCGAAAAGAGAACACCGATTCTTACCAAGGATGATACGCGAGGCAATTAAAATTTAAAAAAAAATATATCCTTATGTTGACATTAGGATAGAGAAGTTGGATAGGTGCTGAAATATGCTTGGGATCTTATAATTATCACAATTAAATCCAAAGCCAAGCATACTACTGTAAGACTTCAGTATACTGTAAGCTCGTTCTACGTTGATCGGATCTAAATTAATATCAAAAACTGAAGATAACCGGGCTAACTATGATATTTACCACCGAAACGTCGGGAATTAAAAGTTAATTAAATGCGATTAAATCCGTATAGTTTTATTCAATATTTTAATATGTAATAATATTTTTTTATATATATATATATATATATATATATATATATCAACTTTCACGCCCGCCACCCAGAGGCGTAGGCAGAGACTACGTGCTTCCATTTATCACAAATTTGTTTCACCTTTCCTCTTTCAGATCCTACTCTTAACTTTGATTATTATCTTCAAAAATGAAAATTCACTATAAAACTTGCAAAAAAATATATTTTCGACATTTCAGTCATTCATAAACCATTAATTTCAGTCGTAAGCGGCGACAGAAGTAAACTGGAGCAGGAGATGGCAGCAGCATTTTCCTGATAACAACTCAAACTATTAAATAACTATACGGTTGCCAACCTACCTGCAAAGCGTGGTCAGTATGGCAAATTACCTGAAAAGAATCAATCTATGAGGGATGCCTATATTGAGCAGTGGACTTTTATAGGCTCTAACGGCTGGATGGATGGATGTAATAGAAACAGAAACAGAAGCTTTTTTATTCAGTGTAGATTAAAACAATACTTATAGAAAGTCACTTTTTTCATTTACCACTGGTTCGCAAAAAAAATCTCTGTCCTGGGAAGTACCAGCAATAAACCCAGCGGGACTTTTTTTCCAATAATAGCTTACAATCATGTTTACAATAAACAACACAAGACAAATTAGAAATAGCTTTGTAGCGATCACTCTTCCCAGGGGTTCTTATCATCCATAAATTAATAATATGTTAATAATTTAAGAATGAATGTATCAAGTATTTTCATATTATTATTTTTTCTTCTTTTTGCTTTATATCAACTTTGATAATTCTAATATTGATTTCTCATTATTTTGAAGCTTCAATTAAGATATTCTAAAGAAATGTATATGTTTAATCTCGTCGTGCGATGAAATCGTTTACTCGTACAATCGTTGCCAATTAAGACAAAGCCTCACGCTTTAGTATAATTAATTTTCATCATCGTCATTATTATTACAGCCCACCACAAGTCTACTGATAAACCAAGGCCTAGACCACAAGAAAGAACACCACAAAACACGGGCCTGAGTCACCTGCATCCTTAGAATTCCTACATCTACATCTACAGCAATCAAGGACGACGTCTCAGATAATATGTTATCATTGGCAACACGTAGTGATTGTACACTTCTGTTTCTATATTTTGAGGTATACGTCACAACAATGTATGTCGTATTTCCCGAGAGCCGATTTGGATCTGTCCGTTTGGATTGACGTATCAGACGAAGTTGGTCTTACCTAGAGAGAAAATTTGATCCTTTTTACAAGAGGAAATATATACGGGTATCCGCCTTGTGGGGACAAGGACGAGTTATGTGGAATTTGAATCAACTAAAACTCCACGATTTTTGGCCGCCCCATAGCGGCTCCACTTCGAGAGAGGACCACTCCTCCTCTTCTAGTTTTCAGGTTAGGCGCACTAGAATGTTTTAATCAACCTCTGAAGACCCCCACCCCTACCCCCCGAGTCTGATATGTAGAGGCCATGCTGATAGGCAAGTGAAGCACTCGAAAGCACTAAGCTTCCTGACCCCAGTGGCGGATCTGGTATATGGATCCGCCACCAACCAATTTGCACCGCATCAATGCTGGTGGGGCCGCTAGTGTTGTGGTGGATAAAATCTCCAAACACTCTTGACCCCACATAGGCTGCGGTGGGAAGGGAAAGAAGATATCCCTCTCGCCACAATCCACCAACGCACATCTGGAGTGGTTTATTTATATTATGCAAGAGTCGCACGGATATTTAAGAAACGTAATCTCCTTTCCTTAGGCTATGGTACCTCGACCCTTTTTAGAACAACTTGGAGGAGCTTACTTGCCCAGAGAATGATCATTCATTATAGCCTTTCGTTGTCCGCGGTCTTGTGTTCGATCTGCCGTCATTTGGTAACTTCAGAGGCGTAACGCAAAGAGTCTCTTACGGCTGCGTAACTTTTGATCCCTTTTTGTTTGTCATGTGCGCATTAATTTGCATTTTAGTATGATGGTAACGACAACCCAATTCGGAATTCAGTTAAGATGAAACGGTTGTGTGTGTGTTTGGTGCGGTATCTCTCACACAGGCTTGACTTAACTATCTTAAGAAGAAATATTTATTTAAAAAAAGAGAAAAAAGAAAAAGATGAATGTATAAAAAATTTAATCTATACTATTGATCGGCCGGCACATCTTTAAATATAAAAATTACCTGTCACAATTGTTTCTCCGCCATTACCTCTGTAACCACGCAACCAATTTTAGTGAAATTTTGTAAATGTGTTTTCCTCGCTCCAGCTTGAGAGATAGGGTAGTTTTTATCCTGATAAGTGAGTGTAGTGTAAGAACAAAGTCTGCCTGGCTAGCTAGTAGATCGATAAAATAAATTGTAATACTCACATAATATAGTTAATTCCATTATCTCATGATTATTCACTTAAAATGTAAAATGAGTATTGTTTTTTTACTTATTTTTATAATTACCCACATTTCGGGTTCTTTGCAGAATGGTAGTTGAAGTATAAAATTAAATGCAATTCGTAAAAGTATTTTTTGTTCAATGGGTGCGTTTGGCAGAAAAAAGCGCTAGCAAGCGCTTGTAAGCAAAATGCGATTGCGTAATCGGTAAGCGCTGTCAAATCGTAAGTAGCTATTTTCCTCTAGGACACGATGTTAGTTTTAACCGGGGAATCTAACCTAATTTAAATATGTGTTTGTGAAGTACTCATATTAAAAACTTACCAATCATGAGTTTTTAATAGCATGTATATGTCTATTCCTGTCATTATATTACTTAAAACTAATATTGCACAAAAACAACTTATAAACTCTACTTCAAAACAAACAAATTAAATAAGCAAAATGGCGGATTGTGTCAGCGCTATTGAAGTAGCAATCGTGTCCTGGCCGAAAACTATTTTAGCGCTTATAAGCGCTTGCTAGCGCTTTTTTCTGCCAAACGCACCCAATGTTTGGGTGCGATTTTAAAAAGTAAAATTAAATGCATTTCGTAAGTTTTTTGTTCAATGTGTTGTGTTCGCGTAAATATAATAAATCATTATCTAAAATGAAAAAATAAGGATACAGTCTTCTTTAGCGAAAGTAATTAATTATTTCCATGTAATTAATATTTTATGTTTCCATGAAATACTTCCTTTCATTTCAATTTTTTAACAAGAAGCAACCTAACAACACATCTTTAAATATTTAGTATACACAAGAGAGGTCTTGGTGCTCCTTTTGTCTCATCGTTTAGAATTCATAAATTCATTTTAACAAATCAGCTTGCTAGTGTTTTTTTTTTTCTTTATTTTTTCAATATGTTTTCATTTATTTATTCATTTATTACATAGCCTTTCAAAAGTTCATTGTAGACATTGACTTCTCCCACTTATTCATACTATACCTATGCCTTCATGGGGATATTTGCCAAAGATGTCTCACATGGTATGTGGTTTGGCAAGCGCGGGTGTTTAATTCGATTTAGTTCCTCTCTGTCACCTCTTGTGATGATATTGGATATACCCGCTAATCGCGACACTACATGATTAATTTATTTAAACATGTAATTTATTGTAACATGTATTTTGCCTACGAAACTAACCTCATTTAAACCGGCAAAGTTTTAAGGAGCACGATTATTAATCACCTGTCTTATTTCTTTAATCACACGTATATACTCATTTTACATTTGAATAACGAAAATCCTTAAGCAATTAATGATTTAGTTGTCTATTAGCCACAGCATTCACTTACAAAAAAATAAACGAACATTCCACGTTTTGCGATCGCCCTCTTGGCGAAGCCTTGCTTGTTAGTTAACACGATTAACTACATACAGGTGATGTTGGCATTTAAAAAATATTTATTAAAAAAAACTCTTAAAAACATAATATAGATGAAATTTATTATTAATATCTAATTTTAAGCACTCCTAGAAAGTTAAAATTGGTTATAAGGGCTGGATTTAATACCCTTGTAACGAAAAATTGGGGACTGTAATACTGTCGTAGTTATAAAGTAAGTGATTATTATGTTGCAAGTCCCAGATTTGAATCGCAGGCGGAAGTAACATTTTTGAAAAAGTACATTTTGTTTCTTAACACAGGCAAATTGTGAGCTAATAGTCTATCAGATGGTTAGTGGCAACTACTTGCAACCAATAGTAAGAAAAAAGCCACAGATACGTTGTCACCCCTGAGGACCAATAAAAACTCACAGCCTGTAACTATGCTAGCTCTTTATATCGATTTGGTTCGGATCATAGCTGTGCAGGAGTTGTTGCATGGCAGTCGAAATAGTTAAGAGGTCGGTATTTTTCTAGAAAGACTTGTAGACAGAGAAGGTATTCTACCCTCTAGTAAAAATTATTTCGTTGATATAAATTACATCAGCTTCAAATCCCTGAAACTGAAATATAGCAGTTAGTGCACTTCTGCTTGGCGGTAGAACAAAGCAAGAATTTCGGATGGCTAAGCGCTACCACCAAGTAGACTTCAGAGTAAATTCCTTATAAAAATGTTTTTTTTTAATTGCAGAAGGGTGACAAATGAGCACACAGTCCATGTGATGGTAGTTGCTTGCCTTGAATCAAAATGCAGATGAGTTCTCACCCGTAAGGACTAATATGAAATGCCTCCTTTCTAGTAAAAAAGAGTTAAGTTGCTATTTTACGCTGGTTTTCATAGAGAGCGTTGTCTGTCACCGGTCAAGCTGACCCATTCGTGCTGCAACTATACTACTAATATACCTGCAGTACGGCTCTAGGACGTAAAGTCTACGAATGTAGTCAAAACTAGATAAAAATTAGCTATTGTTTGTTCTCTAGATTAATATAAAGGTAAGCATACTGCTCAGGTATAGACAAAACATACGAAAACTCCTTTACCAAGAAGATAAAATGAGTGCGCTAACAAGTAGTTGCATCATTAGGCTACAGCTACTAATGAGCGCCGACCCAGCTTACTCGCAATAACGACGGTACTGCGACACTAACTATGTCTGACGCTATTACAATAAATTTATCATTCATGTAATTGTGAAAAAAGCAATTGTTTGTGTTTTTTTTTTAAATATAAGTACACAATATTAAAAACTGATCTTTAATTGCCACAACACTAAACCGCGTGAGCAACAATGACCAATAACAATTTTAAGCATTTTTTGTCATATATTCATTCATTCATTACAGTATATTAATAGTTCTCGATCGAACATCATCATCATCATCATCAATACAGCCCTTCACAAGTCCACTGCTGAACGTAGGCCTCCCCCAAGCAATGCCACAAAGTACGGTCCTGAGCCACCTGATTCCATCGACTTCCTGCATGTTTTACCAGGTCGTCACTCCATCTAGTGGGAGTTCGCCCTACACTATGCCTACCGGTATGAGGCAGCCACTCGAGAACCTTTCTACCCCATTGGTTATCGTTTCTTCGAGCTATATGGCCGGCCCATTGCCACTTCAGCTTACTAATCCGTTGGGCTATGTCGGTCACACTGGTTTTACTGCGGATATCCTCATTTTTGAGTCTATCATGCAGAGAAACTCCGAGCATAGCCCTCTCCATAGCTCGCTGAGCGACCTTGAGCGTCCTTATACGGCCAGCAGTGAAGGACCACGTCTCAGATCCGAAAGTCATAACTGGCAACACGCACTGGTTGAACACATTAGTATGCAGATATTGAGGAATACATGACGAGAAGATGAGTCGTAATTTCCCGAACGCTGCCCAGCCGAGTTGAATCCGTCGATTGACCTCTCGGTCGAAGTTGTACTTACCTAGTCGGACTATTTGTCCCAGGTAAACGTACTCGTCAACAACTTCGAGCATAGTGCTCCCAAAAGGCATAGTGTGACATGGACATTAAACATGTCTTGTTTTGCCATTATCCTATCCGTTGGGAGACACCATTGAGGTCATTGAGCATAGTGCTAAGGTCCTCCAGCGATTCTGCCATAAGGACTGTATCATCGGCAAATCGAAGGTGAGTGATGTACTCGCCATTGATGTTAATACCGTATCCTTTCCAGTCCAGTAGCTTGAAAACGTCTTCAAACGCAGCGGTGAAGAGTTTCGGGGATATAACGTCACCCTGTCTTACACTTCTCTGCAGTTGGATAGGTTTCGAACTCTGGTACTGTACTCGGATAGCCATCGTAGCCCTACTATACAAACACTTCAGCACTTCGATATACCGACAGTCAACTTGGCACCGCTGAAGGGACTGTAGCACCGCCCAAATTTTGACGGAATCAAAGGCTTTCTCATAGTCCACATACGCCAGGCAAAGTGGCAGATTGTACTCTTCGGTCTTCTGTACAATCTGCCGCAGGGTATGTATGTGGTCTATGGTACTGAAGCCTTTTCGGAAACCGGCTTGTTCGGGAGGCTGGAAGTCGTCGAGTCTGCGTGCGAGACGATTCGTAATGACTCTCGAAAACAGCACGTAGACGCGACTCAGAAGGGAAATCGTTCTGTAGTTCTTCAAGAGAGCGTTGTCGCCTTTCTTAAGGAACAAGACCACCGCACTTCTGCTCCACGCCTCCGGAGTAGTGCCACCATGGAGGACGGAATTGAACAGCTTCTAAAGGACTTCAAGTACCGGTGTTCCACCCGCTTTCAGAAGCTCCGCTGTAATTCCAGCCTCGCCTGGGGCCCTGCCGTTTTTAAGGTGCTGGAGAGCCATTCTAATCTTGCTCAGACTGACGTCCAGGATATCATCGGAATAGTGTCGGGTAAGACTTGCTCTTGGATCGTTACTCACACTTGCGTGTGGCTCCAACGATGATGTGTACAGCTGCCCATAGAACCTCTCAATCTCACTCATAATCTCAGGTGTCCCGGAAACGATGCTGCCACACTCAGTCTTCAGCTTTGACAGTTGGCTCTTTCTGGCAGACAGATCTCTGGCAAAGACTTTGGAGCCCTGGTTCCGCTCGATCGCTTCTTTAATACGAGCAGTATTAAAGTTGCGTAAGTCTCGCCGCATGCATTTGGAGATCTGTCTGTTCAGTTGCCTGTATGCTGTTAAATCTGTTGAAGACTGTAGCTTGATTTTCCGTGTAACAGCCATGTGATTAAGTGTGTGATCGGAGAGTTTTTGTGTTCTTCTGCGGCGGATCTTGCCGAACTTAGCTCCGACCGCATGGACAGTTTCCACGAGCTTGTCATATATATCGTCCACTGCATTGCAATCTTCTAGGCACTGAAAGTTTTGTTTTGGTTTTTGTCTTTTTGGATAGAACATATGAACAGCGTTTCGTCATAATAAAGTCAATCTCATTTTTTGTCGAACCGTCGGGGCTCGACCAGGTCCACTTCCTGTGGGGCCGGTTCTGCAAGAAAGAGTTCATCATAAAGAGTCCCTCTTTCTCCATAAAGTCAGCCAGCTGCTGGCCCCTACGGTTCCGTTTCTCTACTCCAAATTTCCCTAACTTCAGCTCACCGCCTTCTCTTTTGCCTAGTTTTGCGTTGAAGTCTCCCATCAACACTGTGTAGTGGGTTTTGGAGGAATGTATGGCTCTAGAAATATCCTCATACATTTCCTCTACCTCCTCATCGGGATGTGCCGATGTTGGTGCGTAGACCTGTATGACCTTCAGCGAATACCTTTTGGTGATTCTGAGTATCAGGTACGCGACCCTCGTCGACACACTCCCAATCATTACAACGTTGTTGACGAGAGACTTGTGGACGATAAATCCGACACCTCCTTGGGACAGATGGTCGCCCTCCCGGTGATAGAACAAATTGCCGGACTCGAGGATTGCCGTGTCCTCCCCCTCTCCTCGGACCTCAGATAATCCAATAATATGCCAGCGCAACTTGTCTACCTCTTCTTCCAGCTCCAGTATCTTCTCGTCAGTCCTCAGGGTGCGTGCGTTACACGTTGCCAGGTCGAGTCGTCGTAGGTGGCAACCTCCACCGGAGATTCTTAGCACCCCCTGCCCCGCCGTTACCATGGTCGCCACCGTAGCCAGGAATAGCGGGGCCGCCAGGGACTGGGGGCCGTTTGTTTGCGTCGTTGCTCATGGGGGGATATTTGCCATAGTTGCCACGCTTGGCGAGCGGGTTGGCAACCACAGTTTTTTGTTACGTTATTGTTGTAATTAGGAAGATGCTGCTGCCTATCTCCTTTCTGTCGAACATAGGCCCGGATTATATATCCCCCTATGAAGAAATCGAAATAAAAACGAATAATTTGTTTAATTTTTTTTACAGATTTTATAAATAATATCTCACTAAAACGCAGTTAATTAATGATCGCAAGTAATTTATGGTTGAATGAAATGAATTAAAAGACATAATCAAAATTGAAAATAATTTTGATAGCGTTATTTTTATAACTTTATACCTCGTAAAACTACGAACGTAAGAAAAAGTGGTATCGTGGTTGCGTAACTTTCAAGGGAGTGAAGAAGATGTGATCGCTACTCTGGGCTCTCTGTCGTTTTTCCGCAGTCATTCTGCTACGGTATTTCTAAAATCCATCCAGTGGCGATAAAAACAAGGATGTACGCTTGTGCACTACTCGTAATTTATTGAGAATGAAAAGAAAGATTGTGGAAATTGCATTTGTAGAAGAATATTATATGTTTTTTTTTTATGATTCTATGATATTTTTATTTTGTAAATTAATGTTGCGGTTCATTATAGGGACTAGCTAATTTAGATTTATAGGCATTTGTTAAGGCGAGTTTAAAACTCTCATAAATTTACTGTTTACACTCACGTACCTTTATTTGTTTCATTGCTTTATTAACACATTTCACTTGTACGTAGTTTAGTCCATTAGGCGGAAGAATAAAATGAAAAGTTTTGGCACTTGTGATTTTAGTTTAAAAGGGTTACGGAATGTTAGAAACTGTTTTAATTAAAACATTGTAGTACATATTTCTCATGCAAATTCTTTATTCTCATTTTTATAGTATGAGGTGATAAACGAGTACGTCGTACACTTGATTTTAAGTGGATATTGATGCCCATAAACAAAGTGTTAATGAATTATTACCCCTGAGTATCATCCCTCATCTAAGATAGAAAGGGTATTTGGTTGTCTACACTCATCATATGAAACACATCACCATTAACTCGTTATTTTACGCTGGCATTCTGTGAGGTAGTGACCTTTTTCTAGTTGAGCCGATCCATTCCTGCTGCAACAATAACATAATTTTAACACGGAATTTAGTGGCAGGGATTAATCCGAACAATTTCTGCATTTGCCATAATTACTGCTGTATTACTAGGGCAAATATAAATTAATTTAAGTTTACTACTCGTAGCTACCATGTGGTAATAGCATTAGTCTACCGCGGACTGGGGTCAGTTTCTTTATCTTTATTTTTTATCTAATTTAATATTTTTATAAGAAAGATGCTGCTGTCCATCTCCTGGATAACTTTTCCTCTGTCGCCTTTAACGACAATCACATACACCAACAAGAGTACAGATAACCAACGAAGAGTAAGCTTGGAATAATGTTATCTTAACTTCATTTGTACACCTAGCAAACCTAGCAAACCTGCGGACAAGCATATTACATCTCATTGCCAATGCTTTACGTTCCCGGCAGCATCTAAATCGTCAGAGAGATCCGCGGTGACCCAGTATCCCAGATATCTGAAAGTGATGACTTTACGATGTGTAACTCCTCCAAGTCTAACATGAGGAACAAACTCAGGTTAATTGCTTCTTTGAGTATACTAGTTTCCTGGTTAAGCTTATCCCATAAAACCTTGTACAAAACACGCTTAAATTGGCGTTTTTCGCGTAGTGTAACACTGGACAGTATGCTTGAGTCGCAGTATGGCAGATTCTATATTATCTGTATCTACCTTCAGTTTTTTTAATATTGATTCTATGCATAGATCGGACCAAAATTCAATATTAAAAAAACTAAAGCTAGCTGGGCTAACTATGAGATTAAGACGTTAAACATCTCAGTTTCCCCCGTGACCATGGGTGCTGTAAAGCACCCGAAACGTCGGGAATAAAAATAAGTTAAAATAAGTAAATTAAAGGCGAAAAAATCTGTAAACACAGTTTTATTCAATCTGTACACCATTTAAATAGAGGCTTAAAACGCTTTTTGGTCTCACATACATTTTCATTTTCATTTATGCGCTTCACTAACATAAGTGTGCGTATTATATTAGAAATAATTCCTACTTGATCACGTCTGCGCAGCGCTAACTTCGCTGTTCACAAAAATTCATTAGTTTTTTTTTGCGTTGGCATTAAAATCACTTAGAATGAAAACAGATTCTATTTCACTACTTCTAATCGCGACGTAAATGTAAACTCACTCTAATTATCCATATTATCTACCAGCATAAACACGGAAAAAACTAATGGACAACGATCTGCTACACTGAATTTAATCGCCACAAGCTTCTCTCTGTTACATGGGACGACTTTTATAGACGAAAATACACCCTTCATCTGGCATACTCATGTCAGCTTAATTTTCTGATTAGAATAAAAAATCATAATTATTTCTACGTCTATTTTGTATTTTTTGTAAAAATATAGATAGTATAGGTTTAATTTTGTACTTTGCAATAACCGCCCAAATTTTCAGAGAAAGTTCAGAATAAGTTATATAGGCAAATAAATGGTCAAGAAAAATTAATTAAAAAATATCTCAAACATTCTGCCCTTTTTATCTTTTAAATTCAAAATGCGTGGTAACACAAATTCGTAAGGGTTGATAGGTAGGCAAAAACGTTTTTGCCCATAAATCAGATTCAAATTGGGATAATTTCAAATAAAAGTAGAAGCCTTATTTACTCATATTTTCAAATACAGACATAACGGTAAATCATTATTTATATATTTGAAATGAAGTTTCAAATTTGTCGAATCTGAAAAAAGTCCCGTATATATTTATTTACAATACTATTATTTTATATAATTAATAGGTCCTTACATATGAAATTGGCGTTTTGTACGGGAGGAATATAAGGTCAATTTTTTTTTGTAAAATATATTTAATTAATGAAAGTATGCACCGTTGTTATCAATTCCCTTTTGTCATCTCATAGGTAGTTCATTGATCCCCTTACTAATGAAACCATGGGGGCGAGAATCAATAAATTCTTTGAAGGTGGTTTGGACTGCCGCATTGGAGGTGAAATTTTTTCCTTGTAAGAAGTTGTCCAAATTCCGGAAAAACTGGTAATTTGTTGGAACAAGGTCCGGGGAGCAGGGTGGATGTCGCAGACATTCCAATTGTGGCTCATCTAACTTAGTGGTTGTTTGTTGTGCAGTGTATGGTCTTGCGTTGTCGTGAAGCAGCAGTGGCCTACAGCGATTTACCAATCTGTTTTTTATTTAGCAGCTAGTTCTTCCTTCATGGTTTGCAGTTCCTGACAAGAGATATCTGCCGTAATCGTTTGGCCAGTTTGCAAGTTCGATTCACTCAACTCATGAGGTACACATCGTTCAAGTTTTTTACTTTCCCGATTTGCTTCAAGTGGATTAATAAAGTTTTATTACTTACCCCGAAGCTTGCAGCTATCTCTAAAGTGCTTTGCAAAATTCACTTCCAAAATAGCCCTTAATTCCACTTTGATCTCCGGCCGTCCATGGGGTTGGTTCTGAAGATCGAAATTTCCAGAATGAAAACGTTGAAACCAAAAACGTACTGTGCTTTTTTTTTGCGACACCAGCACCGTACATATCATTAATCCTTCGAGCTGTTTCTGCAGCACTGGTGCCACGGTAGAAATCGTACTCGTAAATATACCGATATTTCAGGTTTTCCATTGTGCAGTAATAAGCCACGCCAAAGGAAAAAAAATGAGGAAAAAAACAAATAAATGACTGTTTTCAAAACTCAAATGTACCAGCTAAATTAATTAATAAGTTTTAATTTGTAATTCTTAACCAAAGAGGAGATATTTCAGATCAAAGTGGCCAGTACGACAAAACGCAAATTTCATGTATAAGTACCCAATATTATAATGTATTTTGAGCCTCAGCCTTTTAGCTTTGAATCAATAAATTTACGAATAGAAATTATTGATACGTTGTCAACATTTAGTTGTGATACACTCAAAGTCTTTTTTAAGTGATATTATTTATTCATTATAAATAAAATGTTCCAACACAGAATAATTGATGAAAAGCTTTAGAAAATGGGTAACATAAAAGATGCTGATATTAAACCACACGATTCGGCCATAAATTTTCAGCTCGCTAACGTTACATTGTAATTCGCGTGATATGTGCGTGTTAGTAACCACATTTTATGCATAAACTTTGAAATTAAGTTTTGTGTATAGTGATTTAAAAAAAATATTGTTTTAAGCACGCGCTATTATAAATATACATGATTAATACATATGATAACATCCTAAAAACATGAAATTTTCGCAATCAAAGCTACTTTTTTAATCTAACTTATGAATTTTGAAAATATAATGCTCTATTTTAATATTATAAACCCAATATTACTTCGAACTACAATGTATTAATTTGTTAAATTATTAATTAATTATTAAAGATCTGATTCACAAAAACTAAATTTCTCTACGCATTTTAGATTTTTAATCCTGAGGATCGAATTTTTGAAAAAACAACTTTGAATATTGTTCTTTTGAAAACTTGGGCAAAGTACATATTTAAGTCATTAAAAATATTTAAAATTGAAAAATTAATATACCTTTAGTCTGAGTCGGTCCACCCTCTTACCTGCTGCGCGGTGCCTGCACTGTTGTGTTCTGGTCTAAATGTTAGTTCAGTATAATAACAGGCTGTGAGGCATTCCATGTTATTCCACGGAGGTGACAACGCAACTGTATTTTTGTTCTTCTTTGTTTGAAGTACGTTGCAGTTGGCCAGGGGCTCCTGTACTACTTATCGTCAGGTGAACTGTAAATTTATTTGTTACTTGATATACTCGTTAATAAAATTCATATAAAAACCTCATCCGAACGTTACATGGCAATAACATTAAATTATTCCAGTTATTCTTTTCAAAAAGAACTAGTACTTTATTTTATGAATTTTAAATTAAAATAATAGAATACTAAATGTAATTTATTATTAAATGTAAAATAGTAAATATACTTATAGTAAATTTATGGATATTATTTTTATTTATACCTAGTATTTATATCATCAATGTTCAAAAACTTATTAAAGAAACCTTGTGTTATTATTTTTATGTTATTATTAATATTAAGGAATTTATGGACGATTGTAGTCCCTGGGTATGAAGTGATCGCTACCAAACTAAATTTGTTTTGTGTTGTTATTTGTGAAACCACTTATAACTGTAAAGTGATTTTTTTTTCATAAAAAAGTGACGCTGGGTTTCTTGCTGGTACTTCCCAAGACAGTTTTTTTTTCGAATCAGTGGTAAATGAACGTAAGTGTGACTTACAATAAGTATTATTTATAATTTATTTTGAATAAAAAAGTTTCCGTTTCTAAGTTATTATGAAATATTTAGAATTTATAAAAGCTTGCATAATTAGTAACAAAGTAATAAAAAGGAAATCAAATGTGTTGATTATGTTTATGTGTTCGTCAGCTAAAAATAACATTTAAAATAATTAACAATTAAAATTATATGCATTCAGTCTGTAAGACTAAATGCATAACGATTGACTAAAACTTAAAGAAGCCTTAAAATAATTTTTCTGATACTTTTATACACATCATCAAAGCCTTACTTGTATCCAAATAACCAGGGACTAAAAGAGTAAGCCGCCTACGAGTACCAATTTCACAAGTTCAAAGCAAAGACTTGTAACTGCGCATGTACGATACGTACCACCGCGCCATTTCGTCCGCCCCCTGGAACAGTCCAGTTCGCTAGTACGCCCTGAGTACGCGTCACGCACTGATTTTTTTTTGGGATGAAATAGCAACCTTAGTGTTATTTTGTGAAATGGTTTATTAAGTGGCGGCGTTATGTTTCGTCAATTAATGTGTCAAAAATAAATAAAATTTATAAGTATAAATAGAATGTACGTCCCTTGCTTATAAATAAAAAAATGAACTAGTAAAGTAGGTGCAAATGAAAGTTACGATTATTTTAACTTTAACATATAATTTACGAGGATTTTTAAGTTTAATAAGATTAATATAAAAGTTTATAATGTAAGGAAATATTATGTTAATCTGAATCGTTAAAAATTTTTGTGTTCGCATATTAATTACTCACCACCTCAAGACAATTAATAAGCAAGTTAAAAACAATTAGTCTTTGAATAATTAACAGAACAACAGTGAAAGTCAGTCTAGTTAAACTTGTCATTTTTACGTCTTTGTATAAAATACCGTAATAGTGTTTTTTTTTGCCTCATAAATTACTATGAATAAAAAATGAAGTTAAAAGGTACTTTTATGATTCTTATGCAATTAAAAAAATAATACGCTTTAACTCTTACTAAGACTCTTATTAAAAATTTAAGCAATTTTTCATGTATAGATAAATTCGTTAGAAATAGGAAAATTATAAAATAGACATCGTTTGTGATAATCGTTTTGTGAAATACTTCAATTCAACATTACCTTTCAACAGGTAATAAAGTAAATAATTATAACACTGACATTAGAATAATACGATTAGAGTAAGAGATTAATCTGTAATGGCTGATAATACAAAGAATCTAGATTCATGTTTTTTTTTAATTTACACTGTAATTATTACATACAATAGCACAGTTACAAGTAAAAACGTAGCCTCTATTATAATAGTGAAATCAAAAGTTATTATGCAATAAATGAAGATTTTTCAATTAAAAAAGACACAATAATATTGTTATTTTTTTAAATTAAATTGAACATATGAATGACACCTAATCAAATTTGCACCGAATGTTGGAATATGTGGCGTAAGGTGAAGTGACAAATATATTGTGTATGCCATTTAATAATATGTGAAACAAATTCTACCGCAATGTGGGCTGCACTTTTGGGATTTGTGTTTTTTATGTTTGGTAAGAATACAAATATATTAAGTTATATATTTATATTACAACTTGATACAGACGTTAATTAAGATAGTTATTGATGTAAACCCTTTTTGGAAATATCATTGTTAAATAGCAGCGTAATTAAAATATTTATAGCAACAGGGTGTCCTATTCCGCCTCTATATGTCTGTTTTCTTGGTATTATCCGACTGCTGATCATCTGGTCCCGGATTTGAATCCTTTGTCAGGCCAAAATCACTTATTGGATTTTTCTGTAAATAAATTCTAAGTAGCTTCAGTTTAAGTAGAGTAAGAAAAAGGCAATGTTATACCCCCATGCCTCGAAAAGTACGTAAAGCCTTTAGTCCTACGCCTAATCTCTGTCCGATCGTTCCTAATTGCCTTCCCATTGGATTGTAAGAGTGAGTAAACAGGGAGTTCAACCTGTGTTTGTGCATACACCTGTGTACTATAAACCTGTCCTACTCATAAGTCTTGTCGAGACTAGAAAGTCATGTAGTGCAGCTGTGAAGCCACTGCTGAATTCCGATTTGAAGGTATTACAATTATATTGGTTTTGTTACCATTTTACAATTTGGCTGCAGTCGTCTATGGGATGCAGTAATAATCACTTAGAGTCAGATCGCCTACTCGTATCAGGTCATTTATCACTCTTATATAATTAAAGGGTTATTCGCTCGTATTGAAATAAGGGCTAGAAAAAATTTTCAAAGCACTTACGAAATTAAACCAGAGAAAAAACGAAAGAGTTTACATCGGATGAAATCGTAGAATCACTGAAATGAACTAAAATCACGCCGATGCGTCGTCCAATAACAAATACTACATATCATAGTATACTTAAACCTCAGGGGTAATTAAGCTATTTGCATTTTGATTCTTAATCGAGTATAGGTTTAGAATCTTTAGACCACTGCATCCACTTACCATTAGGTGGACTGAGTGTGTTCTTTTAGTATCGTTAATTAAATGAAAAGTATCGAAATACATACTATTTACTTTGTGGTAGCATCATGCCATCACGCACCGTAGTTAGTAAAAAAGTCAAATTAGGAAGTTAGAGAACATTTGCCTGCCAAACATGCCAAACGTTTTAAAAATACAATCTCGTATTATGTCACATACCGGACCGACCGGCGATATAAGGAGACGTCTTCCGAATGCCGTGCGTGACAACTCTTTACCTGCCTGTATTATTTGAGCCTGAGGATTGTGAAGTGGCGACACGCGGGGCGAGTAGGTATTTTAAAAATGGTATCTGTTTCATACCGCTCGTTCCGTATCATCATATGGTGCGATAGAGAGAGTTGCAAGTCTTGGAGGCAATTCTCCAACATTTCCTTTTCAAAATATTATTTTGAAACGTAACGTTTTCACCCCCCTAATCCTTTATGGCACGTTTATACTATTGGCATGAGCAACTCGCCGAGTACCTTGCCGAGTTATTCGTGGAAGAGTAAGATGCGTTTACATATTCGTCTGTATTCATTCAACGTAGATCTTTTAAACATGGATGACGTGCGTCTCGTTGAAACGATTTTGTCTACTTGATATTTATAGACTCACAAATATTTATTTGGTGAGTGTGGAGCACCCCTCCCCCTCACTAGATTTCGACTTACCAGGTCACGCAGGTAGTCGATGAATGCGGATGGCTCAGGACCGTGTTTGTGGCATTTCTTGGGGAGGCCTATATTCAGCAGTAGACTTGTTAAGGGCTGTAATATTTCTTGAAAATGAAAACGTGTGGATCTAATAGACTTTCATCATATCTAAAACATAGTTTACGGGAGGAAAAGCATTATTGCCTTTTGTAAGAAAATTGACACCTTTATAATCCTCCTAAGGCATCACATTTAGAGCCTAGTCTGTTTAAAGTCACGAGAATTTATTACTTCTACGACATACGAGTTTATGCTTAATAAAAGCATATTTCTAGATAAATTTATTTTTAATAGCCACATATTTTTCCCCACTCTATTTTTGTCGTAATCTGATAAGATTAAAAAATAAGAACAAATTTTTTTTCCGTTTATAACTTCAGGTGATTTTCCATGTACCTGTCGGTGAAGAAAATTGTTATGAGAAAGTTTATATATCTAAGGAATAAAATATTTCAAGGGCACGTGAAGTCTATAAAACAAACAGTAGCAGCGAATCGCATCGAATTAATCGAACTTACACGAAGTTTTAATTTTGCGGTTTACCCTTAGGCCGTTTTCACCTACACGGTTTACGTATAACCGGCGACTGCTTACTGTTAACAAGGGCTTAAATTTTTCACACGTACACAGTTTTCGATGCCTCTACCGTCCATGCGTTCAGTTTAATAGAACAATGTCGTTCAGACCGAATTTAGGTCCTGGCGGCCCATCTTAACAAAGACTAGCCATTTGCGCAGAACAGAATTTTAATTCCCAAGTATAAGTGCAATCACAAATGCATTCTCTTTTCTCTCACTCTTAGAGCCTGATAGGACGGCAATCCGATACGACCGACTCCGGGATTGTACTGTAAATCTCTCGACAGAAAAAATCAGTAACTGTTATTTTGGTCCGACCCGAGATTCAATCACGGAACTTCGGTTTTATGTTCAGCAGCCACGTTTACGACCACTAGACCAACAAGGCAGTTAGTTTAATTAACTGTGGTTTACATATATTGGTTACCCCGATGGATCGAAGAAAATTTAACGGTTTTTTAATGATGCTATATGCACCGTCTTCGAAAATGAGGGAATGGATTTATTGGATCCACCATTGTGATGCTAAAAGATGCAATTTGGCGGTAAAATACCACGACTTTGCCAAATCGTGCCATGTCCATGTGCAATGTAGCACTGTAAATGCACCTGCGGTGACAAATCTATAATCGGGTGAATTTGCACTTCTTCATTGCCATCACGCCACGGTCGCAGAATCGCGAAAATATTTTTCAATAGAGACGCTATAAATTTGGCAGCATATAGTGACCATACTGGTAAAGCAATAGCTGTAAAATTTGACAAAAATAATTTTTTAGTCTTGATGTTTCACCATAGAATACTACACGCTTCAACAATGCATTGAAATTGTTAAAATTTGTTATCAAAATGTTCTCTTCACCTAACGTTCATCCTAACGGCATTCATGGCCATCCTGCAGAGTCTGTGAATAAATTTAAGACAACCGGGTCAATGATCGATAAAACAATGCCTATTCTTTAAAGAAATGCAAGATCCTTAGAAAATATTGTTACCATTTGGGACAGTGGGCGAGAAAACCTAGACAGTCCATTCCGCATCCTGCGCAAGAGCTGGGTCTTTCTGCGACATCAATTAGGTGAATTTTGCGTTGAGACTTGGGTTTTCATATACACAAAGTTCAAGTACTAACTCAAGAGCTAAAACCCAACGCCCATAGACAGCGCGTGGCTTTAGAGCATTTGGCGGCTGACCCTGCGATCGGTAAAAAAAATCATCTTCAGTGATGAGACTCATTTCTGGTTGAGTGGTTTTGTTAGCAAACAAAATTGGAGCGACGAATATCGAACTTTGAGCGATGTAAGTTCACAGGAAGATTATCAGATGCCTCTATACGCCTTCAATATTTGGTGTTGATTTTGGTCCGGTGGTATCACCGGCCCTTATTTCTTCGAAGATGCGCAAGGAGCCGCATTTACAGTCAATGACGACTGATATCGGATGATAATAATACACTTTTTATGGCCTAGGATTCGTGATATAGACCTTTAAAACGTGTGATTCCGAAAGAAGGGTGCCAGTTCACATACTGCATGGGAAAGATTGAATTTATCGGATGAAAGTCTGTCAGAAAGTCAAAAGCTTCATGCCAACGTCAACCGGCCAAAAAAATTGTGTTACTTAACACCGCTCGACTACTTTCTGTGAAGCTGCGTTAAATGTCTGGTCTATGCAGACATACCATAGACAATTGTCGCCCTGAAGGCCAACATAGCTAACTTGCTTTCTTCATGAATTTCAGCCCCATTTATTCGAATATATTATCCAAAATTAGTCCATCAAGATACAACTACATCGGAAAGCGGCGCTATTTGACTTTTTTTTTAACATGGAGAAATGCCTACGCATACCTGCCTCGCGGGGGCAAGGACGGGTTATGTCGGACTCGCACCGACTAAAACCCCATGGTGTTCCACCTTCGTCGCATATTGGCAGGGCTACGGGAACGCTTTCGCACACTTTCGCGGCCCTACCAGCGGCGCTATTTGACTGAAATTATATTTCGTACATAATATCATTAAATATTCTTTAAAATAAAAATAGTGGTAATCACTTACACAGGTTGTTTTATTTCGTTTCAAAGTTAAAAAAATCCTGTATTAATACTTATATTACTCAACCGTCACAGTACCGTTCATACGATATCTTGCATGTGTGTAAAAATGTCCTCAATCAAGCACTTTAGCTTAAAATGCTTGTCTTTGGAGTGTTTTGCGACATACTCGTATGGGGGATTCAAACCCACGACCCGAGTTTGTAGTCCTAACTGTTAATCACTAGGTTATTGTTGATTGATTAAGGACCTTTTTATACACATGCAAGATTTCCGTATAAACGGTACCGTGTACCGTTTGTTTTTATTAAGTTCAAGTCATCGCCTTGAATGGATTCATATCATTAAGCAATTTATTAAGGTCTGTCAGGTATACGATATCATTCTTTGATGTGATGAGCTTGTCGCGCAATTCATTATCATCATCCACACACAAGTCCACTGCGGAACATAGGCCTCCCCCAGGGTATGTACTCCCCAGTACGAGGCTGCCATTCGAGAACTTTTTTCCCCAACGGTTCTTTGTTCTTCGAGCTATATGGCCTTTGTTTTCGCGCAATTATTTGTCTTTGTTTTCCAAAAACCCTACGACAGAGTCAAACAGATTGTAAAATCGAATCAAACAATTTCTTTTTGATAGCCAACGCACTTATGTGTGAAAGATCAATCGGTTTAAATTTTCATCATTAGTAGCACCAAGCTTATTAAATAATATGTAATTTAAAGAGTTGTTTTGGATTTTATTGACTGCTCTGATGACATGTTGCGATAGTGATTGCAACAAAGTGTGATTGAAACAGTCGTTCACTTAATAAACTTATAGCAACCAAATGTTGTCAATATATAACGGAATGTACAGCAAGCACATGTAGAACTTTGTTTTTTAAGTACGCTGAAGCCTTTTTAATACCTCTTTATAACTGGAGTACCATCTGCAGCAGCTGATATAATATTCTTCAAGAGAATTCTTTTACATTACAAAACTTTTCCAGTGTTTTAAATATGGTTTCTCCTTTTGTGTATGTTTCTAAATTTATAGCAAATATAGCAAATATAGCTCTTGACATATTTTTTCATCTTTGATAAACCTCACATTAGACAGCATCAATGCTTCATTAGTTGGTAAAGTGGACTCATCCAACTGAATTGAAAATTGACTAGTCTTCTTACAGTAGCACAATGACATAGCTGATGAGCATAGCTTCCACTGCTATTTACCATTTAGATTTTGAAGACCATTTGCCAAAAATCAATTTTACCGTCAATAGTGACACCTTCCAGAATATGTCTACAAATTTCTAAGACAATTTACATCTAGACAGTTTGTTTAAATATATAACGCCATTGGTTTCTTCAGATAGTGGCTGAGCTACATTGCATCGGCTCACATTTAGACGTGGGTCTATCGTCTTATTAGCGTATGGTCTTTTTATAAGATAGGGTGACAGACGAGAACACAGTCCACCTGATGGTGAATGCTAGCTGTCACCCATAGGCATCTATGTACATCTATCCTCGATTAGGAATCAAAATGCAGATCCGTTGTCACCCCTGATGACTATGATGGAATACATCGTTTCCAGTAAAAGGGTCTCCGGTTCTCTACACTCATCATGCGAAACACAGCAGCGTTAAGCTACTATTCCACGCTGGTACTGTGTGACAGCGTGGTCCTACCTAGGTCGAGGCGACCAATTTGTACTTACAAAGAGACTACTAACTTAGCTACAGCATAGCTCTACCACGTATAACTACGTATAACGTAGTGGTTTAATCTCTGTGATTCTGTATCAGACGTACCTTCAACTGTACTTCCAGTCATCGCATCGGTAAGAGTATTTAACAAAAAGGGTTATTCTAATAACGCTTTATGTCAGTCAATGGAATATAATTATTTTCAGCACTTATGTCGGACTGTAATAATGAAAGCCTTACATTATGATGACAGCTTAAGTGGTCAGAATACTCTCTATAACAGATGAAGACAACATTTGTGCAAAAAAAGAAATTATTTCTAAGGACGACAACAAATTACAATACATCCGATTTTAATATAATGTATCTACTTGCGTTTTGACACTGTATCGAACACTTGTTACTGCATAAATGGTCCCTTGTACGTTCGTGTATGCAGGAGAGTATGCAATTTATTTAAATACTACGAGTATACGGTACTTTAAATTTTCCAATTTAGTAATATTATATATCATTAGGTTAAATTTGAGAAAAAGTTGAGATTACATCATAAACGTAAAGTACATTATGTAAGGTTTTATATAATCCTAGTTTATTTTACGGCTATACTCCAGATTTATAACGACAAGATTGAAGCGTAAGAGTTTTTTCGTAATTTTTGACTTTGTATTGGGTAATTTAACTAGAAACGGCTAATGACCTGGTATTATTTACCTTTCTTTCCAATCGGTTGTGGAAACTGTTCGAAGAAACGACAACGATGGGTAAGGAAGTTTCCAAGTGGCAGCCAAGTATTGTAGGTTGGGTGCCAAGAAGGATTACGAGATGGTAAAACGTGCAGAAATTCGATGGACGCAGTTAGTTCAGACAGCGACACCTACGGGGTCCAAAGTTGAATAAAACTATTTAGAGACCCATTCAAACAGAAATGAAAAATTTCATCAAAATAGGTTGGATGGATACAAAGTCTATAACGGATATAGGTGGAAACATTTTTTGTGTTTTATATGCGAAGATTTTTTTTGTATCTGTATTTTCTTAACATTACCTTTTTTTTGTTTTTTTTATTATTCTTAAACTACAGTTATTACGCGTGAGCTTGAATTTATTTTTGTATGGTTTCATAAAAAGTGGAAAAAATGTGGATTGTGCTTTATTAAAAGGCATTTACATTATTTCTTGATGTTGGAGCGTCCTTTTATGTGTTTATGTAAGTGTACGAATGTGCAGGCACTAAAGTACAGCTATGGAACTATTTCTTCCCGCGCATTTCAAAAACGAGTGAACTATCTCCAAATGACATAATTGATTTGCAATTTTTATGTTTTCATTCAATTCGGTTCAGCAATTGATTGCTTACAATTTAATACAAAAAATACATTCCAAATAGCTATCGTACCCACACCCATGTTTTTAAATGCAGGCCTCGTTAGTTTAGCGGTCGTAAGTACAATTTCTGATATTGTGGTCCCAGATATTAATCCCAGGTCAGACTAAAAATAACTAATGCGTTTCCCTATCAGAAAGATCTATCTCAAAGCTCGAAGCCAGGAAGTATTATTTTACTGGCTCTTAATACCTTTCAGACTAGAACACATAAATTCAAGCACTGATATAGGGTTAAAGATAATATATATATATATATATATATATATATATATATATATATATATATATATATATATATAAAGAAAAAGATGTATGTAGATAAAGATAAAGGGTGATAAAGGGTTTTACCTACCTCAACGGAAAATCAAAACCTGTTCTTGCGCACAAAGTGCACTATAATAAATGCGTTTCCGATTGTTTTTATCTAATATCCAGTATGTGATATTCGGCATGTGCGCGTGTCCTTGATTATCATCAGGCATGACACACGAAACTGATATATAATAGTCAGTCGGCAAATCTTTTCGCTTTTGTCAGTAGTTTCGTAACATTTATGATTTCAATTCCGTGTTAGTATTTGTTTTGTTCGCGTTCAGTGTGAAAAATTCGAAGGCTCTTTGAAAAAAATCTTTTATTCTCTTTGAAATAAATATATTAAGACTAAAGACCTGCATATATAGGTCTTGAGTATTAATAGTCTCCTTTGTTTAAGGTTGGTTGTAAGCATAGATCAGGAGGGCGGCACTTAAAGTTTTTAGAACTGGCTACTTGTAAAAGATATAATAAAAAGAATAAGTTCTAATTTTTGAAATGAAACTCTGCCAATATTATCTTAATATATATAAATTACGTATCACTTTGTTTGTCCGCGATTGACTCCTAAACTACTTAACCGATTTTAATCAAATTTGCACACCGTGTACAGTTTGGCCCAACTTGAGAAATAGGATAGTTTTTTTGTCCATGAGTGACCCACAATTTTTTTTGCGAATTTAAGGATTTTTAATAGGGGACATGACAGAGAGTTCTCGAAAAGGGCAGAACAACTTCTTCCTGGCAAGCTAGTTGTGTATGTATTTTATTAATTTGTCATTGATTATGATATAGCGGCAAATTAAAAATTGTCGTTGTCACGTCAGCATGAATTTAACGCGAGAAAATTTTCGTACAATGGTTTTTATGACATTTGATGTCATTTATGTCAACAAGAAAGTTACTATAGACTTCGATTGGCCTTTCATGATGAAGCACCATCTCGTGCCACCATTTACAACTGGTTTAATGAGTTTAAACGTGGTTGCACTTATCTCACCCATGATCTGCGTGAGGAACGGCCTTCTACGGCGACGACTGAAGATAAAATCAGTTGTGTGCGGCGTATGATTGATTTGGGCAAGCTTAGGCACTGGTATGAGTCAAGTGCACAAAATCTTTCATGAACATCTAGTGAAGATTTTTGCCTGGGAGATACCTCATAATTTGAAAGAGGCCCAAAAAGTCCGTCGTGTTGATGGGTGTCGTGAAATAGTTCAAAGATTTAACGGAGGTGACTCAAATGCTGTGTTCGACACACTTACGGATGACAAAAGCTGGATTTATTGTAATGAGCCTGAAATTAAAAGACAGTCTGCTGTCTGGGCGTTTCCTTCCGAGGAGTTGTTTGAAACAGTGGCTGCGTTTCAAAATTTCAAAATTTCTAAGGACGAGTGGGCAAAGTGCTTTTCTCAGTGGTTCCATCAGATGCAGCGATGTATTGATGTAAATGGACACTATTTTGAAAAGATATAATAAAAGTAATTACTTGCTAGTTTGTTCAGTTTTCAATTTTCTAAGAACTTTCAGTGTCACCCTCGTATATATGTGTTTGATCTATCCTTGTTGCGCGTGTGGCGTCGGTAGATCTGGATTAACAGGTTTTCAACATACTCGTCAGCGTGTTGACCAACATTTGTTGATCCATCAACGGTCGAAAAAATCATACTGAATAAAACTAATTACGGATTTTTCGTTTATTCTTACATTTGGTAGTGGACTAACTATGACATTGGGACGTAAAACATCTCAGTCCCCCCCGTGACCATGGTTGCTGTAAAGCACCCGAAACGTCGGGAATTAAAAATAAGTAAAAGTAGTGAAACAACGCGATAAAATCCGTAAATTTAGTTTTATTCAATGTGTAGTGTTCGCGTAAATTTAAGAAATCATTATCATACTGAATATGATTTCTTAGCTCCAGAGTATATTTAACTTATATGTGACATTTCTCGAACACAAAACGGCAACGTCGCGTTATGAGTGTGACAGGGATCCCAGTAGACTACTTCGACAGAGTTGTAAGGTAAGAAAGATGCGTTATCTGCTGCGTTTACGGATCAAACAAAATGAAGCGACAGTAGCCTAATGGCAGGGCGCGGACCGCGAACCCAAAAAGGTCGTGGTTTCGAATCCGCCATTCGACTACTGGCGTGAACTACTCGTAACACAAGCAATTTAAGCTTACCAGGAGTGGTTAAGTGGATTATTAGTAACGTTTATAGCATTGTTAAGAATCTTAAAAAAAAACTTCGGCGAGTTTTATTGCGAAGATGTTTGCGCGAGTTTGTGTGTGTGTGTGTGTGTGTGTGTGTGTGTGTGTGTGTGTGTGTTTGGATGTGTGTGTGCGCGTGTTAGTTCGTGCTTGTGAATGTGTGTGAGTGCGCGCGTGCGTGCGTGTGTGTGTGTGAGTGTGCGTGCGGGTGTGAGTGTGTGCTTGCACGCGCGGGTGTGTGTGTGTGTGCATGTGTGAGCGTGCGCATGTGTGTGTGCGTGCGTGTGTGCACTGATGTGTCTGTGTGTGCGTAGCTGTGTGCGCGTGTGTGTATGCATTCGCGTGCTTATGCGTGCGCGCGCGCGGGTTTTTGTGTGTGTGTGTGTGCGTGTGCGTGTGGGTGTGTGTGCACGATCTAAGTGATTTAAAAACTTCAAAGGCAGTCAGGTACACTTTTTCACACACACAAATTTGGCAAATATTATTCCTTTCCTGACGTAGACACCAACCTAGAAAGGATTTAGGAAAATTTAACAGATGAGAGGTTAAAATAGGGTATCGTACAGCTTTTGTCGAATAAAATTATGAAATATATACACTGTCAAATTGTTGCAGTGCAGTATAGGTTTTATAAAAATTATACTGATTTATGAAAGTGTTTAACTTTTGGCCTCGTTTCATATTTGAAGTTATAGTCTATAAATTAAAATATAATACTCTCTGAAAACCTCTAAGATCAATCTCAGAGGCTTATTTTACCATCTGCTGTAGGTTGCCAAGTAAAGATTCTGCATTTCCATGTGGCCAATTATTACTACACCTACACTGTAATCTACACTGTAATTTTGGTATATAATTTGTAACTATCCAATTGATTAATTTGTTATTTTTATCAAAATTTGTTTCATTTTTATGCGGCACAAAATTACCAGATTTTGGCCATTTTGTAGCTCAAGTTCTTAGAAAATCAAAATCTACACTGGTTAACAAAAACCTCACTTTCTCAGAAGAGAACTATTTGTTATTTTGTAACGTGTATAGGTTAATATTTGTTTATTGATAACGATTTTATAGAATATTAAATTCACTGCGTCATTTCATGCCCAGTGACTACTACCAAAGTAATAACATGTGGAAACAACAGTTAGGTACACTTCCGACAAGCAAAAGCGCTTGGCTAAAGGGATTTTACAGCGATCACATATCCATTATGTGACCAATAATAGAACACCTTGGTATTTATTTATAACGCACGTTGTTAATTATGGTTATGTTCTCAATATATCTGATAAAGTAATGCGTTTGTGCACTTTATAGTTTCTTAAAATGTATGTCACTGATTTATATTTTATTATTTTACAATATTGTAAAGATGTATCAGCCCGTTCTGGAAGTTGGGAGCCTTTGGGACAGCCTTATTTTGACAACAGTACGAAGCGTGAAACCACCGCAGCGGTGGGACAACCGGCGTTTTTGCACTGCCGAGTAAGGAATCTTGCTGATAGATCTGTAAGTAAAATATTATAATATTATTATTATTGAAACATTCTTTATAGACTAAAGTCTGTGTATGATTTCTGAAAAACATGTTAAATTGTCCTTACATGTAGCGAATATACCTAATGTATAGGTAATGAGATAATCTATTCAAAATACAAAAAATATAATGTTTGTAGGTTCAACATTGCAGCATTAATAATTTTCTCTGCTTGTTACTATTGGAGAACCCCGCGCTTATTTTGGTGACGTTTTATGAATTTTCCACACTCTTTCACGCTCATCCTACCGTCAATCAATGAATTTAGAAATTCAATGTAGGTCGTCATACCTAGAAAATCTCATAAATTTATTTACTGTTATTTTAATCGTCAATTTAAAAAGACAAAACAACCGCTAACACACTAGTACATCATAATAAAAAAATTATAAAAATATTATCTCTAATATTATAAATGTGAAAGTTGGTTTTAATAAATGTTTATAGCTTATTCACGCTTAAAGCGGCACAGATGTAGGTCATAAACCAGGAATATTCTGTAAAATTTTCGAGTTCAGTATCACTTTTAGTGTTGTTTATTAAAATTCATGCCAGATGCCAGACATCTTGTGCATATCAAGCTGCTCTTCGTGACCAGTCTGGGACTAGATAGTTATGGGTCCGTCAATCTTAAAGCATTTTTGACATTGTGTATTTGTGACAAATTTTCCTTTAAATTACAAGGTAAATATATAAAAAAGTCTAATGGCTGTCCACATAAAACATTAGCTACTGATTAAGTACATACACTAGTGCCGAAATGATGCGAAAACAAATATGTGACCAATATCTCACAGTGAATATGGATTATTTGAATCGGGCGATATATTTCAGCAATTACTAAATATGCCATTTGCACCGATTTAAATTTAGTATTACCCAAAGAAAATACTTTGTCTAAGAACAAACGCTGTTTCCGGCGTTCCCTTGCATAAATATATTAAAAAAGGATATTAAAAATATAGCTAAAAATACTATTTTTTAAATATCCTTCTTCCTTTAATCAATTTTAGTATATTTAATAAAAAACACTGGATTAATCTACATTATTGTCCTTGCCTTCACTTGTCACTTAATTTTATAAAAAATGATATGTACAAAGTGACAAGGCACCTTTTCTGTCTAAGAGTCTGTTTGATATCTCCTTCTTATCATCCCATTTTACGATCCGTATGATACAGACCGAAAGTCATTTTTCAGCTTAGTCCTTAGTTTTGACACCACTCATTTTGCCTTATTCGATTAAACATGGTTTTACGTCTTAGGTTTATCTATTTTCCACAGTATTTTCTTATCATCAGGTGGAATGTAAGTTAATTTAGTAACTTTCCCACAAGCAATATTATTATAAATGCTAACTACACATATGTTATTTTGCAGATAAAATAAATACATGTTATCTGTTAACAATATAAAATGTTGAGCGATGTGAATCATTAATATGTCACCCTAATTATTATCTGTGTTCTACAAATTATTTCGAACTCAATTAAACATATCAACGACGTTGTTCAAGTAATGAACAAAGAGAACATAACAAGTAAATCCAAAAAATTTTAATAGATTATTTTAATATTGACCACGATATCGCGCCTTAGCAATACAAGCATTCTCGATAAGGTAAATGTAAATTTTTAACAATGCCTTTATTTTGCTTGTACACAGGTTTCTTGGATACGGAAGCGTGATTTGCACATTTTAACAGTGGGTGTACATACATATAGTAGCGATGCACGTTTTGCGGCACTTCATGCGGATGGTTCGGATGAATGGACATTGAGAATATCACCTGCTCAGCCTCGAGATTCTGGAGCTTACGAGTGTCAAGTATCGACGGAACCAAAGATTAGCCTCTCATTTCGCCTTACTGTCGTTGGTTAGTATGTAGACTAAATTAAAACAAACTGTGAATTGTAATAAAATGTAATTGTCCCATATAGCATTAGAAAATTGTTATTTTCATGAAGAAAAGCAGGTATGATAAATTATTCTTAATTTCAACAGTATCGAAAGCTGAAATATTATCGGGACCCGAGTTGTTTGTCAGAGCTGGATCGGACATTAATCTCACTTGCCTTACAAAACACGCTCCTGACCCACCAAGGTAAGAGTATAAGCGTAAAAACAATGTGATGAACATATTGTAACTTTACTAAATATGAACAATATTAGGTCTTCATTTACCATTTTTTCTCTCAACATATACTTATACATTTTTATTACAACTTTCTGTAATACACATTTTCCTTAAAACATATAATATTCGTTTTTACATACCGTCTTACATATTTCGTCATTAATATCTGTTTTGGAATTTACTTAAAAAGATACATTTATTTTTAAGTTTTTATTGTGTAAGCTGAGCATTATGTCAAATATTTACTTTAACTTGGGTAAATTTATATATCATTGCCGCCTTGCGTTTCATTTGAAATCTTAAAACTTACTGTCCTCTAAATACAAGCTTAATATGCTTGTTGAGACTTCAGTGTTTCTTAGTATGGATTATACTGATGTGTATACCCAGATCTGTTGTATCCTCTTCCGTATAAGTTGGAGCATTTGAACCGTAATCATTTTTTTGCCCGAAGATGTATCTTATACAACAATGCATAGAATCATCTTTGGCTTACGCAAGTAAGACTACCTTTTCTTTTGTCGTTCCGATCTCAAAATTGGTTTTCTATTTATTAAAAACATTACTTCCCAATTTTCTGACACCTAATTCGATTTTAAGTGATCCGAATTTTCCTTCACCATACAGTCTAAACTTGTTTGGAGTGTCTTCGCTGCTGGTATTAAAGAATTTGCTAATAAGATCTCTTTTAAAAGCAAGCCCTTTTGGGATCATTGATATTAGAAATACTCCATCTAATTTATCCGACTTTTCTTTTTTAATTTATTTTATGTATGCACGACTTTTTATGGTACATATTTATTTAGATTCTTTCTTCAAACAGGTTATTTTTTAATTAAAGTAAATCAGTCGTTAACCAATAATACCTTAAATAATATATAACTGTTAAATTGTATTACACCATTTTTTTAAATATTTTCTACATTTATATTGTTTTTTTTTCAACTGTGTGACAAACAAATATACAGTCTACTTGATGGTAAATCGCTACTGCAGTCCATACAATTCATACATACTAGATGGCCATAGCGTACAGGAGAGAAGAATATTCCTTACAACAATTTACTAAGATTGAAAAGAATAGCAATTACGAGTATAATGATTCTGAGACTGATTTTGGATGACAGGTCGTCACAAGTCGGCACGCAAGGAGTGAGCTCCTCAGTGTTTTGGATATTTTTAAGTTTAATCGTTGTTTTTTTTTTCAATTTTTTGTGAGTGGCTGCACTGTAAGAGAAATAATCCTGATAATTGCACATTTCACAGGTTATTTTTCAGGACGTCATCGCTGATATGACGCTATGCCTCCTTTATTTCCGGTTTAGATTTGTATGTTTTATACTTTTTAAAACCAAGAATAATTTCAATAACTTTGTTAATTTTTCTATTTTGCAAAGTAAAAAGTCACGTCGTTGACAATTTTCATGATTTTGGTAGAGACGTTTTTCATTAAACTATTTTATATTTTACGCTAGGTATTGACAAAACTTTATCGAAATGATTGTTGATATCTATCTAGAATGTTTAAAATGAATCGATAGCCCACACAATAAGAAAGGGTGGTCCGGTTGACTAGTAAAAATGTCATATGGCATTAAGTCCACCGTTTGTATCTTTAGTACAATAAAGTGTATAAATAAAGAAATAAGAAGAGGAATGTAAATAAATGTTCGATTTGCGTTGTAAAAACGTAGCTTTATTTTGATTTTAACTTTTTATACGATACTTTTTTCAGATTTGTTTTTTGGATTGGTGCGCCATAATTTGGTCATAGATATTTAATAATATAATATGTTATACAAATTTACTTTGACATTCTGCTTAAAATTGTTAACTCAATAACTTAACTAAGGAACCTGTTTAAAAAGACTGAAATGATTTACTGGTGCAATAAAAAACGGAGACACGCAGTACATACTTGCTGTTTTATTTTTCATTTAAGTAGCCATCTGTTAATATTTTATTTACAATGTTAAAAATAGAATTCTCAGGCAAACTTCTAAGACCGTAAACATTTTTCTCCAAGGCTCATGGCTCGAAAATAAACTTTCTGATCTGTTTCTTGAGGATTTTTTTTAAATTTTTTATATACTATATTTACAAATATACTCACCTATTCAGAGATTTTATTAATTGAGAGAGGGAAAACGAGCATGCGGCTCATGCGCTCATGAATAACTGCAAAACCATGGGAATTGCAAATGCAACTCATGACGCGACGAACTCAATTATTTTTGGGGCCGCACTGGCACTTGGCACTTGAGAAAGTAGCGCCATCCCAGCCTGGAGAATAAGAATTAAGGAACGTATCCCAAAGGCTAGGACCCTCATCGGCAGACTGATATGCTTCAGGTCAGGCAATAACAGGCCAAGAATGGGGCGCATCATCGGGATGGCATTAGCTGGGACAAATATTAGTTTGTCCAGCCAGATATAACGTAAAAACAGCGCATAGACGACTTGTAGCAGAGAATCGTCTCCTTCAGAGTCATCAGAAGAAGCTCTACGAATTATTGGAGGGACGTAGCATGGGCTCACCGAATCACGTTGACACTGTTGCCTTCTGGCGCAGCCTGTGGTCAGACCCTTAAACAACAACGAAGGCCCTTTGACAGAAGTTGTGGCGAGTCAGTGTGCGAGTGCTACGCCCATGGACTCCGACATCGTAACGCTGAATGACGAAGCTGAGGTGCTCCATAGGGCTCTGAACTGGAAAAGTCCGGGATTTGACGCGCTGCTACACTAAAGAAGGGGTTCGTTTTAAGAGGCACTCGACCATAAGTCACTCCTGAGCCTCTTTACTACTAGGATTACTCATTTGGTTCCTAAAGACCGGTATGCCACAGACCCGAGCAAATACCACCCCGTCCCGTGTCTACCTACCATATATAAGACACTGACATCCATTTAGAAAACGCAAATCTTTCGTCACCTAGATTTAAATCAGGTGATATCGCGTGCTCAGAATGAAAAAGTCCACACTATTATGACGTTCCATAGGATGCATCACCCGAAATCGTTAATTATGAGGATGTACTTGCTGCTGAAACTTGGTGGGCGTGGATTTTTAAGCGCGCTTACAATGCATAATCACGACGTGTGTAGCCTCCGTAACTACTTTCTGACGAGATTGGGTGATCGACACTATAGGGACGACATTTCTTATTATAAAGGGCTTAGCCCACTACCCTTAGCCAAAGAATAATGGCAAGACCTGGCAGTGCTGAGCATTTCCGACCGGGAGACCGTATGGAAGAAGAAAGAGCTCCACGGGAGGTTCTACAAGGCTCTACATGAGTCTTTCGTAGATACAGTTACCTTCCTCCACTGGCTTCGTTTTTATGACTTTGGAGAAACCTAGAGTCTTGTCTGTGCGATACAGGGTCCGGTTATTAAGAACAACAACTATCGGGGATACATCCTAAGGGATGGCACCGTCGACATTTCTCGAGCTGGTCGCCATACGAGTAAGTCACTTAATTATGTCATATCCGGTTATTCGGCGCTATCTAACTCTGAGTACTTGCACAGGCACAACCTAGTAGCCAGAATTTTAAACCAGGAGCTCGCTCTGAAATACGGTCTCACAGACCGGAAATTGCCGTATTACAGGTACTTGCCTTGCTCGAATATGACCACGCCAGGGTCTACTGAGACCGGGCCATCATCACAGACAGAACTATTCTTGCGACTAAGTCTGATACTGTGCTGATGGACTGGGCACAATCAAGGATATTTTTGGTCGACATTACCATTACGTATGACGAGAACCTCGTGAAAGCCGGAACAGATAAGCGAACAAAATATCTGAACCTGGCTAATGATGTGACCGACATGTGAGGTGGACTGCCGACCGAAATTATACCTGTAGTCGTTTCTGTGAATGGGTGAATGGGACTCCGTGACGGACCGCTACAAGCTCAATTGCAGAAGGTAGTGCTTCTCGATACCGCCAGCATCGTTAGCCGGTTTTTCTCTCTTCACCCCTAACCCTCCGCTGTTTGGTGCCCCTGCCGAGGGTTTCCATCTGGGTGGGTTTTTATTTATTTATGTATTTATTTTAATTTATTGATATTAACGTATATTTATCATTTTCATTTACAGTTATATATTTATTCAACTGATGAGACAAACCAGATGAGAAAACCGCATAGATATCCATTATAATAAAAATTATTGTTATTTATTTTCGAACTATAACGATAACAAAATCAGTTAATTTTTAAAGTTATTCAATTCCCTGTACTAAACAAAGTTTGTTGAACTTTCTTATCGCTCCCTTATGTCCCTATTACACTACTCTGAATCAGGGCCCTGAATGAAGGGTAGGCGTGGCCCCTACTTAGGGACGTCATTTGTTACACTACCCTGATTTTACGCCCTTACTCAGTCATAGGGATGAACAAGTGAAAAAAGTATATATATATATATATATATATATATTTATTGGATCGATATTTTTAAAGTAGTTGTAACAAGATCATTTACTGTTTCGACCTGTTAACTATAGTTGCGGAACTAGATTTTAGTTCCAGTTGGGTGAATTTCAACTCGAGTTAACTCGAGTCGTAATTTTTCCGAGTAAGCACACCTATAGGATACAACGTCGCTCATTAAAAACATCGAAGCTTGTGTACGATATATTGATTTTTCAATGTTTTTATCACCATTGAAATATAAATAAAATATAAACACATATATATGGAATAAATAATCAATAAGAAATGACACAAAAAAGTATAATAATCAAACATTTTATTTATGTTATTTTAGGAAGTTTTACAACATTTATTTTCACATATTTAATTTTACAGAATAATTATCAGAAAACAAGAATTAATTTAATATTTTTTTATTCTGACATTTATTTCTTTCAAATAAAATTTTAAAATAATAATTTTTACAACCTGGCGCCTAGAAAACGGTTTCTCTCCTGGGTGATTGTAGATCAGCCTCTGAAAATAACTGCTCACGGGATACCGAAGTTACCACGATAGGCAAATAGATCTTATGTTATAATAAGCCCGGGAAATAACCCTTTCATGCCATCCTACATGTAATAATATATGAAACTCGTCTTCTGCTTTAGTTTTATTTCTTATGATGTGGTGCGTCAATTTCTTATGGTAGTTCAATATGTTACCTTCAGTATTATATAATTTTCTGAATACATCTACGAAACTATAGCGAAATACAAACAGGTGAATAGCCATTCATCCATAAAATCAATATTTCAGAAAAATGATTGTAACGAAATACGAAGTACCGTAAGCCGATAAAATAATTTCCATTACAAAATAACTATTACCTTATATAAGACTGTACTTAAGCTATTCATTAAGCTCAAACAATATAATTATTAATGAATAAAACAATTTCAATCTATTTATGACACAACATTTGTGATAATCATTGTTCGTAACTTTTAACATACGGAATTTTATACCTTCGAATAGTTGGTTATTGTGTAACCTTTGACGGCAAGCCAAAACATCGTTCATAAAACATCGCTCATGAAGAAACATGTTTATGAACGATATATCGATGTTTGAAAGAATTGATGTACCGTTTGCATCCCTAGTCACGCATCTAATAAGTGCCTTATCTCCTTTAGTGTTATTACACTGCACGTTGGCAAGGGCACTGCAGACCGGGTCCACTTTGGCGCCCTAATTAGGGACCCTTACTCCCTTTCGCTTATTACACCTCTGGGTAGTGTAATAGGGGTATTAAAACTTCCAGTTGTAGTATTGTGTTCGCACTACAATCATTTGTCGATAGTCATGGTAGCTAAAAAAATATACATAATTTGCTAACGCATACAAACGTATAATGAGAATCAAACTTTGTCACGTGTTTTGGGGCGTTCTATACGCCAGTACACAATGTATTCTAAATTTATACTTGCAACCAACCTTAAACAAAGGTCCATATATATATATATATATATATATATATATATATATATATACGGAAGGAATGTAACACAGTCTGTAATTATACTGAATCACTAACTACTTATTTATAAAAATGTATTATGTATGGCATTTTTATATTTATAAGAAATATATTTTGCATATTACAGCTTTATTTACTGGTATCGCGGTGACCAAGTAGTAAACTACGCACAACGGGGTGGTATTAGCGTTGTAACTGAGCAGCGTACCCGTACCAGCCGTCTGCTTATTGCGCGCGCCTTACCTCATGATTCGGGAAATTATACTTGCGCACCAAGTAGTTCCGGTAAGTTTTCTGAATAATAATATGTCTCGCAGTAATGGTCCTACTATTGTAAATTGGATTGTGGATGCTTTATGACCATGTTATAGGAATTTAAATTACCAAATATTTGTACGGATATCAGTATATCCAATATTTTTTCCCATCCAGAATCTGCATCCGTGATCGTACATGTTTTAAGCGGCGAACATCCAGCAGCAATGCAGAGCTCCAGTTCAAATCCGCCTCGCTTAGATTATTTATTAACCTCATCTTTCTTTACAATATATAGTTTGAATTACGATTCACGTACGTCTTTTAGTATGTTAGTGTTAAATCATTACATAAAAATACTTTTTTTGGCTTTTTTCATTTTCGTTGTAAACGATATGATGAATTTTATCCTTCATAATACTTTATCATCAATATTGAATTCTAGGTGACTATATTAATAGGTATATGATTTATTATAAAAGATTTATACGGACACTTACATTTGATACGTTTAGTAAGATTAATATTTGGCTTTCAAACTATGTAATTTAAATAATATCGTAATTTAAATGAATGCCCAAGCGAAATAATAAATGTTTCTTTTGGTTTGTAACGAAAATGCCGGTTGTTTTTATTTATATTACTAAAATTTACACCGGAAACTTATTATCAACCACGATAAGTTAGTTTAACTTTGGAGTGGTGTTTATGTTGGAGTGCTAATTATTAATTTAATTTCTCTATTCGTAAAACATTTCATATGTTTTTTGATAATCATAACCAATGAGATGATATACTACCTACTTATTGTAATGGTGTGGTATATTCTAATATAATGTTATGTGAAATCGTTGTTTTTTTTAACTAAAAATTAGGTTTTTGTCCCCTTTCCGTGTTAAAAAGTTTAGGTTTTTATGTCTTGAAATAGTATTTACATTGCGAGCTACTGCGAGCGAGATATATAAAGATAATATGCACGTGGGTACAATTATTTTCGTCGATATAGTCAATCTCTTTTGTTACAAAACTTGTGTTCATTGTTTTTTATCTTCCTTACATTATTCTTATGCGTTTTAACTTAAATGCATGAATATTTTTTAAGACATTGTAAACACGTATTTAATGATATCAATCAAATATATCTATCAAATACAACGATATATGAAAAGTTATTAAATAAAACGAATATTAGCCTGTAAAAAATTCTTAAGATTGTAAATATCAAATGTACATATAATTTATAATTAAAGGTCATAGAAATTGGATAGCAACTCGTGAATAATGAAGATGAAATGTTCTTGTATATTCGTAATTTATTGATTTTAACTTAGTTAAACAAAAAAATGCGGTTGTGTTACAAGAATTATTCGACCTAGATGTACGCCTCTACAAAATTATTGTACGTATATTAACGTTATAGAATAAAATGTACAAAAAATAAATGAATTCAATAAAAAGGAGTGTTTCAATTTAGACGCATTACATTTTGACCTGTGCGTATTTTTTTACTAGTACTAATAATAATTATTCCCTCTAGACCGAATATCGGTCACGGCGGATAGTCTCAACGTAGACAAGCCATCTGCGCGGTACAGGATTATAGTGCCCAAGTTTATGCGCAAGCACAGCTGCACTGTTTATTTTCTCACCCTCGTAGTCCCATGGGGTAGCAATCCGAACTGACCGGAGAAAAATAGGTGCAGGACCAATGGCTTTTGCGTGCTTTCCATTAAGTAAAGAAAATTATTTAAAAGAACTTAATATAATTCATCAAATTGCAGTCTCCAACGGTTTTTCAAAAAATATCATTAATAATCTTATTAAAAAGAAAAAAAGCAGGTTGTTCGCAATTCTCTGTACGCGTCTCAATCTCAAAGTGTCCGGCGATATGTGAGCAGTTTGACCTACTTGGGCTCCACATCAGTAAAAATAGCTAATACTCTTAGACAAAAAGGCGTTAACGTGGCATTCAAAACAAACATATCTCTTAGGAATATTTGTAATAATAAAGATAAGTTGAATATTAGTCGAAATTCGTGTTTTTGTAAACTTGTTTGTGACGAATGTTACGCCGTTTACGTGGGTCAGACGATCGCAATTTCGGGACACGATATAAAGAGCATTTAGCCGCGTACAAAAATTGCAATCCTAATTAATCCCATTTTGCTAAACATCTCTTGGAGACTGGACACAACCTAGCCAACGACCATTCCTTTGAAGTCTTACATACTTGTAATAAGGGCTTGCAACTGTGTGTGCTAGAACAGTTGGAGATTTAAAAAAATAATAATGGTAACATTGCACTGCTGAATAAAGCAAATGTTTCTAATTCACCTTTGTTAAACATCTTTAAGTCTAATCTCTAATAATAATTTTAAAATAATATTAATAAATAATTAATAATATATATATATATATATATATATATATATATATATATATATATATATATATATATATATAAAATATAAAAAATAAAATATATAGTAATAATAATAATGATAGTCGCAGGTGTTTTATCGCACGACGCCGTCGCTCGCTACTTTGGTTGGGAGCAGTTGTGCCGGCGTGTATAAATAGCAGCTGTTTTGGCTCGCAGCTCACTAAGCGGTCAGCCACCGTAGAGTTAACATCACCTGAAGATGTCTCGTGTAGTGGTGAAACACGTGTCATATTATCGTAGAATAGTTGTGTTAGGAGTGGTGCTGGGATTGGTGGTGACGGGATTAGTGCACGAAATTGAGGGAGAGCGGGAGGTGCTCTTCAAACTAGGGAAGATACATCATTTTTTTTTTAATTTTGTGGATGGTTGCAAAGTAACTTTTAATATCCTTTTGATAATTTATTTCCGCAAAGTAACGCCTGATTCTATCAATTATCTTAAAAAGGCTAGCACGGCCAACCAGGCAAGACTCTATGTTAAATTAACAAAACTACATCATATTGCTGCCCAAAATGTTTGGTTCAATCAGCAGTGCTAGCAACTTCATGTTATTCCCAATCAATTAATAATATATATATATATATATATATAAAATATAAAAAATACAATATATAGCAATAATAATAATGATCATTAGTAGCAGATTTTTTTATCGCTCGATACTTTGGTGGGGAGCGGTTGTACCGGCATATATAAATAGCAGCTGTTTTGGCTCACCGCTCACTTAGCGGCCAGCCACCGTAGATTCAACATCACCTGAAGATGCCTCGTTTAGAAGAGAAACACGTGTCGTATTATCGTCGATGGCTTGACTTTCCTAGAATAGTGGTATTGAGAGTAGTGGTGTTGGGAGTAGTGGTGCTGGGATTGGTGGTGACGGCATTATTGCACGCAATTGAGGGAGGGCGGGAGGTGCTCTTCAAACTAGGGAAGACACAAAGTTGCAAAGTAACTTTTAATATCTTTATTGTATTACCGTGGTTCAAAAGGAACCAAAACAAAATGGCGGACGTGGCACGTGGCGGACTTTGGGCAATATACTTACTTTGAAATTAATTTGAGGCGTTTTCTGACAAGACAGGAGATGAGCTGTTGCGGATAAAGGAACAACAAATAAAACAAATCATTAAAAGGATGATCACTTACCCTGGGGGAAACGGCGAGCGGCCGCTCTCTTAACGGCCATACGGGCACGATTAAATTACATTGGTTATCCAGGCATGATCAAATAGCATTCTTCGTTCGTCTTCTAATAGCTTCAGCCATCTTCTCCTACTACTTGACGGAGCTCGCCTCTCATTGGAGGACCAAAGATGCGTCCACCAGCATTTAGCTCCCTCTGAGTAGACAGGCCCGTGCGGGGGAGGAATGGAAGCGATGGGCATTGTGTCAACCAACACAACTAACAAAATACATCAACAAATACAAAATGAAAGGGTTCCCTTCAAAACGAACTAAAGCTACTGCTAAGACCTAATTTGAACTACTTACCTAAAGTAGAATAGCATTTTTTTTAACTTTTTGTAGGCCAGCGCTTGAACACAATCACACCTAGTGGTAAATGGTGATGCAGCCTCAGATGGTAAATCGTACGGTCTTATAACAAATGCCTATTCACTCTTGCCTTGAAGATGCCAAGATTGTATTCGAACGGAAAGATAGATGCCGGCAAATTATTCCACTCCTTTGCTGTACGCATTAAAAATGCCGAAATAAACCGTTCGGTTCTAATGCGTATAATATCGACAACAAAGGGTGAAGACTCACCGACTGCTTGGTTGTCCAATGGTGGTAAGGAGAAGGAGGAATTAAAGCGTGTAATTCCTGCACACACTCTCCGAAATGCATCCCATAAAATACAGAGAGGCTGGCTACTCTGTGCCTATGCTCGAGGCTGACAAGGTTGGTTTCAAGCAAATCAAGCTCACCAATGAGCCTCTTGGTTTGTCTCTGAAAAAAAAATGCAAAAAATGCCGCATCCCATCCCAATCTGCTGACTTATATCGCCACACTCGCCGCATACCGAGGAAATCGTAGTTGGGTGGGGAATATAACAACAGATTTCACCAGACAGTGGTCAGAAGTTCCCAAGGGTGAGGTAAACTAAACTTTGTATCTGTCTGGATCGGTTGTAAGTATGTGGTCAAAGTAGTTGGCTATATGCCCATTCATATCAGGTACCCTAGTTGCTCGTTGTACCAGTTGGGAGAGTCTCAGCGACAAGGCAAAATTAATTGTGATGTGTTGATTGTATTGATTGTACTTAATGTATTGATTGTAAAAATGTGTTGATTGTACTTAAATATACTTTTTTATATAAACAAATATATAATAGGTACTTTGTGAATTGAATAGGAAGTGTTCAATAAAAATGCGTGTCGTTTTTTGATTGGTAGATTTAATTAAAAAACCATGTTTATGTTTGAATAACAAATCGGTCTTATAAATTTGCGGCCGAAAAATATTTGCGCCTCGGCTGAGACTTACGAAATGCTTTATTATTAAAATTTTAAGTATAAAAAATCCGCATTATAATATAAAGCTTAATTAAAAATTGTTTTTAATTAATTAGTTCGCCAACACGCATTGGGGTAGCGCGGTGGACAATTCCTTTCCTAGGACCCTTTCAGAAAATATAATAGAAATAAAAAATATCCAAACATCATTTAAAACCAAACATATAAATTGTAAAGTGGCTGCAGGTATCTATAACCAAGTAAAAGATATTTCTTTACTCCAACTTGTCCATGTTTCCCAAAACAATTTTTAATTAAGCTTTATATTATAATGCGGATTTTTTATACTTAAAATTTTAATAATAAAGCATTTCGTACGTCTCAGCCGAGGCGCAAATATTTTTCGGCCGCAAATTTATAAGACCGATTTGTTATTCAAACATAAACATGGTTTTTTAATTAAATCTACCAATCAAAAAACGACACGCATTTTTATTGAACACTTCCTATTCAATTCACAAAGTACCTATTATATATTTGTTTATATAAAAAAGTATATTTAAGTACAATCAGAAAACTAAATGGAAACACAAAGTAGGCAAATGCATTGAGTTATACAACATATAAATCAATGGGCAAATGTAAAAATGCTGGAGGCAGGCAGCCCTATCGCGTGTTTACGTACCGCACGGCTGTAGGATTTATTTCAGATACGGCCGATTTACAATACTGTATAAATAATATTACCATGACGTAAGCGCATCGGTTGGTAGGTACTCAAATAATATTATGTTTGCGGCGAAATACGGAACGTCGACGATGGCGACACGGCCATCTCCTACGAACGCATACAGCGTAATGCCGCCCGCACTCTGCGCACGCTCTTTTATCATAGAAGTCACACAATTTTCGGAATTATTTCAATTAAAAGAGAAAAACGAACTTAAAAATTAAAATAAAACGTGGAGAATACAGATTTTTTAATTATCTATCCACTAGTGTTATCCTCAAATGATTAGAGCGTTGCGTTTAGCAACAGATGCATGTAATCAAGAATTTTAGTCATTTTTAAAAGTTGATTTTAAATGTATTTATAGCACATAAAATAAATTAGAACATGGAATGTGATGATAAGATATCGAAAATTAATAATGTACTTTTAGATGTAGTTTATTTGTCATAACTAATGAGGTAATAGAGTCTGAAAAACGCACTTTCGCAACATTTTGGTCAGGGATACACCTTAATATGTTACAATTAATTTGTGAGAGACTGGTGTCCGTACTAGGAGTCTCTGTATGACACATCACCAGCCCCCACCTTCAGACCTTATAATCTAGGTAATATTAGGTGTATGATAAACAAGAGAAGAAAAAAATATAAAAAATACGAAAAATGTTTTGTGTGTGTGCGTTTGTGTGTGTGTTTGTGCGTGTGTTTATAGCGTTTAGGTTTTATTTCATGATTTTAAGTAGTTCCTCAGTCGTTTCATAATCTTGACTTAGTAACCATAGGGTTACCATCTTTTTGCATTTAAATTTGGGAAATTTGTATATAGATAGATGGAATTAATTTTATTATATAGATGAGAACCCAAGAAGCAGAAGAAATTATGTGTTAGAATAAGCTTCTTTTGTATGGTAAAATGGGACAAATTTTACTTTTATTTCTTTTATTTGTAAGAAGAGAAGGATTGTAATATAACAGAGAATGTTGTTTTAAAATAGTGTGGAGGATAAATAATTGGCGGACTGTGAGAACTTTACAGCTTTGGTACAGGTCTTTAGTGGGATAGAGAAACGGAAAGAAATGACTCACCTTAAAAAGTGCTCTTTGGGCACGTTCTAGTTTGAGTAAATGTGATTTAGAGGTACCACCCCAAGCTGTTATGCAATAGGTAATCAATGATTGGCAAAGTGAGAAGTAAGTCGATTTTATTATTGTTTCGTTTGCCACATGTCGAAGATTTTTAAAAATATAGATCAACTTGCGCAACCTATTAGTTAGGACATTATTGTGTGCTTGAAAATTCAGATTGCTGTCAATTATTATACCTAAATACTTTATTTCATTTACTTTTTGAAGCGAAGGACAAGAACAGTCAATAACATTATTATAATTATGACAGATATAACATTATTATAATTATATTTATTTGACAGATATGCTTTTATATGGAAATTAGGTGAAATAGGTATGTTAGGTTTTTTAAATGTGAATGACATATATTTAGTTTTAGAGACATTTAGCATTAATTTATTATGTGTTAGCCAGTTCATAATTACATTGAGGCCTTTTTGGGCATACAAATATGCTTCGTCCCATGTATCACCGCTGAATAAAAGCGCAGTATCATCGGCATAAGAAACAAGAGTTCTATTTATCAATTTTAACTATCACATGTTGGTTATATAGGTCAAAAACAGGGTAGGACCTAAAATACTACCTTGTGGTACGGCATGAGATCATCACTAATCCAATTACCTATTTTAAAACATTGCGATCGGTTAGTGAGATAACTTTCAAAGAATTTCAATTGCGATCCTCTGACTCCCAGCTTGTATAATTTGTGAATTAATAGTGGAATAGAGACCGTGTCAAATTCCCTAGCCAGATCAAGAAATACTGCTATTACTTTATTGTTGTCGTCCATATGTTTAACAGTATAAACCAAAAACTCATAAACTGAATCACTTGTAGCTTTGCCATTTCTGAAACCAAATTGTGTATGTGACAGGAGATTTTTGGATTCAAGATACCTGACTGGTCTATTATTTACGACTTTTTCCAAAATTTTCGAAAATGCTGGCAGTACAGAAATAGACCGATAATTATCAACACAGTCCCTATTACCACTCTTATAAATAGGGTGAATCATTGAACGTTTGAATTCATGAGGAAATACTCCATTATTTAGAGATAGATTACAAATATATGTAAGTACAGGTGTAAGAATATTTTTGTATCGTTTTATAAGAGAACTTGAAATATTGTCCCGTCCTACGCAGTTATTTTTAAGCCTTGATATAATTGTTTCGATTTCCGAATAGTCCACTGGAAGTAATACAAATGAATTACTAGGTGATATATCTGGTGAGCTCAAGGATAAGTTTGAGGAGCGGTTTTGAATAGACTCAGCTATATTCTTTCCTATGTTTACAAAATATTCATTTATGTCATTAGTCGACTTCATAGGATCATTAGAAAGAAGTTCTCTAACTGGAGCTTTGATTTTAGTTGTGTGAGTTATATTTTTTATTATTTCCCACAGTTTTTTGCTGTTACATTTAGCTTTACGAAGTTTTGTCTTTTCATATTCATGTTTTACCTTCTTGAATATGTTATTACAAAAATTCCTATGTCTTGTGTAGGTTGTTCTAAGAATTGTGTCATTAGGATGGTTTCTTGATTTTATATGTAAATTGTCCCTATTTTTCATACGTTTAAGCAAGCCACGAGTTATCCAAGGTTTTGTAGTTCGTTTACGTCTCGTAACTGTTATATTTTTAGTACATTTGTCAATAACTTGATTTAGAATATTAATTAAAAATGTAACTGCATCATCTACATTTCGCATTGAGTATATAGGTGTAAAATCTAGTTCATTAAAAGTTAAGTCTAAGGCCTTATAGTCAAGCTGATTAATTGTTTTAGTATGATAACTATTTTTGCATGTCCAATTTTAGCTAAGGATTACGCTGTAACGATCTGTGATGGTAGTGTGAGCAACATGACAACGTGCGGGTTGTGTTGTTTTTAAAATTATGTGATCCAAACAGGATGATATTAAAGTGGTAGTGTATGTGATATTAAAAGCTGGTAGCATACCATGAGAGGCTAATAGATCAAGATAAATATGGGCTCTAGAGTTTTTTGATGAGGATGATATATCAATATTTATATCTCCTGTTAATATTATATTTTTATATTGTGCTAACCCAATAAGTACAGTATTTAACGATTCAAAGAAAGCGTTGGTATTCTTTACGCTTGGGGGGCGGTATATTAGACTTTTATGTAAGAACGACAGAATTAGCATTCAATTTTATAAGCAAACAATAAGCATCTGTTAAGTTGATTTCTGAGATATAATAATTATTATTTGATTTATAGTAAATTACAACTCCCTCGTTTTGTGTTTTGTTAATTGTTGTAGCAGCATAATTATATCCGTGTAGTATGGGAATGTAGGGACAGCTTTGCAACCAACATTCAGTAAATATAATTAGGTCCCAATCCACTTTTGCACGATCCACAAGAATTTGGAAGTGTGGTATATTACGTTTTAGGCTTCTTATATTGTTTACGACGCAAATAATGCAAATATAGGGGGGGGGAAAAAAAATTTTGGTTTTTTTTTGAAAAGGAAATGGTTTTGTGGTGGGGGGGGGTAGGAAATATTAAGAGAAAAAAAAATGAATATAAAGAGGAGATGGGGGGGGGGGGAAAGGAAAAAAAAAATTTAAAATTGGGGGGGTATTGAGGGGCTAGGTCATTTCCTACGTAAAATATAATCAGGTAAATAATTATTTTATTACATGAGACTGTACTTCGTTATAATATTAATTGGTAGTAGTTAAATTCAACATGTGGCATCTGATGGAAAAAATAATTTTTTTGACCCACTAAACTCGAAATATTGTAATCTATATTTGAAATATTTTTTATTTGTTTACGAATAGCGTGGGTTTTATTAGTATAGAAATAACTAAAATATTTAATAGTCATAAGAGGAACAAACGTATAGTAATAATTCTGTGTGCAAATAGTACTGTGTATTAAACAAATTGTATACATTACTTCAAAATATTCACAATAATTAAAGTTTAACGTTTTTGTAGCACATTGAAAATTTAGATTGTAATACATTATGATTGTAACTATCCATTCAAAGGGATTAATACGAGTTTGTAGTTTCTTTATAATACAAGTAATAGAATTAAATATCCTAGTAAAATTATTTGTGAATCCCATAAATATTTTGTTTGCCAAAGTTTTGGAATGAGATTTGATGGTGTTATGCCTATGAAATAACATGCGTTTTATCATGTAGATAAATGAGGTAAGTGAGACATTCTACGTACAGTTTATTACGCATTTGACGGTATTATGATAATTAAATGAAACATGCGAGCATTCTAAACATTTATGATCATTATATAATATATGCTTATAGAAGTAATCATGAGCTAGTTTAATATTATAAATGTAGGTATGCCATTTATTTAAAGACATATTATTTTTAAAATGTGCAACCGTTGCACTTGGCAATAATGCTGGAGAAGCCAAATAATTATTTTTAGGAATACGAAATAATATGTAATTGTTCGTATGTATGTATTTTGTTTGTATATAATTATTGTAACTTATAATTATTGTTTGGGGGAAATTCGTAATACGTATGTATTATGTAATGTGGATATGTTATGTTGCATGTGCATGGTATATATAATATGTATGTATTATCGCTGACGTGTGATGGATAACGCGAACCGGTAGTTATAATATATAGTAACTGTGTATATGTTGTATTGTGTGTGCGATTATAGTTGTGGATAAATGCAATGAGTGTATTGGTAGGTGAGTTCGAGTAAAGGGCCTTACTATTACAGAAAATTAAATTAAAATAAAGAAATAAATGGATTAACAATAGGAACTGTGTAAAAGTTTTGTAAAAATACACTTCACAAAAATAGCTAAAATCTAGTCATTCGGTAGACAACTTATTAATAGGCTTGGATTGCTCAGATTTCTTTAAGTATACTCTTCCAACTGAGGTCCAACAGAAGACGTAATTATTTTTCTTCGCGAAATCTCTCCCAGCTGCATACAAGTGCCTCGTTTTTTGTGGTAATAGGCCGAGATGTAAATAGGTTTTGATGGTCCGTCCTTTAAAATATCTTTTGTATTCAGCTTATTGTTGGCATGAGTTTTGTTGTATTTTTTAAGGTTTGAGATAAATTTATTCTTCGTAAGGCAGCTTGTAAAGTCTGCTATAATTAGCTTATTTCCCTCGTTTTTAGTATTAATTCTATATATATTTTTCACGTCCGGCTGTTGAAGTGTTGAACCCAGGACCCCACCTGTCTTTATCAGAATATTTAATAAATCATCCTTGGTTTCATGAGTTTCCTTTGGGACGTTGCGTAATTCAATTTTCACAGCATGGGTTTCACGCTCCAATTTCTCTTCTAATTCTTGAATACGCTTGTATTAAGCACTGTTTTTTTTTGTTTGATAGAATTGACACTAATTTGATAGAGCGATGTAGTTGAATTTTTTGGATTAGAGATAGCTTAATCCAATCGATAAATATTCCTGCAGAAAAGAACAACTTTATGAGATGTGTAAGAATACAGACTATTTCGGTGACGAGGGTTCTTAATATATTAGCGAATATACTTTCATATCATTCCGCTTTAGATTAATAATTTCCTTTTTTAGGCTGTAAGTAAATTGAATTAAATGATTGTATTCTAATTTAACATGTTATCCCTTAAGCTTTAATTTGCAGTTTTAATTGAGATAGTGTGAGCGACGTTAATGTAGTAATCATTAAATGCAGTCGCATTATTGACAAGATTGTTAGAGTTTTATTTCTTAAATTTAATTCCGTGATATCGTCATCTATTTTTGTATTCGTTCCTTCATTTTTAAACATAGATTGCTTTACATTGGTTTTTAATTTATTGTTGCCGGGGGATAAGTCGCTCGCGTCCGTAGGCTTTGACCACCTGTTCCTAGGCCCACCCTACACGTGTCCCCCGGGTGGTGCTAAATGAGCGACAAGCCGATACCACAGACTCGGCTCCACGCCGTGGTAGTGGCGTTAAATATACCACCCCATTTCGCACCATGAGGAATCGAATTAAAGAAATGGCCTCGAGTTCCCGGCGCCCCTTTAATGGGGCAGGGGTGCGAAGAATCTCCGGGAGGAAAACCGGCGACGAGGTTCGCTACCCGTCACGTTTTGTCTTCCGGAGAGGCGAAAAGTGGATTGCAGAGGCCCGTATGGCTACGTTGAATGTATGTGGGGCAATGAATGATAAAATGGATGAAGTATGCGATATGATGTATGATAGAGGAATAGATGTTTTATGCTTAAATGAAACGAAAAGGAAGGGGAAAGGATGTCATACACATGGCATGTATACCGCATACTGGTCGGGTGTAGACGAGTTCGAGCGGGCATGCCAGGGAGTAGGTATCATCCTTTCAGAAAGAATGGGCCAATGTGTGAAAGAGTATGAATGTGTAAGCCCAAGACTGCTATGGATACGAATGAAAGTGGGCTTAAAGAAGTTGTTTGTGTTAGGGGTCTACGCCCCAGACATGTCTAAGCCCACTTATATCCGAGAGCAGTTTTGGGAAATGGTAAGGATGGTGTTAATGAAGTGTAAGGGAAATGAAAATATTATTATGCTAGGAGATTTTAATGGAAGGGTTGGGGTCAGGAGGCTTGGTTATGAAAGGATATTGGGAACGTTTGGTGATGAAAATATAAATGAGAATGGTGAAAGTCTCCTCACCGTATGTATGGAAAAGAATCTTTTTGTGACGAACACTTGCTTTCGCCACAAGAGGATTCACATGTATACTTGGGAAAGAGGTGACGATAGAAGAATGATAGATTTCATAATAGTGGATAAAAGATTGAGGGGCACAGTGGTAGATACGAGAGTTTACCGGGGTTCTAACGTAGGAACGGATCAATATTTAGTTTTATGCCGAATTAATGGTCTATTCAGGCGTTGGCGCCATCGATCATCTGTGTCTACCACTGCGTTACAGCGTATTAGAACAGAAAGTTTACAAGATGAAAGTGATAAAAACAAGTTCAAATGTAGACTGAAAGAAAATATAAGTGTTTTGGATGAATTATGTATGAAGGAGTTAGACTTGGAGAATATATGGCAAAATGTAAAGAAAGGTTTAGTGGATGCAGCTACCGAAGTATGTGGTGTTAGTAAGAGAAAGAATGAAAGGAAAAATATTACGTTATGGTGGGATGATGAGATACGTATGGAAGTTGAAGCAAAGAAGAGAGCATGGCTAGATTTACTAGCAACAAAGGCTGCTAATTCTAGTGGTACGAATGGTGATATTGAAAGAAAAAAGGCAGTCTTTAGACATCTTAATAAGAGAGTAAAAGAAGTAGTTGAAAGAAAAAAGCAAGAAAGAACGGATAAGAATGATAGAAGAATATCGAATAACTTCCAGGCAAATATTAAAATGTTCTGGAAACTTGTAAGAACTGCCAGGGGACATTCAAAACAGCCTATGATGAATGCTATAAGAGACGAGAATGGCTATATTCTGAATGATGAAGTTTTGAGTTTAAAGAGATGGAAGGAATATTTTGAAAGCATGTTTATGAGTGAGGAGACAACGTGTGTACTAAGTGAAGTAGAAACTCCGAAAGAAGAGGAAAGAGGTAGCGAGATAAGTATAGATGAAATAATGAAAGCAATGAAAAGCATGAAAGTAGGTAAGGCTGCCGGATATGATAGAGTTTCACTCGAAATGCTAAGGGCTGGAGAGGAAGTGGTGGCAGGCCTGCTGCACACCTTGTTTAATTTATGCTAGGAATTGAAGCGGGTACCGGTAGACTGGTGCAAAGCCGTGATAGTCCCAGTATATAAAGGAAGAGGGTCGCAGCGGGACTGTAAAAACTACCGTGGCATCAGCCTTCTTAGCATTGTGGGAAAACTGTATGCTAAGGTACTGATTGAAAGGGTCATGAAAGAAACTGATGGAAAAATTTGGGATGTGTAAGCGGGATTTACAAAGGGAATGGGATGTACAAATCAAGTCTTTTCCATGCGCATGATCGCGGAGAAGTTTTTGGCCAAAAACCAAAAGGTTTTTTTGTGCGTTCATGGACTTGGAAAAGGCCTGTAACAGAGTGGATAGGAATGTGTTATGGCAAACACTGAATTCATTTGGGTTGAACGCTGGCTTGATACAGGCATTGGAGTCGCTTTATAGGGACTCTAGTGCTTGTGTTAGGATCAACGGGGTCTACTCGGACTAGTTTGACATACATAAAGGTATCAGACAGGGCTGTGTGGCTTCCCCGTGGCTGTTCAACCTATTTATGGACAGTTGTTTGCAAAATTTGAAAGTTGAAGAATGCAGATTAAGAATGGGTGAGTTAACCGTCAAATGCCTTTTGTACGCCGATGATAAAGTTATTCTTGCGTCGTCGGCGGCCGAGTTGCAAATGATGGTTACATTAATGAACGGAATCATTAAAAGGAAGTGAACGCAATTAAGACGAAGGTTATGGTTTTTGAAAGAGAAGAAAGTAAAACGATTTGTGAAATAAGAATAGAAGGGGAGTTGATCGAGCAAGTAGATGAGTTTGTATATTTGGGCTGCGTATTTAGCAGGGATGGGAGATATGATAAGGATATAGAACGACGAGTGAATGCGGGAAATAGAGTAAATGGGGCCTTGCACTCTATTGTGAAGAGTCAAAATGTGTCGAAAAAGGCACGTATGGCAATTCACAATGCTGTGTTGGTCCCTACTTTAACGTATGGTAGTGAAAGTTGGGTGTGGCAGAAGAAGCACTAGAGTAGAATAAACGCAGTAGAAATGCGGTCGTTAAGGAAAGAATGAATAAGGAAAGAGTGACAAAGAAAATTTATGGTGCAAAAGTGAATGGCAGAGTCGGGAAGGGACGTCCTAGGCGAAAATGTATCGACCGAATGGGCGATTTATTGAAAACGGGCCAAATTAGGAGTACCCTTAACCGACGAGCATGTATGCGTAGGTGTATGGATGTGAAGGAGGCAAGAGAGGTGTATCAGGATCGTGCCAAATGGAAGTCTGTAGTCTCTGCCTACCCCTCTGGGTGACAGGCGTGAGTGTTTATGTTTATGTTTATGTTGCCGTCCCGGTTACGGCGGTGATGGATAATTGCTCTGACGAACCACAATAGCAATACAGTCAAAATAATGATATACTCGTCAAATCAAAGATGAGTGATGTATTTGCTAATTATATTATACCATACCCTTTACACTTAGTTTACAGTACAATAGTTTAAAACGTGTTGCAATGCAGTGGTGAAAAGTTTCGTAGATAATGCCTTCTTATATTTACGCGAACACTGCAAATTGAATAAACTATTTTTATTGTGTTTAATTCTACTTACTTTTAATTATAGACGTTTTGGTTGCTTTGGCGCATACATGATCACGGAGACTGACTCCCGTGAGAAAATTAAAATAATACATAATTAAAAGCGATAAAAACCGTAAAAGTACTTTAATTAAATCTTTCAGGGATATAACGTCACCTCATCTTACAGTACTCTCATATTGGTCTTAAAAGCGAGCTTCTGAATATGAGGCCACAAATATGAAAACTTTAAACACGATATCTCATCCGATACTATCATTAAGGTTTGTCGTGAGTTTCCCGCTAAAAGAACTGTAATACCATCTATCAATGTACCATTTTCTCGTTATAACTCTCAATGTTCTGCTGAGAGCCTCCACGGCTCCTTTTAGGGCTGTACGCCCGTAAGCCGTACGCCCGGACGTAAAATCATCCTGTACAATAAGTTTTGTTTCACTCAAAACTTGTGCCATATTACTCTGATTTGAAATATTGCATAGAGGTGTCTCTACATGCATCAAATTTAAGGGCAATTCAAATGTATAATGGGCTGTCTTACCACCATCCAGCAACGTCGCTGCAGTACTGCAAGAGGCAACTGCCATAGCTATTCCGTGATTTTTCCTTACCTTGGCTAATAATAAATTTAAAAGAAAAGTTTTTTTTTGTGCCTCCAGGAGTATCCGAAAAAAATATTGTCCAGTGCCGTTCTCCATACTCTAAAACTTGTTTATAAATTTGAAATTGTTCTTTGGTTAACGATTTTTCTCTGTTAGATTACTCTGATTTGAAATGTTGCATAGAGGTGTCTCTACATGCATCAAATTTAAGGGCAATTCAAAAGTATAATGGGCTGTCTTACTACTTCTGCCAATAAATGTGTGTCATAGCTTTTCTCTCTGATATACTCTCTATTTTGTATCTGGTTGTGCGGAAAAAAACGGGTACTTTTGCATTTTCTTTAAGATTAGTATCTAGCCAGTGTCTCTCTCCGTCCTATCCACGCATTCCATTCCACACGCACTAAAAGGGGGCGAGGGTCCAGAATATGACGTGATTTTGTTCCAATAAGAAACGCGCCCCGCCGAGATGGAAGTAGTAGAAATGGCCGACCAATAAAAGGGGCAACTTTGCTGACGCTCCTTCTTCTTGCATCGTAGTTAAAGACCAATGCTAGTCGTGATTGCAAGTCTGTGGCAGTGGGCCACAGAACAATCCAGAAGCAACCGTCTTACATAGTACAAAATATCGTTGCGCACCACCGCTCTCTTCCAAAGCATCAAAACACCAGGAGCGCCGTACTCGATGCCGCCGGCAGAAGGAACCCCACCCCGGTAAGTGCTCCTTAGATTGCCTTGAGCTGTTTATTTTCTTTGCAATGTTTTCGACTCTTTCGCGATGACTAATCTTGATAATATAACTTTGGCGGCGACACCTACTCCGTCCTTGGGGATATTGACATGCTCATCGCGGCATCTATCTTCGCTCACCTTTTGCTACACAATAAAGTCAGGGGTAACTCCTCGCGTACCTCACCTTACGCATTAGAGACTGTTTCGAGTTAGGTTATTATTGGTTCCGCTCCCATCATGGATAAGTTTTTGGCAACCTCTTATCGTTGCACCTGCGCTGTTGAACCATCCGAATTATTGGCTCGTAATTTTCGGGATAAAGAGGAGGGGAACGTTCTGATAATGAACTATGCGAGGAGTTGAAAAACAAAATGATAAAGTTTCTTGCCATGGGAATAGAACCTGTAGTAGTTTCACCGCAGCCGAAGGGAACGCCGAATAGGGATAACCCTGGAGCTAGGTTTATAGACACGGTGAAGAAGGCCCAAATTTACAAAGTTAGATCACACCGCGACCCTTCAGGTGACATGTTCGGTGCACGTGTCCCACTACCCAGGACTTGAGTCGATGCCGTTAGCAGAAGCGTGCGCAGCGTGGAGCAAGGTCACAGTTACAGTGCGTGGAGACGCAAAGCCGCTGCATCAGAAAGCGTGCGGCCTTGGAGGCTACGGGATAGGCCAATCTTGCTTGGCGGAAAGAAGTGAGACCTCGCGAGCAACAAGCCATAAGCAGCGTTGTTCCAAGGCGTTCGTCGCGTAACTTCACCGCTTATAATTATTGATAAATTCGATTCGCTTTAGAAATTGCATACTTATGATTAGATAGCTTTGTGTGATTTAATTATTGGTTTATATTAATTTGTAATTTTACTGAAAATATTGGTTTATTTTTAGTAAAGTTATAAATTAATATTTGGCTTATTAGCGTTTATTTTGCTTGTTAGTGTTGCATATAATATGTATAGGATAGTTACGCCACAGTAGTACGCTAACGCTGTGTGATATTTGAAATGTTTTGTCGTAACAATATATAGTCTTTGTAGTTCTGAAAGTGACTGGGTAGTGTTTGTTCATCTTTGTAGTATCAATCGTTTATATGTAGTTTATATTGCGTGGCATAGTTTACGTTTGTCGAATTGTAAAGCTTTTACGACATTCGTATATCATTGCATCCGATTATAGTTATAAAGAGTTGTTAATATTTCGTAAGCTACAACGTGTGCACTTTTCCGATGAAATTACAAGATTACAATCAGATAGGACTTGTGGTCGCGCTTTTCAACACCACAAGCCGTTTTTGCATAATGGAATTGTTAGAGTAGGTGAGCGCTTGTCTAACTCAAATTTGAGTTTCGATCAACAGCATCATATACTTTTGCCGCGTAAGGATCATATTTTGAATTTATTAGTTGATTACCACCATAAATTGAATTGTCACGCTGGCCCGTTGATGTCTATTTTGCGCCAGAATTACTGGATTCTTTCTGCACGTAATTTAATTCGCAATCGGGTGCACAAATGTATAGCTTGCTTTCGAGTGGTGAAATAGCGAACCTAAAGTCTTGTTGTGTAACACAATCTGCCAAGCCTTTTGAAATTTTCAAAAGGAAGAATTTCCACACCATTTTCTATTCATGTACACCACGACCACAATTGAATGGATTTGTTTTTTATTCATATAATATTTTAAGTTAATTGAGTCTACACATATTTAGTTATCGGTAAGGCTAGTTAATAATCTTAAATAACAAAACAATATTTGACTAAATATAAAAATTTGCAATACTGAAATATTTTACATCGAATTTCACCTTTTTCACTTAACTATTTCGCCCACATTACTCGTTCTATCCAACCAAGAGATTATAATTCAAAATTGCGTTTGGCTGACAAACACTGGCAAAGATTGATGAAGGCCCGCAGTTTGTTATGAAAATTCTATGGAGCGATGAACCAACACTCAAAAAATTTACGCAATCGAAATAACTGACATTTAGAAAATTTTCATACTTTGCGCGAACGCAATTTAAAATGGTACTACTATGGTACCATTTTAAAATTATTTTGATTCTAATTATCAAAAGGGAAAATAAAAGGCTCATTAAAATTGTCGAGGAGCGTAGCTATAAAGTTTCACTAGGGCACTTTTTTAAGGCGTCATTGAAAGTCCAGCTAGCTGAGGAATTCTATAGCTTCCAAAATTACGACTATCCTGCGCACATTTAACTATAACTTAACCAAGTAGATGGATAGGTAAGATGACCGAAGAACGCAAATTTTTCGACTATCGCGTTCACAGAACATAAAAAAATTTGTTGTAGAAGCAGGTCCTTACAAATCTTGCTTAGCTGTGTCCAGGTAACCTTACTGAAAATAAAAGATTGCAAATATACGTGATACCTTACAAGTGATTCGTAAGTTTAGTACATCACAGTGGGTTGCAATCAAACATTTAGTAAGAATTTATGTCGAATGAAGTATTAATAATGTCGAATTTTTTTAGCTCCAATGGCTTTAACAAACAATTAAATTTACAAAGATGTTTTAATATTGCATTTTTTTATTTAGTAAAACTTACTTTTTTGAATATTTAAAGAGAAAAACCACTGTATACTTTAGATAAAATAATTTACCCAAAAATTTACAACTTAAATGTACTTTTAACACATATTGCTTCAACAAGTCCCTAATGCGAAAAACCTTGTAACCTTGTGCTTATTGTTAACCATAATTTGATTGAAATTAATCTTGTCAGTTCTGAACAAAACATTCTGGAGAATGTGAATTATATAATTTATTTATCCCTACCCTTTCCACAGCCAACCATTTCGGTGGGTCTTTACCCCTTTGTTGTCTCTCGAAATCGAACCAAACGTCTTTTTTATCGTAAAGCGTACAATATTATAGAGTACTGGAATAATCTCCCCCAGATTATTCCAGTTCTCTGTCTTTATTTTCTATCACAATCTGGACATCTTCAAGGCAAAAGTGAATAAGCTTTTGTTATGCTAAGACGTAAAGCAGCAGATTTATCATCCAGTGTTTCAACACTACTTAGAACCAGTTTGGATTTTAGTTAAGCACCTGCTTTAATTAGCTACACTTGAAGTCTCGAGAAACACAGAAAAGTTAGCTCTGAAAAGAGCTATTATAATATTGTCCATGATTCTAAGAAAAGCTGCTTTACGAGTCGAAACTACAGATTCGTCGAACGAGAGCGCTGAGAATCAAAGAAAGTTTCGTGTCCTTTTTTGCACCCAAAAGCAAAGTAAAGGGCTACCCTACGGGAAGCGGGGAAGGGAGGTGGTGAATGCTCTTAGCATACTACGCAGCTGGCTATGTGATTATGTGGGACTCACTATGATAACCTAAATGCTTACCCACTAAACACCAACTGGGACTGGATTTGGCCTAGAGGGCCTTTCTGCCGTATCGGAAGCAGCCCCCCTTGAGGAAAAGGGAGCACAGTTTCGTGCCCATTCATGGCTTATTTAAATAACTTCGCCATCAACAAGCTTGCGCTGTTTCTTAGATTCCAAGAGAACAAAAATTATATTCTATCGTTCTCTTTCATATTTACGACCAATCGCATGTTAGAATATAGTATGATTTTAATTCGATATTGTATTGTTAATTGCTTAAATATTTTAATGCACATTTTCATTGGTCAGAGATTTTGTAATTTTTTTTAAATATTTTCTATAAAAGGAGTCACATTTTGGCAATAAACCATTCAAATAACTAATTATACTTATTACAATTTTTTCATTATAAAAACTTATGAAACCTTTTAATACACACCTAAAATTATCTTCAGGTTTTCCTATCTATTAAATGATTATTTTAGAATCAGAATACTTATTTTTATTAGAACGTTCAAACGTGCTTTAAACATTTTATGCAAGTAATATTGCAAGAACTATTATTTTGTATAACTTCTACACGAAAATTACCCGCCAGTTTTCGAATACCGGAATTTAGAACTTAAAGTTTCGATTTATAACACGTGGTAATGCTATAGATATCACTCATTTTATCAAACACATTAAAGTAGTTTCAACATAAGTAATATAATCCAAAATTAATTGTGATGCAAGAGTAAATACTAAGTAAATAGTATATTAATTCGTTTAAAAAGATATAATTTAGTGCGTGTCTTGGTCTAATTTTGTGTATATTTCTTGAAATCTCTTTTCTGTAATTTAAATCAATATATTTCCATAATCAGCTGCCGATTCCTACAAAAATCTGTACTAATTGAAAATTGAATGGATTCTTAATTAAATGCATAATTAAAAAGGCTTTTACACATGAACGATGTCAATAGACTTTGGCTCTTAAAACTGGTATGACAAGCCAAGATAATCACAAGAACAAAAAAATTGTATAATAGAGACCTCGTCAGATTGTTAATGACACAACGCTAATTAGGTCAACTAGAACTTACAAAAGCCTTCTTAGCTAGTTTTAGAAACTCTCGAAATAATTCCCTCTAATAAGTTCGTAGCCTCAAGTCCATAAAAATGTTTGCGGTTACTAAAATATTTTATGTACGAGTACATTTTAGAATCTTAACAAAGTTGCAACATAGACTATCGTACTTTTACAAAATATTACAATACAGTTAGGAAGTCTTTTAGTGTTTTGATCGTATGAAGTTGTTAAGAAATCTTTGTGTTTTATACAGTTTGTACAGGACCGTGTGACTTTTTGTCTATATTGACTGCGATTGATGTAACATTATAAAAGTAAAATGTTTACCTTTTTCGCCGCGACAATAATGAATAAAATATTACCTTATCTCTTGATTTCCGTTAAAACCAGTATAATTAAGGATCGTAAATAATTATATTCATAAATTTAATCTGATATTATATATTATCTTCTCTTTTAAAAAGAAACTGTTTCCAAAGCAAGTTTTCTCCTGCATCGTAGCGCCGTTTTATATAACAAAAATCGCACAAATACAAACATCCGGACCCAGTACATTTATTTATAGCTCGAACTAACACATTTTTGGTGCGAAATTCGAATACATAACCTTTGCGCTAGGGAGCCACCAAAATTTTACTAATAGGTGAAAAACACCAGAATTCTTGCTTGTTTTATAAATTCTTGGGCTTCCTGTAGATCTTAATCCGCTACTCCAATAACATATACCAACCAATAAATCTTTGATTAAAAGTTTACAATTATTTACAAACATTAAAAATAGATAACTTATTATACGTTGGTAGAGTAAAAAATAAAGACTTATTAATGATAATGTAGAAACACATATTACCACCAAGGGGGATTATGATCAAGTACTGGCTTATAATAAGTTAAAAAATAACATATTTAATGGTATGGTTACATGCTTATTGTTAGTAAAATAAAAATCTAATATTCCACTATCGGATAAAAGGACTGTCCCATTTCTGAAGAAAAGAGATTATTTTAGGATTATTTTAATTTATGTATTTTTATTTACTACGACGTTGAGAATTTAGTATTGATTTTAAAAATTGGTGTTTTGTTGAACCAGCTACTTTGAAATGTATTCGTTATGAATCGACTTAGAATTCCAAATTTAAGACATGTTATACCTTCTTCAAAATTAGTTACAAATATGTTTCATTTTATTTTTCTGCAATATCGCAGTATTTATAATCATACAATTGAACAAGAGAAAAAAACTTGACTTTAATTTGTTCAATACTGCGTCAGCCAAGCGCATATTAAAACTTTTAATTACGTTTTATGAATTTCCCCACCACCAGCCAAATGAAAGTATTTTTTACACGCTTTTTTACACCCTTAACTCGTTTCTATAGAGTAAAATTTCGGAAAATATAAAATATATTTCATTAGCTTAATCCAAAAACAGGCGTAGTAATTTTCAAGATACAAAAATAATTTAAAAATCTTCCTCCAAAAAAAAAAAAGTTTCGTACAAACTGGAGTACCACATTTAGATTTAGGAAAACTAAACCTTGAGATTTACATTTTCCAAATTCTTTCCTTAGTGGATAGTGATGTAATAAAGGGCAGTTATTCTCCCAATTTCGCTTCTACGTCGAGCGTGTTGAGCTGTGCGTTTAAATGCACCGTTGTTTTTAATTGTAAGGGTGATTTTCCTTAATAATTTTGGATAGATATTGCAGTGCGTAGAAATCATCATCAAAAAAACTACGTACTTAAATAGCGACGGACCTCGATAGTCTTTTTAAGAACACAATATATAAAATAAAATAAAATATAATAAAGTATAAAATTATTTAATCTTCTTACGCGGGTAGTTAGTTAAAGAATGAATAAAATTTTATGCTAGTTAAATAAGTCACAACAAATATAATATCGTCACCGTACAAGTGTGGGAGTTGTTTGTATTACAATACACAGAAATCTAACTTGACTTATTACTATATACTGTTTGGAATATTGAGCCAGGGACGAATCGAGGCGATATATTTCCTACCTCCACAAGTTCAGGAATATCTCGAATATTTTTCAAATTTTACAGATTTTAATCAATTTAAAAATAGTACTTGAAATAATTAATATTATAACTAAAATTATAATGTTCACTAAGCTAACACTTTTCTTAGTAATTTCTTTTTTCATTTTCACTCACTTAGTTCACTTATACTAATTTCTCCCATACTTCTCTGCAGTAATAGATTCAGAAACTGTATCTCTTCTATATTAATTCCATCGAGATTCATAGACATTTTTAGAGTACTTGACGGGTCGATAATATCTTTGGTAAGTTTATTATTGGCTGTTTAAGGTAAGTTATTTATTTACCTTGAGACTGATATCTTTTCAGTTCCTATCCTTTGATGTTTACCTTGCAGTCATCAGCCATAGTCAAGAGGTAGGTTCCTAGTAGACTCTCGCGGCTTACATTACTGTCGCAGAATTTCGTCATAGCTGTTTTAATATTTGAGTAAACTATCTAGCAGTTTGGTTGTATAAAGAAGATCTTCACATTTTCAAGGGTGACTGGGATCGGGTGACAACTTGAGATATTTGTGTGAAACTGCATGATTTCTACGACACAGTTATCATCGGTGACGGGTTGTATATCGTTATTGTAACACAGAAATCGACGTTCGTTATCCTTGGCGGTATGACTGAGAAATTGGTGTTACTTTTAACCCCTTCACAAGAAGGTATGGATTTTTAGGTAAGATAAGAGTCGTCTGGCCATTATGTAATACAGGTAAAGAAATTAATTTATAATAATTAAAAATTTTGTTTCTAATTTGTGGAATACTCATTGTAAACTTCATCTGATTCTGTTTTATATAGGCTTTTATCTCGATACATCTTTCTAATTTTATAATATTTTCGTAAGTTAGAGGAAACACTAATTTATCAGTTTGTTCTTTCCTTCAACAATATTATAAGTTCCTATGTATCAATAATTGATTTAAGTAGTACGTTAATTTTACTAAAAGTAATGGTTGTTTTAATTTTCAGAATGAGGATGAGCAGCGCAGTGTAGATAAGAGTTTACCGGGGGTTTAACGTAGGAACGGATCATTATTTGTTTTTATGCCGAATTAATAGTCTATTCAGCCGTTGGCGCTATCGGACATCTATGTCTACCACTACATTACAGCGTATTAAAACAGAAAGGTTACAAGATGGAGGTGAGAATAACAAGTACAAATGTAGACTGAAAGAAAATATAAGTGGTTTGGATGAATTATGTATGAATGAGCCAGACTTGGAGAATGTGTGGCAAAATGTTAAGAAAGGATTAGTATATGCAGCTACCGAAGTATGTGGTATTAGCAAGAGAACGAATGAAAGAAAAAATAATACGTTTTGGTGGGTTGATGAGGTACGTATGGAAGTTGAAGCAAATAAGAGATCGCGGCTAGATTTACTAGTAAAAAAGGCTGGTAATTCTGGCGGAACAAATGATGATATTGACAGAAAAACAGCAATCTTTAGACATTTAAATAAGAGAGTAAAAGAAATAGTTATAAGGAAAAAGTCAGAATGAACGGATAAGAATGATAGAAGAACATCATATAACAAAACTAAAATGTTCTTAAATATAAAAATGTTCTGGAAACTCGTAATAACTACCAAGGGACATTCAAAACAGTTTGTAATGAATGCTACAAGAGGCAAGAATGGCTATATACTGAATGATGAAGTTTTGAGTTTTAAGAGATGGAAGGAATATTTTGAAAGCGAGTTTGTGAGAGAAGAGACAAAATATGAAATAAATAAAATAAAAACTCCGAAAGAAGAGGAAAGATATAGTGAGATAAGTATAGGTGAAATAATGAAAGCAATGAAAAGCATTAAAGCGGTTAAAGCAGTCGGATATGATAGAGTTTCACTCTAAATTTTAAAGGCTGGAGAGAAAGTGTTGGCAGGCCTGTTGTACATCTTGTTTCACACTGGTGCAAAGCCGTGATAGTCCTAATATATAGGGAAAAAGTGTCGCAGCAGGACTGCAAAACCTACCGTGGTATCAGCCTTCTTAACGTTATGGAAAAACTGTATGCTAAGGTGCTAATTAAAAAAGGTCATGAAAGAAACTGATGAAAGAATTTGGGATGTTCAAGCAGGATTCAGAAAGGGAATGAGGTGTACAGATCAAGTCTTTTCCATGCGCATGATCGCGGAGAAGTTTTTGGCCAAAAACAAAAAAGTTTTTTGAGTTCATGGACTTGGAAAAGGCTTATGAAAGAGTAGACGTGTTATGAAAGTAGAAGAAGAAAGAAGAAAATAAATACTGAACTCATTTGGGTTGAGCTCTGGGTTGATACAGGCATTAAAGTCTATTTGTAGGGACTCTAGTGCTTGTGCTAGGATCAACGGGGTCTATTCGGACTTGTTTGGCATCCATAAAGGTATCAGACAGGGTTGTGTGGCTGTCCTGTGGCTGTTCAACCTATTTATTGACAGTTGTTTGGAAAATTTCAAAGTTGGAAAATGGAGATTAAGAGTGGGTGAGTCAACCGTCAAACGCCTTTTGTACGCCAATGATCAAGTTATTTTTGCGTCGTCGACGGCCGAGTTGCAAATGATGGTTACATTAATGTAACCATCATTTGCATCTCGGCAGTAAGGCCACCTACATCTACATCGAATTGCGATTCACCAGCGTGTTTTTCTCTTACTGTAATTTTTTGTCAATTAATTTACTTGTTCATATAAATATTTTGTCCTTTTGGCGTGTTCCCTTACTAATTGTTGTGTGAACTTATCAAAATCTGCGTCAAATTTACGATTAGATTCGTTATGCCCGAATACTACTTAAAACGACGTGAGATCTGTCGAGGAGTGAATTAAATGGTTGTATGACATACCAGCATGTCGTCAACGATGCTGCGTCTGTAATTTTGTGTTCATATTTCGTAATACGGTAAATTTTTGTAAAAGTTGAATGGAACTTTTCGATAAGTACCATAGAGTTGGGGTTGTGCGCAGTACCAATGTGTAGATTGATTTTGTATAATGTAAGCATTTCTTTTGAGAGTACATTGTTAAAATCCATGCCGGGATCTGAACTAATTTTGGATGGAATTGAAATAAAGTAAAATGAAAAATACTTTATTAAAGCCCTTATTACTTCCGGGTTACACCTACTATTAATTTCAATTGCTTGACCCAATTTGCTGAATGTGTAAGGTCAGAAAATATTTACTTTCTATTAAAAAAGTATCGATGAAAATTTCTTGGAATGGTTTGGACTGGGTTTGAGTCAGTTGAAGTTGAGTTTTTAACCGTGCCCGAAGAAAGCGCCAGCAGGAGACGGACCAGAGACGATTTGGTGGTGCAACGCCGTAGACATCGGAGGGCTAACTGCCGACCACAGAGGCCAGCCAATTAGTTGCTCCTGCATCACATGACTTAGGTGCTCTGATGATGATGCTGCAGGAGCAGGTTCGGTGACAGGAGGAACAGGCCCGCTGACAGGAGGAGTGGACCCATCGATTAGAAAAACATATGAAACGCAATAAGGAAGAGCAGTTGTTCCTTATGAAGGACCTTCACACTACCCTCAGGAAAGAGATAAAGGAGGTGAAAGATGGGGTTGCTCAACATGAAAACCGCCTGTTGGCAGCTGAAACCCGAATTGACCAAGTGAACAATCGGGTTGAGAACGTGATTTCTGACGAGAAAAAAACGCTGGATGGCTTAAAATTTGGAGATGTACAGCTCCCATAGTAGTTACAACACCTTCTTACGTGGATTCTCGACGAGACTAAAACTTAATTAAAATACAGTTCGAGGCTGTCATGAAATTTGTACGGCTGGAATAAAAGTCAGGCCATGGCTGCTTTCACCCTAAGCCTGCGCGACCGGGCTTTAATTGTTCTGGAAGCTCACAATATGGAAGTAACTTTCGAGCAACTCCTTCAGGTATTTAAGGCGAGGTATGACGACGCTTACCTGGAACATATCTTTCATGCGCAGCTTAAAAATTGCGTGCAAAGCAGCAATGAAAACCTGCAGCAGCCTTGAGGTGGAGAAGTTGGTTCCAAAATCATACCGGTCTATACCTGCGCTTATTGGAGAGAACTTGGTGCAGACATTCATCGATGGCATCCGCGATCTTGAAAAAGAGCTGCTGTAAGACTCAGTTACCACTAGATGCTTAAAGAAGACTTGGCTCATGCACTGGAGGTTGAAGTCGAGCGGCAGTATCATCGTTACCATTGGTTTGTGTTGACTGTAGAAAGTGAAGGTGACTTCCGCGGACAGGAAGAACAAGCCCATCGGTTGAAAGTGCAGCAAGAGGAACAGGCCCGTCGTTTAGAAGAGCAGCTCAAACGTGACAAGGAAGAGCAGATGCTCGTCATCAAAGACCTTCACGCCACATTCGGAAAAGAGATAAGGGAGGTAAAGGATAAGGCTGCTCAACATGACAAACGCCTGTTGAAAGCTGAAACCCAAATCAAGCAAGTGAAGAAAACGCTGGACGAACTCAAACTTGGGGATAAAATTTCAGCTCCCGTAGTAGCTACAACACCTTCGCTACGTGGATTGAAAGTGCCTACAAAATCCAGTTCGAATCTTTTATGAGGGCGAACGGCTGGAATAAAAGTCAGGCCATAACTGCTCTCACAGTAGGCCTGCGCGACCAGGCTTTAACTTTTCTAGAAGCTCTCGGTAAGGTAGTGACTTACGAGCAGCTCCTTGAGGTATTGGAGGCTATGGCAACGCTAACCCGGAACACGTCTTTCGTGCGCAAATTAGATATCTCGTGTAATGCATCAACAAAAACGTGCAGCAGTGGGCCCTTGAGGTGGAGAAGCTGGTTCAAAAAGCGTATCAATCTGTACCTGCGCTCATTGAAGGGAACCTGGTGCAGACATTCATCGATGGCATCCGCGATCTTGAAGTCGAGCTTCTGTGAGGCTCGGGCACCACGAGACGCTTAAGGACGCCTTGGCCCGTGCACTGGAAGTGGAAGCCGTGTGGCAGTATCTTCATTTCCATCGCGTCAGGGAGGTTGCAACAGCTACAGTTCGCGACCGCAATAAAGGATACAGCCCTGGTGCTACGGCTGTGGGGAAAGGGGCCATCTTTGATCCAGCTATCCTAAGCAAACCATAGAAAGGGAAGGTGATCGTTCTCGAGAGGGAAGTACAGATAAAGACGCCGCCCAGCAGCGGCAGGATCATCGTTATCCTCACGTTGGGAGCACCTACAGTTCGCGACCACAATAAAAATTGCGGCCTAAGGTGCTACGGCTGTAGGGAAAGGGGCCATCTTCGACCCAGCTGCCCTAAACTATCTCTAAAAAGGGAAGATGATCGATCTCGAGAGGGTATTTCGGCTAACAGTACCATACAGCAGCAGACATTTTACAGCGACTTTACTATCGAACGGCAAATGGAATGGCAACACAGATGCATTGTCAAGAAGACCTTATCCTGATGATTGCAAGAATAATATTAGGCAAGAGGGTAAGGACGTGGTATCTGTGAGGATTCTCAGGACAGACCACCTCAGCAACGAATGGAAGGACAGCCTACGACATGCACAGCAGAAAGATTCGGACATCAAACCGATTCTGGTATGGATGAAGGCCAGTGCTCTCAAGCCCAAGTGGAGCGACGTCTCAGCAATGAGCTCGACCACGAAAAGCTTGGGGGGCCCTATGGGACAGCTTGCTGATTCCGGATGGAGTCCTGTGCCGTAAATGGGAAAATAGTCGAGGAGACAGCTGTCGTTTGCAAATGGCTATCCCTAAAGCTAAAGTGCCGGATGTTCTACAGCTGTACCATAATAGTTGTGTACAAGAGTGCATGCGAGTTAAACGAACTCTACTGAAGATCTGAGAACGGTTTTACTAGGTCCATTATCGTGACTATGTCGAGGATTGGTGTAGCAAATGCACTTCTTGTATGTACGTCTTCCAATGCAGCGGTGAAGAGCCATAAAAGTATTTTTATATTTTTAATTTTAATTTAAATATGTCTTTTATATTTTTAATTTTAATTTAAGTATGTGTATATGAAGTGATGGATGCATAGTTTTTGTTCAGCAGTGGACTTGTGAAGGGCTGTAATGATGAATGATGATGATGAATTTAAATATAATAAATTAAAGATATATATATATATATATATATATATATATATATATATATATATATATATATATATATATATATATATATAGCCTCGTTGGTCTAGTTTTTGTAGTAGTGTGACTGATGATCATGAGGTCCTGGGTTCGAATCCCAGGTCGGGCCAAAAAACTAAGTATTGAGTTTTTCCGTCAAGAAATTATAGATTAGAGGAATGAGGAGATCGCTACCAAACTGATTTTACAATAGTTTATGTATATTGTATTTGTGATAACAAATAATAAATTATTCTCTTGTATATTTTAAAATAAATATAAAAGAAAAGAGGAGATGAAGGAAAAGGAATATACTTTAAAAGGCCTATTCGTTGGAAAACAAGATAAAGTAAGCAACGCAATTACTGCTCATTCATAAAAGAGGCTTTAAACAGATATAAAGTATACATCAAAGTAAAATATAAAGGAAATGAGGTGACATCAAAAACTTTTTATGTTATGTGGTTATATTGTTTAACAAACTTTATTTAGCCCGATTCATCTTGAAGCAAATGTAATGGAAATTTTGAAATGTCTTCTATTCTGAAGTATGTTATTTTTTAGGGAATTTAAATAAAAGATCCGAGAAACGGGCAAACATACAGTTCACACGCGGTGCGGCGAGTACTGCGAAAGGTGAATTTTACACAACCGGTGGGACCGTGTTCTTTTTAATATGCCCGTGGGACAATCCTTTTGTTTACATTATTTGGATCACAATATAACTCCCTCAATAAGTAACCCACAGCCATTTCATAAAAGAAAAATGTGTTTAAACTAAGTACAATCATAATACTATTTCTTATACTCACATTGCAAATATTATTTAATAATTATTTTTTTTAAATTACCAACATTACACTAATAGACTTATTTCAAAATAATACAATTTAAAGTTTTAAAGTAATTTACTTAAATGTAATTTTCTACTTGATATTTAATGATAAGAAATTTTTTTTTATTTAACAGTGATATAATTTGGTAGGTATTGTTTTTGTGTATTAATTCCTCTTTATAATTTTTTATAATTTCTAGGTTTGATGGCACTTTTACGGCTCCTTTCAAGAGATAGTAGACCGATGATGACGATGGTGGCTATTAGCAGATATTGGGCGATATTGTTTGAGTTTTCAGCCTTTGCTATTATTGTATTTTAGTGATGACAACTTCATCATTGGAATAGCTTTCACCCATTGTGGTTTTTTTACCAAACAAGGTATTAGATCTCTACGCTATCCAGCAGGGTCGGTATTGTGTATGTTATTGTTTAAGTAAATTTAAATAAAAGACATGTTTTACGCAAGACAGTCAAAAGGTTTTTTTTTATAGATTAGGGGTGACAAACGTGCACACAGTCCACCTGATGGAAGTGGACGTTGTAGCCTAATAGACATCTACATTTATCCTGAAGTAAGAATCAAAATGCAGATGCGTTGCCAACCCTGGGGGCTGAGATGGAATGCCTCGTTTCCTAACGTAGACACATTAAAAAGTGTCTACGGTTCTCTACACTCACCATACAAAACACAGCAGCATTAAGCTGCTAATTTACGCTGGTATTCCGTGAGAGGAAGGTCCTACCCCAGTCGAGTCGACCCCCTCATGCTGCAACCAAATTATGGCTGCAGCATTATTCTACTATGTAAAAACTATTGTCCGAGTAACAGAATAACATGCAGTTCACAAGCGGTGCGGGTAGTGCTGTGTAAAGTGACTTTTACACTACCGTGGGACCGTGATCAATTTTAGCTGCCCTTGGAACCATCTTCTTGTTTTTTGATTATCGACGTATAATTCTTTTACAAGTTCTAAATTTCAACTAAAATAAGTTTAAAAACATTTGAGTATGATTATAGTAGGAGTCAAAGAAATCTAAATAATAAATTAATTAGATTTCTGTGACTCCTACTATAGAAATGACATCATTTATATTTGTCGAAATTAATTCATATATTTAACACTAGATGATAAAAGAGCCTTGAATGCAATAAACAATGTGTAACAACACGCACAACACACGCACGCACACGCAGTAACAATGCACGCACGCACGCACGCACGCACGCACGCACGCACGCACGCACGCATGCACGCATGCACGCACGCACGCACGCACGCACGCACGCACGCACGCACGCACGCACACACACAGTACACACACGCACGCACACACCACTCACACACACACGTGCACGCACGCACGCACGCACACACACACACGTACACACACGCACGCACGCACGCACGCACGCACACACGCACGCACGCACTCACTCACGCACGCACGCACGCACGCACGCACGCACGCACGCACGCAAACACGCGACGCACGCACGCACGCACGCACGCACGCACGCACGCACGCACGCACGCACGCACGCACGCACGCACGCACGCACGCACGCACGCACGCCATTTTACCAAAATATCGCCGATTTGGTCGATAAATTTTCGTCTAGGGCGTCCCTTCCCAACTCTGCCGTCTACTTCTACCATACAAATTTGTTTTGTCACTCTTTCCTCATTAATTCTTTCTCCATGACCAAACCAACGAAGCATTCCTTTCTTAATCTTGGTCACAACATTATTTGCATACCACATTTTTCTCTCATCACACAATTTCTCACCCTGTCATTCAGATTCAACCCTAGCATGCTCCTTAAAGACCGCATCTCTACAGCATCTATTCTACTTTTGTCCTTCTTCTGCCACACTCAACTTTCACTACCATACATTAAAGTAGGGTTTAACACAGCATTATGAATTACCATACGTATTTTTTGACACATTCTGATTCTTTATAATAGAGTGTAGAGCCCCATTCACTCTATTTTCTGCATTTACTCGTCGTTATATATCCTTATCATATCTGCCATCCCTGCTAAATACACATCCCAAATACACGAGCTCATCTACTTGCTCAATGAACTCCTCTTCTATTCTTATTTCACATACTTTTTTCTCTTTCAAAATCCATCATTTTCGTCTTATGATTTCTGCACAAAGTAAAAAATATGAGTAATGGGTACCATGTCATCCCCAGTTATATTTATAAAATGTGTAATTATTAAATCAGGGTCATTATACTGATGAAGATGTTCCTCAGCCTTATTATTGAAATATACTACGTTTTTCTAATTTTTTCACAGAGCTTTGGAACCCTTAATTTTTTGATTTTTTTTAATTGTTGTGGAGCTTTTTTTTGTTTTTTTTTTTTTTTTAAGTAGTTTTTTTTTTAAAAAATTCGAGGGGGGGTTGGGGGGTTGTGGTGGGTTACTTTTATTTATGTACTGTTCAAAATATGCTTTCTGGTTGCGCGGAAAACTTTATTTATTTTATTAGAAGGTAGGCTTGCCAAAGCGTTTGTCATGGCTTCAATTACTATCTGCTTCATGTTTTATAACAAACTTTTAAATGTGTTGTTTTTTATTTTATTTTACATGGTAGTCGTCGCAAATTTTGATAATTTTACGCATTGTATCAGTAATTCAAGAGTGAGGTTGTGATTTGAAACAAGTGATTTTAGTTGAAACATGCAAATCGAACACAATGTTTGTAACAGAACAAAAATAAGTAACCACGTCCTTGAAGTTATTAAAGTTTGTACAAAGTGACCAATTAATGCTTTCTTGATAAATAATACTGTTATAATAATAATATATTTTATAACGGGGACTAGGTTTTTTTAATAATTTTATTTATATTAATTCAGCAGTAATAATGCCACGGCTTCCCATATCGGGCAAGTATTTGGTGTCGTATTCGAGCATCAGTACAGATCAAGAGCATCAGAACAGTTTTTCGCAGTGTGAATTGTGTCGGAGTATTAACAATCTTGTTGAAGATAAATAAATATTGTCTACGGCCTTTTTAGGTTTTTTTATATCTTGTGACTTGTTGTCATGGTTACGAAAATAACAAGGAAAATGTAAGACTAGTTTTTCGTAATAAGTATATTTTTGTTAGAAGATTAAATGTTTCAAGTCTAAGAAATCTTCTTATTTCAATGTGAGGAGTTACATACAACGGTCATACAGAAGCTCCCCACATAATGGCGACCGCGAAAGCGGATAGACCTGGACAAACCGAACTCGACGCTATGAGGCGTAAAAGGGCATACACACGTCGAGTATTCATCAGGTCAGTGCGAGAGATAGAGGAGTCGAATGATATTGAGCAGATGACTGTCGAATTTCAGTATCTTGTAGAGAAATTGGAAGAGTTAAAATCTTTTGACAGTCAAATAAAAAATATGACGATCGATTCTTGCACGGTTGAGCAATTTGATGAAGAATGTGACGAATGCGAATCGTATTTAAGGAAGTATTATGCAGTAAAAGTTAAGATTGAAAAACTACGAAAGGAATGTGATAGAGCAAATACATCTTCAGCGGCTACTGACGGATCTCATCAGAAGAGAAACATAAAGCTACCGAATATCGAGCTCATAAAATTCGATGACAATCCGAAGACTTGGTTATCTTTCTGGGGACAGTTCAAAAAGATACACGAGGACGAGACTCTTGAACCAGAAGATAAGTTCCAGTATCTCATACAGGCTATGAAGGAGGGGTCCAAAAGCAGAGAGCTCGTAACTAGCTACCCTCCGTCTGGCAAGAATTACCCAAGATCGCTTGAGCAGCTACAGGGACGATTTTCTCGAGAAGGTATCCTCATCGAGACGTATGTGAGAGAGCTGCTAGGTCTCGTATTATGTCAGGCTAGGGGACAACATATGGATATAAGATCGCTTTACGACCAGTTGATGACCCATTTGCACGCTTTAGAGTCACTCAAAGTAACAACGGAAAAGTACGGAGCGATGTTGTATCCATTAGTCGAATCAGCTTTACCTGAAAATATTTTAATTGTTTGGAATCGAACTAGAATTGTAAACGATGTTGGTCAATTAACGCAACTTTTAGAGTTCTTAAAACGAGAAGCCGAGGCTGAGGAACACATTAAATTGACGCGCGCTAACTTTAATACTTATAGTTCTTCCAGCAGTGTTGATGTGCCGCCGACAGCAGCTTGCATCGTTTCGAAAGAGGAGACAAGTTCCAGTAAAACAGGTAATGACTTTTGCTATTTTTGTGATAATACGTCTCATTCGATTCTTCAATGTAATAAAGGGCTCAAAATGTCTTTAGATGAAAAGAGAGCCGCTGTCAAAGATAAGAGGGGTTGTTTAATTTGTTTACGTAAAAGTCACGTAGCTAAGCACTGCAAGACGTTTTTAAAATGTATGGCCTGCGGTAAACGTCATGTAGTGATATTTTGTCCGGACCTTCATAGGGATAAACAAAAGGAACCCAAAGAAGCGACAGCACTTTTCTCTAGGAAAGGCGGAAATATTTTATTACAGACTTTGATTTTAGAGATTTCACATGAGGGTAAAAAGAAGAAAATACGTGCTCTGTGTGATACTGGATCGTAAAGGTCGTATATTAGGAAAAACGTAGTAAAAGAGTTAGACCTTAAGGTAGTAGGTATAGAGAATTTAGGTTATTCACTATTTAGTGGTGTTACTAAGCCAGCAGAAAACCACAGTCTTGTCGAAGTAAATGTAAGTAGTCTAGATTCTTCTTTCTCTACAAAATTCGTTGCTCTTGAACTCGACTACATTTGTGGCTATCTTCCCAAAGCAGACGATCCCAAGCTAAGGTCAAAGTTAAAGTCACTGAATATAAGTATTGACGACAGTGACTGTGACCTTAGCGATGTAAATATGTTAATAGGAGCTGATTATTTTGGAGTAATTTGTACGGGCACTATTGTACAATTAGATGGGCCTTTAGTAGCTATTAGGACGAGGTTAGGATGGACATTACAGGGCCCTAACTTTTATAGTGCTGCACAATGCTCAATGACTTTCAATTGTCACGCTCAGAGTAAACTTTCAGATTTGTGGGATTTAGAGATATTAGGGATTTCAGAGCCACATGAGCAGATGTGCAAAGATAGGAAAAAAGAAGAGGTAATGAGTCAATTTGAGCAGAACATTAGTTTTAAAGACAATCGTTACCAAGTAGGGTTTTTGTGGAAAGATGGTTACCCCGAAATAGGCAGTAATTACAATGTAGCTTATAAAAGACTTTTAACGACGACTAGGAAGTTAGAGAGGACTGGTCATTTGCTAAGTTATAACGATGTTTTTCAGAATTGGTAAGACGAAGATATTATAGAACATACTGAAAACAATATAGCAGAAGGACATTTTATTCCTCATCACGCAGTCATTAAGATGTCTAGGACTACAACGAAGATACGTCCAGTATTCGACGCATCGTGTAAAGATGCATAAGGATTGTCTTTGAATAACTGCATCGAATCGGGTACCAATCTTATAGAACTAATCCCTAAATTATTGATGAACTTTAGGAAAGGTACGTGCGGCGTCACGTCGGATATAAAGCAAGCCTTTCTGCAAATTTTAGTTTCAGAGAAAGATAGAGAGTATTTAAAGTTTCTGTGGTGGGAGAATCCGTTGACCAAAGAGAAGATAGTCACTTTCAGACATAAGAGAGTAGTATTTGGGGTGACTTGTAGTCCGTTTCTCTTGGCGGCTACGATTAATTATCACTTAGGCAATTTTGAAAGAACGTACGGTCAGACAGTTGAAATTTTGAAACACTGTTTTTATGTTGATAATTGTGTAGCTAGTTTTGATACAAAAGAGGCTTTATTTACTTTTCGACGAAGCTAAGGAAGTTATGCTAAAGGGAGGTTTTGATTTACGATGTTGGGTTACCGCTCCTATTAGAGTAGATAACACTGTCCAGACTCAATCTGTATTAGGAGTGCTATGGAATACTCTTACGGACGAATTACAGTGTAGTTTCCGTCTTAGTAACACTATACCAGATCGGGTCACGAAGAGAGATCTTTTGTCATTAACTCAGCAGATATTTGACCCTATTGGATTTCTTGCACCTGTTACCCTAGTGCCTAAACTAATAGTACAAAAGGCTTGGATAGATAGTACAGGTTGGGATCAAGCTATCAGCAACGAGTTATCGAAGGAATTTAAGAGTTGGCTAAATCATGTTCATCTGATAAATGATAGCAAGTTGCCGAAACGCTTATCAGAGGAGAGGTTGACGAACTGTAACAAAAGTTTACATTTGTTTTGTGACGCATCTATTAATGCTTATGCAGGTTGTGTCTCTCTTCGGACCGAATTCAAAAGTAAAGTTACGATTAGGCTGGTTATGGCCAAAAGTAGAGTAGCGCCAATTAAAAGATCAATAACTTTACCTAGATTGTAGCTAATGGGAGCGCTTATTGCATCGCGGCTTGCAAATGAGATAAGTAGAGCGTTGTTTACCGACGACACCTGCCCGTTATATTGTTGGACAGACTCCGCGGTTGTGTTAGCCTGGATCTAAAGACAGTGTTCTTGGAAGCCGTTTGTGAGCAATAGGGTAAGTGAAATTTGTGCTCACACTAAGAAGGAACATTGGCGGCACGTACCGGGCCACTGCAATCCGGCAGACCTACTGTCACGTGGCTGTAATATGAAGACATTAATGGACAGTCACTGGTGGGATGGCCCTGCTTGGCTATTATCTGACCAAGAACTGTGGCCTCAGTCTAATCACATTGCAGTAGATGAGAACGCTGTTTCCATAGAAGCAAAGAAGGAGGTACTTGTAAATACTAATGTAGATACTGAACATTTTAGCGAGAAGCTTTTACACTTTTCTAAGTATTCAAGGATTGTACGTATAGTAGCTTGGATATTCCGGTGGAAAAGGCGACGAATGTTTAGTACAGCTTATATAAGCAATGATGAATTCGAAGAAGCTGAGAATATACTTATAAGACTTATTCAGGGTGAACATATAGTAAATAGAACTAAATTGAATAAGAAACTGTGCATGCATTTAGATAGTAATAGTATTATGAGAGTAATAACTAGATTAGGTTTAGGAAATTATGATAAAGATTTTTCGAGTCCCATATTATTACCAGGGAAAAATGTCATTGTGAGGCGACTCGTTGAAGCGAAACATATATACTTAAAGCACATTGGATCACATACTTTAATGTCAGAGCTGAGAAACAGATTCTGGATTATAAGTGTGAGATGGCTATGTAAGGATATAGTTAAGAAATGCATAATTTGTCGTAGGCAAAAGGGCATACATTATGATACACCGGAGGCACCACTCCCTCTTGAACGGATTCAAGGCACGGCGGCGTTTCAAATGACAGGTATAGATCTGGCCGGGCCGTTGTATTTACGTAATCAAGAGAAATGTTGGGTGGTTTTATTTACTTGCGCGACATTTAGGGCTGTGCATTTTGAGATGGTAGACTCATTGTCCACAAATAGTTTTATTATGAGTCTTCGTAGATTTATTGCTCGAAGAGGTCGTATAGACGTCATTTTCACAGACAACGGAACAAATTTTCGAGGGACTGCCAATTTACTGTAGGATATTAATTGGCAGGAGGTTGAAAGTGTGACGGCAGTCCATGCTATAAAGTGGCGTTTTATTCCACCTAGAACTCCTTGGTGGGGAGGTTGGTGGTAGAGGCTCATTAGAGTATTAAAGGAGATGTTGCAAAGAATATTGGGGCGTCAGCGATTGACTTGGGTAGAGTTGGACACAGTCTTGTGCGATTGTGAAGCTGTCATTAATAGTCGGCCACTAACATATGTCTCGACTTGTACCGACGATTTGCGGCCACTTACACCTATGTTATTTCTACATGGCTTACCTTCTAATGATACTTCTGATTTAGATTATGTAGATAATATGAATTTAAATGTAAGATACAAATATTTACAAAAGTTGAGAGATGATTTCAGAGTTCGATTTTGTAAGGAGTATTTGGCTTTACTTACAGCTAGATGGAAGGAGAAGACTATAGAAATGAAGAAAGGAGATATAGTTCTAGTAGAGACAGACGCGAAAAGGATATTTTGGCCCTTGGGGTTAATCATGGAAGTAGTTACCGGGGCTGATGGTGTTACTCGTTTGGCTAGAGTCAAGACTCAAAAAGGTGAAACTTTAAGACCATGTCAGAGATTGTATCCGCTTGAGATTTCAAATGATTCTGACCTCTTGCAACGAGCTGAAGTAACGATAGAGGATGAGAAGTTATCAGTAAGTTCAGATAGTCCCGACTTACACTCCTCGGTTACAGGTGGCGCGAAGGTGACGAAAACAACGCGGTGCGGTCGAAATGTGAAATTGCCTGCTCGGTACTTATGAATTACATTTGGTTTTATGGTTTTCCTTAGTATGTTGAGTTGCGTTAATTTTTACCATTTTCTTTCGGGTCTGGAGTGTGTTTAAGATAAATAAATATTGTCTACGGCCTTTTTAGGTTTTTTTATATCTTGTGACTTGTTGTCATGGTTACGAAAATAACAAGGAAAATGTAAGACTAGTTTTTCGTAATAAGTATATTTTTGTTAGAAGATTAAATGTTTCAAGTCTAAGAAATCTTCTTATTTCAATGTGAGGAGTTACATACAACGGTCATACAGAAGCTCCCCACAAATCTGTTTCAAGCTTTGACATTCTAACAATTGGTATAGCAATATAATCTTCTTGTTTCCACTCTTCAAAACTTCTTAATAAGCAAATCACCAACCAAGATAACCTTATCCGCGTTAGCAAAAGTGGAGATAGATTCAGCTAATACATTCAAAAAATATTAACTTTGCCAACGATAAGCATGACAACAGAAATATTCATTTTTATCCACATATGTGCAAAAAAGAAAGCAGTAAGATGTAGACACATTTCAAATGCAAAATTTTTATGTATACAAAAGCCTACTCCTCCACCTTTTCCTTTTTTTAATTTACTGAGTCCTACTATTATGTTGCAAAGGATATTCATCCAGTATGAAAGCTTTCGATATTTCACCAGCTCTAAGCCATGTCTCATTGAGGGCCATAATATCCGGCTCTTTCGTAGTTGTTATAAATTCCATACCTTATGCTTAGTACCTAAGGAGCGTGCGTTTTATAAAATAACTTTTAAGTATTCCGAATTACCCCTTGAAAATTGTATATATTTTATATGATAGCATAGGTCTGCCAATGCGCGCAAGATACTGTTGGGGCTGTCGCGAATGCGCCTAAGTTGTGAAGTGCAAAGTTTACGCATTATGGCGGTGAAACCATCTACGTTAGCCTCCGCAAACATAGCAGAAACGCTACAGAAACGCGACTCGGAACGCGTTATTGTATTGTACGCGAAGATAACTGTATGTCCTCTGCGTAAAGTTAACCCACAGACTGCACGTATAAAATGACTGACAGTAAGCCTTAAAAAGCGTAATCTTTGCTTCGTCAGTAAATTTAGCAAATCTGCGGGCCAACATATTACAGCGGAGTGACAGTGACAGTCAAATCAATGAGATGCCGCCGGAATGCCGCTTTCCGGACCCCCGGCTTGAGTGCCGATCCGATGGAGGCAGCTCCAGCTAGGAAGCTGCTGCCCTAGCTCCCACCAGGGCTACCTTCACTGATCCTTTGAGCCGTCAACAGTCCACTTGTCAAACTGTTCTATTGCCGAAGGCCTCAGTGAAGGTGTACAACCCGAGTAGCGACTGTTTAACCGTTCGCGCTCTATTGGATTCGGGTTCACAACGCTGTGTGGCCTCCACTCGGTTGGTGGGTCTGAATCACGTCCAATGGTAGGTATAGGAGGTGCCGAACCTCCTGCTCCGAGGGGACAAGCGAAGCCGGTGTTTGGCCCTGCCAGCGAACACCTTCATATTTTAGGTAAAGTAAATGTCCTTGATGACATTGTAGGTTTTCTCCCTAACGTCCGTATAAATGACAGCGCGGTTCGTTGTGTATCGGGTTTGAGACCGGCAGACCCTCAATGGTCCCAACCTGGGCCTATTGATTTGTTGCTAGGAGCCGACGTGCTGGGGTTCATCCTGTTAGGCGAGATACGAGCCCTACAGTCCGATGGCTTGTCAGCCATGTCCACTATATTTGGGCACAGTTTCTTTGGACCGGTTCTGTGGTCTCCACCTCCTCAGACGGCCGACCCGCTCTCTGTGGTGGGCATGTCCCTTTTGGACGTCGTCCAGCGGTTCTGGGAAATTGAGGAGCCACCACACGCGCCTGGAGTCAACCCTCTGGACCGTGGGTGCGAGTTGTTCTACCAGAACAATACCGGCCGTCGTGTCGACGGTCGTTTTGTCACTCGCTTACGCTTTCTTGACTTTGAACTTTGACCAACCGTCCTTAAGTTGTGCAGCGTGTCGCTTGTTTTAATGTCGATTAAAGTTGATTGGATTGAATTTGAAGTTAATTGAATGTACAATAAAGTGATAAACTAACATAGTAAAAATAGAAGCACACGTTTTCATTCGGTGAACGCCCCCTGGGCGGATACCACACGTTATATTACCTTATATAACCTTATTATATAGTGTTATATAACCTTTGCTACCAATAACATATCCAGACAGATAAATTACTAGTATGTTAGTAGTGAAATGTGTTAATAGTAGGCATGTTGGTGATGTTCTTACCAAAAACATAATGTGTTTGTGATCGCCTTCGTAATCTCTTATGACGCTTGCATATTGGCTTTGAAAATTTGGGTCACGTTGAAACCTTTTTTTAACACATAGAAACGTTTGCGAACCACCATACTTGCATGAGCCGTTGAAATTCTTTAGTATGTGTCCCTTTGATTATTGTTCAAATTTGCCATCATATTGATACTAGGATATATAAGTTACGAGCCAAATTAAAAATGCAGTATGTATATTAAAATTTCCAAAATATTTTAAATTCAACCTTTTACTAATTATTTGGAACTTCATAATGAATCGCACATAAGTTATAAATTCTATGGGCATAAATGAATGATTTGAATGAATTTTGGTGGGCTGTAATAGTAACAGTAAATATATTATCATACCGCTCGACAGCACATTGGATTGCGCTACGAAGCCGCGAGTTTGAATTTCGATCGCAACAAGTGTTTGTATGGCTTACACGGTCATATTTGTTCCAAGTCTTGATGATTATGCTTTTGCAATTTAAGCATGTAAAACACTTCCAAGACATGGGACAAAATTGGTAAGTGTTACTTTACAAAAAATTATATTATTCAGGGTGTAACCACCAACTGTTATTTCCCTTAACAGACAGCTAAATGAACTGCTTTCCTACCGAACGCCGATATTAATTTGGGTTGAAGCAAATTCTATCTTTAATTACTTGAAAACACGCAAGCAGGACAGGAGTGCAAGTACGAAAAATAAAAAGAAATTATATTAACAGATCAATAATTTTCAAAAAATGAGTGATTATTGTTTTCACCCAGGTTTTTGAAAATCGAGTTCTCATAAGATCTCGACGTTACGAGTTCATAGGAAGCTATTCTGGATATTTTTGCGATGAAGTCCGTATGTGTGTATGTATATGTATGTGTATATATATATATATATATATATATATATATATATTTTTTGTGTGTGTGTGTGTGTGTGTGTGTGTGTGTATATGTGTATGTGTTTTCAGCATCTGAAAAAACCTCTCTGAACCTAAATTTTCTATGAATTTAGACCGATTCGTCAGGTGGATTCTGAGAAAATCTCAAATATTGAGCTTTTTTAATTTTCGAAAATTTGTTTTCATGTTATTACTTTGATACCCCTATTTTAATTAATTCTATAATCTTATCAGCTCTGCTATTAAAGTAACGACGTCATTGGCTGTGCTGCATCAAAATTGGTTAACTCGTTCGAGAGATATTGCGTCGATTACCGTAAATAATAATAATAATAATAATAATAATTCTTTATTGACATTCATAGTTCACAATTTGAAATGGGTAGAAACCTGAGTCTCCTAGCTAGGTTACTGAGTAACCTGTATTTAGGAGATACAGTCCCAACCCCCTGTTGATTAGGAATACATAGTTGTATTGTTTAAAATTATTATAATTTTTTAAATAGAAATAATATTTATACAATTTTAGAGACATAATAAAAATGATCTCTCTCTCTCGTGTGTGTGTGTGTGTGTGTGTGTGTGTGTGTATGTGTGTGTGTGTGTGTGTATGTGTGTGTGTGTGTGTGTGTGTGTGTGTGTGTGTGTGTGTGTGTGTGTGTGTGTGTGTGTGTGTGTGTGTGTGTGTGTGTGTGTGTGTGTATGGGTGTGGGTGTGTGTCAGTGAATGTATATGTAATACTTAAAAAAATGAAATAAATATATAACAATGCGACGTAGTTTTATAACAATGTTAACAAGTATTGCTCTGTATCATCATATGACTTATTTAGCAGGAAAGAGCGGACAGAAGTTTTACGGACAGAAGTTTTACAATTAAATGTTGACATTTCGTAAATCTCTACTTCTGCATTTATTTTGTTGGAAAGTAGAGGACCTAGATAATAAAAAAAAAATTTTACAAATGAAAAATTGGCTAGCGGAAGTGTGCATACTTTGTCTTTACGCCGTTTAGAAATTACAATGAAAGGAGTCTTATTATGCTGAATTAATACTGTGTGCAGTATAAAGAGCTGCCTCACACTAAGAACAGCGCAGTTTTGATATAGATGAGTAGTTGGAAATAGCATAGGTTTGAAAGTAGCAACCTTTAATAGCTCTTTACGCAACTTCAAGTGGCTTTAATATTATTTTTGCAACACCACCCCAGCAAGAAATGCAATATGTGATGATAGACTGGCATAAAGCATAATAAACGTTGCGCATAATTATGGAATTTGCAACATATCGTAGTGTTTTAAATATATATATACATATATATATATATATATATATATATATATATATATATATATATATATATATATATATATATATATATATATATATATATATATATATATATATATTAGTTTGTGAACTTTATTCGTTAAGAGATTTATAGGCATTTTAAAATTAAGGTGTTTATCAAGTACAATACCTAGATACTTTATATTGTCTACAGAATTTATCTGTGGATACAGACAAGGCGAAGACTGTAGGGAACAAGAGTGAGCTTTCAACTTGATGGGAATATTTGGTTGCGAGGTGGGACTAATAGAGTAAGTTATAAATTTAGTTTTAGAAGTATTAAGAGTAAGAGTGTGAGATAAAAGCCAATTATATATTTGATTAAAACTACGTTGTGATATATTTTCAAGATCTTTCCAAGATGTTGCATAGAAAGTAATAGCTGTATCATCTGTAAAAGAGACTATTTTTGCGTTATCAATGTGAAGATTGCACAAGTCATTAATAAAAACAAGAAATAGAGTTGGGCCAAGAATACTTCCCTGGGTGACACCATAGGTAACAGGGAGTTCGTCACCGATGCAGTCCGATATTTTAACCATTTGAGTGCGATTTGTAAGGTAACTTCTGAAAAAGTCTAACTGTAAACCTCTGACACCAATTTTCTCTAACTTAGCTAAAAGAGTAGAAACAGGAATTGAGTCAAATGCTTTTGCTAGATCTAGAAATACCGTTAGGATCTTTTTATGACTATTTAGATTAGTGACTATGAAATTTATTAATTCATGAACTGCGTCAAAAGTTGATTTATTTCTACGAAATCCGAATTGTTGAGGTGAGATTAATTTAAAGTGTTCAAGATAATGGACCAGTCTATTGTTCACTAAACGTTCTAAGACTTTAGATAAAGCTGGTAGTACGGCAATAGGGCGATAATTAGTAACTAAAGTCCCATCACCACCCTTGAAGATGGGATGAATTATAGACTTTTTAAAGAGTTAGGAAAAATAGCATTTTCGAAACAGAGATTGAATATATGGCTTAGCACAGGTGCTAGCGTAGCAGAGTATCTTTTTAATATCGCGGAAGATATGGCATCCCAACCGGTAGCTACATTTGACTTTAAACTCTTTGTGATTGATATTATTTCATCAGTATTGGGTTTTTCAAGAACAAAAGAAGAAATACATGTAAAAGATTGTGAAGAAGTAAACTGAGGTAAATTGTTAGACTTGATTATATTGTCCGCAAGCTCCTTTCCTGCATCAACGAAAAATTTGTTAACATTATTGCAAGATTGTTTTAGAGACCTTGCCTGTGTAACTAATTGACATGTTGCTTGTTTATTGTGGAATGTATTTGTGATTTTTTTGATAGTATCCCAAAGTGCTTTAGGGTTTTTTCCTGCTTTACTTATTTCTTGAGCATCATAATCTCTCTTTGCTTTCTTTAAAATTTTTGTGCAGAAGTTTTTATACCGCTTATAAGTGATAGACAGTGTTAAATTATTAGGAGACTTTTTTACTTTTCTATGCATTGAATCTCTATTTTTTATACACCTTAACAAACCCGGTGTCATCCACGGTTTAAGTATTCTATTTCTGGACGAAATTTTTTTAACTGATGAATTTTCAGCTATTGCATCCGATAATAGTTTAATAAGAGCTTCAGTTGCTGTATTAGGATCTAACATGGAATAAATGGGTACTAAGTTAAGTTTTTCGACTGCTTTATCAAGATTGTCAAAGTTAACTTTTGAAATAGTGGAAATTACAAAACTACGTTGTGATATTTAAAATTAAGTTAAGAATAATAAATAAGTTAAGAAAAATAAAATTTAAAGTTAAGTTGTAATTTACGGTTAGTACAGCGTTCAACGTACAATAGCGTATATAATTTAAAACAAGATGTATCATGTTGATTATGGTGAGTGATTATCAGGAGTAATAGAGTTTTTATGAAATGTTTAATTGTGAATACTGTACGAGTTAGGACGAGTCTGATGAGTGAGTTTAAGTGTGTAGTATGTTTTGTTTGTTGGTTTGTGAGTTTGTGTAGTGTTTGTGTTAAGATCCTAATTTTTAAAACTAATCCTATAAATATTAATAAGAAAAACAAAGAAATAAATCTTAAAATTAACATGTAGTAACGTAGTGAATAGTTAAAATGTATTTTAAGGCACAATGAAGCAATATCTAGTCATTCACATTTTAGATCCTCGAATTGGGCTTCATTTCTAATTAATAGCGCAGGTGATCCGTCTGATTTTCGTATAAAAACTTTTCCGTTTGCAGTCCAGCAAAACTGTGTTTGTGAATGTTTTGATAATTGACGTGCCAGATAGTATATTTTCTTCGTACTAGGGGTAAGGTGTTCGGATACATACACTGGAGAGGCACTAGTATTTATACCAAAATGCGACACATTGAGTTTTTTACTAGGGTTGTTTTTAATATAATTATTAAATGATTTTACAGAGCTAAGTATTGTCTGCTTTTGTGACATGTTTGCTAATTCAACAATTATGGGTCTGGTGAAACCCTTTTTTCCGGGGCCACGAAATATATCCTTAATATCACACGATTGTAAATTAATATTTAATGTTTTCGAGAGGTAGATCACTAATTGCGTTAAATCATTTTTGTTTTCTTTTTCTTTTTTCAGGAATATTACGTATCTCTAAGCCATTTCTTCTGCTATTTCGATAGAGTTCCTCAACTTTTTCTTCCAGAGACATAATGTATTTATGATTATCTTTACATTGTTTTTCAAGCGTTATTATTTTGTTTTGCATATCCTCATATTTCTGAGATATAAATTCCAGTGACTTTTCTATGTCTGTATTTATCTTCTTTATATTTGTAAGACTATTTTCCATGGAAGTCCATGGAAAAATAGTCTTACAGCGAAAGGAGGAGGCGAAAGAGGTATGTGAGGATCGTGCCAAATGGAAGTCCGTAGTCTCTGCCTACCCCTCTGGGTGACAGGCGTGAGTGTTTATGTATTATGTATTTATGTACTATTTTCCATGTTAGATAGTCTGTTGTCATGATCAGCTTTCCATGACTTCAGCATTTGCATAACTTCTTCCTTGAACGAAAGAAAGTCATCCCTTGAGAGTTCATCGTGACGTCTTTTTTGTCTTGAAACCGCAAGCGAAGAAGGGGTTTTCGGTAGTTTGGAGATATCGGAGTCTGATCCTGATTTATTCGGTGAACGAAGCATGATGATTTTTAAATATGTTGAGCAAAGCAATAATTTTCTGCAGATTAGCTATTTTATAATAGCAGGCGCTTCTTGAGCAAAGGCAGTGGGTGGAGCCAAAAATTATGCAGCCAATGCACGTTAGTATACACGCTGGCAATATACAAAAGGCGTAGCTTACCTCTTCAATGAAGCAGGATGGCACTACGTTACGAGTATGTTGCCCTGGTACACGCACGAATTTTTAGTATATTTTTGAAGAATTATTTTATTTATAAAAACAACACAATCACAGAGGACACGTCTGTTCACTTTCGCGGTCCGGAGGGAAGGAAATCACATCAAAAGCGGTTGATTTTTTCATGAAATATTCTATTTTGAAAAAAAATGATGGATTAAGCGCTGGATGGAGCGCTTTGATATTAAAATTAGCGGGAAGTCCCAGGGGTGGCCTGCAGGATCAACCATTTTTTTTAAACTGGAGTGACAGACAAACATACAGTCCTTCTAATGGTAAGTAGCTACAAGAGTCAGCGCAGCGGACATTTCCTTGCCCTAAAACCCTATTAGAAATGAGAGAAGGCCTTTGTCTAGCAGTGGGGCATATCGTCCCCGTAGTTGGAAAATTAAATAACTCTGATTTTGTAGTTCTGAGATAAACGCGATTTAGTGTTTTTTTTTTTTCAGTTAATGTACATTTGTTAAAAAATTTAAGACAATTTACTGTCGGTAATTTGATATTTTGTGGACCTGATTACCTTATACATTATACTTTAACAAACTGAACTCTATCTTTAACTATAACTAAATAACACATAAAAAATCAAGTTGTTTAATTTTGCCACAACTGTTATTTATAACGTACTACAATTATCTACTTATTTTGGCTATTTATTTAGTTTTCCTACTAACTAAGTACATTTGGTAGAGTAAAATTTGGTGAAATAAATGCATTTATTGAATTTATCAAACTCGAAATATTTTGAAATGTAAAATTTAGTGGCTTTGTACGTTATTATTACTTCGATATTTTTTTAACTATTATTGGTCTCATATAAAATAAAAGTTGTTTTATGATATTAATAAAGTTATATTCAGGAAAAAATAGAAAAGTACAATAAAATTTAGAAAAAGTGTATTGTAATCAGATACTTATCTTACCACAAACTTAAAAAAATAAACAAAATTACACCAATTATAACAAGTGGAAACAAATTAACTTAAAGTAATCTTTCAAATCAAAACAGAAAATAATTTGAACCCAAAAAATAACATTATGGCTCTAAAATCAGACCTAATTATAAAAGACGTACTTAAGTAGTAAGTAAAAAAACTATGAAAAACTTAAAATAGGTATCAATTAGAACTAAAAAACATAAGTTTGTATCAAATCAAAACATAATTAAAACAGTACTATAATCCTATTCTGTGTTAAAACTCAAAAAATTAAAATTGTTTGCACCTAAGCCATTTAGGTCAGTCTCAACTCAACTAAAAAATGAACACCAAAACAAAGGTACAACAATCATTATAAAACTTTCAAACGACTCAATTCAACTAAAAATATTTCGTAATAAGGTAAGTAAAACACAACACTTAAATAAAGCTCAAAACTCAAAAAATAATATGACACTAATCAGGTACATTGAGTACACCAATCAACAACTTATTCTAATATCAATTTACTTAGAACTAAAAATACTTTCATAACAAAATAAAACATAATTTAAATTCAAAACAATTGAAATGGCTGTACCTAATCAATACTTAAATGTAAACTTGTAAAAAAGACATAAACATAGGTACCCATTCATTCAAACACAGCGTAAATCCCTTCAAAGTTAGAGTGAACAGGCTCCTTCTGGGTAAGCTCGCTCCATCGTAGACTTTGTCTCTGTCATCTCTGACCAAGACTAGAGTAAAGAGCAAACACATCACAAAAAAAAGTATAATTAACCAATGTAAAAACCCTATTGTAAAATCATTTTACTCATGCTGTTAGGGTTTAAAAGTTTAGTTTAGTTTTCAGCAATATGTAGAGCAAGGGGCCAAAATAAGCTTACTCATCGACTTCAGGTGAATCAGTGGAGCGTGATGGACCCTGGTCTTCGTTTGAGCATGGTAAACTTTCGTACCAGCCGTGAAGCTCTTTAGGAATTATATTTTTCTTACAGAGCTGTAAAAGGTCTTTCTTTTTTTGTTTTGTTATAGGAAGACATTGTTTACATGCCCGGGAAAGTTTGGAGTTCTCCTAGTCGGTCTCCCTGGTTTACAAAGAGTATTTAGTAAGTTATATGGCCCATCGTAATAGTATTTGTATTTAATAAAACCAGGTAATTCTTTTTCAAATCTAAGACATTTTATATTCAACCAGCACACTTTCTTCCCATTCTCCGCTATAGTTTTGTTTTTAATTATTTTCGAAGCAAGTGCTTTTACATCAATCATGTCTTGATATGATAATTCAGTTACATTATATAGAGTTACATTTTTATTTTGTCTTTTTGATCTTGCCCGTAGCCTAATTCCCTTCCAATCTATTATAGAATACGTGTCTGTGTACATTTTTTCTTTTTCTCTGGCACTATGCATTGAATCTACTTCCATAAAACCATGACCACTTTCTAGATACTTCTGTTCTAATACTTTGATTGTCTCATGCGTATGTACTAAGTACAATAAAAATGCTGCTATGTACTGATTTCGGTTTTGTCCCGAGCACGTGTCGGAATAAATGGTGACGTGCGTTAAAACCTCGGGGAGATTCTTAATCCATAAATGAATAGCAGATGCTATTTCAACACTGCCTCTTTTGCCGTTTATTTCCGTCCAGATCATACAGTGAGCGTCGTTCTGTGAAGGTTTAAACTCATAAATAGATAAATTATATAAATTTAATTTTCTGGAATAATACATTAGACTATCTGCAGTCGATGGAATCTGCAGTAGACTTTGCAAGTCCATGGTGACACACAAATATGATTCATCTTCTCCCGACTTCTTTTTATCCAGCTTTTTAGATCTATAAGATGCCTCTTTTCGCTCTATATGTTGAGTATACTCATTTTGAATATTTATATTAGTTTTATCTTTTTTGTAATTGTTACAAATGCTACATTGATCCTTCTTGGGGTGATAGAACGCTAAATGGTATTCTGTACCAAACACTTTCTTATAAATGTTTAATTTTACTGGCACTTTATTGCTTTCTTTCATTTTCTGCACATACAAATCATACATTTTTGATATTGACAAGGTAGGTTCTAAGTATTTCCTGGTTGTTTTTTTTTCTACAGTAATGGGAATCAATTACAGGAAAACTTTCAATGTGATTTTTTACCTCTTGTATCTGTTCTCCAGGAGTTTTGTTTGCAGGCGCTTGTCTGCCACGATTATCCATTTTTGTAAATACACCATGATCATCCACATGTTTTACTGCAGTTTCAATTGGGTCAGTAGAAATGCAGAGTGGACATAAAATAGTTCTTGCATACTCGTTCAAATACAGTCTTCTTTTTATAGAAACCGTATTCTCTGCTGGAACTTCTTTGTTTTTCAATCGGTACAGATTTTCTTGTAGTATGCACTGGCTTAATGATGATGCGCTTAAGCAAAAATTCTTTTTGCAGCTTAAAATCTTGTATAGACCAATAGGATTTGCAAAGTTTCTCACGCTCGTTTTGTGTAAACTTTTCTGTGCATTTCTGGAGACAATTTTGGCTGCATTTAGGACTTTTAGGTAGTTTAGCTGCAAGAAACTTTTCAGTTTTACTCTTATATGGCAAACATTTTCGTTTCGTCTCCAACTCTTTATTTCTTGTCCAGTTTGTTTGATTAGTATTTTTCCATCTGTAGATTTCTTTTTCCTTATTTCCGGTTCATTTTTCTGAATCTGTTGTCTCAGCGATTGTGATATTGTGTTCCATGATCCTTCTATCACAGTTAACTGGTGAGACTTTGTCAATAGGAGTTTCAATAATAGCGCGAGTTGTTATAATATTACCTGTTTCATCTTCAGAGTCACTCGACAAAATGGGGTTTATTCGTTCAAATCTCTTAACTCTTTTTTTCTTCTTAGCCATTGAAATATTGATGTTTATTAAAGAACCACTTTTCCTTTTTATTTTATTTTCTTCTTCTGTGTCCGGAATCCATGAAGATCCAGAATCAGAAAAAGGTTCTTCATCTGTCGAAGGTGGCATTGGTTCTATACCCGAAATTGGACTTGACCCTCTGATAAGCGAACTGACATCTTTATAGTTGTATAATATTATGTTGTCATCTTTATTTAAATTAATTTTACTGCTACACAAAGACATGGGACTAATATTTACAAGCATGGGTGCTGATTGGGGTGGGTTAATGTTATTAGTAATCATTTCTCTAGCCATTGTTGATGCTGGAGCCGATTCGCATGTAATTATCTTAAATTCGTCATGGTCAGGAAGCTTAGGAACATCACTAACCAACAGCCCATCGAGCATTTTTTCTATCGTAATATCAACAGCAAAATTTATGTCGTTGCAAACATTTTTGTTCATTTCGGATGGTAATTTCTGGCATGTTATAACATTATGTTTTTGTGGGCTGACAATAATGGTACTTTGGTCCTGTTGTTTGATTGTCTTATTTTTGTCCTAAAACAATAAGAAGCAATAATATAGTAGGTATTTAATGAGGAAACAAGTAAAATAATAATCATGTGACAAGAGTTTATGCAGTCAAATTTGTCAAGTCAAGTCAAGGCACACGTTTGGTCATCAAGCTTAATATGCCTCGGAATTCGCCAACTTTGATACGGTTAGATACATTAGGTATCTAGGTTGGTTAGGTCACTTAGGTAATAATGTCAGCCATACAACAAGAGTTAGGTACTTAAAACGGGACCACTCCTAAGAACTATCTGAGCACCTAGTAAACAAAACCGCCTAGTAAACAAAACAAAAAAATCTTTTTGTTACCTAAAAATTATTTTTTTTGCTATAGGTACCTTTTTTATGGGGTGGTAACGTAGGTACCCTACGTAGTGTCACTCTTAAAAGAATATTTAACGAAAATACCCAACAAAACAATTTGTGTGACAAGCTAAAATTTCCGGTAACCTTAATTCTTCAACTTAAGAGTCAAAATTCCAATGAAAGCAGAAGAGTTATCAACTTCTCCCACAACTCAAAATGATTGATATTCAAACTCGCATAAGGGAGGAAAAAATAAATATCAGTACATAGTTGTGACATAATTATTAATTAATGTTGTTCAAACGTTATTACGGTTAAGAAATACGTACTTAATCGTATTATTTCTAATTTCTTAATTTAATTTGCAAAAAAATTGTTCTAAATTATCATAGGTACATACCTCAGATGAATCTTCTTCCTTTTGACACATTTTCACCATAAATCTACCTCGCGAATCCATTATTGGTCACTCTGACGTCAACGAAATAGAAGGTCACGTATTAGACTAAAACGCACGACACGCGAGCAATGCATCAAACCGCACCCGCTCACCCCCGCGCTCTCCGCCGTCTTTCCCGATCAGAATATTTCGCGCCAAATTCTCTTAAAAATTTAATGATGACTTTCCTCAGGTGCATTTTGTTTTATGTCAATTATAAACAACTTAATTTATTTAAGTTTATTTGCCTAGTATCTTATAATTAATCAATATGTAGTTGTAGAAGAAATAGATAACATCAAGTATTTATAAATTAAGTACGTTATATCAGAATTCTGAATAGCAGAATTAAATAAAAAGAGTTATTTAGTTTTCCTAGAACTTAGTTTTGTGAAAGAATTTTGAAGTTGAGGAAAAATTCAACAACTCATGTTATTTAATTTATTTCACATACAAGTTATCATTGACCACAGTTATTGATTTATTTACTGAGTTATATATTTTTTCTTTAAAAAAATAGTGTTTGTCTGAAGATATTTATTATTCCATCTGTCCGACAAAAATGGCTACATTTTTGGAACGGAATAAGATACGAAAACGCCTGTAAGGCTCAAATATGCGGCATATTTTAGGTGTTTTGAAAATACGGAAAAGTCAATATCGCCAAATTATTTAATTTTCCAACTACGGGGACGATATATAGGCTGTAACTATAACTCTTTAATTTTACTAAAGTCCATGTGTTGTCCCCTCTGATAACTAAGATATAATACCTTACAGCCTTATTTTATCCATCTAATACCAGACCAGAACACAGTAGTGTAAGTACTGCTATTTGACTGCAGAAATAGGCAAGAGAGTGGTACTAACTCAATAGTATAACCAAAATATATCGGTGTACGTGAAATGTGTGGGAGATAAATAGTGCTGCACCATGCAATCTGCCTCAAATAAAATCATAATCGATACTTACAGATTGCAGTATAATTGTATCTTCAATTTGTCGCAGGTGATGTAAATGAATATTTTTATCCTGCCACGGTGAAGCCAAAAGGATAGTTACGATTTTAGAAGGCTATGTATGTATGTTCGTCTGTTCCTTCAGATCTTCTAAAGCTAAACTATTCTTTATATTTTAACAAATTCGATATCTTTAAATGAAATATATCCTTTTGCGGGTTTTAGACTACATTAAGTCACATATTAAAAACTACCATGGCGGCTTATTGCGTATACACTTACTTATAATCTTAATAATGAAATATCGTGTTTGGTAAATTAAAAAAGTGACTTTCAATAAGTATTGTCATAATCTACATTGAATAAAAAAGTTTCTGTTTCTGTTTCTGGTATCTCCAATAAAAGGTGTACTTCGGAATGTACTTGAAATCCTGAAAATACATGTTATAAAAAGTTTACTATATTATTTATCAATTATTTAAATTTTTAAAAAAAAAGTAACTAATGAAGGTTCAGTGCACCTGATAATGGTAAGTGGCTAACTGCAGCCCATAGAAATTTGCAGCTAATATCAAACAAAGTAGGCTACGTCGTTGTTATCTTTAAGGACTCAGATGGAATGCCTTATAGCATGATACCTAAGAAAATGAAATGTATTCCCGCCTCTTAGTTTCGTGTAAAAGAAAAAGAAGAGAAAAGAAATTGCTTAAGGAAGCGCTGTTCTTAAAAACACGACATGCGATTTATGATGTTTATGTAAATTAAGAGATAATAACGAAAACCAAACTGCAATAGAAAACGTGTACTCAAAAGGTATTAAGCGGGACAATGATTTATGATTCTGTCTATCTGTAGTCTGTAATATATAATTAAAGTAAAAACGAGTTTGTATGTGTAGCCGTTGTCATGCATTGTAACAAAAATTTCCATAAATGTAGTTGGGGTTTAATTTTAAACTTTTCATTGTGTTTTAGGGAATAAAAATGATGTACAAACAAAAAATGTTAGATTTATATTTTCCTTCGAAGAGAACTATTTTATTGTAAAAATGTGAACTCACCTAAAGGTTTTTGCAATTTTACTATATTATACTTTTCTTTTACTATATTCTAATAAGCCGTGGTAGCTCAGATGGTTAGCGCTCGCTGTAAATTTCACAGTATGCGAGCAACCCGGGTTCAATCCCTGCCGGCACAAATGAAATTGTTAATTGCAATTTTAAGTGCTGATTTACCACGTGCTCGGCGGTGAAGAAAAACATCGTGAGGAAACCTGCATGTCAGAGAAATAAGAAAAAAAAATTTCAAAAACATGTGAAGTTCATCAACACGCATTGAGGCAGCGCGGTGGACAATTCCTTGCCCTAAAACCCTCTCAGAAATGAGCGGAGGCCTGTGCCCAGCAGTGTTACGTATATAGGCTGTAACTTTACTTTACTATACTTTATTCTAATTAAAAAATAATTTTCATTAAGTAACATATAAGATGCTTTGTCCTGAATGGCTGAATGACAGATCAACGCACAGCTTAACTCGCTGAACGTAGAGACCGAAACTTGTAGTGTATGTTCTTAGGACGACATAGACATCCGTTAAAAAAGAATTTTCTAAAATGCTATCCCTTTTTTTTTTTGCGGATGGAAAATCATCTAATGACCCCTTTCGCTCTGGGTGGAGCGTAAGGGAGTATCAGACTTTTACTGACTAAAAACCATCCGTGTTCCTTCAGTGCCCTTACGTTCCGGAGCCGCGGTATCTCTTTCGAACAGCCCGCAGCCCCGGCAGGCGTCGGCCCTTGCGGGCCCCTTCACGCTGCTGACAGCTCTTTGAGGCACGCGTGGAACAAAACGCGCCGTCGACACGGCCTGTCGTCATTAGACGGACGGACGACGAGCTACCCATTGCTCGCCGTCCACAGGCCCGCGCCTACGGTGGCCGGGGGCCACGACGTAGCCCCCGACGCCCGGGGCGTCTCCCGCGGCGGCCGGGGAGGAAAGCTGCTGCTCTCTCCTTCTCCCGCTCCGCCACCTCCTTCGCCAGCATCACTGCTTCGCAAAAGGTGGTGACGGCATCCCATTCCGTCTCGCTCCGGACCATGGCTTCGACCAGGGCCGGACGCGAGAGGTTGCCGCCGCCTATCGCCGCTACGAGGACCCGGCGGTGCTCCGCCCAAGCAGGGCACACCTCCACGGTGTGTTCCACCGTGTCCTCCAGTCCATCCTCGCAGTGGGAGCACCCGGGCGTTTCCTCCCGTCCGATTCGGTGCAGGAACCTCCCAAACACACCGTGTCCAGTGAGGACCTGCGTCAGGCGGAAGGTGAGGATGCCGTGGCATCTCTCAAGCCACTCCTCAAAGAGGGGTCTTATCGCCGCTATAGTGGCGTGCCCAGCACGGGGTTGCGACAGTCGCTGTCTCCATGTCGCCATGAGATCGTGCCGGAAGTCTGTCCGCTGCGCGACAACTTGCCGCGGCAGCGGGGTTTCCCCACGGCATAGTGCCTCCGCACGCCATTCGTGCAGGCGCGCGAGGACTATCGCCTCCAGATCCCATGGCGGCAATCCGGCAAGGAGGCTCGCCGCCTCGCGGGAGATCGTGCGGTAGCCGCGAACCATTTTCACGGCTATCACCCTTTGGGGCGCGTTCAGGTGGTGGACGACAAGCCGCGCCAAACCACGCGCCCACACCGGGGCCCCGTAAAGGGCCATGGACCGCACGATCCCCGCGTAGAGCCTCCGGCAGGAGGCGTTTGGCCCTCCCAGGTTCGGCAGGAGCCGCCTGAAGGCAGCCCCGGTCCGTTCCAGTTTGGGAGCCAAACGTCGGAAGTGCTCAACGAAGTTCCATCGGCCGTCGAGGACGAGTCCTAGGTACTTCAGCGTCGACTCGACGTCGATGGATACCCCTCCTACCATCACTGAGGATCCCGGTGGTGGCCTGTTCCGAGGACCATGGAAGTGCATGGCCTCGGACTTGTGCAGAGCCACCTCGAGACCCAGTTGCCGAATCCTCTCAACGACTATCGCAACCCCGCGTGTCATATTTTCCGCCGCCGCCTCGTACGACCCCCCTTGTGCCAGTACCAGCGTGTCGTCAGCGTAGCAAACTACGCTGACGCCGGTAGGGAGGTCGGCGCGCAGCACCCAGTCGTAACCGATGTTCCACAGAGGTGGCCCCAGAACCGAACCCTGTGGGACACCGCACGACATCTCTCGCCGGTTCCACTCACCGTTGCGACCGGGGTAGATGACGGCCCTGTCCGTCAGGTAGTCCCCGACTATACGACGGAGATAGGTCGGCACCCGGTGATACCGGAGTGCCTCCCTAATGCAGCTCCAGGGCATGGAGTTGAAGGCGTTGGCGATGTCGAGAGACACCGCCAAGACAACCCCCCCTCTGGCCACTGCATCCCCCGTCGTGAGGGCTCTCACGCGCATGATGGCGTCCACCGTAGAGCGCCTCTTGCGGAAACCAAACTGGTGTTCCGCAAGATCCGGCCCCGTCCCCGCAAGGTGCTCGGCGAGGCGGTTTGCAATGACTCTTTCAAAGAGCTTGCCCACCTCGTCGAGCAGCACCACGGGCCGGTATGCGGACGGAGAGTCCGCAGGGCGCCCCGGCTTCCGAATGAGGACCAGCTTCCCCGTCTTCCAACGAAGCGGGAATTGGCCTCTCTCCAAGCATGCGCTTAGGAGCCCCTCCAGTCGGGGCCCGAGAGCCTCCGAGGCCAGGACCCAGGCTTTGCCAGGCAAGCCATCGGGTCCTGGGGCGGTATTCCTGGCCTTGAGCCTACGTACCGCCACTCTCAGGTCTACCCCGGTCCCTTCCGGGATGTCGTCGTCATCGTCCTGGTGGTACGCTTCCGGCACCGCAGGTGGCGGAGCCATAGGCGGGAGCGGATGTTCCCGTCGCGCAGGGAACAGAGCGCTCACCACGTCCTCCACGAGCTGGGGCCGGAGACTTTGCGTCAGCGGGGGGGCCCAGGTGCGGAGTTTATCCCGCACCATCTTGTAAGGGCGCCCCCACGGATCTCTGTTGAGAGTCTCCAGCATCTCCTCACGGGCCCGATCCCGGGCCCGCAGGACAGCCTCCCGGAGGGCGTTCTTCGCCGCTCTGTATCCCTCGTACAGCTCCGCCTCAATGGCTGCCGCATTCGGTGGACGAATGCGGCAGCCAGGAGCCTGCGATGCCTGGTGTACAGGTGCCGCGCGGCGACACACGCCTCGCGCAGAGACGTCAGCTCACGCGACCACCAATACACCTGACGCCGGGCGCTTCCTGGCCGGACGCGGGGCATTGCCACGTCACATATCTCGGACATGGCCTCCTGGAACCACCCTGCCTCATCATTGACGTCGGCAGGCCTGTCCGGTGATGACACCCAGGCCTGCACGATCGAGGCTTCCAGGAGGAGCTCCCGGTCCAGCTGCTTCAGCGCCCAACGCGGACCACTCGGGGCCTGTTGGACTGGCGCGCTCGAGGGCTGGGTGGAGACATCAAACCGGATGTACCGGTGGTCGGAGTAGGTCTCCACCCCCTCCATGACACGCCAGTCAATGGCACGCGGCGACAGAGCGGGGCTAGCGAACGAGATGTCCACCACCGACTCGCCCCGCATCCGCACACACGTGGGGACAGAACCCCGATTTAGGACGACCAGGCCTGTCTCCAGAGCCCAGTCTTCCACCATCCTACCCCGCACATCTGTACGACGAGAACCCCAAGCCAAGTTCTTGGCATTGAAGTCCCCGAGGACAAGTACGGGGAGGGGATAACTTCCGACGACGACTGCTCTCAGCTCTGCAAGAGAGTTGTGGAGCTCGGCGAGAGATCGGTTCGGGGAGAAGTACACCCCCACAACGACGAACTCCCCGAACCGTGCTGCTACGCACCCCTGACCCCTCCTGACACCTTCAAGGGTCGGGGTACCGGCGGCGGCCGAAGAGATGATGGCCACTGAGCCGTTAAGGTCCGCCACCCAGTCCTCACTAGGCCAGACAAAATACGGCTCAGCGACCACAGCGATGTTAATCGACCACTGCGCCATGCTCTGGAGCAACAGATCCTGAGCGCAGGCGCAGTGGTTGATATTCGCCTGGAGGAAGCTTAATGGGGCCGTTATAGGCATTCCATTTCAGCTTCCTGCACGGGGGGCCCCTCTGCGGGCGTCGGTGTCGCGGCGGCGGCGGCGGCGACAGTGAGAGCGGTGGCGGTGGCAGTTGCGGCCGCGGCAGAGGTCACAGAGGCGGTGGCGGCTTTGGCCCCTACCCTACCCGCGGCCTTGGCCTTGGCGGGTGGCACGCAGGCCTTGCTTCCGGCCCGGTGATCGGCTGGCTTGCCGGTTGCCGCACATGCATCACAGTGCGGCGTGGCGCAGCAGGTTGCCGATATGTGTCCGGGCTGACAGCAGCGGAAGCAAAGGCCACTGCGGTCAACCTCCGAGGCGCATCTCACTGATACGTGGTGCCCCACGAGACAGCGATAGCACCTCAGAGGTCTGGGCTCCAGCAGCTTAACCTGCGCTGAGACCCAGCCCACCAGAAGCCTTCGGCCCTCCACTATGGTTTTGGCCGCCGTAACAGGGCAGCGCACCGTGGCGGCATGCATACCCTGATGGTCCGGGCGTATGGCTCCTGACCTGACCTGGTCAGTAGTGCACCCCCCGGACCTGGCGACGGCGGCCACCAACTCCTCCTCCAATACCGAGTCGTCCAGACCCATGATGCGCAGATCTGCGCATCTGACGGGCCTTGACACTCAGGCCTCGTCTGCGTCCAGAGACGCTCTGAGCTTCGCAGCCAGAGCGTCCGCGGTCGCGCCACTGGATTCCCCGGGGACCTCCAGCATACGGGCCCCCGTCTGGGTGACTTTGAGCCGGAGGCCCCCAGTGATCCCGAGCTCCCCGAGGTCCACCGCCTCCTTCGCCTTCGCGAGCAGATCGCGGTAGGTAACGCCCTTCTTTTCCGCGTCCGGCTGTAGTGTAATCACTACAGCTGCGGTCTTCGGGGCGCGGAGCCTAGCCGCGATCTTGCGCGCCCTGAACTGGCGCTGCCGCTCCTGCTCTTTGGCCTTTTTGGCTGCCTTCTTCCCCTTCTTTTTATCCCCGACCACCTGCCAACCGGCTTCAGCCGCGGGAGGTGTAGGGATCTGGGGGGGGCGGTGACGGCGGCGGCAGCTGGCTTGCCGCTGGCGCTGGCACCCGCGCCTGGGGCTGGTGCAGCCACCATCTGTGCTGCCGCCTTGCCCTTTTTCGCCTTCGTCTTGCCTCTCTTTCCCGTCGCCGGCTTAGCCGGAGCCGGTTCAGCCGGTACCGGTTTTGCCGGAGCCGGCTTTTCAGGGGGGAGGAGCAACTGCAGCCCCGCCCGAGGGCTGACTGGACGGCCCCGGCCTGGATGCGGTAGCCGTGGCCGCCGCGTACGTTGCCGGCCTCGCCGCCGTCTTGTTTGCCCCTAGGGAGGGGCGCAGGACGATGCCCTCCAGCACGGAAAACCGGTGCTGGAAGGCAGCCAGCTCCTGCCGGACCAGGTTCAGAACCTGGTTCTCCACCGGCACGGGCTGGCTTGGGCGCTGCGTCTGGGGCGCCGCGTGAGAGGCAGGCTCACGTAGACTGGCCAGGTCTGCGCGGAGCTGCTCGTTCTCCTTCTGGAGAGTCTCCATGGCAGACGTCAGGCGGGCCACGTCTGCCAGCAGCTTCGCCACCTCGTCCGCATTAGGCCCGGCCCCAACAAAGTTGGCCTCCGCAGCCGCCATGATGGAGGCGGAGGCCCCGGGAATGGCCTTGAACTTTGAGGAGGACTTTTGCTTGTGGGCCACGACCTTGATCGCGGCCTCCACCTCCTTTACGAATCTGGCCTTACGCTCCACCTCGGAGCCGCCAGTCGCACTCGTCTCTTCGCCTGATACCGTATCGCCCGGGTGGCGCCCCTCCTCGGCAAGCTTTGCCACTCGTTCGGCCCTCTGATTGGCATTCCCCTTGCCTCTCAGCCCACCCCGCCCGTTGGTGGGGATTTTCCGGGCCGAGACCTCGTCTTCACCGGATGATGGCCCCTGGTCGCCATCCCGCCTGGACCGCTTGCGGAAGCCCTTACTGTTCTCCGCGGTCCCAGGCCCCACACGTCGAGAGCTCTCTGGGCCTCCCACGCTGTTCGATGCGGCGTCGGACTCTGTCCCCGCATCGTTCCTCCTCTCCTCTACGTTGCCGTTGCCGGCGGTTTTGTTTGTTTGTTTGTTTTTTTTATTCCATTTTTGTACCCACGATTATGGGGGAATTAAACGTCCACCTTGGCAGAGACCCCTGTACCAAGGTAAGCAGATTTAGAGGATTTATTACTCGCCAGGGGGTCTGCAGGTACCCTGGCGAGGACCGCACTTGCGGCTGATTTGTTCATAGAACCCCGTCAGCCATCCATACCCTCGCGGTGCGTCGCCGCTTGGGATTCGGGGTAACTTTTTATAGAGGTTTTCTCCCTCGCGGTCCGGGCGATTAAGCCAAGACCCTCGGTCCTTATCAAAGCCGCGAGACATGATCCACGACACTTCGACTGGGATTACGAGACCGGCGGTGACAGCAAAGGATGAATCCTTCACTGTCTGCCCGGAGGCAGGGTAAGTGCACACCGAGCCCGCCCTCGCTCCTCTGCTATGCCCTCTGCTGATCAGAGGGTCACGCAGAGGAACGCACTGTTGGTCCGGGATGGACCCCCCCCATGTCAGAATAATTAGCCGCGGCAGCAACATTCCCCAAGGAATAAGAATTTCTTCTCATTTCTCGAGGAAGATTACCGCCGCGCCCAGGGTGCACCGGCCCAGTTGCTGCTCTTCCCTCCAGACGTATCGAGAGGGACCCGTAACTACCAGGCACACGTGGAGGACTTCTGACTTCGCACCCCAAAATGCTATATTTGAATCACGTTGGAATTTCAATTTTATGTTCCTTGATTTCTCTTCGAAAATTCCTTGGAACTCCTTCTCTTAGATTACCCACAAGATGCTTTGAGTTTGATTTGTCAGTGTATAATATAGGTTTTTAGTTTTAATTGTAAACATGTCTGTGTTTGATTTGTTGTGTATAATAATAAAATTTTCTTTTTTTATTCTATAATATATATTTATGTAGTTAGTAGTTTCTCTTAGAATTTAATTTTTGGAAAAATTTTTTGTAAATTTGTCTGTCTATTTTTAAAAATGGGAGTAGAGTTGGTAAATATAAATGGGAAATTAATAAACCTTATTAATGTACCAATAGTGGGGGATACAATTGGGATGAACTCTTATATGTTACAACACTTTACGTATGGCGATTTCTGCGAGTTAGTAGCAGCCGGTCAAATATACCCATTTTTATTTGAAGTGAATCCAAGTGGCAACCTGTATGCCAAATTTGGTATAGAAGGCCAACCAATGAAAGGGTTACGTTTTCCCCAAGATAATTCCAATTTCTAATGGTCACTTTGATAACTACGCTGATGCCGATGGTGATAATGACACTGATGGGCGTACAATAGCCAAAAAACGACGCATTGAAATGGCTGTATCTTCGACGTTTACTCAACCCTCAGCAATTTATAATGTCGTGCAAGACTTTCATTCGCCTACTTACACAATTATTGAATCTGAATGTGAGTTAGATTTAATTACTTCTTTGTCCACGAATAATTGCCTAGAATCTCTAACATTCACTACCCAAGAGTCAGTCCAAAATGAAATTTGTTTGACAAATAGGTCACAAAAAATAAGGCGAAGAAACGCAGGGCTAGGATTACCAATGTGGTCATAAAATTGCAACTTCAGAAAGCAAGACAAAAATGTTATCAAAATGAACCTTCTAATTATCGTAAACATGATATGATAGATGGCTAGATGCAGATAATTATCAGAAAAAAAACACTGTAAAGTTCACAGGCAGGCTGTCGTTGATTATAAGCGGGAACACCCTGAAGTACGTAAACAGGCTGGAATTAAATATAGGTGCAAATACTTTGAAGTATACAGAGTATCACAGTTACGATATGAACGAAATCATGGAGGACAGCGATTTGAAAGCCGTCTACAACCTTGGAATTCCAAAGCCTTTTCTGGACTGCGCTATGATTACAGGTGTAAAGCAACCATTGTCTCACATACACAAATTATTGTGGATGGTTCACCGCATTTCGCCTGACATGGTGGATGAACTTAAAGATGCTGAGGTACCAAATCCATATGTAGATCCTATATTGGACGATATAATTAAAAACAATATGATACAAGGTCCATGTGGGAACCTTAATAATAATTGTCCCTGCATGAAAGATAGTAAATCTAGCAAAAATATCTCAGACATTTTTTGAGATACACAGACAAGTGACGATGGTTACTCACAGTACGGAAGACGGTCTCTGTTTGACGGTGGCTTTACAAAATGTGAAAAAAGTAGATGTCCCAATTTATTGCTAGGTTAGCGATATTATTGCAGCATAAAAAATTTTAACCTAAAATATCCAGACTGGCGGCCAATATCAGGATGATTTACCGCAATTGTCACGTTTGGAAAAATGACAAATTAAACTCTTATTCTGTGTACTGTGTATACAAAATTAAGTTAAATGTATTCGTTGTCTTAACATGCAAATTTTTACATAAAATTTGATAATCATCTCTTGTTGGCAACTTTGTTTGTTAACAGATATGAGTAAGAAAGAACATCGATAAGTATTATAGGCAAGGAACTCGATGACCCTATTGAATTTTATTGTTTATTAAAACTCAGTAATATACAGCCTTACAGATTAGTAACAAATTCGTAAGTATTTATATTATCAAATAGTTTTAATTTGTTTAATATTAGCTGCAAATTCACTTGCTTGTGAAATGTTATACCACTTCCCTTTTGGTAACGAGTTTTACAGATTACACACACTCTCATTATTATTAAAAACAATACTTATTATGTAACTAATATTATACAGAATCAAACAACATAAAATACTTTCGTTTTTTTAGTTTAAAAGTTCAAAATACAGATTTTTTTAAATAAGACAATTTAAGTAAGACAACAGACTTTGACATATTATGTCAATTTTAGTTTCCAAGATGACCGTTAGGGGTGCTTCAAATTGGCACAGACATTTTGTATGGTATAGCCAGTCCAGCGTTTTTGTATATATAGAGGTCAGTGGTAGAACTGCATTGACAGAATTTTGAGTCACTTGTTAAATTCGGTAATAAAACCGATCCAAACGTAATTTCGTAGTCAGTAAGTAATCCAAATTCGATTCGCTGATACCGATCAATTTATTTTCACTATGGTGTGTCTTCTTACCACGTTCTTGGAGGGGAATAAAAAAATTGCGAAGGTCCTGTAAATTTGTTGTGTCAGCGCGACGTACTCTTTATTAACTAAACCTTTTGCGGCCTGTGCTCAGTCGTGAATGTCTGTAGGCTACTAAATTAATGGGTACTTTTACGTAGTAGATCCATGCTGCAGCTATATTGTGCTTGAACCACGCTCTCACAGAATAATAGCGTAAAATAGCAGCTTAACGCTGCTGTGTTTCGTATGGTGAGTGTAGAGAACCGGAGACCCTTTATACTGGAAACGAGGCATTCCATCTCAGTCCTCAGGGCTGGCAACGCATCTGCATTTTGATTCTTAATTGATAAGTGTAGATGTCTATGGACCACAGCACAATCAGGTGGACTGTGAGCTCGTTTATCACTTATTCTATAAAAATGGGGCCATTTATGCAATTTTTATTTCATTCATATTTTGGAGGTATTAATTTTTTTTTCTATCTCAACAAGTAACACTAGCGAAGATGAGTAGAACTCATCACCGTTATCTTTAAAACTTATCGTGAGTCCACAGCTGAGGATCTACTCACACCCAGATTGCCCAATAGGCTGAATATTTGCGGTAGTTGCCAAGCTTTACCCGTAGGTAACCAAAGTTTTTTTTATGTTGAGCTGTCAGAAAGGTGTTGCAGCTCATCTCCCGTTTCAGTTTTCCTCCATCGCTTCTTACGAAACATCAGGATATCCCAAAATAGGTGTTTTGCACGGACGGTCCTTGAGCTCCTGGAATGCGATATTGCAACTTTCATCGCAGCAGAAATGTCGCTTCTCCTCGGTTAGCTTATGCAGAGGTTTGGCTATATCTGCAAAGTTCTTCACAAATCGCCGGTAATAGGAGCACAAACCCAAAAATGCTCTAATGCCCTGCGTCTTGTCTTTTGGAACCGGCCAATCCTTGACAGCGGCGATTTTATCGGGATCCGTGCGGATACCTTCTTCCGACACTACATACCCCAAAAAGTTGACTTGCCGTTTGAATAGTGAACATTTATTCGGACTCAACTTGAGGTTGGCATTCTAAATCTTCATGAGCACGCGTTCCAGGTTTTGAAGGTGTCACTCAAACGTACGGCCCACGATGATGATGTCATCTAAGTAGACCAGACAGTCACCGCCAATTAGCCCGGTAAGTACAAGCTCCATCAGCCCTTCAAACGTTGCTGGAGTATTGCACAATCCAAACGGCATTACTTTAGATTTCCACAGACCCTTTCCCATCGGTAACGCAGTTTTCTCCTTGTCCTTAGGGTCAATTTCAACTTGCCAGTAGCCACTTTTTAGATCCAGCGTGCTATACCACTTTACTCCTGTAAGCATGTCCAGCTTGTCATCAATTCTTGGCAAGGGATAGCTGTCCTTCTTTGTAACATCGTTCAGACGGCGGTAGTCAACACAAAACCGCATGCTGCTGTCCTTCTTCTTTACCAGCACCACTGGTGAACACCATGGACTAGAGTAAGGTTCAATAACACCATCCTTCACCATTCCCTCAATCATGGTTTCCACTTCCTTTTCACGTGCTACCGGCAATCTTCTTGGCCGCTGAAGGTTAGGCAATTCTTCTCCTGTGTTTATTTTGTGTTGAACTAAGCCAGTCTTTCCTATGTCAGCATCGTTAGATGAGAATACATCGGCGTACTTGAATAATAACTTCTTCACCTTGACCAATTCGTTCGTATAGAGAACGCTGCGACAGTCTTCTAAAAGTGTGGTCACTCTCGTTTCTGATACTTGCTGGGGGTCCCACTCGATAGATATTGGCACCAACGTAACCAATCCACATCCTCACAAGTACCAACCAGTGTGCCTTTTTCTATAATCTGTTCCTGGTCACAAAGGTTCAGCACACGTACTCCTGAGATGTTAGTGGTTCTGACCAAGGTTCAAGCTACATTCCATGGAAGGTCATTGTTTACCCTTTCCACGAGTACACAACGGTGAGCTTGCCCAGGGTTCCGAGGAAGACTAACCGGCACAATCGTTTCCGATCTCGGCGGAAGAACAATCTTATTAATATGCTGTACATGTTCCCTGGTAACGCACCTTCCATAAAAAGTTCCTCCTGTCCACATTTCAAAACACCTTGCTTAACGTCGATCTCACAACAATTATTTCTCATAAAGTCTAGGCCCAGGATGCAATCGTCCATTATATCAGCCACGATGACATTATGCAGGTAGATCATGTTGCCTAGCTTCAACTCCATCTCCTTTTCTCCACGGATGGGTATCCGCTGACCGGTGGCTGTTACCAAATTAATGCGTTCTCGGTTGTATGCGGAGTCCCCAAGAAACTGACTTATAAGTTGGGAACTAACAACCGTACGAGAGGCTCCAGTGTCTATGGTCAGTTTACACGGCTTTCCGTTGACCTCGCCCTTGATGATTAGACTGTTCCCATCATGGGCTTGTAAGATCAAGATCCTTGGGGCTCTTTTAACATCAGCCAGCACCCACTTCGCAGTTCTGGCTTTTACTCATTTCCCTGCCTGGGCGGTGCTATTGGCCGCACTACCCTGCTGAGATCATTCACCTTCCCTTTCTAGTGTTCACTTAGGGCAGCTGAATCGCAGATGGCCCCTTTCCCCACAACCATAGCACCTAGGGCTGTATCCTTTATTGCGGTCGCGAACTGTAGCTGCTGCGGCTTCCACCTCCAGTGCATGGGCCAAGGCGTCCTTAAGCGTCTCATGGCGCCCGAGCCTCACAGCAGCTATGACATCAAGGTCGCGGATGCCGTCGATGAATGTCTGCACCAGGTTCCCTTCAATGAGCGCAGGTACAGACCGGTATACTTTTCGCACCTGCTTCTCCACCTCTAGAGCCCACTGCTGCAGGTTTTCGTTGATGCGCTACACGCGATCTTTAAGCTGCGCCCGAAAGACGTGTTCCAGGTGAGCGTCGCCATATCTCTCCCCCAATACCTCAAGGAGCTGCTCATAAGTCACTTCCTCACCGAGAGCTTAAGGCCTGGTCTTGCAGGCCTTGTGTGAGAGCAGTCATGGCCTGACTTTTATTCCAGCCGTTCGCCTTCATAACGGCTTCGAACTGGATTTTGTAAGCTGACCAGGAAGAAGTGCCGTCGAACGGCGGCACTTTGAACCCACGTAGCGAAGGTGTTGTAGCTACTACGGGAGCTGTAATTCCATCCCCTAGTTTGAGGTCGTCGAGTGTTTTCTTCACGTCAGCCATCACGTGGTCAACCCGATTGTTCACTTGGTCGATTCGGGTTTCAGCTTCCGACAGGCGTTTGTCATGTTGAGCAACCTTATCCTTCACCTCCCTTATCTCTTTCCCGAAGGTAGCGTGAATGTCCTTCATGAGGAGCATCTGCTCTTCCTTATCGCGTTTGAGCTGCTCTTCCAACTGACGGGCCTGTTCCTCTTGTCCTCCCCGCAGCTGCTCTTCCAAACGACGGACCTGTTCCTCTTGTCCGCTCTGCAGCTGCTCTTTCAACTGACGGATCTGTTCCTCCCGTCGGCGAGCCTGTTCCTCCTGTTGGCGAGCCTGCTCCTGCAACATCACTATCAGAGCACCTAAGTCAGGTGCTGCAGATTTAGGAGCTACTGACGGGCCTGCAGCTGGCGGCTGGCCCTCCGACGTCTGCGGCGTTGCACCACCAAATTTTCTTTGGTCCGTCTCCTGCTGGCGGTGACTTCAGGTACGGACACCCTCCGTTTCCTCCTTAGGTAAAATCGGCTTGATTTGATCCCACTTCTGACACCAATTTTTACGAGCTTAGGGTTCGTGACAATAAAAACTGCCGATTGAATTACCAAAATTTACACTTTTATCACCGAACACCAATTAAAACTTAAAAGACACTAATAATTTATCACACTGATTCACTTTATTTCGCTACGAAGCTTCGCTCGTATCGCTAATTAAATACTGCCCCGATCACGGCATGCAGTTACAATTTTACGCCGAAACATCCAGAATATTCCCGTAGATACGGGTGCCAATCGACCAGACACAGAAATTTCGAGTGTGAGGCTTCTAGAAAGCTTAGTTCGTCAATTCGATACTAGATGGCGCTGTTGGTTAAAAGATTAGTCATATCATTTTATGGAACGCTCTCCTCGCTCTGTTACCCGACACTAGATGGCGCTAATGCCAGACGTCAACTTAGGCGCGCAACAGTATCTTTTAAAATATTAGTAGAATACGAACATGATTCGTTTTTGCATTTTTGAAATCACGGACACGTGGACACAGTTAGTTTAAAAATAATGACGTATTTGGCGACAGCACAATAATAATATATAATAAATAATATATAATAGGCTATGGAAAACTACTAAGAAACAGACTCATATATTTACATACAAAACCCTCGAAAATGTACCTCATCTTCTGAGGCAGTTCTGTCAAAGCCGGGTTGCCTAGAGCCTAAGCGCTAGCTGAAAAGTTCAGTGTTTGGTGTAAGAAATAAAATATTCACTGTTAGTAGGCGGCTTCACGCTAATAGTGTCAGACGACTCGCACCTTTGATGCTGCTCTCTTTATTTTAAATCTGAAATAAATCAAATGGCTATACCGCCATCCATCTAAAACCGTAAGCCTAGTATTTCGCACAGTTGCCTTTTACCCGCGAGACGAAATAGGATTATGAATTCTCCTGCGCCTCCGCCACAGCCACAGATCATTCTTTTATAGTCAGTTTAATCGATAAATTAAATATTTTCATGCACAAAATTTGTATTATTTCGGCATTAGAAGTGACAATTCCATACGAAATATTAAAACACTACGCGTAATCCACCGCATGAATAACTTATGTAAAAAAAATTTGGACGTGTGCCCAAATAAGCAAAACAGACACGCCGCTATTTTACTAAGTCGTTTGGCACAGCTGTGCCCTAGCCTAGAACTTACTAACTCACTTTAATTTTATTAGTAGTTTTTATCTATGTACTTTATCTAATTGCTTTATCACTTTTTCGATAATAAGCAAAGAAGCAATAAAATATGTATATAATAAATTAATTTCCTTATTTCTAGATATGTTCACTAATTAAATTAATCAGCGCTAATCTTATTTGACTCCATTTCAATAAGTTATATATCAATTCTACTACTATAATATTTGCCGTTTTGACAGTTTCAAGCAGGAATTTTAAGCAAGCGTTTTAAACTTTTATTGCAGAAACAAAATTAAAAAAGTAACATAATATCAAAAGTTTATTTTAGTTTCTTACATTTTGACAGAAATGACAACCGATGGGGAGAAAGGTTCTTGAGTAGTGTAAGTGTAAGGCGGCCCCCTACTAGATGGAGTGACGACCTGGTAAGACATGCAAGAAGTCGATGGATTGGATGGATGATTGGATTGCATTTAAACCTTACCTCAAAAATCTTAATTAAATGACGCACAATGTTTTTTTATGATATACAGTAGAATATATCGATAACTGGAAATTTAAGAGAAATCCTAAAAATTTCAATTTAACTAGAATTTGAATTTACAAGAATTTCAAGTTCTTTTTTTTTGGTTATTCTGTTTATCCACCCTAATAAATCCACCCTATGGTGAATATTTCGAAACGCATGTTTATATACCCCAGAGGGGTGGACATACAAGTTTTTGTGTAACACATAATAATATAGCCATTTATTTCCGAACTTTGGGGTTATATAATATTTGTGTTTGAGTTCCTATACTAGTTAAAGTAAGTCCCTCAGTTCGGTGTGCCTTTTGGCATACGCCTCCTCCAACTGCTTCCATTGGGTTCTGTCTGCTGCTACCCTTGTCCAGTATGGTCCCAAGGTTAGGCGTCTTCCCATCTTCTGATTGGGCGGCCCTGTTTTCTGACGCCATCTCTTGGATACCATAGGGTTACCTGTTTGCTCCATTTATTGGTCTTGCAACGAATCATGTGACCTGTCCAGCCCCATTTCAGATGGTCGATTCGGGTCAAAATGTCAGCAACCTTGGTTTTATTTCTTATTTCCTTGTTGTTAATTCTATCCTTGAGTTTTATTCCCAACATACTCCTCTCCATTGCTCGTTGACATTTCGCAAGTTTCTCCCGGTGGTTTTGGTTGAGGGACCACGTCTCACAACCATGTGTGATGCAGCGGAGAATACAGGTGTTAAATGTTTTCTTCTTGATAGAGATGCTTAGTAGCTCTTTACTTTTCATTATTTCTCTCAGAGACCAGTATTTTTTCCAACCACTAGCAATCCTTTTGTTAATTTCCTTAGTTGTTTGGTCACTAGGGGCAATTACTTGACCCAAGTACATATACTCTTACACACATTCAAATCTTTTTCCATCTAATTCTATGTTGAATTTTGTAGAGTTGGTCATCAGTTTTGTTTTGATTGTGTTCATTTCGAGACCTGCTTCTTTGCTTCTGTTGGCTAGAGTTTGTACCATTGCTTGTAGTTTACTTGGGTCTTCTTCCAGCAAGATAATATCGTCAACAAACCTCAAATGATTTAAAAGACTGCCATTGATGTTGAGGCCATATTCATCCCAGTCTAGTCTTTTGAAGATATCCTCCAGCACAGCCGTAAACAGTTTGGGGGACAGTGGGTCGCCTTGTCTGACGCCTCTATTAATGGGAAATAGGTCTCCTTTCGATTCCAGTTTTATGCGGCTTTTGCTCATGCTATAAATGTTTCTGAGTATCTCAGTATAGGTATTATCTACTCCTTGCCATCTCAAAGCTGACCAAATGTATTTATGTTTCAAACTGTCAAATGCTTTTGAATAGTCTATAAAAGCTATGTAAACAGGTTTTTTGTATTCATTACTTTTTTCCAATATTTGTTTGATAGTGTGAATGTGGTCAATTGTGCTGTAGTTTTTTCTGAAGCCTGCCTGCTCTATGGGTTGATTTGCATCTAGAGTTTTTGTAATTCTTTCTAGCAATAGTTTTGCGAATACCTTATAGACGTTTGAGATCAAATTAATTGGTCTATAATTGTCAATGACTTCCCTAGGCCCTTTTTTTATGCAGGAGAATTATGTGGGACTCTCCCCACTGATTTGGAATGATGCCCGACTTGAGTATGTCGTTAAATATCTTGGTGAGAATTGGAGCCAGTTCCTCTGCCGTGCCCCTCATGAGCTCGTTTGGTTATGTTGTCTGGCCCTGGAGCTCTTTCTAGTTTTTGAGAGTGTATGGCTCTCTTTACCTCTGCTATAAGTATGGGCGGTACGTCGTCATATCTATTTGTTGGCGACTTATCGGTTTCTAAATCATTCACTCATCTATATTCGAGTAGAGAGCTTTATAATATTCCGTAGCTAATTTCTGAATTTCTTTACGTTTTGTTACATGACTGGATTTGTTTCTTTTAAGTCTAGAAATCCATTCCTTTCCATGGTCCTTTAACTCCTTGAAAGCTTTTTTCGTTCGGCCTGTTCTTTTAATTGTGTCTTCTAGTTTTTTAATTATTTTTATCTTCCTGTCTTTTCTCATACTTTCCCGTATTTGTTTGCTAAGGTTGGAAATTCTGTTAAGGTTTTCTTTACTTTTATTTTTATTTAGAATTAGTAATTTTCTTTCTTCTAACAGCTCTAATGTTTTGTCACTGAATTTGTTCCTGTCCTTTTTTTATCGTAATTATTTTCTTAATTTCTGATAGTTTCTTGTCCAGGTAATCATATTTAACTCGAACACTCAAATCGGAGTTAGCAATTTCATGCAGTGGCATGATGTGAGCTGGTTCAATATTTTTCGAGTACTGTTCTTGTAGCAATATCGGAGTGTTTGTTATAGCTTTCCTCGACTTTTTTTGTTGGATACATATTTAGGCGTCCGCGCACCATTCGGTGGTTAGTGTTGAAGTTCAAATTCCGTATTACTTGTGCATCATTAAAATACCTTACTCTGTTTGTTAAAATAAAATCAATTTCGTTTTTATATTTCCCATCTGGAGACATCCAGGTCCATTTATTTTTATATTTTTTCTTATAGACGGAATTGAGTAGTGTCAAATTATTCTCTAGGAGGAATTCTATTAGTCTGTGTCCGTTGGTACTTCTCTTGCCATAGCAGTACTTCCCTAGTACAAATTCCTCTCCTGCTTCTCTGTAGCCAACTTGGGCGTTGAAATCCCCCATGATTACAAGGTTGTTGTTGTAATATTTCTTTGTAATGTTAGATAGGTTGTTATAGAAGTCTTCAATGTTCTCCCTGGCGGCTTGTTCGGTAGGCGCGTACACCTGAATGATTGTTCATACTTTCTTGTAGCCCGGTAGTTTCATTTTTAGTATTGCTATTCTGTCTGAAATTCCTATTAGCTCCAGTATGTTTTGTTTTAGGGATAGTTTTATGAGAAATCCTACACCTCTGTGTCCTGCTGTTTCTCCTTTGTGGTATAGGATATAGTTTTCATACTCTTCTATTTTCTCTTCCAGTCTTCTCATCTCACTTATTCCTAAGATATCGTAGTTTATTTTCTCTAGTGACTTTTCTAGTTCCAGCAGACTTACCTGTGTTCTTAGTGTTCTTGTATTTAGTGTTGCGATGTTGATTGTTACGCGTGATTTTGTTGGAGGGTTTTGGTCTAGATCTCCCACGGGGACCAGCCGTGTTGGGAGACATTTTGTTTGTTGTGGTTCAAAATCTTCTGTTCTAATTTTAATTTTTCCGGTTCTTGGCAGTGTTCTTCTGTGTATGTTTGGTTTGTATAAATTCATTGTATTTGTTTTCCTTTGGTTTGGTGTAATGATGTCAGTTACAAGTTTTTTGGATCTTCGGCTGATGAAACTGTTGGAGCTGGTCTTTTTCGTTCAACATATTTGACTGTGCTGGGTTTAAAAATTTCTTTTGTTGCTGTTTTGTTAGGTGGTTGCAAAGTAATATTGTCTTGTGAGTTAACTTTTTTCTGCGTTGACAAGTTGGGTGAGTTTGAGTCTTCCCTTTTTCTCTTGTCACGGCCTTTATCTTTAGGTTTCTTTACTATTAGTTTGTCATATTTCAGATAGGCCATGTTTCCTTTTTTCTTTCCTCTTCTACTTGTGGCTGTAACTGCTTTCGTTTCTCTAGGACATCTTTCGGATAATCCTCTTTGACAATAATACCTGGTGGTAAACTAGTTTTGTTTTTCAATATCAAATGTTTCTTCCATATAGATGCAATGGAAACTACAACGGGACGGTTTTTGTTGTCGGTACGTTGTCCAATTCTGTACACATTGGTAATTTCATGACTGTCTAGGTGTGTTCCCGATTCTATTATAGCTTCCTTAATGTGGTCTACCAGTACAGCTTCGGTTTTACCCATTTCCTCTACTCCAAAGAAAACCAAGTTGTGTCCTCGCTTCTCTCTTTCTATGACACTTAATTTTTTCTCTAGTGTTGTTACTTTATTTTTAAGTAGAGTATTTTCTTCCATAATAGCCTTCAATTTCTCGTCCAATGCTTCCATAACATTTCTTGTCACTGATGTTGTTATGAACATAGTTGTGGATCTCTTTTTTGATATAAAATTTCCATACTTTTTTCCATTTTTGTGGTAATTTAATGCTGTAGTGACAACACTGAATTGGATTCAAGAGTTTTTGTTCACTGGTAACACTAAATCTTCACTGTCAACGACAGTTGGTGATTCGTTATGTTGGCAATAGTGATAACACTCTATTAAGTCTATGATTATAACTGCTATTCACAATTTTAGGTTATGTTGTTTCGTGATAATTGAGGATTTTTCGCAAGATGAACAATATTCGCAGTGTGATCACTTCACTAAGTTCAGTGTCAATACTTTATTTTGAAGGGGTTGCGTCAAGATTACTTGATTATCCACTTTTTGCACTACTTTTACGAAAATATTCGCGGAGGAGTTTGACGTACGTGTTTACGATACAATAGCCGGAACCGGAATCTGTTTAACACATATATATAAGATAAATATCGCATACTTCTTTCTGACACTACTTCCCGTCGTCGGACTGGTTCTGATTTAAAAATGCTACTTATCCTATTAAATATATTAATAATATTAAAGAAATTACATAATAGACATTTTCAACGCAATAACCGTGCTAGATTTATGAGTACTTAAACACTACAAGGTAACTAAATACTCAAGAGTATCACCATACCTATATCAACTATATTTCCTGATAGAGGATTGGTTAAGTCGTGTATCAACATGTCATGCAATTGTGGCAATCAGAAAATATGAAGGCATTCTTCTTATAAAAGTTAATTTCCAATTGAGGTCATTTTGGTGAACTTTCTTATCTATAAATACAAATAATAAATTTGCAGAAAGGTCGTGTCTGTAATTTTAAAACATTTTGGACAAATCAAGTCTGGTTATAGCTACACACAGTGATATCCGGTTATCGTAACCGTTATCTTCACAGGCTATTAAAGTCCACTGCTGAACAGGCCTCCCCCACAGATTGCCTCATAAGGGAGATAATTGCCATGGTTTCCACGCTTGCCAAGCGGGTTGACAACCGATATCAAGTAACAACTACGTACAACGATGCTAGGCGACATAAAGGGTATTTTTATCCAACTATCTTAGTGCAAAAATAAGGATATGTCTTTCTATTTCTTAGATGTTTATTTTTATAAATTGCTGCAGATGAGCCCGTCTGTCATAATCAAAATATTGCCGAGTTCTTGTTCTTTCTAAAAAATATTTTTTAAATTTAAAAAAATTCAAGCATTTCGACTTAAATGGGAAATGCAATAACAATTTACATTTTCATCGCATTTACAACAGCACCTAAGAAAATTTAAGAAAACAAAGTATGACATTACTACATATCTAAAAATTAAGTTATTTGTACAAATATTTTCTAAAGATATTAATAATAAATAAACGTATAAAGTATATTTATATAAATAAAAAATATATCAAATATACGTCTAAAACATTCATATATTATGCGGCGTTCCTTGGGAAGACTTAGGTTCCTCTTCAATTGAATCTTAACTTCTTGAATTTTGCCATTTAATAGATTACCACTATTTAAAAAATATACAACTTAAATCTTTGATTTCAATGGCGTCCTAGCTCTACGTTAAGTAAACGTTACGTAAATCTAAAGTACTTACTCGTCTTCGTTACGTAAATGTAAGTTTACATTGATCCACCTATGAGTAAAATAAAGATCAGCAGCAATTATGAAGGCACATTTGCAGGAAAGTAAACACAAGACTCTCCTTTTTGCATTTTATTTGCACAGCATCATCTCCATCACTAGACAAAAAAATTGCTTGCTTTGAGATCTCCAATATTCTATAACTCTAATAAGTCGAAGTAGTAAGATGAAGCTAATAAAATATATTGTTTATTTAATTGGGTGTACTTTGTACACGTGCAATTAATAAATACATAAATTAAATTTTCTAAGTAATACATCTGTGTACCTTATGTTTATATTTATGAATAAAAAGGGTGGATAATCGAAATTCCCTTTTTGATTGTTGTTCCGCCTTTCCAACCCAAGTACAGTTCAACAGAAAATATACTGCTTAAATATATTATTTATTAATTATTAATAACCACAAACAAAAACAACAAATAGCGGATTGCGTTTAATCCAAATTAAAATTCCTTGTTTTAAATAATAATAAGTAAATTATAAATTCTGCAATATTTCCAGAAAATGACTAACACTAATTTCATTATAAAGTAGACGTAATTGTATATCATGTATAAATTCGTCTCTTTTAATTTACATTAGCAATTTTTTTCTAAATTCCTTTGTTACTACATATTTGTTACCAAAAACTGGGCGTTTTTTTTTTGGAAGCAATTCAAAAACTTTACTAAATTTGGATGTTTGTCCTTAACTTAATTTAAAATAGTTTTGTAACAGGATTCTAATGAATTTGTAGTTCTGTGAGGCACTACGAATGAATTCCAAACAGGCAAATAATTTTTGTTCTTCAGCCATGTCTTTTTATAGTATTTCAAAAACGCCATCATATTATCATCATTATTCAAAACTAATATTTCAAAAAGCCATCATCTTTCTATTAACGACTGTACACAGGAAAGGGAGAAAATCTGAATAAAAATAATATACGAAATGAAGACTGGCCGCTAAGTAACTATTTTAGACATTAAGTGAATGTTATTATTCTAGAAATATGGATTTTAAATATCGATTTACGTAAGTAATAACGGATGAGTTGTTATTACTACTATAATGATAAAAATGTGAAAATGTGTTTTTGTTGGTTTGTCCCTTATTCACGCAGCAACGGGGCAACGGGTTGTCATGATATTTTACATAGAGACGGTTTATGGACCGGAGATTTTAAAATACACGGTTTCTGAGAAATTTTCCTGTATCCTAGCTTTATAATTACCTATTTATGCTGACTTAGGTCTTGAAACAACGCGTAGCCTGTGATTATTATAAATCATTATCTTTTAATCCGACGTCCTCTTAGATTAAGTCGCGAGAAAAAGCTAGTTACAATGTAAATTATTTTGTAATTCTAACATATATTACTTCCCCATTGTGTTCTTGAAGTACCCGATTTTCAGTTTACCGATTTGCGAAATGATCCTATATTATCTTGACACTTAGATCAGTACCTACACTTGCTCAGCCGTAATTTGAGACGGATCCGCTTCCATTATTGCGTCTAATTCGTCATTATCTACCTTCTTCCCCGGGCGACCATAAGGTTCATTTATAAGCTCGAAATTTCCTGAACGAAAACGATTGAACCAATAACGCACATCTTGTTCGTTAGTAGTGCTAGACGCATTTGATATTGCTAGCCATTTGAGATATACTGCTTTTTTTTCCGGGTAGGTGTGAAAAAAGTAACAACTAAATTTTGTGCATCTCTGTAATTTTATTTATTTATTTTAGTTATTCATTGTGTACAGTATTCAATATTTGTAAGTATCAACTAAAATATCATATATGCAATAAATTAAATACCTGCTATAAGCTGCTACCACTTTTCTTACAAACTTCAAGTTGAGTACAATACTTAAAGAACATCTCAGTATGGAAAACATATTTGAAGTTCTTAAAACACAAGTAACACTGGAGAAGACACTTAATCAGAGGTTAGATGAATTTGAAGCGAGACTAGAGGGGTCATCAAAGGACTTAAGCCTGAAGGACCTAAGTTCTGACTACATCAACTTCAAGGATTTTGTTTATTCAACATTTACATTACTGCGGCAGAAAATTAACAATCTAGTTGTTAATGTGGATGCCATTGAAAGTAGACACAGAAAGAAGTTTCTGCTGTTAGGAGGGGTGGTTGAGAATACTAATGAGAATGTCCGCGAATTGGTAGCTTCAGTTATCACGAAGAATCTTGGATCAAAAATCGTTCCAGTCAGTCGCTGCAGGTATGTCATTGTCTTGGCACAATATCTCATAAAATTTGAAGACACTCCATTACGTCAGGAGGTATGGGCCAAGAAAGCTTTGCTCAAGGATATCCCATATGTGTTGTCAGAATATCTAACATGAATGAGGCAGTCTTTATTCTTAGAGGCCCACAGGCACTTAGGCATTAGGAATGTGTGGACCTTGGACGGGGTGATCAATGTCAAGCTTTATGATGTTCCGTGTACAACAAATGATCTAGAGAAGCTGACAACCAAACACAAAGCTGACGTAGAACGGCTACCTCGCTTTCAGGATCAGATGTCATTCCCAAAAACGAAGGATCTAAATCCAGGACAACAACTACTTAGAAGCGTGCTAAATCCAGGACAACAACTACTTAGAAGCGTGAAATCAGTAAGAAGTTGTGATTTATCGTAATTGTTACTCACAAGCGTCCTCGGTTGAAATTGCTACCGCTATTGCAGCTATTAATCAGGACTTACAACGTATTTCAGACTGGTCACAGCGATTTGGTATAACGGTAAATTCCAGTAAATGCCAGTCTATTATCATTGGTAGTCGTCGATTGGTGTCACAACTTAACATACCTGATCTACCATCCATTCGCTACGAAAACTGTGTAATTCCTTTCGGCACTAGTGTCAAGGATCTGGGTTTTATTATTGACCCGACCCTTAGTTGGAGGTTACAGGTGTCCGAGATTTGGCGCAAAGTCACAGGCATACTTCGTTCCATCTATCGTCTTAAGTTCTTTCTGCCTCCTTCAACTAAGCTTCTACTCATCCAATCTCTAATTCTTCCATTATTTGACTATGCCGATGTTTGTCTTTCTAATATCTCTCAGGAGTTGCTAAGCAGGTTGGACAGGTTACTTAACAACTGCATACGATTCATCTTTGGCCTGCGCAAATACGATCACGTATCAGAATTTCGCTCCTAATTAAAGTGGTTGACTATACGCCAGCGCAGAGATTTTCGAATGCTGTCCTCTCTGTTTTCAGTTCTTAATGATTCTTCCTCACCCTTTTACCTAAAAGAAAGTTTCCAATTCCTTAGTGACACTCATTCTCTCAATCTCCGATCTTCACACCTTTTTTTTTTTTTTTGCATGGGGAAATGCCTACGCATACCCGCCTCGCGGGGGCAAGGACGGGTTATGTCGGACTCGCACCGACTAAAACCCCATGGTGTTCCACCTTTGTCGCATATTGGCAGGGCTACGGGAACGCTTTCGCACACATCCGCGGCCCTACTAGCGCCTGCCGCCCCATGGCAGCACCTCCTCGGGAGAGGAAAATTCCTCCCCGTTCTCCTTCCCAGGTAAGGCGCACCAGAACACATGGCGCGCCTTCCTCCACGGCCTCCAACTACGTCTGTGCAACAGACGCCCCCGCGTCCGATGCACAAAGGCCATGGGGCCAGGAAAAACGAGCACTTAGAAGTACTAGCCTTCCCGACCCCAGCGGCGGATCTGGTCTATGGCTCCGCCACCAACCAAGATTCGGCTGCGGAGGGTAGGGAGAGCGGCGCCTCGCAATACCGACAATCCTCTCCCCCCGCAGCCCCACCACCACCGCATCAACGGTGCGGCCCCGTTTGAGTCGCTTATTGTGTACATTTCCCCAAATATATAATAGTCATCGACCGTTACATCTTAACTTGTCAAATATTTTATAATGTCCACATTATGCAGTTTTGGACATACATATTGCTAAAATATAGTGAGTAAAGTACATGTCTGATTGGGTTTCGATCGGGGATGATTAAGGCGCAAAGTTATTTGCTTAATACACGATGATAATTACATAAGTAAGTTTGAAACAATACCATCATTACCTGTAAAAGATCAGGTAATTCACCATTTAATTTTCAACTTTTATAACGCCCACGTACCTAAATAAATCTGCAAATTATATCTGCTGTCTGTGTGATGGTCTTTCTGTTCGTATGGCTCGGACCGCACGGATCTCCAGCTCATAAGCGAAATAAGATACAAAAATAAATTTTGGATATTGTTGTAGTATTTCGACGCAAAACTAAATAATGAAATAGAAATATAATTGAATTATTAAAACTTTAAAAAAATTAAAACCCAGAAATAAAAAATGAGGCGAAAAAAATCATTTATACGTTGTTAATAATAAATTTGTTTATTATACATTACCGCTTTTTTCACGGGGAAGTGGCAACGCATGCTCGCGGGGGCAAAAGCGGGTTATGTCAGTAGACACGGTCTAAAACTCCATTTCGCACACATTCGCGGACATACCAACACAGCCGCCTCAGGTAAGGCACACCAGCATCACAAGGCTTCCTAAGCGGCCTTCACTTGCACCTGCGTAACGTAGCCCCACCCTCTCTCTTCTCCCCCCAGATCCGATTCGCGGAGGCCAAAGGGCCAGGAAAAACGAGCACTTGGAATCCTTAACCTTTCCTACCGACACGTCATAACAACTCTCCTCTTCCCCGATGACTCCACCTCGAGTACAGCGGTAGAGGAAGAGAACACACCTCTTGCCGCAGCCTACCAACACACACGCAGTCAGCCAAGTGCCGTATGGTTCGAAGAATAGACGCAGTCGATGGGGAAAAAGTTCTCGAGTAGCAGCTGGCGGGAGTGTAAGGACGGCCCCCCAGAAGTTAAAGTGACGCCCTGGTAAGACATGCAGGAAGTCGATGAATGCAGATGGCTCAGGACCATGCTTTGTGGCATTCTTTGGGAGAGGCCTATGATCAGCAGTGGATTTGTGAAGGGTTGTAAAGATTATGATGATAAACAAAGGGGGTGCCGTCAAAAGTTTTAGACTTTTGTTTCGGAGTCTATCTCAAAAAGTAAATTAATTGGGAATTTGAGTTATATTATGTGCCACATACTGTAATTAAACAATAAATAATGAGAAAAGAATTTGAGTTAGATTACGCGAAACGTGCTGTAATTAAACAATTAATACTGAGAAAATCAATTTTTAATGTAGTGTGTAAGCAATCGTCAAAACTAAGGACCACTTTTAAGGATTTTTATTTTTCTTGCACGGGTTAAAAAAACATAAGGTACCTAACTAAAGATCTAGCTTAAAAAATTATTTCTCAGAACATGTATTGAAACCATAAAAGTGTGAGGCCCAACTCGCACTTATATGATTTTATATTTTTCTTCTTCTTCTTTTTCTTCGTCGTCGCTTTTTTCTTCTGAAACTACAAAAATGATCATTTCACCCGCTCAAATTAAAGTAAAAAGATTTAGTTTGTGGCGGCGCTGTCGTCGCGCCGCAAGCGAAATAAACCGAAGCCTAAATCACGCTATCAACATTCCGAATCATAAACAGTATATATAGAACATCTCCGAACTGTCACACGAAGTGTTGGCCGCTCCCCGGGCAGAACACCTTGCCCGGCGGGAGATCTCCCCTTTTACTTCCACGGTCACAGTGGTGACCCCGACATGATCTGAACACGCAACCAACAACCTTCGGAAACTTCAAGCTTCATCATCGTCATAGAATCTAATCTCTGTTCTACCAAAGGTTAGCTGGTAGAGAATGCCATATAGCATTAAGCTCGCCTTTTGTACAAAATCTTTGGTGCAATAAAGAATAAAATAAATAAATAGAATACCCCACCCATTCGCTCCCGAGCAGATATTGTCTGTAGTCTTCATATTCTGCAAGCCAGCTAGCTTCACAAGGTTCATCGCAGCACTGGAATAATAATGCTTCCTGTTCCTTCAAGCTACTCTGTGCGCTACAGTGTTTGGCACGGCTCTGAGCCTTAAGCGGGCTACATACGACACGATATCGGTGGCGATCTAGGGTGGAAAGAAATCGGGGCTTTTATCGGGGTAGACCTTACACAAGGGACTGCCTAGCAGTACTCGTTCGTACTTGGAGCGGAATGCATATGCGGTAGAGTTCTTCAAAATACCTCCGACTCTCTTAAAACACCACCGTGTTGGTTTGGCATTAGCCATCTCGGTTAATTTATTCGAAAATAGAAAAAGAGAAGTTGCTGGGTGAAAAAATGGCTCCAAAAGAGATAAAAATTAAGCCACATAAACGTACTAAATGGCCTGTAATCCAAGGACGTGATTAATTTTCTCCGGATGGATGAAGTTTTTATAACGTTCTAGAAATGATCTCGCCACTTATATAAAAATGTCAATTTCTCCTACCTATGCTATTTAGTTATTTCTTCTCTTTGTTCATTTCTGCTTTGGTCAAAATCTGGTTATGTATTAAACACAACAAACAAGGAAATAAAATACTTTTGTATAATAATATGTATACTTTTTTTTTAATGTAATCTTTATTGGAGTAAAACTATCAGAAAATAAAATAGCTTATATCTTTTTTTTAAACGTAAAGAAACCTTTAATTTCGGACATACTCCCTTTTATACTTGTTTGTTGATGTGGAGATGGTGAAGGAGTAGAAGTTAGTTGTTGATAAGAGGATGAAGGCACGTAAGAGATCGAAGTGTGGTCTTGTGGAGTTGTAAGAGATATGAGTGCGGTCTTGTGTTGATAGCGTTGGAATAGGAGTTAGTTGTTGAGGAGAGGCTTTATCTTCTCCTTACTTACATCATACACTCTACTTTACGAACGGCAATAAAAAAATTAGTTTAGTAGGCATTTTTGACCATGTCACTTCGCAGGGTCACAGGTTAGGGTGGATATGATTTGAATTTAGATAAAATTTCAATTAATTTATTTATTTTATTCACTTTTTTTTGGTTTTTAGTAAAATATCAGTGACATAGGCTTCTACTCCGTTTATATGATTAAAATGTAAAAATTTTGTTATATAAAAAATGTCATTCAGTATCACTGTTTTGTTAACTTCCTTCCGCGAGTGTTGCCGGCAGCGACTGCCAAAAGAAATCGGGCCGATGCGCCTACACACACGCAGTAAGGAGGGAGCGGTGCCCCGATCTAGGAAGCATCGGCTGATCTAGGAAGCATTTTTGCTCCTGCCAGCCGATTAAGGAGGCGATATCTGCCACGACTTAGGATGGCCCTACATACGACATGATTTAGAGGCAATCTAGGAGGCATCCCCACTACTCCACCCTAGATCGCCACCGATATCGTGTCGTATGTAGCCCGCTTTACTGCTCGCCTCTGCTTCACGGCACTCTCGCAGATTACTTGCCTTCTTCTCGACTCACCGCAGATTACAAGGCAATCTCCTGGCACTTGCACATTTGTCGGTAACGAGGCTGCATTATCGACCTCCGGTCTGAGCAGTGGGTGGTGTGGCGGCGCTGTCGTCGCGCCGCAAGCGAAATACACCGAAGCCTAAATCACGCTATCAACATTCCGAATCATAAACAGTATATATAGAACATCTCCGAACTATCACACGGAGTGTTGGCCGCTCCCCGGGCAGAATACCTTGCCCGGCGGGAGATCTCCCCTTTTCCTTCCACGGCCACAAGTTCATATTTTATAATACATTTATGCTTAGTGACATGTAAGAAATAATATAACTTTAATACTGATAAGTATCTGCGATTCATTAGGCGTAAAGGTAAGTAGCGTTGGCCTTAGAATTTTGTCTATAAACTCTACCTACGTTTAGCAGTTTCGGTTGTTCTAGACGAATTTTAGTTACGGCGGCCAGTCTCAACAGAGACTAGCCATCTGCGCAGGACAGGATTATAGTGTATGCGCAAGCACGGATGCACTCTCTATTTTCTCACCCTCATAATTATGGGACAGCAAACTGACAATGACAAGAAGGAGGTCAGGCGCAGAACTAACGTCTTCACGTACTTCCCGAGACACAACAGAAAAGTTCTAGACAGAAAAACTTGACATCGTATTTTAGTTTGTTTTTTTGGCCCGACCCGGAATTATATCCCATAACCTCTAGGTCAGCAACTAGTAAAATAACAACGGAGTGATCTAAACAAGTAGAAAGCTGCGAGTCCCACGTTAGGATAATAAAGGTAACTGATCAAGTTTGTTTCTGCCTAAGAAGATATTTTTCTATTTACAACACATACGCAAAATAAACGTTCACATTAAGCAGAGTTTCATCACCATCTGACCAATATAAACAAGATGTTTATACTGCCATCTAACGAAAGCCTTATTACTTCTTCTTAGTCGCTTATTAGTTCTAGATTCTTTTATGCGGCTGCCATAGAGTAAAATATACCATATAGTTATAATGCCATTTCTCAAAGGCCATGAGGTCTGCTTAGTATTTTTATATAATGAGTGATAAATGTACAGACAGTCCACTTGATGGTACGTCGATACTGTGGGACATAGAAATCTTTATTTATCCTCCATTCGAAATCAAAATACAGATGCGTTGCGATGCGATGCAATGGATGGAACGCCTCATATCTAGTAAAAAAATGTCTCTAGTTTTCTTCACTTACCATACGAAACACAGCAGAGCACAGAGTTGCTATTTTACGCTGTTATTCTGTGAAAACATGGTCCTTCACCAGTCAAGCATGGCTGTAACACGTTGAACGTTAAAGTAGTATTTTTTATAGTCGAATCTCACAATACTTACAAGACGAATAATGTGATGGGTCCTCATATATCGCCATTACATGGAGATTATAATTCTATTTTATTATCCCCATGTAATGGCGAAATTTCTACCTTATGTATTTATGTATTTACCCCTTGAATGTATTGTTTTTGTACTTCAAATTTTATATTTATATTTTAAAATCTAAATTTTCTCTTTATCTTTCTTCACACTAACTCTCTGATTTTGTGTAGTACAGAAGAAAAGAAGAAAAAGTATTTTCTGTATATAAGCCGAGTCAAAAGTGTAAAATGGTTACAATTCGACTATGTTTATTTTCCTCTTTTTTTGTATGTATGTTACGCGATATCTTTCCCAATGTGAACCGATTTTGATGAAACTACTAAGGTTTCAGTTCGGGTGATGATATAAAAAAATTACCCCTAAATATGGTAAAATAGGGATGATGTTTACAATGTAACTATTTATCCAATATTGAAATTGTAATAGCCTTAAATCTGCTCAAAAAGGTAAAAAATTACTTTGAACAAAAAATAAAAGCCGACTTCAAAATACCAAAAAATATAAAATCATTATTATTATAGAAAAATTAAAGCATAAATTCATAATGTGTAATTATTTTATACTTTTTAGTTTCTTTACTTTTTGTTAAAGGTTAACGTTTAGTTGTTTAGTTGATAGAATTCTGCTTAAAAATATTTATTTTATAAAGTTATTTCAAAATAAATATAACTTTCTAACGCGATCTTGACAAGGAAAAGACTGTAACAGGTTAAAAAGAATTAGGTATAATTCAATTGATAAATGTAAAAGTACACTATGAAGGCGTACTGATAGCCTGAGCACAGGTTTCCTTTTGGAAGGGTATCAAAGCGGAAAACATTCTCACCCCACCGCATCTTAAGAAGATTTGAGCCGTTGAAATATTGTTTATTTCTCAGTTTGCTCAAAATATTTGATTATACCGTAAAAAAAATTATCGAGTATCCACCATTTTTTAATGCTCATCATAACTGATGACCGCGTAGAAGCTGTGTAAGAATATTCACTATGCCATATCGTCCCGTGAATGTCGTAAGAGCCAACAGAAGGAAACTAAAACAGAAGATGGGCTGCAACCTGTTCCTGATAATAACTCAAAATATTCTAAAATTGCGGTTGCCAACCCAAGCGGTTGTCAAATGTCGTAACTGAGGCAATCAGCATGTTTTGGATGGATGGATATATGATAAGTATTTAATAATTGCATAACTTTTAAAACATTTTTATATTTAAATTTATAATATTACTTAAGGAAGAAATAAATCATTGTTCACATTCAGTTTTTCATTAAAAATTCAATATTGACGACGCGGAAGTGCGATATCGCTTTAAGAATAGAAAAAACCTCTTTCCCTGGTAATAACGTCAAATACATTGAATAATAGTATTAGTACGTGACTGCCCGCTTCCATTTTCTTAAAGAAAATACACTCTTTTTGTTTTACATTACTTTTACTATTCAGGCTTTTTGATCGGAAAATTTTATATATTTTACTCGTATGCAGTAATATTGTTATTTTTAACATTTTAAAAGTATTGCATATTATAATTTCAAAAATCTACAAAATTATACTTTTTTATTTAAGGAATCTTTATTTAATCATTAAAGTTCTATATGGAACATTTTATGACATTGCCTTAGCTCGATATTCAAACTGTTTTTTTTATGGCTTTTATCTGATTTCTACGTCATAAATACCGTAGGCGTATTTTTTTCGTGCCCTTTCCCTCTAAAAATATATGTTACACTTTAAACGCCTTTTGTGTATTTGTATCAGCACAACATTATTTTCTAGCGATTTTCTAGTGATTTTTTATTTTCTTTCTTTGTATTTTAACTGGAAACTTATAAAAAATATAAATAAAATAATAAATAAGACGATCACTTAATATAAAGGTATCAATATTATGCTCTAATGACTTACTTGTATTATGTATGAAATATTTAAAAGTTCTTGGACATAAGTCTGTGTGACTTATAGATTCTGAAACGGTCAAGTACCAGTAGTTTTGATTACAATACAATTTCTTCGTACCAGTAAACGTCACTTTGTTGTCTTGGCACTGCACAGTTTGCTTTTAAACATCATTTTACTTAAAATTTTATTGAACATAACATTTAAATTCACATTTACTTAAACTAAATATAAAGTACTAGCTGTTACACGCGGCTTCGCCCGCATGGTCACTGGGAAATGAACTATCCATTGCTTTTTGAATTGAAAGAAAACTGAGTTTTATAGATTTGTCAGAGATGCGGCCATTAAAAGGAAACTGAGCAAAATTGATTCGTCAGCCTATTTAAAAGTTTTGAAACGCAGTGTATAGGAAAGCATGAAAATAGCCTGTTTATTACAAATGGAAATGGGATATTTTTTTAATTAAAGGAAACTGAGCATAATTATCTGTCAGGGATGCAGACTTCTGAAAAGAAACTGAGCTAAATTGATTCGTCAGAATGCAGTTTTCTGAATTGAAAGGAAACTGAGCCAAATAAAAGATCCGTCAGAGACGCAGCCTTCTGAGTTGAAAGGAAACTGAGCTTAATAGGTCCGTCAGAGGTGCAGCATTTGGAATTGAAAAGAAACTGAGCTAAATAGGAAATTTTGAATTGAAAGGGAAGATTTGTGGGAATTCTGATTAATTGATTGTGGGAAATTTGAAAACAAAAACTAAACACTATTTTAAGACGCTACTGTACACAATGTTATATGTTTTTCCATTCGGCGAAAGAATGTGGAGATTCTGGGCATTTGACACACGCAAACATGCTACATACAGCTGACCATGAGAGAAGCACGGTTTTTCTAAGTTGCCCCCGCTACCTGTAACGTTTGCACTTGCGCTTTATTAATTGTCATTGCAAAACTGAGCTTAATAGGAAACTGTAACCTTTTGAATTGAAAAGGAAGATCTGTGGGAGTTATAGGGAATCGTGGTATAATAACATTTTCACCTTTTCCTATGCCTGTCAAAATTGTAGCACCGATTATGTTCCGTCCAAGATGTGTCACACGCAGCCTTGTCCCGTTACATAACAGAGGAGCATCTAAATTTCGCATTAGCATGACTGGGACGCCTAATTTTAATTGAAGCCCTCACGTGAGGGCACATGTGACAACTCTAGAGAATTTAGAAACTGCGGGATATGAAGTGCTCTGTTCTGTGTCCATAACTGAGTCTACTGACAAATACTCCGTTATTTCTCCTGCTACTTCGGTTAATAATTCTGAATTTATTTTGTTAACGCTCTCATTTTTTGGTGCAAGAATCGCCCTTTCACATAACCATTTGTCTTCATACATGTTGTTCGCTAAATCTAAATACACGCTCGCAATTAATTCAGAATGACTCTGTACAAAATTACAAAAATCTCTCGTCAATTTAACGCAGCTCTCTGCATCCGTTTCCAGCCGCCCATCGCCAATTTTTAATAGTATGTCAGCATAGTTTCCAGCATTGATATCATTATACAAATGCACTCTCATATTCGTATTTAAACTGAATTTTGTCACCTTGTTCCATAAATTGCGAAATTGTGTAATAAGAGAAGAGCGTGGTTTGCAAGATGATGTCGTGACCAGGATTAACAAAGGAATGCTTCGGTGGTTTGGTCATGTGGAAAGAATGAATGAGGAAAGAGTGACAAAGAAAATTTATGTTGCAGAAGTGAATGGCAGAGTCGGAAAGGGACGTACTAGGCGAAAATTTATCGACCAAATTGGCGATTTATTGAAAACGGGCCAAATTAGGAGTACCCTTAACCGACGAGCATGGGTATGTCGTTTAGGTGTATGGATGTGAAGGAGGCGAGAGAGGTGTGTCAGGATCGTGCCAAATGGTAGTCTGTAGTCTCTGCCAACCCCTCTGGGTGACAGGCGTGAGTGTTTATGTATATGTGTGTATGTATGTTCCATAAAATAGACGACTTGAGGCACGCTTTAATTTCATCTACAGGTGTGCCCTTTTGAATGACAGGTAAAGTTTGTCGAAAGTCACCTGCCAGTAAAACCACCATTCCTCCCATTACATCGGTCATCATCATCATCATCATTACAGTCCTTCACAAGTCCACTGCTGAACATAGGCCTCCCCCAAGCAATGCCACAAAGCACGGTCCTGAGCCACCTGCATCCATCGACTTCCTGCATGTCTTACCAGGTCGTCACTCCATATAGTGGGGGGTCGCCCTAAACTACGCCTATCGGTACGAGGCTGCCACTCGAGAACCTTTCTTCCCCATCGGTTGTCGGTTCTTCGAGCTATATGGCCGGCCCATTGCCACTTCAGCTTACTAATTCGTTGGGCTATGTCGGTCACTCTGGTTTTACTGCGAATATCCTCATTTCTGAGTCTATCACGCAGAGAAATTCCGAGCATAGCCCTCTCCATAGCTCGCTGAGCGATCTTGAGCGTCCTCATACGGCCAGCAGCGAAGGACCACGTCTTTGATCCGTAAGTCATCACTGACAACACGCACTGGTTGTACACTTTAGTTTTCAGAGATTGAGGTATACCTGACGAGAAAATGTGTCGTAATTTCTCGAACGCTGCCCAGCCGAGTTGAATCCGTCGATTGACCTCTCGGTCGAAGTTGGACTTACCTAGTCGGACTATTTGTCCCAGGTAAACGTACTCGTCAACAACTTCGAGCATAGTGCTATCAACAACTACCGGCATAGGTGTGACATGGACATTAAACATGATCTTTGTTTTGTCCATGTTCATCTTAAGATCTATCCGTTGGGAGACACCATTGAGGTCATTGAGCATAGTGCTAAGGTCTTCTGCCATAAGGACTGTATCATCGGCAAATCGAAGGTGAGTGATGTACTCGCCATTGATGTTAATACCGTATCCTTTCCAGTCCAGTAGCTTGGAAACGTTTTCCAACGCAGCGGTGAAGACTTTCGGGGATATAACGTCACCCTGTCTTACACCTCTCTGCAGTTGGATAGGATGGGAACTCTGGTTCTGTACTCGGATAGCCATCGTAGTCCTACTTTACAAATACTTCAGCACTTCGGTATACCGACAATCAACTTGGCACCGCTGAAGAGACTGTAGCACCGCCCAAATTTCGACGAAATCAAAGGCTTTCTCATAGTTCACATACGTCAGGCAAAGTGGCAGATTGTACCTCTTCGGTCTTCTGTACAATTTGCCGCAGGGTATGTATGTGGTCTATGGTACTGAAGCCTTTTTGGAAACCGGCTTGTTCGGAAGGCTGGAAGTCGTCGAGTCTGCATGCGAGACGATTCGTAATGACTCTCGAAAACAGCACATAGACGCGGCTCAGAAGGGAAATCGGTCTGTAGTTCTTCAAAAGAGCTTTGTCGCCTTTTTTAAAGAACAAGACCACCGCACTTCCGCTCCACGCCTCAGGAGTAGTGCCACCATGAAGGACGGAATTGAAGAGCTTCTAAAGCACTTCAAGTACCGGTGTTCCAACCGCTTTCAGAAGCTCCGCTGTAATTCCATTCTCGCCTGGGGCCCTGCCGTTTTTAAGGTGCTGGAGAGCTATTCTAATTTCGCTCAGACTGACGTCCGGGATATCATCGGAATAGTGTCGGGTAAGACTTGCTCTTGGATCGTTACTCACACTTGCGTGTGGCTCCAACGGTGATGTGTACATCTGCCCACAGAACCTCTCAATCTCACTCATAATCTCAGGTGTCTCGGAAACGATGCTGCCACACTCAGTTTTCAGCTTTGACAGTTGGTTCTTTATCGCAGACAGATCTCTGGCAAAGACTTTGGAGCCCTGGTTCCGCTCGATTGCTTCTTTAATACTAGCAGTATTAAAGATGCGTAAGTCTCGCCGCATGCATTTGGAGATCTGTCTCTTCAGTTGCCTGTATGCTGTCAAATCTGTTGACGATTGCAGCCTCATCTCCCGTCTAACAGCCATGAGATTAAGAGTGTGATAGGAGAGTTTTTGTGTTCTTCTGCGGCGGGTCTTGCAGAACTTAGCTCCAACCGCATGGACAGTTTCCACGAGCTTGTCATTCATATCGTCCACTGCATTGCAATCTTCTAGGCACTGAAAGCGGTTACGTAACTCGAGCTGAAAGGTCTCGTGATTCTGGATCAGAGCACGAGGGGGACGGAGCGTTGACTTCATTAGACGAGACCTCTCCAACTTAACGTTAAGGTTCAGTGTGCCTCTAACCATTCGGTGATCGCTGCCGGTTTTTACCCTTGCGATCACTGAGACATCACTGAACAGTTGGCGTCTGGTCGTCATAATGAAGTGAATCTCATTTTTTGCCGAACCATCGGAGCTCGACCAGGTCCACTTCCTGTGGGGCCGCTTCTGGAAGAAAGAGTTCATCATAAAGAGTCCCTCTTTCTCCATAAAGTCAGCCAGCTGTTGGCCAATACGGTTCCGTTGCCCTACTCCAAATTTCCCTAACTTCAGCTCATCGCCTTCTCTTGTACCTAGTTTTGCGTCGAAGTCTCCCATCAACACCTTGTAGTGGGTTTTAGAGGAATGCATGGCTCTAGAAATATCCTCATACATTTCCTCCACCTCCTCATCGGGATGTGCCGAGGTTGGTGCGTAGACCTCTATGACCTTCAGCGAATACCGTTTGGTGATTCTGAGTATCAGGTACGCGACCCTCGTCGACACACTCCCAATCTTTACAACGTTGTTGACGAGAGACTTGTGGACGATAAATCCGACACCTCCTTTTGACAGATGGTCGCCCTCCCGGTGATAGAACAAGTTGCCAGACTCGAGGATTACCGTGTCCTCCTCCTCTCTTCGGACCTCAGATAATCTAATTATATCCCAGCGCAACTTGTTTACCACTTCTTCCAGCTCCAGTATCTTCTCGTCAGTCCTCAGGGTGCGTGCGTTATACGTTGCCAGGTCGAGTCGTCGTAGGTGGCAACCGAACCTCCACCGGAGATTCTTAGCACCCCCTGCCCCGCCGGTACCATGGTCACCACCGTAGCTAGGAATAGCGGGGACGCCGGGACTGGGGGCCGTTTATTTGCGTCGTTGCTCATGGGGCTCATGCTCATTGCCATAATTGCCACGCTTGGCGAACGGGTTGGTAACCGCAGTTTTTCATTATGTTATTGTTGTTATTAGGGAAATGCTGCTGCCCATCTCCTTTTTGTGTCCCTCTGTCGCCTCTTACGACACCTACGGGAAGATATGGGGTAGTGGATATTCTCAAACGCCACTACACGGCCAATCAAAATTACATTGGTATTGCTGCACAAATCCTGGAGCGTTCGATTTAGTGCTTCTACAGCTTTTTTATGCGACATTGTACTTTCGACCCACACTAAAAGTTTGCATTGTCGTAGCATTTTACATCGTGCACTATTTTTGCTAAAGTTGCAGATCGGCTATTCTTCCTGGGCTAGATTTAGAGGCAGTTTTAAAACGGACGGCGGTAGCTTGGCGGCTATATCGGAGAAAGCTACGGCCACAGCAATGACGTATTGCGCTAATAATAGATTTAACCAAAATGTCTTCCCAGTTCCTCCAGGGGCATCTAAAAAGAAAAGTGCACCATTTCCAGATTCAATTTGTCCTAATTCTTTGTCAAAAACTCGTTTTTGTTCGGGAAGCAAGCGGGGTACAAATTCGGCTACTTGCTGCTGCAAAGATAGTATATCGTAGTTTGTTTCACGTATAATTTCATCGCATAGTTCATTTTCGGTTGTTCGCTGAGGGCTTATCATTCCAAAGTCACTTAATTTTTTGCCTACCATTGCCATTACTTTATCTTCAATTTTTCCAAGTGCTTCATTATAAATGTGTTCATTGTATGTCATGTTTGCGTGTGTCTGCTGTAACCTTCGCAAAATATCTTTCGCCACGTACTCTTTATATTTGTCCCACAATTCATATGCATTAGATAGCCCGCAAGATGATATGAGAGTTGCATAAAGATCCCTAATTTTGGCTGGTGACTAGCACTGCACAGCTTCCTTCATGGTTTCATCCCAGTGATTATCGTTTTCTAAAGGATGCAGAGCTTCACATGCTTCTCTATAAGTTGCGCATTCCTGACCGTTAACAGTTTTAAGGTCTTTATATCTTGTAGGACCCCGAACATGGTGCAGCAGCAATCGTAAACAGAAACATTCAAAATTAGATGGACGGTAAACACACGACCAAGGGCATCTAATGACTTTACACCGGGCCAATTTGCAATAGGTGCGCCTTGAATATGGCATTTCCACTCCTACCTAGATGTGTTTCAAGTATAATATTTAGCGGGCGACGTCAGAATATAACAACGTTTTTGCAAAGGGGTCGGTTTGACAAAGTTGAAAGAAGGCTGTTAGTGTAGTTTTTGGCGGTGACTTTCTTGGAAATTTCTTTCGGTGAAATATACATGCTCTCCATTTTCTAAGTGCACAGCAAGGTGAGTAACTTTTGGATGCCTTTCGTGTGAAGGGAAGCCAAGGAGACGCCACGCTGCCTCGTTACTGCTGACATAACGCCCTGCTTGAAAGGTCTGTATTTTATTAACGGGATTTGCCTCACCTTCACTCCTGAGATTAAATATTTCTTGGACTAAGAAAGAAGTAAGTTTATAGGTACCGTATACACTATCTATACTATTAATATTCCTTTGAAATATTGTCAAACAACCTAAAACAACGAAAACCAATTCACGATTCTAAATAAACAAAATCCAAAATCAAAGCCAGAGTCTAAATATGTATAAAGGAATACCAACTAAATCAACAAAACCGATCCAAGAAAATACACAAATCCGAAAATGAAAGCAAATATAAATCCATTCAACCTTAACCAAATAACAAAGCAAATAACAAACAACCGAAATCGAAAGCAGGTAGTCGAATAAGCTACGAAATAGAAATAATTTAAGCGTATAGGTACCGTATGCACTATAAGTTGACGCGCGGCTAAACGGCGGGAGTTAAGTACATGTCAGGAAATATTTCGTTATCGCATTATAAAAACCTAGTAACGACATCTAGGGGAATCAATATAAACTATGTATACGTTAGTTAATAAGAACTCTCAAAAAAAATTTCTTATAATTTTGCACAATTTTTCTTATTGTAATACCGATTCATTCTTAACCACATATAAGAACTGTATTCATTTCCGTTCAATAAATATTACTAAGACTTATTAATAAGGCTTACTAAGAACTGTTTCTACCACAGTTAAGTAATAGTTAAGGGTGAAAGCGTGACAGGTGGTGATGGTGACTTACCTAGGCCTATTTTGTTCAGGTTTGAATGAGGTTTTTAATTGTCCTATAAAATAATATTTTCAAATTCATCCCGTGAATAGAGGTGAAACGCATGTTGGCACAGTCATATGATGATTAGCTAATAAAGTAATAATAGAGCCCGAGTACAGGTCTTATGTGCATCGCACAAAGATGTGATCAATAAAACTTTTAGGTATTTTGTTTTTCTTTTTTCTATTCTAGTGTAATATGTTATGGTACACGTTAGACCGCACTTGGCCATCTTACTTAGATAATATTCTTGAATGAGTTTAATGCGTTTAATGTTAATATTCATATCACCCCAAATGATTAAGTTTGGTTTTTTAGCAAAATTATCTTTTATTGTGTAACAAAACTGTATAAACAAGTTTTTGTTCTCATTCGGTGGTCTATACAAAAGTCTCTAGAAAGATGGAATGTTTGCAAATTACTATGGGTGGTAATTTTGTTTATGAGTGATTCCAAGTGTAATCTTTTGATAGTTATAATTTAAAACTTGTGGTTCTTACGTACGCAAATAATTATCCCACCCTCCTTTCATTTAATTTTTAAGATACCATGTATAGCCATCGACACGGAACATACTTAGTAAGTTATTAGATATATTGGCCTCCGTTATGGTAATACAGTCTAAATTTATTTTACTAGAATTGATACATTTCCTTAGCATTGCAAAGTTTTTGTTCTAGGGCACATATTCTTATTTTTGATTTCTGAAACACGTTTAACCCTGCAGGCCATTCCTGAAACTTTCCACTATGTTCAATCTCAAAACACTCGACAAATATTTTTGCGAAGTTAGTACAGTTAACTCATTAGAGAAAAAGGACCCAAACAGAAGTTTTGAAAAACACTTCAATTTTAATTTTTTGACAACGATAGCTTTCAAAGTAAACAAACAAATGCAATTGGTAGCACCGACGAGATACTTCGAAGAGTATTTTTAAGAATAGTTTTCGCTTGTACGTAGAAGAACCCGATCCAAAAAATTGTTCAACATCTTACGGTATAGATCACCATTCTCTGTTACAGCAGCAGCCGTACAAATTCTTAATAAACTTCACACCAAATTGTTACTCAACGTGGGTTCACTGATCATTCGTGGATCAAGGAGGGCTGTCCTTTACCCAAATAGCGTGAATTTTGTTTATTGACCAATCCACTGTGGTCAAAATGGGCTTCATAACTCTCAATGAGTTTTTGATGAAAAAATGGGTCGCCAATTTGGTAAGCATATAACTACGACGCCGTTCATGATCCCGAGGCTTATGTTTATCAATTATCTGAACCTTATATCGGAACAGACTCTGGTTTTTTTTTTCAGAATATTCTGTAAAGAGATTTTCTTAATTTGCAGTTATTGAAAACGTCACCTGGTAGATAATGTTGGATCTTCGGATACACTTTCACGAACACTTTTATTATTCTGCTCCGTACGAACCCTTCTCATATGATGAGGAACTGATTTATTTGATGCAATACCATGCTGCTCAAAACTATCCCCCAAAGGAGTTATTGTTAGTCAAAGTAACAATTTCTACTGAAAATTGGTTGCTAATTTGTGAGCGTTTCCGCAATAGTAGATTGATTTGAATGGAAGTTTTGATAATTAAAATACGTTCCTCAAGCAAAAAAATGCATATCGAATTTGCTTATCGTAGCTACACAAAATAATTGATACCTACCAACTATCAAATATTCCGCTAAAATGAAATGGCGGTAAAAAAACTGTAAACCTCTACGCTGGCATCCCTGTATTTCTCGAGAACACGTCGTCGAATGCCGGAACAAACTTGTGTCTGAAGTAAAGTCTTTGTTGCACATAATCTCGGATTGGGGACGACTAAATCTAGTCCATCTTTACCCCAAAAGGAACAGGTATGTGCGTTTATTGCGAAAAAGAACCCATTTGTCTACATTTTTTCGAATTCAGTGCAGTATCCACCTTTCCTCAGCCAGCATTCGAATCCTTGGTGTTGACATTTCGAGAGACGTACAGTTCACAATCACTTGGAAGGGAAAGCTAAACGAAGTAAATAAAAAAACATGTCAAATAGACTTAGTAATTACAAAAATCTTACAAACAACGGAAAATTCAATGAATTTTTTATATACAAATGTTGGTTCTAATTAAATGGTTTTCGTATATTAAACAAAATTTGTTAAAAATTTTAAACACGTGAAACTTTTAGAACTTAAACAATATTGCATCATGTTTGTTGTAATCTTAAAGATTATGGGCGTCATTTAGCAACTATAAAATCTTACATGTCAAACCACAAACTTATTTATTATGAAAAACGGAACTACACACCTTATCACATTCATACGGTAAAGTACACAACTACATAGCTTTATTGATAATACTATAAGTAATAATAATAAATATTACGAATTAGAAGTAATGCTACTCGAATGTATACAAAAAGTATCGTTATAAATACCAGTACAGAATTGCTATGTAAAAGTACACAGGTGGTGTGTGCAACCGTGGACTATTACGGACTGATAAGAATAAAAAGAAAAATATATTATTTGCTACAATATCTACATTTTAACTTATAGATATATTTTATTGTTTAAAACAATTACAGACATGTTTATCGCTTTCAATACCTGCATCAAAAGGCGTTACCTGAACTGTTAAACGGGCTCTACTCACGTGAATAATACCATTAATTAGAAGCAGCGTAAAGCGCTGCTTCATATTACTTTAGAACATGCAAACTTATATATCAAGGGACTGATCGAATTAATACCAACTTTATTTTAATATAAGGTTTGGTTTGAATCGATCATCGCATTTTTACCCAGAGGTGTCCTACGAGGCCAAAAGTTATCTTAGAGACACACTTATAAGAGCTCATAGCGTCCCCTAAACCCAAATGCCAAATGTAAAATACCCAGACTGACAATGAGTAGCAAAGTTTTTGACTTTACAACATGATATCATACTACGGGACTTATTCCATGTCCAACTGTGGATTGCTTATGGACTGATGGGAGACTCAAGAGAGAGACAGCATAACATAATATGTACGTCAGATATAAACATATTCTGGCAATAGACAAAGTGTGATAGAACAGTACGAAAAATACTGTGGAGCAACAGCCAGCAGTGCAATCTCTATTGACTTGAATAGTTAGTGATGAACAAAGCAAGACCAAGACCAAGACTGTTTTGGTATCGGTCGGTCGTGATCTTGCGTAATCAGTCTTGTTCTTCGTCTTGTCCTTGCTCATTAGTACACTACTTACGTCGATTAGAAAAATTTTCAAGGCTTTTATAGGTTTAAATTGTAAATGATGAACAATTAGTGCCTATAATTAATTAAACTTTATTTTAAAATAATCAAAATATTTTATCGTTTCGGTTTTTATAATCACATTTTATTATAATACAACATAATATAATATTTCCTATTTATTTTTAATACTTTTTTGTATTTGGTGTATAAAACTAGTGGAGTAAGCTGGAAATATTAAACTCACAAAATGTTTTGTTGCGATAAAAACATATATGACAAATAATCTCAAACATCTTATTTACAACGAAAGTTATAATTTTTAGATTAGCCTTACACTTTAGTTAGGTCTTGCTTTATTGGTCTTGGTTTCGTTCTTGTTCGTTCAGTCTTGGTCTTGCTAGTATATTGTTACGCGCTAAAATCGGCACACTAGCGCCATCTAGTGTCAGGAACGAGAACGAGGGGAGCGTTGCAGAAAATGACATCACAAATCTTTCGACCGACAGCGCCACCCGAAGAACTAAGTTTCTGGAAAATCTACACTCGAATACTCGTTGCCTGGCGCGCATTTACTTGAATGTTCGGGACGCTTCTTTGCTAATTATATAAATAGGCGCTGCAAGATGCGATCGGGGCAGAGTTGAACTCGGCGACACAAGCGAAGCTTCGGAGCGGAATTAAGTGAATTAGTGTGTTTAATTATTAGTGTTTTTAGTTTTAATTTGTGTAAAGTAAATTAAAGTGTTAATTTAGGTAATTTTATCGGCAATTTTTATTGTCACGAACCTCAAGCTCGTAACAATATTTATGATCTTGGTCTTGGTTATGGTCATGCAAAATCGCAAGACTTATCATTAATTGATAGTGAAGTAAATAGTGTCGCAGTAATAGTAATAAAAGTAAAAGCATTGTAATGATCGTATCGCATACATAAACGTTTAGTTATGTTTTTGTAGTATTGCTTACTTAAAACTTAAACGTTTATGTGTATATTTTTACATTGATAGAAGCTAAGATTGGCCTCGTAACGATAGACGAAGTATAGTGCGATCTCTTACTTATTTTGGTGCACCTACTCTCATGCTTTTACACGAACGACTTATTTTTTTTTAGATATTTGGTTAATCGAAGTTCTTAAAAGTAGCAAAGCATCTGTGGGCTTCTTTGTTTAAAGTTTGTCACGGTAGCCTATCTGTAGCAATTGTCCATGGGCTAGAGTAGCTACTTACCACCAGTCACACTATTAATTTGTTTGCCATTCTAATGTAATATTAAATCACCGGTCTAAAATATGCAGTCTGTGTTAAATCTAGCAAAAAAAACTAAATGTGATGACGAAAATGTGTCGAAAGAGGAGCTTCCGGCTGAAAGCGGTATACCATCTCGATATTCCACGTCGATATAGGATGCGGTCGTTTTTTGCATCCTACCCTTGGGGGTTTGCTTTTCGCCAGACGACCATAAGGTTTATGCTAATTCTGTCACTGATATGGTACTTTAGGATATGGAACTTTTTATTCCTTCTTTTGTGGTACCCATTGGAGGCAGATCTCGGCCATGGTTTGGTCGCTGGTGTAAAATGTCATCACGCTTTAAGCAGGACTGCTACCGGGCCTGGGCTGAGGTATCAACACCCCGGGATGTAAACACCAATGCCATTAAAAAGTATAATATCGCCTCCAGGTTCCTTCAAAAGAGTCATTACCAAGAAAAGTCAGAGAAAAAACTAGTTTATCTTCTTTTGGAGACCCATGCATTCTAATCTCGCGCCAAGACTGTCCAAGGGAACTTTTGCCAGACATCTCTCCCATCACTTCATAGGGTGGACGACTCGCTGGCCCATGCCGCATAGAAAAAAGCTGATCTGTTAAGCATTCTCTTTGCATCTAACTCGACTCTTGGTGGCGGGGGAACACACCGCCGACCATCCCGCGGTGAGATTCTTTGTTCGAAAAGCACTCCTATCCCTGGACGGAACTGTACTGAGAATGTGTGCTCCAGAGTTGGCATCGGTTCTAAGGCGTAGTCCCAAATTCGTGGAAGAGAGCTTTCGTTTCCCGATCCATAAAAATGAAACCAGCTTTTAAGGCTTTTTCGGTAACCTGCTTTTTCAGAAGGCAAAAGTCGTCAAGTTTGGGTGCAAGATTATTAGTAACTAATCTCGAAAACAGTACGTAGACGATGCTCATAAGGGAAATCAGTCTATATGTCAGTCAGTTCTTCAATGCAACGTGTTCACCTTTCTTGAAGTATGAGACAACCGCATTACAGCTATAAGTCCCAGCACACAAATTTCGGATACCTTTAGATACATAAAAGTAACTTTAATATGTTTAATCTAGATTTCTTTATGAATTAAATTTGTAACCAAATTTATGTTATCAAGAGTTTCTTTAGATCCACCGTCCGGTTTTCTAATAAGATTTGCTTTTTGGGCTGACTAAAACGTGTTAGTGTACGTTAATAATTTATATTGTTCTAACTAACATTGTGGGTAATTAATTAATTTCATACTATAAGTCTACGGGTACATTAATGTCTTATATGTCTATGTCTAGTAATAATTTTTTGCTTATATTTATAACTAGAATGTGAAACTGTTTATGATAATTATAAGAAATATAAATAATATTTTATAATGTAAAAGCTTGCGGTTTAACATCCAATTTTATTAAAAACTTGTAATGTAAACCACACAAGCAACGCCATCTGTAGTTTAGCTCTGTTAAATTACAAGCCTATAAAAGACAGATGTCGTCGGCTTGAGCGGCGGTCTTTCTATAACTGTTAAGTAGAGAATACGTACACGGAAGATAAATTGTGAGTAATAATAATTATTGTTATACCTTGTTATTCTGTGTGTCTAAAATGTACATGTTATTATTATGAATATCTATAACCATGTTTAGATTTGTGATATTTTATGCAGTTAATAAAATACACGATGTTACGTATTAAGCTACTTTACTTAACACACGAATTAAACTTTACAGCCTATTAAAGTCCACTGTTGAATATAAGCCTCCCCATAGATTGCCTCAGAGGAGGGGTATTTTCCATAGGACATTTGCACCTGCTCTTCTTGGCGTTGGGTAATATATCTAATCAAAATCTTTCGTGCCGCTCTTTGTTGATACGGTCAAGTGAAAGGAGATGATTCTGGGGTGCCACGGCCCATAGATGAGAACAGCATTCCATATATGTCCGAACCTGTACTTTGTAAAGTTGCAAGAGGGGGCCGGCATGAAATACCGTCTCGATCTACGGATCACACGAATCCTTTTGATGCCCGTTTAGCTTTTCCTTCCAAGTGACTGTAGAACTGTACGTCTCTCGAAATGTCAACGCCAAGGATTCGAATGCTAGCTGAGGAAAGGTGGATACTGCCCTGAATTCGAAAAAATATAGACAAATGGGTTCTTTTTTGCAATAAACGCACATACCTGTGCCTTTTGGGGGTAAAGATGGACTAGATTTAGTCGTCCCCAATCCGAGATTATGTGCAACAAAGACTTTACTTCAGACACAAGTTTCTTCCGGCATTCGACGACGTGTTCTCGAGAAATACAGGGATGCCAGCGTAGAGGTTTACAGTTTTTTTACCGCCATTTCATTTTAGCGGAATACTTGATAGTTGGTAGGTATCAATTATTTTGTGTAGCTACGATCAGCAAATTCGATATGCATTTTTTTTTGCTTGTGTAACGTATTTTAATTATCAAAAAAATCAGTTCCTCATCATATGAGAAGGGTTCATACGGAGCAGAATAATAAAAGTGTTCGTGAAAGTGTTTCCGAAGATCCAACATTATCTACCAGGTAACGTTTTCAATAACTGCAAATTAAGAAAATCTCTCTACAGACTATTCTTAAAAAAAAACCAGAGTCTGTTCCTATATAAGGTTCAGATAATTCATAAACATAAGTCTCGGGATCATGAACGCCGTCGTAGTTATATGCTTACCAAATTGGCGACCCATTTTTGTATCAAAAACTCATTGAGAGTTATGAAGCCCATTTTGACCACAGTGGATTGGTCAATAAACAAAATTCACGCTATTTGGGTAAAGGACAGCCTTCTTTGATCCACGAACGATCACTAAACCCACGTTGAGTAACAGTTTGGTGTGAAATTTATTAAGGATTTGTACGGCTGCTGCTGTAACAGAGAATGGAGATCTATACCGTAAGATGTTGAATAATTTTTTGGATCGGATTCTTCTATGTACACGCGAAATATATATATATATATATATATATATATATATATATATATATATATATATATATATATATATATATATGTCGGAAAGTATAACACGATAAGCCAAAATTGTGTGGGAAGTAACAGGATAGCGTTGTTTATTAAAAATGGTAAAAATGTGAGAGCCGATATTCAACTTGCTCCCTTGCTTGCGCAATTTATCGTTATCAATAATAGGACAGCGTAACGCTCTATACTTTCAGCATAAAGTAATTACAGTTCAACCATACCGCAGTATGTCCCCATCACAATTACACACCGGTGCAATGTGAAGGACACAACTACATGATTGTCGGAGCGGAAACCTCGTGGTTGTTTTTATAGTGAGGCAGCACCACTGTCCCTATTTGACAAGGGTTCCGTCGAGCTACCGTATATTGTTTCTATTGTAATGAAAGATATCTAAGACCACACACTTTTAATTTTGCACTACAACAACTTTATTCTGCACTTCTTATTATGAAGACTCACAAATAATACTCACAAAGTTTTACCATGAAAATAGAACTACACCGACGAGCGTAGGAACTGAAGTGATTCTGTTCCCGCATTCATTCAATAAGGAAAACGTAATAACTCTCTGATTAGTCGACGATTTGATTAGTCAATACTTGACTAAACAATAACTTTTTATTGAATTCATTAGGTTACTTATGCAATTTCAATTACCAGGATTAATAATCAAATCGACAATTATTTCTTCTACGATTTAAAACAATATTTGAGTTAAAAGTTGATAATGAAATAAATAGTTGTTTTACCAGGAATTAGTTGTCAATAAAGAGATTTGTAAACCAAAAGAGTTTTAAAGAACTAGCTAGTTACATGTTATGTTTCTGATAAATTGCTGTTATTAAATTGTAGTATTAATAATTATACACCGTTGATTATTATAATTTATAACAATTAAAAGACAACGCAAAGCTTATGCTTTGTCAACCGAAGATGTACTTGCGGCGACATATATATATATATATTAGGAAATTGCATATTCTTATTTTTTCGAAGTATATATATTATATATATACACACTTCGAAAAAAGTGTTTTTCACGTAACTTTTGTATATATATAGTTTAATCGTTTTTCTTATCATAAACTGTACTACTATTCTTAAAAATACTCTTCGTAGTACCTCGTCGATTGCTACCAATTGCATTTGTTTGATCAGTTTATGTATTCGTTTGTATCGTTGTGAAAAAATAAAAAATGAAGTGTTTTTCAAAACTTCTGCTTGGATCCTTTTTCTCTAATGAGTTAACAATACTAAGTTTGCAAAAATATTTGTCGAGTGTTGAGATTGAACAGAGTGTTTCAGAAATCAAAAATAATAAATAAGAATATGTGCCCTAGAACAAAAACTTTGCAATGCTAAGGGAATGTATCAATTCTAGTAAAATAAATTTAGACTGCATTGCCATAATGGAGGCCAATATATCTAATAACTTACTATGTTCCGTGTTGATGGCTATACATAGTATCTTAAAAACTAAAATAATGTAGGGTGGGATAATTATTTGCGTACGTAAGAACCATAAGTTTTAAATTATAACTATCAAAAGATTACACTGGGAATCACTCATAAACAAAATTACCACCCATAGTATTTTGCAAACATTCCATCTTTGTAGAGACTTTTGTATTTGTATAGACCACCGAATGAGAACAAAAACTTGTTTATACAGGAGTTGTGTCACATAATAAAAGATAATTTTGCTAAAAAAAACAAACTTAATCATCTGGGGTGATATGAATATTAGCATTAAACGCATTAAACTTATTCAAGAATATTATCTATGTGATATGGCCAAGTGCGGTCTAAAAACCATAACAGATTAATAGAAAAAAGAAAAAACAAAATACCTAAAAGTTGTATTGATCACATCTTTGTGCGATCACGCACATTAGACCTGTACTCAGGCTCTATTATTATTACTGTATTAGCTGATCATGATATGACTGTGCCAACATGCGTTTCACCTCTATCGTACAGGCGGGATGAATTTGAAAATATTATTTTATACGACAATTTAAAACTTCATTCAATCCTGAACAAAATAGGCCTAGGTAGGTCACCGGTTAATTATATGCAATTTCCTATTGATATGAAAAATTTTATAAAAACTTATTTTATGGAATGCTACACTAAATGTCAGTGCAAACGAAATAAATAGAATTGAAGGATGAAGACATTATAAATATGTGGAAAATAATAGATAATTTGTTTACTAAATGGAAAAAGGGCTCAAATAATATACTTATCACGCTAGAATACTAATAAGTATAGAAATAAAACAATTACATTTATTGAAAAATCTAGAAAGAATTACTATTATCAGAAAATATTATACCAATATATACTTTGAGAACTGTAAACAGAATTTGTGGGAAAGTTACCGAAACACTAGATAAATTGTTAAATAAAAAATTTACTTCAAAAACCAAAATAGTTAAACAATAGCGGATAGTTTTGCCACTGAGTTTGATAGAAACTTCAAAAATAGAATGCCAAAATGTACCAATAATATGCTATCGAAAGATTTGTGCACAAATCCAGTGGATAAGTCTATAGTCTATACGGTTTCAAAAAGCAAATACGAAGCAAATAAAAAATGTTGTACAAACACTTAACACAAAAAAGGCATCAGGTGCTGATAAGATTTGTACGATTGACATAAAAATATATCAAAAAATGCTAAAGTAATTCTCAAGTTAATTAATAGTAGTATAGAAACAGGTATTTATCCTACAGATTTAAAGTTAGGTTTCATCGTCATCATCATCATCACAGCCCTTCACAAGTCCACTGCTGAACATAGGCCTCCCCCAAGTAATGCCACAAAGCACGGTCCTGAGCCACCTACATCCATCGACTTCCTGCATATCTTACCAAGTCATAACTCCATCTAGTGGGGGTCGCCCTACACTACGCCTACCAGTACGAGGCTGCCACTCGAGAACCTTTCTTCCCCATCGGTTATCGGTTCTTCGAGCTATATGGCCGGCCCATTGCCACTTCAGCTTACTAATCCGTTAGGTTAGGTTTAGTTAAGTTAGGTTTGGTACGATCTATTTACAAGCCGTCAGTTGACGTCATGAAGACTACAGTAATTACAGGCCCATTACTATACTCCCGATAATTGACAAAATTATTGAAAAATTAATATCCAACCAAAATTTTTTCAAAAATATAATATTATTTCGGCATCTCGATACGGATTTCAGCAAAAACTTTACCTATTACATAGTTACTTTCAAAATTTATAAACGAAGTAAACAAATTTTTAGATGAGAAAAAACATGTATAAATTGCATTTATCGATATTAGTAAAACCTTTGATACCTTAAAACATGAAATTTTTAAAAGAAAACTTGAAAACTCTGGTGTTAGGGGAACCTTCCTAAAGTGGTGTAAAGATTATGTTAGCGTTCGATATTTCCAAGTAAAGGTTGAAAATAATTTAAAAATTAAAATGCTATACTTTTTAATAGTCCTTATCTTGAATATGTTTATGGTCGCTTGCAAAGGAAAAAACAACGAAAAGGCTTTTATAGAAATAAAATTTATAATATATCTAATATAAGTATTATCTTACTATGAATAAAACGAAAACAAAAGTGATGACAAACAGGAAATAAATTGACATAAAAGTAGATTATGAAGATATTGAATATGTTACAAAATACACATACTTAGGACAATTTATATCATCTAGAGATCATACAGGCATGGAAATAGACAGAAGAGTAGCTTGTGTAGTAATTGAAAGAAGTATGTTGGGCGTGACGCTAAAAGACCGCAAAAGAGCAGAAGATATTAGATTTACAACAAAGGTGGAAGACATAATTAAGAAAATTAGATAATTAAAATGGCGATGGACAGGACATATGGTAAGAGAAAGCAGGATAAAATGGACACAAATCATTAACAGAATGGTAACCACGAGATGGCAAAAGAAAAAGAGGTAGGCAAGCAAAAAGATGGACAGACGATATCAAGATTCTTGGAGGGACGATCTGGACTAGAAAAGCTAACAACAGAGAAGAGTGGAAAGTGCTTGAAGAGGCCTATGTGTCACAGGTCACGCTGATCACTAAACTTGGAAAACCGAAATGCTAGATTATAATGAAGTTAAAACAATCATATACTATGTAAAACAAAATGTTTAGTATCAGCAATAAAGGCTTAATAATAATATAAGTATATATAAGCGATGGATGATGATTATTTGCCTCAAAGCTATCGAGGCATTCGATGACAGAAGGACATGAATCAAATAGTTGATTTCTACGTGGTTTATTTCACACAACATGCAATTATCCGAGGAGACAAGTTGACAAAAAGGGAGAGTTGTGTTTGACGCCGTATGCAAGGACAATAACAGCGTAACTTTAAAAATATTTTGCAGGTAGGTTCATAACTTCAACATGATTGGTTGCATATACTTAAAAACTGGAGACGTAATCCGATGATACGAAGCAGATGTACCATTGAGTACTATTTCGGAACCACGATATCAACTTTCAACGAATCATGTGGTGATAAAAGTCTGATAAGCATGTACAGAACTATAAAATGATGTGGCTTTCCTTTGGTACTGCCTGTGTACGAGATTTATGACGGGTATAGTGGAAGCAGGTAGGTTTTGCCTGCAACAATGGTGTATTAGTACATTTAAATCCAAGAAATTCCAAAGAAAATTCTCTCCACACCCTATATTCATTTCATGACAAAAAAGTATCTCCGTAGGCGGTAGTATCAATGAAGCTCAAGTTGAGTTTAATAAAAAACTTTCAATGGTTTTCGTTGTTTTATATTTTTCGTAATCAATATTCACTTAAATTAGTTAGATGTCTTGTCTTGTTAATATGTTTTAGAAGTTAAAGGACCGTTGGTGGGCGGATGTCAAAGAACTTTGCTGTTGTTTGCAGTGCGTTATAAATATGTACGATATAAAAACTTTTGTAACATAACATAACTCTTAATACTTTTTGATTAATGTCAATTCATATCAAATATCACTTTCAAAATTATTTTTGGATTCCGTTATCATGGTAATTAATTGTCGACGGGGAAGCAAGGTTCTCGAGTGACATACTCTCATAGGCGAAGTGTGGGCCGGCCCCTCACTAGATGGAGTGACGACCTGGTAAGACATGCAGAAAGTTAATGGATGCAGGTGGCTCAGGATCGTGCTTTGTGGAATTCCTTGGGGGAGGCCTATGTTTAGCAGTGGACTTGGGATGGGCTGTAATGATTAATGGTTCTCTCTCTATGTTCCATCATTTTTAAAGAGGTATTTTCGTAGGCCTAAATGTGAAGATTCATCGTGTAGTTTTTGGCCAAAATGATTTATGTCTCATTTTACCTGAAAGAATTCATCTAAGTCACATATTTTACGCAACAGGATCATTTTGAGATGGCTGTATAATAGCACTGTCATTCAAAATTTCGCTATATATCTACGATTACGTCTATTGTTCAAATTATATGTATTTTTTCCAGGCGATCCATACTTTGGAACTACTAGACATAAATTCTCAATATCAGACCAACTTCAACCCAGAAGTTTGTTTAGATAGCAGAAATTATGTTAGTTTTTAAACGAAACGTTTTTTTTTTAACGAAAGCGTTAACTGGAACTGAATAATTAGGATTATTTAAAGACACAATATTAAAAGAGATTTTGTTTTAGCTACGGTTTCACCCGATAATAAACTAGGGCAACTGTGCGTTTGCCTCTGTCATAAATAAAGCCTAGTACCCTTCATTAACTAATTGATACTTTTTACGACCTCATTCTCACCATCGCAGTTACTAATAATACTTTACTCAAGTTACTTTGATACATGCCACAGCGATCTTGACACTATATGTTGATAATATATTTTCGATTATCTTGTTTTTATTAAATTTTAAGCCAGTTTATCGGACTCTTTTCTGATCCAAAAATAGCTATCAGTTTAAATATAAGGATAGGCATGTGCCCAGTTGTGTGGTCAATCTCTATTTCTACTTTTTGCGAAATTACTGTAATTTCAGTCTTTAACCTTATCGCTAATTAACATTGCTTAGCATTTTTAGTAATTATTAAAGTTCGTCGCTGAAGGTCTCCCCCACGGGCTAATTTAAAAATATTTTGTAAGTGATATTTGATATGAATTGACATTAATCAAAAAGTATTAAGAGTTATGTTATGTTACAAAAGTTTTTATATCGTACATATTTATAACGCACTGCAAACAACAGCAAAGTTCTTTGACATCCGCCCACCAACGGTCCTTTAACTTCTAAAACATATTAACAAGACAAGACATCTAACTTATTTAAGTGAATATTGATTACGAAAAATATAAAACAACGAAAACTATTGAAAGTTTTTTTATTAAACTCAACTTGAGCTTCATTGATACTACCGCCTACGGAGATACTTTTTTGTCATGAAATGGATATAGGGTGTGGAGAGAATTTTCTTTGGAATTTCTTGGATTTAAATGTACTAATACACCATTGTTGCAGGCAAAACCTACCTGCTTCCATTATATCCGTCATAAATCTCGTACACAGGCAGTACCAAAGGAAAGCCACATCATTTTATAGTTCTGTACATGCTTATCAGACTTTTATCACCACATGATTCGTTGAAAGTTGATATCGTGGTTCCGAAATAGTACTCAATGGTACATCTGCTTCGTATCATCGGATTACGTCTCCAGTTTTTAAGTATATGCAACCATTCATGTTGAAGTTATGAACGTAGAGCCTCGTAGAGGGGATAATTTCTAAAGTTGCCATACTTTTCCAGCGCGTTGGCCACCACAGTTTTTATTTTTTATTTTAGTCGCTATCAATAAACGCTGTTGCCCATCTCCTGTATTTTTTCCATCTGTATCCTCTTATGAAACCCACGGGATGATATTATAGGGTAGTAGATATTCTTACACCGCCACTATACGATAACTTTGCTCCATACTAAATAAAATATATAATTAATAAAAACAAATTCTAACCGTTTATTGAGCAGACTTTGAAAAATATATTAATATTTAATTAAAACAACTATACCAACTATACCAAAGCGTAAAAATATTTTAGCACAGTACTATTTAATATTCACAAAAAAGTCTATGCAACTACGACCTAACTAGGTATCTTGGGAAGCAAAAATTTTTTCGTGAACTTGCTAAATATTCAAGAATAGATTTTTAGGTTGGATTGCTATTACCTTGTATCTTAATTAAGAATAAGTTCTCGAATTTAAAAGTTTTATTCGGCTTTGCATTTCTCGCATCTCTTTTTGTCCCAAATAAATCATGTGGTGGTAATATCAAAATTGCAAAACATGAATTCCTGTTTTATTTAAGATCTTATTATTCTTCGTCATCAATCCGTACTAGTTTCACTCTAAGACGTTAGTCTCTTCCGTTGATTCGTATTTTCACGCATTCGCTATAATCACCACTCTTGGACAAGGGATTGGCAATTGTATTAGAAGACGTCTCGAAGTTGGTGATCGTTCTGGATGTTGTTATCACCCTGCCTCTACTATAACCAGTGCAACTTTCGACAATACATGATCAACTACCTTCACCCGTTCCGTATAACAAACGGAATAAGACAATATGCTTATTTTCTTGTGTCTTGCGTGTTCGCAAGCAAGCGATTATAAATAAATTATTTTCATCCATTTAAATTATCTCAAATTCATCGCGGTAATTGCGTGTGAATTCTATAATATGTAACTCTTCAATATGTATATCTGTACGTAACTCGAGAATCGGAAGATGTCGGGTGTTTCTATCTCTCGACCATTACGCAATTTACGTTCGCGTCTTTTGAAGTATGTGCACAACGTTGATGGGTTCCTGATTTCTTGTCATCTTCTACGGGATGCATTGCTCTTTTTGCAGCGGCACGGGAGTGCGTGGATAGTAAAATGGTGTACTAATAAACCTACAGTACTGCTAGACTGTATGTATTACAAGCGAACACAAGAACACAGACCATCGCATCACAGCTCTTGGAATTAGAATCGCTTAAACGTTCAATAATTCGCAGGCGATACAGGTAAGGTCTATGAATACGCAATTTCCTATTAGTCCTTCGTTTATGTACTTATTTAAATTCAATCAGTCTCATACCGGTAATTTCAGCTATCGTAAGAGATTATGCAACATATTCTGCCTAAATCACCTGACATTCCGCAATATTAAATACCCCCACCGCGCGTAGTCCATACCATAAATTTAACATTTAGGCTTAGAGGTACTTAAACAATAATATTTTGCACTTTACGCAGTTACAAGAACTTATATAATTAATACATTGGTATATTAAGTGCTTTTAAATTAAAAGTTAACAATAGCAAAGACATTTGAATAGTCCTGTGTAGAAATCAGTCACTCACAAAGCCAAGGGATAAGTCACTCATATTTATCTCATACTGATGTAATTTATTTTCAAATCAATTTGAATATTTATTACAAATTTGCCGTGTGGAGGCGGCATTAGATTATTCATTTCTCCATTTCATATCGTGAGTTGTCGGAAGAGGCAAATATAGGAAATACCTGGAAAATCTCATCGCTACCGAAAGATGAACATTTCGATTACTCCAAACGTAAGCTGTCGAAACTGGCAACGGACAGCAGCTTCAAAGGTTCAAAAATTTGCTTGCCCGTCGTGACACTCCCATAACGACATAGGTCAATATCTAACTGGGAACATTTAGGATCCGAAGAAGAATAAATAAGAATAAATTCTTTAAAGTCCATAAAAATAAATCATTCGAAAGCTTTTTTTCCATGACATGTTTTTACAAAATTAACACTGGAATTCAAAGTTCAGATATGAACCTAGGAATCCCTAAGGCTAATATACAGACATGGATGATGGTGGTGGGTGTGCGACAGGTGTGAGTCAGATGAGGCGCTCAAATCAATTAAAGCGACAGATGATTTGGTTACATGGGGAAATCGACTCCACGAGGAGCGTTATGCACGCAAATGCGTCTCTGGGGCAATCCTGCAGATCTTTGAAGCCAGCATGCAGATACAGACATACACAGACAGTTACCGGGCACAAGTGCTTTAGTGATTATCTGTGTAAGATCAAACTTGAGTCGAGGCAAATTGCTTCCACTGTGGATGGTTTGACCACACACTCGCGATATATCCAGTTTAAGAACGGGAGATGGTGGTCCTGGTGAGTCCAATCACTTGGAACTTTACTCTGCCTGCAATAGAGTAATGCAGAGATTCGGCGTAGAGGATCGTAACCACCTTCAGTAAAGGCTTAATGGTTCAAAAGGAGTCTGCTGAACGGGATCGAAATAGCACAGATTAAACTCGGAGACAACGTCGCCAAGGCGGTCGTCTCATACTTCCCCTCGATAATAGTTTTCCCCAATAGAAGCTTATGGGGTAGCGGTTGCTCTGAACGGGAGCCTCAAATGCCTGATAATATTATTCCCAATGAAGACGATTTCTCGAAACGTGACCTCTGTAAATTTTAATTTGTAATAGCAATGTGAAGGTGCTGGGGGCAGCAAGCACTAATGTGTGCTTCAAGCAAAGTATAGCGATTGAGGGGCCCCGGTGGTGGTCCGAACACTCTGTCTACACTGGTATTGAACACCGGGGGGTTCCAGTCGGTAGAATTTCAGCATAATCCCTTATTATTCATATGTTTGGTTACGCTGGTGTGTGTTACTTAGATGCAAACAATTACTTATTCGATAAATTGAATCAATTTGTCGTATCCGCTTATTTTTCGCTCTTCGAAAGAGAGACCTACCTACCTCATTCTATTCTTTCCATCGCTCTCAACTTAAATGGTTGAATCCACCACAACGTAAAATTGTTAGAAATCTTAGCACTCTTTTCACTACTTAACGATCCATTGGCTCCAGACTATTGCAATCTTCGGTCTCATAAAAATCTCGTACTGCAAATTCCCTCCCACCATACTGGTTATCTCTCAAAATCCTTCACGTACTAATAAGAAAAATCCCTAACACGAAAATTTTTAAAACAAAATTAAAAATCATTATGTGTGCATTCGTGCGTGCATGCGTGCGTGCTTGCATGTCACGAGAATGAATACGTACTTACATATAGTACTTGTTTACCTTAGTAGTGTACCGAATGCTGGGCCGCACATTACATTTTCGGATAAACAACCTGTATTAAATTAAATTTTTACAAATATTGTGCTTTAATTAAAAAAGCGAGAATTTTTAAAATTTTAAATTGACACTAAAAGGTTGGTAATATGCACCATGTCTGAACGACCGACCTTGGCTTAGTATTAGAAAAATATACAATTTTCCCTGGAATAACACTTACTTAACTACTGGAAAGACTACTGGATATTAAACGAATATCTAAATACAAAATTGCATCCAAACACCAATCACATACACATTTTTCTATTAATTCATTTTTCAGCCAATGTTTCGACCACACGATTTTTACTGAAAAAATTTCAATACAAATGCATGTCATCATCATCACAATGGATGAATGGATGGAAACTACATCCTGGACGCCGTGAGACAAGATTGGAATTCTATTAGAATATTCAAGCAGAAATATTCCGCTATTCAAACCTCTTAGACTACATTGTGTGGTCTGATAAAAAAATTCTGAAATAATTATTACGAGTAGTAGTTAGTTAAAGGAGATTTCCGTTTATTGTTTGGTGTGACATCAGGATAAACATAGTCGTGATGGTGTACGTATTTAAAGGACATTTAAGTACGAGAAAATACATAGAAATATTAAACATTCTACGAAATAAATTTATCTGTCTTTCAGAGGAGGAGCGAATTATTAAACATTTCAACATGACTACATTGCTACTGCACCCGCCCATAATACTAGAACGAGACAATTAAATGGCTAGCACAATCTTTTGGCTTTTAAAAACTTAACAGTTTGTTTAGGAATTAAATTCATTAAATTCTTTAATATCATTAAATTCTTACACGTTGCCTCGAACTGAGAGTTTGTTGAGTTGACTGAGAGTCAACATTTAAGAATTGTTAGATTTCATGGTATTTTTTAATTGTAAGATAGTATGTTCATTTGAGAGATTTTATGGTTATATAGTCCCTACCAATTGGTTTAAAAAGTTTTATGTTTTTTGCATTTTTAGTTGGTGCGATTTCCGACTCGGGTAAACTTTTAAAATAAAAATGTTTGAATGCGGTTATTCTTATTCTGAGAAACAAAGGAATGTGTGTGAAATTTAATATCTTATCTTCAATATTTAATCTACTTTACCTCCATGTTTCGTTCTTTTTTCCAGCCTGTATATGAAAAATCCTGTTGTTTTCTTATAATATTAAGCAACACTTCTGCTATCTAACTATCTGCTGCTATCAGACCAAAAGTATTTAAAAACAAAATAATGCTACTCTCACGAAATAGGCTATTATTCAATGAAATCTCATTCATTTCATACATTACTTGAGTTGTTTATGCATAATACAAATTATAGTGTAGCGTATGTTTGTAGTTAGTTATAAAGAACATGACCTGCCTATACCATTTCTTGAAATCCGAATTTTTAAATTTTCCTATGATTAAAATCCGGATAATCCGGATTTTTCGAAGTTTTAAGATGATTGGATAAAACATTAAAAATCTACATTTATTCAGACACTAAAGAATAAAATTAACCAAAATAAACAAAGGCAGGTAGAATCTAGGTAGGCAGGCTGCCTAAGTAGCTTCAGAATGATTCAAGCAACTTGGCCATTTAGATAATTCAAATCACTTAGTACTTTGTGGGTACAAGAGAATAGAGAACTAAATCGTATATAAAAAAATAATCTTCTCCATTAGATGCATCTAATGGGGCATGATTTTTTTAATAGGATAGGGTGACAAAGGAGCGCACAGTCCACCTGATGGTAAGTGGTTGCTGTGGCCCATAAACATCTATATACATCCTAGATTACGAATCAAAATGCAGATGTGTTGTCAACCGTGAGGACTAAGATGGAATGTCTCGTTTCCAGTAAAAAAGGTCTCCGGTTCTTTACACTCACCTAAACACAGCAGCATTAAGCTACTATTTTACGCTGGTATTCTGTGAGAGTGTGGTCCTTTCCCGGTCGAGCCAATCCATTCTTCATACATCTACTAATACATATATCTGCAGCATGGCTCCTCCACGTTAAATGATACTTGAATCGTTAGGTTTTCTAGGCGTGGTTGTTTATAGCTGCATTTTAGAATTTTATTTTTGCGGGAATAAAACATGACCTTTGACTAAATGCTACCTATTAGACAACATCCATAGACTGACTGTATATCTAGATCGGGGCTCCACACTCTTGTTATATCCACTATAACCTTGCCTGCTTCAACCTAGGCTTTGTACGTTGGTGCAGGTCACATTCCATTGGTCGTTATACAACGCAATACGCACTATTAGGACAGTAATCCTATGGAGACGCTGTGGCTGTACTCTATATTATTCTTAGTGAGATTAACGAGTTTTTTTTTCTATTATTGGAAACTCGGATTTTGGGAAGATTGTCAAAAGAATTAAACCAACAGTTGCGCTAGTATAGTAAAAAATATCAAATTCATTAGACGTAAAGATAGACCTTTGTAGTTTATTCGTAGACAAAAATCATCCATTTTAGGAGCGATGTCTGACGTTATTATAGGAAGTAACACCCTGTTTGAAAGCACGTGTCCCATAATTGCATACAAGGTCGGTATTGACGAAGTCATAATACAAGGAAAAATGCATTTCTGGCGGGTAAATAAAAAAAGTGGTGAGATCCAGGTGAAAAAAAATTCAGATTGGTTCATGCAAGTTCAAAGACAGATGCATATTTCCGAAATATGTAAATGCTTATTGGCAGTAGGGTATAGACGTAACAAAATAAAAGTGGAAACAATAGTAAAGGATGACCAATTTTGCAAGGATAAAATGGAGCCAAAATTACTTTCATTTTATTTTCACTGCTTGCTAGTGGAATTGGTTTCTAAAAACTACCGCGACTTATTCGTAATAAACAAATTCGGGATCCAAATTATGTAACAAAAAAGAAAAATAAAGAAAATGTGCATAATGACACTAAAAATAAGGGGAGTAAAATATCATTTTAAACGTAGTTACAAATTCTGTTATACAATGTAATCCGTTTTAAAAATCATGACTTAGTTATTATTTCAATAAATAAAAACTTTTTTGATTTCTCTTTTAACAAATTAACATGACGACAACAATAATGACATATACAGCTACATGTTATTATACAACAAGACAATAAATGATGCAAAATATTAAAAACATAAAAAATAGTGTGCCGCGACTCCGAAGCTTGCTTGTTCCTTTCTGTTTATCGCACGTTGACCTCCGATTGAGCATTTGGCGTAAATTTGAAGTTTTAAGGATCGATTGACGAGTGTCGCTAGCGGGGCGCGGGGTGGAATAGGCGGAGCCATTTGAAGCGTTTATTTTCGATGTGTCGTCTTAAGTTGATAGCATGTTCGCTTCGTGAGATAAACTAACCAAATCCAGTATGACATTTTACTTAGTGGTCTTAATATTACCATCTTTCTATCAAATTTGTGGTTATTATAGCGATCTTTATTATCTATTTGTTTATTTTTCGTAATTTGATCAAGGTTTCAACACTCAACAGTTTGCATCAGTATAATGAGATTGTGAATTAGCCATTTAATTGTTAATAATTGAACTTTTAAATTAAAATCCAAAAACATGAAGATGTTTTCGCTATAATATGCTTTTATGGTGACATTTTTGGAGCAGTAAATAGAACTTAAGTTATTTAGTGTTAAGTGAAGTTTGAAGTGTTTTTTTTTTTGTAATCAGGTTTCACGGACTAGAATTTATTGTATTTTCGGCATAGGCTCAGCAAAGAGAGATTCGTCTAATGCAAGCGATAAAATGGTCAGTATGAAGCATTTAAGAGGAATTAATTTAACTATAGTATAGTGATTGTAGACCATAGATATAACAAACGCTACTTACACAAAACTTGAACACTTAAATGGAAATGCTATATCTATCCTTAAATTGCCTGTCATTGAGATGTAACAACGGACTAAAATATGCACAAGCTCCTGCTTCAACACTGGCGTTACAATAGCAGTCATCTATAATTGTTATTTATTTATGTCTTAGTGGCTGAAAACATCCTTCAAGCGAAAAAAAAAACGTCCTGCCATAATTATACATCGTTTTCATAAACCGAAATAAAGTTAACTCTTCAACAATTATTATCACTCTTCTACCTCACTGCAAAAATCTATGTGAAAACTTTTTCGATAGCGACGGCGTAAAGCTTACGTAAATTACATCTCGAACGATCAAAATTGCCACCCGCACTCGCATAATACTTCAAACAACCAATCACGAGCGTTAACGTTCTCACTGTCGAATGCGAATCAATGTTCGATGGTCGATCTCGACGATTTATTATTACATTAAAGTCGCACTCATAAATTGTGTTTCCGATAACTGTCACTGGTTGGCGCTTTCTTTATTCCATACAAATCTCAATTACCGTTTTCGGGATCGAACACTCGCACTAGGCGAGTTATATGATTGATAATTTATCAACAGCATAATAGCTGGAGCATAGACCTACTATTCCGAAGTGCGTGAGTTGGAATCCTGTAATGTACAACTAATTTCATTAGCATTAGTTCTCTTCACTATTATTCTGGCTTACATGGACACACATCTGGAAAAATAAACCATTAGATTGATTAAATTTTTCGTTTCGTTACTTATATTTTATACGTAGGTATCTAATCGTGTGGTCAAACTTGTGGTCATCCTCCCAGCTACAGAACATGGTAGAAAAACTAGCTAGTGTAAAGGTGAGACTACAAATGAACTCGAGCTTCTTGCCTTGTTTGACATATAATTGCCAAAGTGGAAATGCATTGCTAAAATAATAAAAAAGATCATCGTCTGTCAGAGAGTACTCAAACGAAGAATGTTAAAGATTAGGGAGCTGAATAAAATACGACACACTAAAATTAGAAAAATAACTAAAGCAAAAAACGCTCTGAGATACGCACAAAAATTGAAAAGGAAGCGGGCAGGCCTTGTTGTGCGACTAATTCACCTTAGAGGGACCAAAAAAAATAATCATCCACCAAAAAAATAGTCATCACTGGCAACACGCACTGGTTGAACAATCTAGTTTTCAGAGTTTGAGGTAAACCTGACGAGAAGATGTGTCGCAATTTCCCGAACGATGCTCAGCCGAGCTGAATCCGTCAGTTGACCTCTCGGTTGAAGTTGGACTTACCTAGTCGGACTATTTGTCCCAGGTAAACGTACTCAACAATTTCGAGCTTAGTGCCCAACAACAACCGGCATAGGTGTGACGTGGACATTAAACATGATCTTTGTTTTGTCCATGTTCATTTAAAGAACTATCCGTTGGGAGACACTATTGAGGTTATTGAGCATAGTGCTTAGGTCCTCCAGCGATTCTGCCATAAGAAATATATCATCGACCAATCGAAGGTGAGTATTGTACATTCAGAACTCTGGTTCTGAACTTGGATAGCCATTGTAGCCCTACTGTACAAACACTTCAGCACTTATATCGACAGTCAACTTAGCACCGCCGAAGGGACAGTAGCACCACCCAAATTTCAACGAAAACAAAGGCTTTCTTATAGTCCACATACGTAGCAGATTTACTCTTCAGTCTTCTGAACAATCTGCTGCAGTGTATGTATGTGGTATATGTACTGAAGCCTTTTTGGAAACCAGCTTGTTCGGGCGGCTGGAAGTCGTCGAGTTTGCGTGAGAGACGATTCGTAATAACTCTCAAAAACAGCACGTAGATTTTTTTAGAGAAAATCGGTCCGTAGAAAGAGCGTTGTCACCTTTCTTGAAGAACAATACCACCGCACTTCTGCTCCACGCCTCCGGAGTAGTGTCACCATGGGGGGCGGAATTGAAGAGCCTCTGAAGGACTTTAAGAACCGGTGTTCCACCCGCTTTCAGAAGCTCTGCTGTAATTCCATCCCCGCCTGGGGCCCTACCATTTTTAAAACTGCTGGAGAGCCATTCTAATCTCGCTCAGACTGACGTTCTGGTTATTATCAGAATAGTGTTGGATACAACTTGCTCTTGGATTGTTACTCATTCTTGCGTATGCTCCAACGATGATGTGTACGGTTGCCCATAGGTTTCAGGAGTCTCGAAAACAAAGCTGCCACACTCAGCTTCATCTTTGACAGTTGGCTTTTTCTGGCAGACAGATCTCTGGCAAAAACTATGGAGCCCTGGTTCCGCTTTATCGCTTCTTCAATACAAGCCGTATTAAATTCGCGTAAGTCACGCCGCACGCATGTTCGAGATCTGTTTGTTCAGTTGCCTGTTTGCTTTCAAATCTACTGATGACTGCAGTTTTATCTCCTGTCTAACAGCCATGAGATTAAGAGTATGATCAAAGAGTTTTTGTGTTCTTCTGTGGCAGGTCTTGCAGATCTTAGCTCCAAACGCATGGATAGTTTCCACGAGCTTGTCATTCATATCATCCTCTGCATTTCACCCTTCTAGGCACTGAAAACGGTTTTGTAACTCGAGCTAAAAGTTTTGAGATTCTGGATCAGAGCACGATGGGGACCGAGCGTTGACTTCATTAAACGAGGCTTCTCCAACTTAACGTTTAGGTTCAATGTGTCTCTAACCATTCCAATTAACCAGTATTCACCCTTGCGATCACTGAGACATCACTGAATAGTTGCCGTCTAGTCATCATAATGAAGTTAATCTCATTTTTGTCGGGGCTTGACTAGGTCCACTTTCTGTGGGCCGCTTTTGAAAGAAAGAGATCACCATAAAGAGTCTCCCTTTCTCCATGAAGTTGACCAGCTGCTGGCCCCTTGGTTTCCGTTTCCCTATCCCAAATTTCACTACTTTCAGCTCACCATTTTTTCTTGTGTCTAGTTTTGAATTGAAGTCTCCCATTAACATTGTGCAGTCAGTTTTGGAGGAATACATGCCAGGAAATATCCTCATACATTTTCCTCCACCTCCTAATCTGGATGTGCCAAAGTTGTTTCTTAAACCTGTATGACCTTTAGCAAATACAGTTTGGTAATTCTGAGTATAAGGTACGCAACCCTACACTCCCAATCTTTACAATATTGTTAACGAGAGACTTGTGGACGATAAATCCAACACCTCCTTGGGACAGATGTTCGCCCTCACAGTGATAGAACAAGTTTCCGGGTTCGAGAATCACTGTGTCTTCCCCTTCTGTTCGGACCTCAGATAATTCTAAAATACTCCAGCGCAACTTGTCTATTTCTTCTTCCAGATCTTCTCATCAGTCCTCAGGGTGCGTGCGTTATATGTTGCCAGGTTAAGTCGTCGTAGGCAACCGAACCTCCACGGAGATTCTTAGCATCTCCTGCCACGCCAATACCATGGTTGAAACCGTAGCCAGTAATAGTAGGGCCACTGGGGACTAGGGGTCAATTATTTGTGTCGTTGCTCGTGGGTACCCCCATTATTGCCCCATATTGCCATTATTTGGGAACCGCAGTTTTTTTGTTGTATAGTTGCTGCTGCCCATTTCCTGCGTGTTTCCCTCCAGCACTTTTACGATAGCCACGGTAAGATATGGGGTAATGGATAGTCTTTAACAGCCACTATACGGCGGCAGATATATGTAGGTAAAATAGGGTGGTGCCTGCCCAAAGAATCACACGCTAAAAGAAGTACAACTAAAACTACGACTAAAAACTGATCCATATTTGTATTTTTTTTAATTAAACTAGAACTCAAAATATTATGTGCAGACTGGTAATACCTTTCATTTACACATTTACGCAACACATGTATATGTAATAAGATGAAAAGAGACTTATTGTATGTTCAAACTACTTAATTTTAAAACCCATTGTTTACTAGCGTTTCCACATGAGTTTAAACAAGACATAAAGTATAACATACTAGAATCATATCGCACTGCTATCATATTAAACTACACAGTTTTCCCCCTTTTTAATTAGCTCGCTTTCGTGTATGTTCAGGTCGAATTCAGAAATTGATTTTAAACTATCTTTCCGATGAGCCAGAGACTTGAAATTTCGAACATAGCTGTGAATCGAATGACACTCTAAGTAAATGAAAAAAAAAACACAGACAGCAGACTGTCTCTGTTTCCTTTATTGCAAATTGTAGTAAAATAGCGTTTTATAGAAAGATGTTCTAGATTATTTAATATTCGTTTATTTTCGGTATTGAGAATACCTACACCAATATTACATTAACTCTAATTTATTGTGATTGTATGTATTTTTTTTTTTTGTGGAAGATAATACTGTCGATCCATTTAAATTCTTATAATAATTATTATTCAATTAAAATCTTAGTGTTTTAACGTTTTAAAAAAAATCCGAAAATACTTTCACAGAAGCTACATTATTGCGAAATAATTTATCATTTATTCTGATCAAAATAAATTTTCAATGATTTTTTTGAAACTTACAGTATCTTGAAGTCTTGCGGTGGTATGCTTGGGTTTGGTTTCACACAGGGAAGTCTGCAGTCTGTGAACATGTTCAAGATCGTCCCCACCATTACATCAGATTTGATAAACCACAAATCCTCGCAAAAGAACACCGATTCCTACCAAGGATGGTACGCGAGGCTATTGAAATTAAAAAGCATCCTAATTTCAATAGAGAAGATGGTGCTGCCATCTGCTTGGGATCCTATAATTAACAAAATTAAATCCAAACCCAAGCATACCACTGCAAGACTTCAAGATACTGTAAGTTCGTTTTGCGTAAATCGGACCAAAAATTAATGTTCAAAAACTGAAGGTAGCCGGGCTAACAATGACATTGGGACGTCAAACATCTCAGTCCCCCCCCGTGACCATGGTTGCTGTAAAGCACCGAAACGTCGGGAATTAAAAATAAGTAAAATAGTTAAAAAACGCGATATAATCCGAAAATTTAGTTTTATTCAAAATGACTAAAATGATTAAAAACGGCGGGTGCCAAACTACCCTCTAAGCGTGGCTACTATGACAAATACCGTCCCTATGAGGTAATCTATAGGGAAAGCCTATTTGAGCAGGGATTCTTGATATACTGTAATGGTACTTTTGGAATGTATTAAATTATATTATATATGCGGAACATTTGTCTCCTGGAATTTTTAAAGTTAACAATTCTCATCATAGAAATCCGTCACAAGTCTGCTGCTACCGCATGTGCCTTCTCCAAAGACTCAAACTGCATGTGTCGGTACAAGGGTGACACTCGAAAACTTTTTTCATTTTCAAATCATAATACCGTTACCATTACAGTATATCAAGAATCTCTGCTCAAATAGGCTTTCCCTATAGATTGCCTCTTAGGGACGATATTTGTCATAGTAGCCACGCTTAGAGGGCGGTTTGGCACCCGCCGTTTTTAATTATTTTAGTCATTATTACGAAAACGCTGCTCCCCAGTCAGTTCTCATTTGTTTCCCTATGTCGTCTCTTAAGGCACCTCCGGAACGACATGTAGTTGTGGATACCCTTAAACCGCCACTAAACTATTCAAATCCCGGGTCGGATCAAAGTCAGTTCATTCAGATTTTTCTGTCAATAAATTCCGGAATCGAGTTGAATTGCCGGTGTTTTACCCCGTGCCTCAGAAAACACGTAAAACCGTCGGACTGTCGGCGGCTGTTCTCTTTCTGACTGTCGGATTGCCGTCCTATCAGATTATCACAGTGAGAGAATAGAGAGTGTACCTGTGTTTATACACATACTTGTGCACTGTAATCCTGTCCTGCATAAATGACTAGTCTCCGTTGAGAATAGCCATTGTGGCCGAAATTCAGTCTTATCATCACACCACTTACCCGACTACCTAAGATATACAATAAATTTCGACGTATAATAGAGTTGTAATAGAACAAACCTAATTTAATACTCTAAGGAAGCAAATAATAATCACACAAACAAGTTTTAAATGTTGATAATCGTTATATGTAAAATAATATTTATTTAACTCACGAAAAAATTATAATAAAAAATTTAACTTATGAAAACCCGTAAACTTTTTATCGACCATAATCTAACGACGAACCCCATAAATCGCGTATTACTCCATTTCACTATAAATTATCTAAATTATTTGTTCACAGAACCTATTTTCCTCGTTTAATTACAATATTATGAAACGCTAGTCTTAAAAGATTTTATAAAGGCAAAATAGGTTTATTTTCGAAATATTCGAACTGTTATGAACCGATGTACAAGGTAGTAATTGTTGTTGTAAGCATTATGTAAAGTATATAAAAGTGATTTTTCATATAATTTAGGCAGTCAAACTCTAATCTCTGTTCGCTACACAACTTTGTTATAGTTTATAATATTCCGTGGTGTTAATTAAATTAAATTAAATTAGTTTTGCAGCAGTAAAGGTGTCTTTTTTTAAAAAGGACCCCAGGCGAGCCATCCTAACAATTTTGGTGTCAGAAGTGGGACATCCTGGGAAAGCAATTAAAGTACTGAGATTCCTAGGTGTTAGGCGCGTCGCGACAAGGATTTCCCGCCCAATACTTATTTAGCTCCGTAAACCTTAGCGTTCATCACCACGGTCCTTGTGTAAGGTGCCAGCTATGGACGGTAAGTCTTGGGTACATGTGTCGACGATAAGACTCCGCTACTAAGCGCGAGCCCACACCGCATCATTCAGAAACTCCTGCTGCTCCATCGTGGTCGACGATAAGTCTTCACTTTCGAGTGCGAGCCCGCATCACAACCAATTGCACTATCGGATCACCGGACAGTTTGACTCGCCACCAACATCAGACCTTGCATCATCACCACCATCACCACGTGTAAGGTCTTTTCACGGAAAACGCAACGTGACTTCGAGGTAGCGTCGTAATTTAAGACTTCCTGAGTCGTCGAATAGGTACTCAAGCCACCGCTGCAATTGACGTCATCGCTGCAGTGTCGAATTAACTGACACGCTTTGGAAAACCAAGATGTTCGTGAGAATCTACACTTTGTGAGAAATTTTTATATAATATAAAATTAAAGTTTCTAAAGTTATTAGTTAAAGTGAAATAAGTGAAAGTGATTTAATCTAAAAAAGTCATCAATTATAAGAGATTTATTTTAACATTAAGTCATTGTATTTTAATACCTATTTGTTTAACATATTTTGTTGTGTTCTGACGATCTGTACTGTATTTTAAAAATATTACTTATTAATTAATGTTCTCTAAAAAGGTAAAAGCTGAAGAAGTTAAGATTTCAAACTCTGACTCCTCAGAAAGTTCACTGTCGGTATCAAATCCAACACGGAAAAATATTAAATTAAAAATGTCCGAAAAAATCACTCTTTCAGTCCTTATCAAATTCGTTAAGCCCTAGAATGGGAATCGCGAGTCTTTGCCAGCATTTCTTACAAATTGCGAAAATGCAATTTCATTGGCAAGTACAGACCAACAGAATGTTTTGTTTAAATATATTGTGTCCCAACTTGAAGGAAAAGCACAATTAGCTTGTTGCTTAAAGAAATTTAGTAGTTGGCCCGAATTAAAACAATTTCTTAAATCAACATTCGGAGAGAAAAAACATTCAACGCATTTACTTGTAGACCTACAAAATTGTAAACAGTTGCCTTCTGAAGATGTGACACGGTATTCATTAAGGATTGAATCGTGCCTTACGCGGATCCAATCCCACATTCACTACAGCTGTGAGGATGAAAAAGAACTTTTAGGTAGACTTGCAGCAATGGAAGACTTAGCTTTAAATACTTTCTTATTGGGTATGAATTCTAGTTATTCGCTATATTGTTAGCTGTAGGAACACTCGAACTTTATCCGAGGCGATTACGCATGCTATCGAGGAAGAAAGGTTATTTAAATTAAGTAAATTATCGCTGCGCTCATCTAAATCGTGCTCAATTTGCCACAAACTCGGACACACTCCTTCCGAGTGCTAGAAAAATAAATCAAAGGTTTCCTATCCTAACCTCGATCATCTAACTCTAATTCTAATTTATTGCATAATAAAAAATCAAATAATCCAAATAATTTTTATAATAAACCTCATTCTAATTTTAATCCAAATAAAATACTCTCACACTTCTTTTTGCAATATGTGCATATTGCAAAAAGAAGTGAGTGTCGCAAACTCAAGTTTAAAAACAATAATATGCGCCCCGATGAGTGTACTGCACTATCAAGTACACGAGTACCGAGCACTAGTAATGTGACGGACAATAATCGCTCTAATGTACACGTTGTTTGCGCCTCGGAAAATAACAATGATAATTTAAACTAAACAGGGTTTCGGTGCCGTGTCTGCCGAAACGTATTATTAATTTAAATGACACGAAACCTATTAATCTTTCTAAATCTCGTGTTCCTAAATTATATTTTTATAAAACAACGGATGCCAAAAAAAAAATTGATGAACATTTTTTTAAATTCTACGTTCAACGAGTCTTCAATAGAGTCTCAAGGTCGCACCTGTGATCAATTCTCGGTTGCACATGATCCTAATTTTGATGCACCTTCGTCTGAATTGATATGCTCTACTTCAAATAAAAGACTCGATTCCTGTGTTCCTAAGTTGTTTTTAACACAAGATAATAAAAAATCAGAGACTCAAATGAATAAAAATAATGTTTTATTTTCTAATAACTTTTGTAATAAAAATTTAATGGTTGCCAACGTGACGTCATAAATTTTGTAAAATCTACGTCACTCTCTAGGGTTGGCACACGTAGGAAAACGTATACAATAAATAATATTAATAATAATATTTCTCTGCCTCACGTTAATGAAAAGCCCCAATGTTTTCTTATTGATACTGGTTCTTCGATTTCTATTGTGAAATATACTAGTTTATTAAATCAACCAGTTCTAGGGACTGATATAATTACAATGAAAGGTCTCAGTGATAATGACTCCTCTTGCTCATCTCTTGGGTCTATTAAGATTTATTTTGAATACCTGATTTCTTCTAAGAGTAAGATAGTATTTAGTTTTTTGTTTCATGCAATTGACGACACAATTAGTTTACATTACGATGGTATTATAGGTAGCGATTTTATACAACATTTTAACGTTGATATATAGTACTCTATTAGTTCTCTTAATTTACAAGAGCATGCAATAACCTTTTATTTTAGCAAACCATTATACGTTATTTATATGTTATACGTTATCTCGCTGTAAATATAACGGAACGCGAGTAACCCGGGTTCGATCCCCGTCGGCACCAATGAAATTGTTAATTGCAATTTTAAGTGCTGATACACCACGTGCTCGGCGGTGAAGGAAAACATCGTGAGGAAACCTGCATTTCTGAGGAATAAGAAAAAAAATTATTTCGAAGACATGTGAAGTTCGCCAACACGCATTGGGGCACCGAGGTGGACACTTCCTTGCCCTAAAACCCTCTCAGAAATGAGGGGAGGCCTGTGCCTAGCAGTGGGACGTATATAGGCTGTAACTCGTTATACCTCCACGGTCGGAGATGGTAATTGAGTGCCAAGTAGCCAATTTATTAGAAGTAGGTGATTGTAAAGAAGCCTTAGTATTAGATCAGAAAGTTTGCGAAGGCGTATTTTTGGCTAATTGTATTGTAATGTTAAAGCCGAATAATAGAGTTAACGTTACCATCTTAAACACTACGGAAAACTAAATCGAAATTAAAAACTTTCAGGTTCAATTGACTCCATACCAACCTTTGTCGTCAAAATTAGATAACACTCATAAAGAAATTATTCATAACTTAAATTCTTTAAATATTGATTGTTCTCAAAAAGGTACTTGAACAAATACGATGCTCTCATTTAAATTCCCAAGAAAGAAAAGCATTAATGACGTGTATCCAAAAATACACAGATATATTTCATCTTGATGGCGAATTCTTAACCCATACAAACAGTATTCGACATTCTATTAATACCGGGAATGCACCTCCTATACATGTAAAGTCATACCGTTTTCCCGAGATACATAAAGATGAAGTCGAGAAGCAAATTAAGAAAATGCTTGAAATGTTATCAGACCCTCCACTTCGCCTTGGAATGTCCCAGTTTCGGTTGTCCCAAACAAAATTAGATGCTTCTGGTAAGCAAAAGTGGCGAATTGTTATTGACTATCTCCGATTAAATGATGTCAATGTTTCTGAAGTTTATCCTCTTCCCCTCATTACGGATATTCTCGATCAATTAGGTCATTCCAAATATTTTAGTACACTAGACTTAGCCTCTGGATTTCATCAAATTTGCTTAGATCCTAAAGATACTGAAAAAACGGGCTTCAGTATTACCACTAATGGTGTTTCTGGGCATTTTGAATTCACACGTATGCCTTTTGGCCTCAAAAACGCCCCATCAACCTTTCAAAGATTGATGAATTCTGTTCTTTCTGGACTACCAGGTTTTCATTGCTATATATATTTAGATGACTGTATTGTATACTCTCATGATCTTGACTCGCACGTGAAAAAACTTGAACTAATCTTTTTGTAAATTCAGAGAGGCTAATTTAAAATTACAACCTAACAAATGTGAGTTCTTGCGGCGAGAAGTCGCTTATCTTGGGCATGTAATTACAGATCAAGGTGTTTCGCCTAACCCTGTTAAGGTAAAGGCTATTACTCAGTTTCCCACACCTAAGACTCCTAAAGATGTAAAGTCAATTCTTGGATTAACAGGTAACTATCGTCGTTTCATAGAAAACTTTTCTCGTATCACAAAACCTCTTACTTCCTTACATATATTTGCTATAGATTACAAGATACAATCTTTCACTGGTCTTATGAGCAAGAACATGCTTTCAATCAACTTAAACAAAAGTTGGTTACAGCTCCTTTACTACAATATCCTGACTTCTCTTAACCTTTTATTGTAACTACCGACGCTTCCAATTATGCTATTGGCGCATTTTTGTCTCAGGGCGAGATTGGTAAAGATTACCTATCGCCTATGCATCGCGTACCTTAAATAAACAAGATGGAAACTATTCGACTACAGAAAAGGAATTATTAGCAATACTCTTCGGTATTAATACTTTTCGACCGTATCTTTATGCGTATAAATTTAAGATTGTCACAGATCATCTCCCTCTTACATGACTATTCAATGCCAAAGATCCAGGTGGACGTTTGCTCAGATGGCGATTAAAATTAGAGGAATACGATTATAAAATCGTTTACAAGCCAGGTAGAATTAATTCAAATGCGGGTGCTTTATCTCGTAATCCAGTAAACGATATCACGAATTCTAAATTAAATAAGAATACATATGAACTATTTTTTAAGAAACAATTTACAAAACCAATTTCTAATGATACACAAATTGAAGAGCACAATCAAAGTTTATATACTGCTAAACAAAAAATAATTGCTTGTCCAGTCTCTCTGGACTTTGATTGCTCTATGCCGAACTGTGAACAGCTATTGTCAATGATAAATATTACTGCCGAGTTGTTATCAGCGGAATGCGAATTTGAAACTGTACACTCGGTCAACTCTAACAATAAAACATTTTACTTTCTTTACACTAAAGTTCATCATTATGACGAGACAAGTTATAAAATAATTTATAGTTTATTACGTAAGTTTAGGGACTTAATTATTTCAAAAGATAATTATGAAACTGAAATAGCATTATCTGACTTTTCGGAACCATTTACAAAGTTAGTATACTTAAAAATGTACAATATACTATCTTATATTTTCCATGGAACAAATATTAAGGTTCACATATACAAGAATCGAATACAATATTCCCCTTCTCCAGCCGAGATTCCAACCATTTTAAAAGAAAACCACGGGAATACCGTAGCTGGTCACACAGGTATAAAACGCATGTATAGTGGAATTAAATCTTTGTTTTACTGGAAAAATATGCGTGCAGACATAGAACGCTTCGTTAAAGGTCAGACTCTATGTCAAATTAATAAGCCGTTGCGCACTTGTAATAAGGCACCCATGGTCATAACGTACTCAAGCACCAAGCCGTTTGAAAGATTAGCGCTAGATATTGTCGGTGTCCTACCTGAAGCGGGTCTTCAAAAATTTAAATACTTACTAACGCTCCAGGATGACTTAACCAAATTTTCTTGCGCCTATCCAATGATTACTTCGATAAACTGATGAAGTTGCGCGTAATCTCATTCACTTTATTTCATTATTTGGGCTTCCTAAAATGATTCTAACTGATCAAGTTTCATGCTTTACTTCAGAGTTATTTAAGCAATTGACTAGCATTCTTAAATTAAAAAATATATTCTCGAGTACATACCATCCCCAAACAGAAGGCGCATTGGAACGTAGTCATGCTAGCATTAAAGAATATTTAAAATCATTTGTAAATGAGAACCATGACGATTGGCATTGTTATCTAGCTACTGCAATTTTATCTTACAATTAACTCTACATTGTACTACCGAATTTACTCCTTTTGAATTATTGTACGGACATAAGCCGTTTATCCCTAGTAGCATATACAACTCTGATGAAAATACAACCTATCACGAGTACATTCGCGCTCTACAATACAGAATGAAATACTCCCGCGAAAAAGCTTTAGAAAATATAAATAAAAGCAAGGAATCTTCAAAAAGGTACTATAATGCCTCTTCGCGAGAAATATCTTATAAAGTAGGTGATTTAGTCTATATTAAACAGCACCATAGGTTGCGCAAAGCCTTGTCTCCTATTTGGAAGGGACCTTTTAAAATTATTAAAGTTAACAGCAAAAATAGTGTTACTGTATGCATAAATAGGAAACACGTAAAATACCACATTAATGAAATAAAACCAGCGTAAATTATGTAATAATTGTTTCAGATTTCTCCTCCTATCGAGTTATTCAGAACCGATTGAAAAAATTGTACATAGTCCAGGATTATACTTCGATCCGACTTCTATGACATACTTCTACAACGATTATTGGAATGTAGTAACATATGTAGAAATAATACCTATAAAGTCTTATTTAAAGAAAATTGACCAATCTATTTCAAGCATGTCTAGTTTTTGTGAGAAGGCTCAAAATACCGCGATTATTACTATAGATTGCAAGGATATTATAAACTCGTTAGAAATTTTAACTAACGCTAATTATCTTAAATACGACTCGTTATCACATATTATTTCCGAAAACCCTATTAATCGTTTTAAAAGATCTCTCTAATTTGGCGGTCAAATTCTTAAGTTTTTCTTCGGTACATTAGATGCCGATGACGCCAGAAAAATACGATGAAGCTATTTCTACTTGTCAGCATAATGAAAATGAGATATATTCGCTAATGAAAGACAACGTACACATTGTTCAATCAATTATCAATAATTTTAATGTTTTTATTCATCAATTAAGTAATAACGAAATCAGATTAAATAAACCATTAGAAAAATTAAATTACATATTTTCTGAAAATTCTAAAATTACTACAGACTTAATTAGTTCAGCAAAAACAAATTCTATTTTTAATGTGATTGAAGGTTCACTGCTATCGGTTTCAAACATACTAGATACAATTTGAAACTCTATTTTATTTGCAAAATCAAACATCCTCCATCCGTATGTCTTAACTCCCACTAAGTTATTTAAAGAGCTCTCTAATAGCAAAATGAGCAAAATTAATGTGGAATTTCCCACTTCCTTATCACTAGAGAATATACATACAATTATTGATTTAGCCGAATTAACTTCGTATTACTATAATAATAAGATAGTATTTGTTATAAGAATTCCTTTAATTAACCCTATTAAGTTTAGTGCTTATAAGATTTTACCATTACCTACACAACATGATATGTATAATTTACAAACTTATGTTCTCATTCATCCTTCTAAGCTGTATGCAGCCCTTACGGACGATAGATTAAATTACGCATTGTTTGATAGCTTAATTTTGATGTGTCCACAATTAATAATCCAACCTGTGAAACTCAACTCTTGACTGAAGTAATTATGTCACTTCCAGAAATATGCGATTCGAAAATAATATATGGTAATATTAATTTATGGCAAAAACTTAGTGATGGACGATTTATTTATGTTCAGTCTAAACCAAATAAATTGACTGTTAAATGTACAAATGATAATAAGATTTCGGATTATACCGTACAAGGCACTGGAATATTATCCTTAAAAAATGATTGCGTTGCATATTACCAAACATTGCAATTTCACCCATCGCATAATTATAAGGCTGTGCTGCCTAGCCAAATATCAATCGATTTTATCATAGTTGAAGATAATTGTTGCAAATACTTTATTAAACCACAGTTCTAATGTCCTAAACCCAATTACGCTAACAGACATTGATTTGGAATCATTAAAGTTAGCATCATATAAATTAGATAGTTTAAAGAATCAAATTCATCAAGCCGAGAATCAGCCTCATATTGTTAAATACGGGCATTATTATTCAACGCTTACTTATATTGTAATTGCCAGTATTTTTAGTTATATACTGTATAAGATATATAATAAATGATTTTCAAATTGTTGCAAAAATACATCTTGTTGCATCCAAATATATAATCAGTGTTATAATAAAAAATGTAATAAAATCGATACTAATGTTAACACTTCTATTGAACTAACGGATATTTCAGATGAATCAATTGAATGCGACAAGAAATCGATTAGCAGTCTCCCAGAAATAGAGATAAGTAAAAACAAGGACAAGGTTCAATTTAAGAAATTTAACAGAGCTTCTTATAACCGAAATTTAAGGAATTATTAAAAAATTAAAATTTATTAATTACTTTTCTTAACATGTTACTTGTTATAAATTAAATAATATTGCTAATATACTTAAAAAGAATAAAATGTATAAATTTCTTCTTAAAGTTATTTTAAAATTTCTAATCATGTTTTAAGTTTCAATTGATGATTATTATTAATATATCAAATAACAATTAAAATTGTAATCTTTTAACTATTTTTTAATTTTTAAACAAGTTTCTTAGTTATTAATCGATTAATATTTATATTACTTTGCTTTATAATGTAGCGATTAAAATTCACTCATTTCTTTTTCAAGTTTTATATTCCTTATTTTTATGTTTCTTAGTTGTTAATTGAATAAGATTGTCAATTAAAATAAAGCATTAGCTATTGCAATTGTATCAGTTAAAATGTTTGTAATTGCTTAATGATTTTACTGTATTTCAATATTTTATTGTATTAACTTACGATCTTGACTTTATTGTATCCTACGTTTATCTTAAAGGATGAGCCTCTGTCTTAAGGGGGGAGATGTTATGAACCGATGCACAAGGTAGTAATTGTTGTTGTAAGCGTTATGTAAAGTATATAAAAGTGATTTTTCTTATAATTTAGGCAGTGAAACTCTAAATCTCTGTTCGGTACACAACTTTGTTATAGTTTATAATATTCCGTGGTGTAAATTAAATTAAATTAAATTAGTTTTGCAGCAGTAAAGGTGTCTTTTTTTAAAAAGGACCCCGGGCGAGCCATCCTAATAGAATGTTCAATTATTAATCATATTCCGCTATAGTTTCTCTTACTCTTATCCAAAAAAGTCAATAAAGGAAACTACAAAGGAATTAATCTGTCGGTTTATAGACTATAAAATGTTAGATTATAACAAAAGTAAGAGATTGTTTTCGTCTTCCTTCGTCTCCGTCATTTTAGAGATCGAAGATATGATTATTATGTCGATGTCCCTAGACTTGCATCGCAACGGAAGCCAATATCAATGCAAAAACATACTATGTCTTCCATCAATAACTCCGACAGTATTCCAAAACCTATGATCGTTATCTATTTAGATACCCACGATAGTATAATAGAAGATAATATAACATGTCGTACTTGTTGATTGTAACCAATTTTAAACAATTGGGTTTGGATAAAGAACCTATTATAATAGTACAACATGTAACAAAAACCCTGTGGTTCCCGTTAAGTACGTTATCAGAATCAGTATTCACACCATAAACAAAATTAAATAAATTCTTTAAATTCAGAGGTAATACAAATGTACACACATGCAATTTGGAATCAAAAATGTATTTAAATTTAATATTTTTTATGATCGTTTTTTCTGAAGTAGTTGTACCTATACTAAAAATGTAAATACTGATTTTGATAACGGACTTAGCGCATTGATTTGCATATTACTCACTGACTTAGCGAAAATCACAGGATCTTGTTACATGTTTTAGAAACAGTTATTTATATTTAGCGACAGTAGAGATAAACATATTCACTTCCTCGAACGTATGAGCTGACACGCATTCTACATTTGGAATGTTTACCCATACCTACTTACCAGGCTGGGTGGGCTGGGTAGTTCTGTTCCGATACCCTCGCAATGGTAATGCTGCTCACTTCCACTCAACTCACGAACTAGGGGCTTGTCCGTTCAATAGTTGTATGAGCTGAAAAGTATGGCCTACTCCTCCATACTTCATACATTACGTACACTTTCTGACGGCGGGGATTTATTTATTTTATACACTAAGTCTTAGCACCGACATTGACTTTGACTTCTTAATTTTGCGGCTAATAAAATGTCGTCGTTAGTACATTAAAGTTGAAATATTTGATCATCACCATCATCATCAAAGCCCATCACAAGTCACTACTGAATATAAGCCGCCCCTCCGCTACGCTACTACAATCTTGATACTTCGATCTACAAGAAAACTGGTGACCCAATTGTACTATTTCTCGAGAAGTCCATAGGAAACTTTGGAATAATGGCTTTGTTACAAATCCTATCGAAGACCTTTACCATATCAAAACTTACGGCCAAGGCTCCCCCTTGAACTTTACTGCCTCCGTCAAGTAAGCAAAACCAAAACCAGCAGAGCGACAAAGCCGTACACTAATCATCTGTGGTCTTCAAGGCTGATGGTTTATGAGCTGCCGGGCTAGCATGGGCAGGAGAGAATATATCCCCGGGGAAGTGTTAAATTTTTATCCCTTGCTTAGTTTTATCCACTCTGCGAGCATGGGCAGGAAGCAAAAATTATATTCCCCAATTATATCCACTGACAAGAGATAAAATTATCTTATCCCTATACTATATCCCCGTTTGACATAACGAGTAGACATATATCTCCCCGTCCGTAGCATGGGGTCAAAGGAAAGTGAAAAAATTATTCCTTTTTGACATTTGAAAGTTACAATTTTATCCTCTTTCGTGGACGTGGGTTTAAGTTTATCTTCAAACCATTTTAATACAAAAAAAGATGTCTCGATCCTATTGTGTTTTGTATTTGTGTAAATAACTCTATGAGGCTTTAAAGCCTATTAATTCTGTGGATGGACTACCAGTGCATATTGAAGTAAGCATCTATTATTACAACCACCTTGTCCAAAAACATCGTATATTTGCAATCAATTCATGTGGCTAACTTATCTTAATATTTTTCTAGGTAGGTAGTTTACATATTTCAATCTCTTGGCAGAAGATGGTAGTTACCTACTAGAGAGGTACGAGTCAAGACCATGGAATGGCTGTTGTTCAAACAACAAATAATCAGCAAATACTTGACCTAAGTTATTGTGGGGCCATCATTAGAATGTGGGGAACAATATACTTTAATTAGCCTCTTGTGTAGATAAATACAAGTTTCAATGCATTCTACTTCTTTATTTTTGACTAATACTGAAGTGAATATCATTTCCGGGCGTATAACAAGTAAGGCAAAATGTAGCTAGAGGATACCTAGCAGAGCATGGTCTGCCAGATATTCTTAGGGTAATTGACTGCACCCATGTTGATATATTTCACCTACCATCCCAGACTGGAGTTTAGTAAAAGTAAAGGGTCTACAGTTCTAATCTAAATTGTTCAACTGTTAATAGCAAACAAGTTATAATTTTTTAAAAAACCTAATAATCAAGTTTTTTTTCTAAATAAAGAATAGTAGTATTATATTAATCTAATATTCCCCTTTCCCCAAAAAATAACTGTAATGCATGTGTGCCACAATAGTCTTACAGGTGGTCCCATGAGACTATAGTCGTCCCGGTTAAAGATTCTACAACCTTTCAGATTGTAGTCATCTTAAACATTGAGTTATTGAGTCTCAATAGCTTAATGCCATGATTTAATTACATAGGTTGTGTCAACAATACCCAAGGCGTGTCCATGGTCAAGTTATTTGTAATAATAATACAAATAACTTGACCATGGTAGTTTAATGATAATAGAATCGGTCTATACTATATTTTAAGTAAGTATAATGTTTTAAAATAAATACTTAGTAAATATGACGTTTGTTATTGATTACCTATTATAATATACAGTTTGCTCTTGCTTGCTAAGTTCAAAGTAATTGAAAATCATGGCTAAAAAGCAATGACTGAAAAAAAGCAAACGCTAAAACGCTAAACTGGTCAAAGAAGCGAGCTTATTAAATATTTGCAAAATTAAATATCATTGGAGCTCACTTAATTAATTTAATAGAGAGGTAGTATTTTTCAGAATGTTGTACATTACTGTTTCTTATTCCTATTACCGTCATTTCGCTTAGAGTAAAGTGATGTTTTAACCTTAGTATAAAGCTTTCCTCATTACCCCCAAGAATTATTTACCTAGTGAAGTGCTTCCAAATTATTTGTACATATACTCCCGGGGTATTGATCCCAGGAGCGCTATTGACTAATTGTAAGAGCAAGAGATTGCTCTTACAATTAGTCAAGTGACTGAGTTAAAAAGCGCCTAATTGAGAAGCGTACAATTTGTCGTAATGAACTTTAATTAATATAATATTCATATATAAATATCATATTAAAATAGTTGAGAAGTTAATAAGTGACAAATATATGAATTAATATTTCAATTATTATATCAGACATACCGACAGTACGTAATTTTCAAAATTATTCAATGGGTCTATCGTTATTCATTATCTCTTAGTGTAAAATTAAAATAAATGATTTTATGACCTAAAATGTAATAAGCTTGTATTTGTAAAACATTATTATTATATCGTCGCAATTCGTCAGATTTCTTGTAAGTAAATTGTTAATGGCTTGTTATTGGCTGATAAAATTCAATTTAAAAGGATAAATCTTTTCAACACTTTCACAGAACTCACCTACTGTCATGAGCGTAGAAATGGATTATTTGCAATGAAATATTTCCTACCCAGCACTGTTACTGTTTTATTTGATTAAAGCAAATTTTACATCTTTTAAAAAATTTGTTGAAAGTAATAAAGTAAGGTTCTATTTAAAATCTTTTAAACATTTTACATTTTACTTATAATGCTTACTTACGAACGAATTTCTGTCGACAAACTGATGGTAGAACATCCATCCAAAAATTGTAAATACAATTTTTCTCCACTGCAGACTGAGTGTTTGAAGCATCAAGTCTCCGCGTTGGGTAATTCACTTCAAAGCTCGATTAGTTAAATAGAAGAAAAGTTCAAATAATGTTAATGCGTGTTTAGTGCACGGTCGGAAAATATTCTAAATTACTAGATTCTAAAGATTGATAACAAATAGAAAACATTTTGTGCTGCTGACTGCCATACAGCAAGGAGCTGAGTCTATTCTTACGGCTTTGTAGCTCGTTTAGCACCATCCGAGCAATACATGTAGGGTAAGCCTAGGGTTAGGTGGTCGAAGCCTACAGACGCGAGCAACTCAACCCCCAAAACTAAGAAAATTTAAGAAAAATCCAACGGTTGTGTTGGATTTCCTAATTTTTTTGATCAAGAGAGGTCAGGCACTGTACCAACGGCTTTTCATCCTTTTCTGAGGCAAGATGATGAAATACCGCCAACTTCCTGATTTCGGGCTAGTACTGAGAATTTCTTGATAGAAAAATCCAATTACAAATTTTCACGATCAACGGTCACTATTAAAACCACTACACCAACAATGCATGCTTATTTTCTTTTGCCACATTATATTACTTATGCCCGGAAGTGTGGTAAGATGCGAGGGTGGAAAACAGAAACTGTAGAACCGTTACGGCATCTTCCCGATGACAACTCCAAATAATAAAAACTTCGCATGCCGATCCGCCTCGCAATCATGACAAGTATGGCAAATACTTTCCTATAAGGGAATCTATATGAATTAGTAATAACATTTTCTCTAGATACATTGAAATGTATCTAGAGAAAATGTTTGAGCTATAAGCATTGCTGCTACATATTATTTGAAATTTTGGCTCTCACTGATCCTAACAATACAAATGTAAATGGCAAGCCACACTACATCTTGTCCAGTCTAAATTATATTTTAAAGATATTCCGGTTCCGTTGATTTTAAAAAAAGATATAAAAAATACTAAATTATTCACACGAAGCAAGGCCTTCAGCTAGGATGATAAAAGATATTCGAAAGAACCGATAGGGAAGAGAGGTTCTTGAGTGGCAGCCTCATACCGGTAAGCTAATTTTTGGACGAGCCTCTATTTGTTACTTGGTAAGACATACAAGAAATCCATGGATGCAGGTGAATCAGGGCCATGTTTTGTTAAAAATTATGAAGGATTATAATAATAATGATGATGATAACGATGTCAAGGCGTGTATTATTCACTAATAAAAGAGATAAGCAATCGCCCCAATTTTAGCGGGATGTCGTAATGTAATGCAAACCCTTACAATTAAAGTATTCGCCGAGAACCCGACCAAACAAAAAACAACTAAATAATCCACCTGATGGTAAACAGATGTTGTGGTTTAAAAAATTTCACTACCGAAGAAGACTAAAATATAATACCTCTAATAATACCTCTTTTCCAGTAAAAATGAACTCCGTTCTCATCACGCATCATACGAAGCAACGGAACATTTTGCAGCGATTTAGTGTAGCTATTATGTACGAGCGTGGTGCTTTCCTGATCGAGGTGGTGGCAAAAGCTAAGTATGTGCCAAATCGATTGACCTTTCGGTCGTTTAACCAGGCGTTACAAACCTTCAATATATAGGCACATTTTATACATAGTACTTTCTTTATTTATAACGATTTTTTATTATTTTTTATAATGATTGATATAATATATATTTATTAACTATTTTTAAAAAGTTATGTAAAAGATCGCTGTAGCAGAAAAATCATCTATTGTTATAAAGTACTTTATTCATTTAGCAACAAAATGCATTAATTTAGTAACGACCGTCACAGTAAAACTAATATAACAGATTCAACAACAAAAACTTAATACAGTAATAACAGTAAAAACTCAACTAAAACAATGCAGTGAATGCTATGAATTACCCGAATGAAAACAAAATGGCGGATCGGCCCAAAAATGTGAGGCATCTCTGGCTGCTATTGTCACGTTTCTTTTAGAACGAACTACGTAATGCGCGTTTTGCTTATTTTAAAGGGATGAATTTGCAAAAGCTCAATATGGTGATTATATTGCTTTAAACATATTTTTAATATGAAACTGTTATTAAATGAATTGCTTCATTACTTACCATAAATTGAAATATAAAATATAACACATTTTTCGCGATGTACCGTAAGATTGTACGATTTTTATAGAAACTACAGACAATATTATTTAAGAAATAAAAAAACAAAACATATGTGCAGACCTAGAAGTGTGAATAATATCAATATTTAAATATTGTTATCACATCTAAATAATATATATATATATATATATATATATATATTTTTTTTTTTTTGCCCATAAATCCCGCGGACTATCCTTTCAAACGCCATTTGTGTCCAAATTTTACCGGTTCGATATTCCGTCAAAATTCAAGAGGTCAAAGTTGACCGCACCCATTCACAGCATTTTAACCCATGATTACTTATGTTTTGAGACTACTTTTCTATGAAAAGTTTGGCATTATAGAATAAATTTGAAATTTTCTATCCTCTAGTGGAATTAAAAACGGTTAGTCTATGGATATTAATTTATATTCTACGTTCATTACGTACGCCATTTTTATTTGGATGTTGTTGAGTTGATTTTTGGATTTTCCTAGTGTTTTATTAGTATATTACGATAGTGTTTTTTTTTTAAATTCTTATAAAGGTGTGAGTATAATTTATCTTTTTACGTAAAGAATTTCGAGTAATATATAGAAATAATTGTGATTTTCACGCTGCCGACATCCGCTTGGTATAAATTTTTTTAGATACAATTAAGTATTTTTGTAATGAAGTAAAACCTGACCTTTGTTTAGACCACAGGCCATAAAACTTTGTATATATTTTATAATGTCAAACTTCTTAATAGAAAAGTAGTCTCTAAATATAAGTTTTAATGGTTTTAAGTGCTGTGGGTGTGTGAGGTCGCATGCGACCGCTCGGGATTTGCCAGGCGCGTGCTACTGCATGGAAATTTTATGGAGATTGAAGGGCTTTACAAAAAGTTTTCATTCCGTACCCTTAACCATTACCTACGCTACGCTAAGTCTCTGAGAAAAGTGGATATGACCAATACATAAGTACATAGACAAGTGAGGAGAATCAGTAAGAGGTCGGTTTAGCTAACTCTGTTACGGAACACTAAAACAACTTTAGAAGTAAGAATGAGAAAGATAAAATTACTTTTACCAATAATTACATTGAGATACAGATACAGATAGCCAGGAATGAAAGATAAAACAGTAAATGAATAAAGTATTCTATTCATTTTATTAAGGAAAACGTCCAGTTGCCAGTCCAGCAAATAATTATTTCGTGTACATATCGATAATAGTATAAGATATTTTGATTAATAACTATATGTATTTTTTCAAAATTTTGTAAGAAAATAAGGTAATTTAGAGTTGACCCCACTGCTTATCCTTATTTTTGTTGATAAAAACGGTTATTAAATCGGAAGTAGTTTTGTTTCTTACAGATAGAGGTAAAGTTAAAGATTTGTTTCCCCGAGATGTAGACAACGCTTATAAAAAGTTCTCTGAGTATACGCAAACAATCTGGGAATTGGACATCATATCTTTAGATGTTGATAGTATTTTCATAAATGTACAAACATAGCTACCAGAGAGTCTATTTCACTTGAGGATGCCACGTGTAGAGGCGAAACACGTGTCGTATTATCGACGGTTGTGTGTTGTTCCGAGTGTGGTGTTTTTGGGAGAGATGGTACTGGGTGTGGTGATAACGGGGATAGTGCACGAAATTAAGGGATTTCGGGAGGTAATTTTCAAAGTTATTGTCAGATACTGTACTAGCCTAAACCAAATACCATTTTTTCTGAAAATTGAATAATTTCCCGCAAGGAAAAAAGTATACTCAGGAAGCGGTACAAAAAGACTTCATAGACTGTGTATAGAACTGATCCCTATAGTTCTTCACTTCTATCGCATGGTCTTTTTCTGAGATGGGAGAAAAGTATAGATAGTAGGGGTAAATACTTAGATTAAATATATTTGTTCTTAGAAAGAAAGGTGTTCAAATGTTTCAATATAAAATGGCAATATCTTCCTTTAACCTCTAATATTAGCAAGAAAATTATGATCTAGAATCCACTTGATATTGAGTTGTTATTACAACCCATAAACACTTGCAACAGAATTCTTACTAAGAAGACTACAAACGAATCATATCCCTGAGGACTGTAATAAAATAATTCGAAGGGTCCGGTATTTATACCGGCTTCATTAATCTTTACACATTAAGAGAGAAATGGAGTACTCTGCTTAAAAGACAAAGGGTGGTACCAGTTCAGAGGTATACCGAGGCAAAAAAGGAACTCTACAATCTAGCAAGGATAATAACTACACAGTTTCTAATAATATTGATAGATTCGGTCGTACAGTCGAACCCATAAACCGCGAGTGAATAGTCAGGAATCCTGGTTTAGTGGTTAGATTCTCACAGTTGTTTAATTTATCCGTGATCTTAACTTAAGAGGATTCATTACACCATTTCTTCCCGTGGTAACGTAAGAAGCCAATATTCGATAAACAAGAAGTAGTAAGAGTATAATAAACTGAATGTTTTACGCTTAACGTAAAACACTCCGTTTATTATACTTATATTGTGTAAAGTATATTAACGAATTAAACAATTCTATAAAAAAATTAAATTTTGATTGCCTTGAACACACGGTAGAATTGAAACCTTTAGAAAACTAACATTAAGAGTATGATATAAATGCCGAATATAAGGACATCCATAAGCATTATTGCCTGTCTGCCACCCCAAATGGTAGGTAGAGACTACGGACTACCATTTGGCACGATCCTGACACACCTCTAACCTACATGCTCACATGTGTGTGAGCGCATGCTCGTTGGTTAAGGGTACTCTTCTGGTTCATTTTCAATTTGGTCGATAAATTTTCATCTAGGGAAGGCTGTGTCATTCTTTCCTGGTTAATTTTTTTTACATTACCAAAGCACGGAAACATTCCTATCTTCATTTTTTAGCTTGCAAATCACACTTTTCTCTTATCACACAAGGTTTCGTATTGTGAGTGTAGAGAACCGGAGACCCGTTTTACTGGAATCGAGGCATTCCATCGGTGTCGGTGGCGGTGCCAAGTTGACTGTCGGTATATCGAAGTGCTGAAGTGTTTGTACAGTAGGGCTACGATGGCTATCCGAGTACAGAACCAGAGCTCGAAACCTATCCAACTGCAGAGAGGTGTAAGACAGGGGTGACGTTATATCCCCCGAAACTCTTCACCGCTGCTTTGGAAGACGTTTTCAAGCTACTGGACTGGAAAGGATACGGTATTAACATCAATGGCGAGTACATCACTCACCTTTGATTTGCCGACGATATAGTCCTTATGGCAGAATCGCTGGAGGACTTAAGCACTATGCTCAATGACCTCAATAGTGCCTCCCAAGGGATAGGTCTTAAGATGAACATGGACAAAATAAAGATCATGTTTAATGTCCATGTCACACCTATGCCGGTAGTTGTTGGGAGCACTATGCTCGAAGTTGTTGACGAGTACGTTTACCTGGGACAAATAGTCCGACTAGGTAAGTCCAACTTCGACCGAGAGGTCAATCGACGGATTCAACTCGGCTGGGCAGCGTTCGGGAAATTACGACATATCTTCTCGTCAGGTATACCTCAATCTCTAAAAACTAAATTGTACAACCAGTGCGTGTTGCCAGTGATGACTTACGGATCTGAGACGTGGTCCTTCACTGCTGGCCGTATGAGGACGCTCAAGATGTTTTCGACCTATTATATATGAGAGATTGTCCCTATTTCTAATGCATCTTAAAAGTCCTGGTGTTATCCATGGTTTTCTCATGATTTTTCGCTGTGATATAGTAATTGTTTTGGTGTGTGCATCAATAATATTTGATAGCAAATTTATCAGATAATTAGCTGAAACCTTAACATTAAACATGTTAAAAATTGGTGAAAAGTTAGTATTTGTTATTTCTATGTATAGATTATTGTAATTAGTGATTATTTTCTTAGTAAAATTAGTGCAATATTCATTTTTTTAATTTAAAAACAAGATAACCCAGCCATGATCCATAACTGTTGTCTGAGAAACACAGCAGATTGCTTTGTAATTCGTGTTTAACATAATATGATCCAAGCAGGATAGACAAGACAAAGGATACCAAATGACGCTAATAAGTTCAAGTAGTTTTCGGTAAGAGTATATTTCTTGTGTTCACAAATAATATTAATATCTCCTGCTATTATTATATCTTTATATAAACGTATTTTCTGTGATAAATAATTAAGAGATTCAATAAATTTCGTCGTAACGTCTCCTTGACTAGGAGGCCTATAAAGTGCCACAATAATTGTATCGTTATTTAGCTTGGCTAGCAAATATCTAGCGCTGATAAAGATTGGTTCACTAATTGATATATTTAAATTAATTTTACTATAAATTATGACTCCTTCATTTTGCGTATTATTTAGCGTTATTTAGCGTAACTGTAGCCTTCAATAGGAGGTATTATTTGAGAACTTTGTAACCAACATCCTGTCGCGATTTTTATGTCAGAACTAATTTTAGATGTAATTAAATTATCGTAATTTTTCTAATGCTGCGCACATTCCACATTAAAAATTTTAAGGGTTGATATTAATTAGTTGTAATATGTTTATAACAGTGTTTAACATCGCAGTATGAGGAGGTTGCTGTTGCTATAACATCTAAATCGTAAATAATATTCCTTAAATATTCGCCTTTTGTAATATTTTTTAATTAGTACAATCTTTCATCGTGTTCGATGTAAAAAACTGATTAAAAACTTAGTTTTATGGTGCATGAATACTTTAGAGCTAAAAATATATTTTTAATATTCATATGAATAAAAATATTCGGTAAATCCTTCTCTTAATTCTAATAGTATACATAAAGCTACTCACCTGTAACATATGTATAGTAATAAAAATAATATTACTGGACGAATCATATACTCGTATAAGAACAAAATTAAAAGTGTGTTTTATGTAGGTAGTGTAAATATTTTGGGGAGGGAGTGTTCATATAAAATTAACAATAAAACTAAAGACTAATAATTTAAAACAAAATAACATAAAAACACACAGAACGCGATTATTATGTCAAACTAATTTTAGACCTCGTCAGTAATTTAATTAGATTACAAAAACTTTGTCTAATACTGCGCACATTTTGAATTAATACTTTTAAGGGCTGATAGCAATTAGTTCTTTGGTGGTGTGTCTAGATCGTTAATAATATTCCTTAAATTTTTTCCTTCTGTAATATTTTTTTAAACAAATACAATCTATCATCATGGATTCGATGTAAAAAACTGATTAAGAACTTAGTTTCATGGTGCATGAATACTTTAGTACTAAATAAGTATTTATATTTAGAGATAAAAATATTTGGTAAATCCTTGTCTTAATTCTAATAGTACACATAAAGCTATTCACCTGTAACATATGTAAAATTATAATATTCTTACTTGACAAATCATATATAAGAACAAAGTTAAAAGTGTGTTTTATGAAGTGTAAATGACTTAAAAAAATAACTTAAAAAATACACATGGTCATTGCTTTAGTTTTCATAGATCTTCTTCACTTTCAATGTGGATTGTTTGCATCCCGCCTTTCTTGCGTAGATATATTTTGCCATAAGAAGTCCAGCAACTATCGTAGTTGTGAGCCTTCGCGAATTGTCTGGCTAAACAGTGTAATCTTTTTGCTCTTGGTGTTAAGTATGCCGCTATAAAAATGTATTTGACGTTGAGTTTTATTATTTATGTTGTACATTCTGCCAGACCGTATAAAATGTTCGTTTAGGGTTGGCTTCATAAAATCAATTATTATTGGACCTCGAATTCCTTGTTTTTTTTTTTTGCCTAAAAATGTCTTTTATGTATGAGAATGTTCATTTTAATTATTTCTCCCAATTTTTTGACTAAGGAAATAACTTCATTTTTATTTTCATAATGAGTTCTGGGAATATTTTTTATTTCTGCCATTGTGGTTTTCGCATTACGTTCGAAAAGTTCAACTTTCTGCTCCATAGAGTTTACGAGATATGTTTTCAAACTATTTTCTTCTTTAATATGTTCTAATTCCTTTAAAATATCGTCTTACATTGCAGATAGGATTGCAATGAACTCACGGATTTTGACGTTTTGATGCTTGATCTCTTTAATTGAAGTGATTAAAGTTTCAATCTTTTAGTTCTGTTGTTTGTTAAAATCATTGAACATACGGCGCAATTCCTGCATTAACGACGAATCTTCACTCGGTACTTGAATCTTCCTTTTTTGTCTTCTCGTCAAAGTACTATATTCATTATAACTTTCCATAAGAATATACGCTGTGTTGACATTATATTATGTGGGTATAAAATACTTGAGCAGTCTGACGGTAACTATCTTCGCAATTAGGGCGAAGTCGATGATGCGTCCGTTTAAAAAGGAAGAAAGGAAAGGAGGGGTTAAAGATATGTTCCAAGTATTTTAATAGATTAGTAAATTAAATAGTAAACTGTCGTCACCAAGTACATTAATCGTTTTAATACTTTCATGCCTACATCTCCCAACATTTTTCTGGTTAAAAATAGTATCTTTACACATATATATATATATATATATATATATATATATATATATATATATATATATATATATATATATATATATATATATATATATATTTGCCGTGTAGTGGCGGTTAAGAATATCCACTACCCCATATCTTCCCGTGGGTGTCGTAAAAGGCGACAGAGGGAAACAGGCAGGAGATGGGCAGCAGCATCTTCCTGATAACAGCAACTGTACGACAAAAAAAAACTGCGGTTGCCAACCCGCTCGCCAAGCGTGGCAACTATGGCAATATACCCCCCATGAACAATTACACAAATAGACGGCCCCCAGTCCCCGGCGGCCCCGCTATTCCTGGCTACGGTGGCGACCATGGTAACGGCGGGGCAGGGGGTGCTAAGAATCTCCGGTGGAGGTTCGGTTGCCACCTACGACGACTCGACCTGGCAACATTTAACGCATGCACACTGAGGACTGATGAGAAGATCCTGGAGCTGGAAGAAGAGATAGACAAGTTGCGCTGGAGTATTATAGGATTATCCGAGGTCCGAAGAGAGGGGGAGGACACGGTGATTCTCGAATCCGGCAACTTGTTCTATCACCGGGAGGGCGACCATCTGTCCCAAGGAGGTGTCGGATTTATCGTCCACAAGTCTCTCGTCAACAACGTTGTAAAGATTGGGGAGTGTATCGACGAGGGTCGCGTACCTGATACTCAGAATCACCAAACGGTATTCGCTGAAGGTCATACAGGTTTACGCACCAACCTCGGCACATTCCGATGAGGAGGTGGAGGAAATGTATGAGGATATTTCCAAAGCCATGCATTCCTCCAAAACCCACTACACGGTGTTGATGGGAGACTTCAACGCAAAACTAGGCACAAGAGAAAGCGGTGAGCTGAAGTTAGGGAAATTTGGAGTAGGGCAACGGAACCGAAGGGGCCAGCAGCTGGCCGACTTTATGGAGAAAGAGGGACTCTTTATGATGAACTCTTTGTTCCAGAAGCGGCCCCACAGGAAGTGGACCTGGTCGAGCCCCGACGGTTCGACAAAAAACGAGATTGACTTCATTATGACGACCAGACGCCAACTGTTCAGTGATGTCTCAGTGATCGCAAGGGTGAAAACTGGCAGCGATCACCGAATGGTTAGAGGCACACTGAACCTAAACGTTAAGTTGGAGCGGTCTCGTCTAATGAAGTCAACGCTCCGTCCCCCTCGTGCTCTAATCCAGAATCCCGAAAACTTTCAGCTCGAGTTACACAACCGCTTTCAGTGCCTACAAGATTGCAATGCAGTGGACGATATGAATGACAAGCTCGTGGAAACTGTCCATGCGGTCGGAGCTAAGTTCTGCAAGACCCGCCGCAGAAGAACACAAAAACTCTCCGATCACACTCTTAATCTCATGGCTGTTAGACGGGAGATGAGGCTGCAATCGTCAACAGATTTGACAGCATACAAGCAACTGAACAGACAGATCTCCAAATGCATGCGGCGAGACTTACGCAACTTTAATACTGCTCGTATTAAAGAAGCGATCGAGCGGAACCAGGGCTCCAAAGTCTTTGCCAGAGATCTGTCTGCCCGTAAGAGCCAACTGTCAAGGCTGAAGACTGAGTGTGGCAGCATCGTTTCCGGGACACCTGAGATTTTGAGTGAGATTGAGAGGTTCTATGGGCAGCTGTACACATCATCGTTGGAGCCACACGCAAGTGTGAGTAACGATCCAAGAGCAAGTCTTATCCGACACTATTCCGATGATATCCCGGACGTCAGTCTGAGCGAGATTAGAATGGCTCTCCAGCACCTTAAAAACGGCAGGGCCCCAGGCGAGGATGGAATTACAGCGGAGCTTCTGAAAGCGGGTGGAACACCGGTACTTGAAGTCCTTCAGAAGCTCTTCAATTCCGTCCTCCATGGTGGCACTACTCCAGAGGCGTGGAGCAGAAGTGCAGTGGTCTTGTTCTTTAAGAAAGGCGACAACGCTCTCTTGAAGAACTACAGACCGATTTCCCTTCTGAGCCGCGTCTACGTGCTGTTTTCGAGAGTCATTACGAATCGTCTCGCACGCAGACTCGACGACTTCCAGCCTCCCGAACAAGCCGGTTTCCGAAAAGGCTTCAGTACCATAGACCACATACATACCCTGCGGCAGATTATCCAGAAGACTGAAGAGTACAATTTGCCACTTTGCCTGGCGTATGTGGACTATGAGAAAGCCTTTGATTCCGTCGAAATTTGGGCGGTGCTGCAGTCCCTTCAGCGGTGTCAAGTTGACTGTCGGTATATCGAAGTGCTGAAGTGTTTGTACAGTAGGGCTACGATGGCTATCCGAGTACAGAACCAGAGCTCGAAACCTATCCAACTGCAGAGAGGTGTAAGACAGGGTGACGTTATATCCCCCGAAACTCTTCACCGCTGCTTTGGAAGACGTTTTCAAGCTACTGGACTGGAAAGGATACGGTATTAACATCAATGGCGAGTACATCACTCACCTTCGATTTGCCGACGATATAGTCCTTATGGCAGAATCGCTGGAGGACTTAAGCACTATGCTCAATGACCTCAATAGTGCCTCCCAACGGATAGGTCTTAAGATGAACATGGACAAAACAAAGATCATGTTTAATGTCCATGTCACACCTATGCCGGTAGTTGTTGGGAGCACTATGCTCGGAGGTTGTTGACGAGTACGTTTACCTGGGACAAATAGTCCGACTAGGTAAGTCCAACTTCGACCGAGAGGTCAATCGACGGATTCAACTCGGCTGGGCAGCGTTCGGGAAATTACGACACATCTTCTCGTCAGGTATACCTCAATCTCTGAAAACTAAAGTGTACAACCAGTGCGTGTTGCCAGTGATGACTTACGGATCAGAGACGTGGTCCTTCACTGCTGGCCGTATGAGGACGCTCAAGATCGCTCAGCGAGCTATGGAGAGGGCTATGCTCGGAGTTTCTCTGCGTGATAGACTCAGAAATGAGGATATCCGCAGTAAAACCAGAGTGACCGACATAGCCCAACGGATTAGTAAGCTGAAGTGGCAATGGGCCCGCCATATAGCTCGAAGAACCGATAACCGATAGGGAAGAAAGGTTCTCGAGTGGCAGCCTCGTACCGGTAGGCGTAGTGTAGGGGCGACCCCCCACTAGATGGAGTGACGACCTGATAAGATATGCAGGAAGTCGATGGATGCAGGTGGCTCAGGACCGTGCTTTGTGGCATTACTTGGGGGAGGCCTATGTTCAGCAGTGGACTTGTGAAGGGCTGTGATGATGATGATGATGATATATATATATATATATATATATATATATATATATATATATATATATATATATATATAATATTTTTTTTTAACTTCCGATGAAAACAGAGGGATGTTTGAAGTTTGTAGTGTACCTGTGTATCTGTATCCGTATGTCCGTCTGTGGTATCATAGCTGCTTAATAGATGAACCGAATTTGATTCAGTTTATTTCGCTTTAAAGGTGTCTTAATCATGAATGTTCTTAGCTATTTTTCAAGAAAATCTGTTCAGCCGTTTGAAGATCGTCGACTGTTTTGTCTTTGGGGCTATTTTTTATAATTTTAAGTTTAATATTTGTTTACGGTTATGGCTTTGTATGTAATTTTACATATTTATACTACTTTTAAAGTGCTAAAAAAGGTTAAGTATCCCTTGGCTGTGTCTTGTTTATGTAATTAATGATGTTACCGAAATATGCAAGATTCTTAGAATAATTAGTTTGATAACCGTAGAGTAGAGCGACAATGGCTAAATTTATCATATTATAAGAATTTTATTTTTTAACCCATTATTATATTTTTATATACAGATTATGCCCGACGGTGTTAGGATTTAGAATGTCTGAAACATCTAGAAAAGCTAAAAAATTATGAATTGAATTTAAGAGTTTATGGAATTAAGGAAGTCTAATAATGCAGCAACTTTTTCTGGTAGTAAAATTGTACATAGAACGAATAAAAAGATCCATAAAAACCCGGGTACAAGAAGACATTTGGCTTATATAAAGCACCAAGGAAGTCTGCAGTAAATCAACATATTCAGGATCATCATATATCAATATATATGATGATCCTGATTCATATGTATATCATATCATCCCAAGCAGTATATCTGATTTCATATACTAGAAATTCTTGCAAAAGATGCCTATTCCCCTACCATTGATTATACGTTAGGCTATTAAAATTAAAAACATCCTAATTTCAATAGCGACGATGGCTGGATGCTACCGTCTGCTTAGGATCCCATAATTAATAAAATTAAGTCCAATCCCAAGCATACTACTGCAAGGTTTCAACATACTGTAAGCTCATTCTGGGTAGATAGAACCAAAAATCAATAAATAAAAGTTGATAATAGCCACCGGTGCTGTATAGAGCCCGAAACGTCGGCAATTAAAAAGAGTTACAATTAAATCGATAAAATACGTACAATTAGTTTTACTCTATGTTCTAATGCTTTAAATTACATAATAATGCTTCCACATTGTTTTTTTTCAAGGATTGTATTATATAGGCACATTAAGAAAGGTAACATATTATATGTAGTATGTTTTTGAAAGAAAAAAGCCTGCGTAATATGAAAATGAAAGTTGGGAATATGGTTTAATACTAAATCATTGTTTCGTACAAGATTGCTATCGTCGAAAAATCTTCGTAATTAAATGCCTGAATGAGCGTTGAAGCTTTTTATTTAATCTTTCATATCGCTTACAATCGTTCTTTCAACAGACATTTTTATAAAAGATAAATTAGCTGTTTTCACGTAGACGGCAACAATTAATTAGAACTAACACGAATCACTATCAAGAATGATGACAGATGAACACGCAAAGTTATTTTCACGAAACCACCTTCATTACAAAACAATTTTGTTCAGTAGTTCAGAAAAATCAAAAAAGTTTGTCGATATCGTGTGCTAAGCTCGCGGCGTAATAGGCATATTGCAGTAAATATGTAACGAAATAATTGACTATCTCGTTGGTCTACTGTTCGTTAACGAGACTAATGCTCTTATTGTCCGGGGTTCGATTCCTGCGGCGGGTTATAATCGGTTATTGGGTTTGTCTGACAAGAAATTATCATTAGCATCTCAAAGTCACAAAGTTGAATGTAGTACACTTTCGTGGTTCGGTAATAACTTAAATTCTCTAAGTAAGTCAGTAAGTCTCCCTCATTCGCGTCTGATTCCCAAACCAATAGACTTTGGGAATGAGGGAGTAGAGAGTTAACCTGTGCTTGTGCACAAATTTAAGCACTGAAATTCTGTCTTACGCACACGACTAGTTTCTGTTGAGATCAGTCGCATTGATCAAAATTTATACTTTATTTATGTCTATCTAAGCCTGGTGGTAAGTGACTACCACCGCTCGTGAACAACCGCAACACCAGAGGAATTACAGGTGCGTTGCCGGCCTTTTATAAAGCAGTAAGATCATTTCTTGAAGGTTCTTAAGTCGTATCGGTCCAGAAAAATCGCCGATGGTAACGGATTCCACAAAGATGTTGTGTGAGGAAGAAAACTTCTAGTAAAACGCACAGTGGTTGACCGACAAGCATTCAGATGGTGTGGATGATATCGTGAGTGAGGTTGCCGCCATGTGCGTTCGTGAAATTTGGCGACTGTTATTAATTTAAAAAATTCCTCAGAGCCCTTACCGTGGTAGATGCAACTTTCAACATTTAATCCTTTAAGAGATGAGAGGAGAACGAGACCAGCATTGAAACGTATGTAAGCTGTTACTTTACTCTACATTAAGTAATAATTATAATAAAAATTTTATACAAATGATTTAATGTTATGTTAATTCAACGTTAAGTACATAAATCGAAATATATTACAAGTATTAAGTGATCTTTTATTGCTCCAAAATTAGAGCATTACGTCTTCCATCAGACAAAAACAATGCAATTAAGGGGAATCTCTTACCAATAGACCATAAATTATTCTTTATACATAAACCCTTCAGGCTCGTTGCCCGTTGTAAAATAACAAAAACATACCTTACTCTTATATAATAAGGTAAAAACTCGTTTAATAGGGTATTAAGATCGTTAGGAATAATTTATTACAGTATCTAAAGGAAAAACTATTGTTACAGATGATTTTCTAAAGTGATCTATTATTATTATTATTATTCTCCCGATTTTAAGAAATTTACAACAGTTTTGAATAATTCTTAAATATTATGTTTTATATAATACTAGAACGTGTTTTGGCGTTATAAGAATATCTACTGTCACTTATCGTTTCGTGGGTGTCGTGAGAATCGACTAAGGAAATCAAGACAGGAGACGCGCAGCAGCATCTTTCTAATAATATCTCAAAATTATAAAAAAGTGCAGTTATAAACCTATTCCTCATGTATTTATCCTTGGGGAAAGTTTATGTTTAGCAAGCGTCATTTCATAGCTAGAAATGATGACATTATATTATGGATGTAATATAAAAGATGATCTATTTTTAATTTTTGATATCACACAGAGCTTTTAGGAACCTTAGCCACGCGGCACCCTTGTCACGCTATCAGTGAATTTAGCAACAATGTGGGACCTCATTCAAACCTTAACGTCCACTACCATCTGGAGACGACGAAGCCGGCCTTGCTCTTTTTAACCGTCCTCTCCAGCTATATTTCGTATCTCTCCTACCAGCGGTACAAATTACAACACTGCTTTGTGCATCCGGGCTGTAATTTTTGTATACGTCAAAAAAGATATCTCTTTTCGACACCTCGGCAGTTTTGAAGGTACAGAAATCTCCATCCTATGGCTGCACGTAGACATATGTACCCACGTCTACGGTTGCCACTATAAGTCCCATGGCAGTAATGGCAACACTGACCAGCTCTTCAGCGACAGGTTACATTCACAGCGATCGTGATCCTCGATGATTATAACGCCCACCACGCTGATTGGTTTGGTTACCGTTTAACGGATAATGCGGGTCTGTTGCTCCTATCGTGATTGCGTTATGCAGGTTGCCGTCGCATTTGGCACTACAGGACGGCCGATTGGGATGGAGTGCGGTCTTTTTTATATCCTTAGGTACTGATGTGGTACGTCAGGGAATGGAACTTTTTACTCCATCATCTCTGGAGCCAATCGGAGGCAGAACTTAGCCATGGTGTGGTCTCTCTTTTGAAATTGCATCACGCCATAAGCGTGAGTGCTACCGGGCCTGGTCTGATGCATCAACGTCTCGGGATTCATGCACCAACACTCTTAATAAAAGTATAATTCCGCCTCCAGATTCTCCAAAAGTATCATTGCCAAGGCAAAGTCAGAGCACATCGGCAGAATTCAACTAGTTCAACTTTTATCGAGAAAACGTACGTTTTGGTCCCTCGCCAAGGATGTGCAAGGGAACTTTGTCAGCCATCTCTGCCGTCTCTGCACAGGGAGGATGACTCACTGGCTCATGCCGCAAAGAAGCTGATCTTTAATAACTGTAAACTGATAAACTGATCTTTGAATCTCATCCAGTGGAACGCTCCCGTCGAAACCTAAACTGGCTATCAGCTTAATCGGGACTGACATGCGACGGATGTCTTTTAACCCGAGTGGCAACTATCCTCTCGAACAATTTGCCAATCTAGTGCAACATGCATATGGGTCGGTACGCAGAGGGAGAATCAGCGGCCCTGCCCTCCTTGTTCAAGAAGACCAGCTTTACCTTTTCCCAGGCTATGGCGAAATGGCACTCCTCCTCCAGCCTGTCCTCCAGGGCAGCCAGACTCAGCACCAGGGCATGGCCCGGAATTCCGTCAGGTCCTGGTGCTGTGTTCTATACTTTTAAGCGGCTAACGGCTCGGTCTAACTCCTCGATGGTCACCTCCATCTCATCTTGTCACTGCCATAAAGATGGCAGGTGATCTGATGGACTTGACCGGTCCTCTGGGAAGAGCGTGCCGATCACCCTTTTCATAAAATCCGGATCGAGATTCTCCATCAAATCCGGGCTGGAGCTTGCCCAGCACCATCCTGTATGGACGCCCCTAGGGATTTGTCGAGTTCTTCCAGTATCTTTTTCCAGAACCGAGACCTAGCATTGGTAATAGCTATTTATATCGCGTTTGTAGCTGCTCGTTACGCCTCGTTTTTGCGTCGAACTCGACTCTCAATGTCGGGAGGAACACATTGCCAACCATCTCGCGGTGTAAGTGTTCTAAGCCGGATGTGCGAATTACACAGCGCTTGGTAAGCAAAGCACTCCTCTCCTTCGACCTCAACAAGCCGAGAGTGTTGTCAAAAAGTTGTCCCGATACGTGTGCTTTGGAGTTGGTATTGGTACTAAAAAGTATTTTCCGGTACTTCTACTACCTAGCCGTTGCACTGAACTCATGGTAAATAGCTTTAGTGCAACGGCTCGCTCAGATCCATTCAACTACAGGTCTATCACTATCACCTTTTTAAAAAGCCAATACGGTTTCCTGCAGGGTCACACCACTTACAACTTTTTGAGGCGCAGGCTCTACCGCACGTGAATTACTGTTCTTATCTCTGAGTCGGAACACCCCAGTGCCAGCTCCTTCTATTTAATCACATCCAGCGCAGAGCGGCTCGAATCGTCTACGAACGAGTTCTTTCTGACCAGCCCGATTCACTAACTCTGCGAAAAATTATTGCTCGACGATCGACACTTATTTCATAATTTTCTGAAATATCTCCCAATAGACCCATAAAAGAAAATATATCAATATATAATAATAATTCTAGTGCTACCACCCGCATAGTGTCGACACATATGCTCCACCAACCAATACAACGGCAGATATAGCCAAAAGGCAGTTATTATATAAGAGTAATAATTCGCCATCAGAAAGGGTTTGTGTCACTGACGTTGAGTAAATGCATTTTTGATCATGTTTGTCTCACCCACCAACAATTTGCCTTCAACCTTTCGAAGGTGGGAAAGTTACAGAGATATATTATTATGTTGTTATATAAAACATCATGGAGGTCAGATAGTCTGCAACCTCGTAATGAAGGGACCCGACGTGGACAAAACTAATTAGGTGTGAGTCAAACCAAGACGCAGAGAGCGCCATTGAAAATAGCGTCCCTCCAAATAATCATCGCAGAGACGTAATGCTGCAGAACTCAACAAGCATCAATACGACTATCGTCGGGCTTACACCATCCCAAGGTCTCCCATACATCCCAGCAGACATCACCACCCGCATACCTCTATCGACCAGAACCACAAAAGTGCGTCAAATCAGGCGCAGCACACCCGCAGATCCATCACAATACGCAATACCGCAAGTAGCAGTTAGCATCAATGCAACTATCATACGGATGGCGCCCCCTCACAACACACCCACATGATCCCTATTGACTTTGGTAACAAAGTTTGTATTGTTGTTAACTAAATCATATCACCAACGTATCATAGTAACACGCTACTAAGTCGCTAGTGAACAGAACTCCACGTATCATAGCGCTAATGCACTAAGACATAAAGTTGAGTACGCCTGTTACACTTAAAAGTGCTACCAAACACACTCATTCCAATCCGAAAGATAGACGACGCATCGCTATGCGCTACGACGCCGCCCATAAACGTATACGATGTGTGTATATGTATGTGTATTGGTGTACGATGTCCACGGGAAAGCCGTATTGCTACAACAAACCCGCTTACCACCGGCACTAAGATGATATGTCTAGGACACATCGTTTAGCGAGTCCAAGTTTACCTCGGACCAATTGCCCGTGAAGCAGCATACACGCCACCATAATATTCCTTTTCAAGTCCCATTTCTATTAATATAATGTTTTTACCTATTTGAGACCATCCACATATTTGCTTAGATGTCTTTAATATATGGGACTTCAACCCATAACTCTACTATCATAATGCTTATGTATCAAAGAGACCTTCTATGATAACGCTTTTGTATCATAGACCTTACTATCATAAGTCACCAATATATAGGACTTCAACCCATAACTCTAGTATTGTAATGCTCGTACTTCATAGAAACCTTCCATAGTAATAATTTTGTATCATAGACCTTACTATTATATGTCTTTAATATATGGTACTTCACCCTACAACTCTACTATTGTAATGCCAATACTACATAGAGACCTTCTATAGTATGCTTTTGTTTTATAGACCTTGCTATTATAAGTCCCTAATATGGGACTAGACATTGTGCCACAGCACTTCAAGCAGTCGGTCACACGACCACCCCATATAACGCATATCCATCATAGAGACCTTCTATACTAATGCTTTAGTATAAAAGACCTTACTATCATAAGTCCCTAATATAGGACTAGACATTTTGCTACAGTACTAAAAGCAGTCGGTCACCCGACCACCCCATATAATGCTTATGCATCAAGGAGACCTTCTATAATAAGTCTTTAGTATAATAGAGCTTACTATCATAAGTCCCTAATAGGACTAGTCATTTTGCTACTGTACTTCTAGCAGTCGCCCCCCCCCCCCATATATATGTATGCGTCTCCAGCAGTTCCTCCGTAAAAAACATCTGTACGTGAATACCCTCCATAACTTAGGAAAATTTTCTTTTATACACGAACTCCTTTCTTATCACATTTTGAAGTTTTTTTAATAAATTTATTTATTTTTAATTACAATATTTTGCTTTAAATTTACTATATTACTTAATGTCTAAAATGTATTTATTTTTAACTTTGTGCTTATGAATGTAATTTTATGGTTTAATATTTATCTTTAAGACTAGTTTTTTAGAAATTGATTATTAATAATAATGATGGGCCGTCACAGCAGTTACAAGATTCCACAGAATTAGTAATTCATTTATAGGCCGTTAAATAAACGGCCGTCCGAACAGAGGGTAGCGGACCTCCGATTCTGACCGCTAACTCGTCTCGTTTGATGGTTCGTTCGGTGTACTCGGTGTGTCCCATCCGATGTACTAATTGTGTTTGTTGCACTAGGTTAGTGTGTAGTGTTAGTGTGTGACTGGTCGGCGACATTTGGATTATCGGAATCTAGCTGAACAGGGGGTTCAATTAAAACGGGGCCTCCGAAGACTTACCCAAACGTTTGGAATCGGGGCGTGGGTGGCTGCATTTACAACTTATGGGTTGGGATGTATCTCGTCGGCCCTCTCAAAGTAGCGCTGAGACCTTTCCTTGAAATATTAAGAGATCGTCGAGAGTTGACAGTCTATGTGTAAGTTGGAGTTTCGCTGGTGCCAAGCACTAAATCGAACGCTCCAGGATTTGCGCAGCAATACCGATGTAATGTGAGGAATGGTGGTTTTACTGGGTGGTGACTTTCTCCAAAATTTACCTGTCATTCAAAAGGGCACACCTGCAGATGAAATTAAAGCATGCCTCAAGTCGTCTATTTTATGAAACAAGGTGACAAAATTCAGTTTAACTACGAATATGAGAGTGCATTTGTATAATGATATCAATGCTGGAAACTATGCTCACACACTATTAAAAATTGACGATGGACGGTTGGAAACGGATGCTGAGGGCTGCGTTAAATTGACGAGAGATTTTTGTAATTTAGTACAGAGTCATTCCGAATTAATTGTGAGCGTTTATTCAGATTTAACGAACAATATGCATGAAGACAAATGGTTATGTGAAAGGGCGATTCTTGCACCACAAAAAATAAGAGCGTTAACAAAATAAATTCAGATATATTAAGCGAAGTAGCAGGAGAAATAACAGAGTATTTGTCAGTAGACACAGTTATGGACACAGAACAGAGCACTGCATATCCCGCAGAGTTTCTAAATTCTCTATATTTTTCAGGTGTGCACTCATATAAGCTTCAAAAATTAGGCGTCCCAGTCATGCTCATGCGAAATTTAGTTGCTTCTCGGTTACGTAACGGGACAAGGCTGCGTGTGACACATCTTGGATGGAACATACTCGGTGCTACAATTTTGACAGGCGTAGAGAAATGTGAAAATGTTATTATACCACGGATCTCTATAATTCCCACAGATCTTCCTTTTCAATTCAAAAGGTTGCAATTCCCTATTAAGCTCAGTTTTGCAATGACAATTAATAAAGCGCAAGGGCAAATGTTACAGGTAGCGGGGGTCAAACTTAGAAAAACCTTGCTTCTCTCATGGTCAGCTGTATGTAGCATGTTCGCGTGTGTCAAATGCCCAGAATCTCCACATTCTTTCCCCCGAATGGAAAAACATATAACATTGTGTACAGTAGCGTCTTAAAATAATGTTCAGTTGGTTTTTTTCTTTTTCAAAATTCCCACAATCAATTAATCAGAATTTGCACAGATCCTCCCTTTCAATTCCTCTGACGGACCTATTAAGTTCACTTTCCTTTCAACTCAAAAGGCTACATCGCTGACGGATTTTTTATTTGGCTCAGTTTCCTTTCAATTCATAAAACTGCATCTCTGAGGAATTAATTTAGCTCAGTTTCTTTTCAAAAGTCTGCATCCCTGACGGATAATTATGCTCAGTTTCCTTTAATTATAAAATATCCCGTTTCCATTTGGAATAAACAGGCTATTTTCATGCTTTCCTATACGCTGCGTTTCAAAACATTTAAATAGGCTGACGAATCAATTTTGCTCAGTTTTCTTTTAATGGCTGCATCTCTGACAAATCTATAAAACTCAGTTTTCTTTCAATTCCAAAAGCAATGGATAGTTCATTTCCCAGTGACCATGCGGACGAAGTCGCGGGTAACAGCTAGTATAATAATAAACTATACGATTTTGAAATCCAATTTAAACACATATTCGCTTCAACGTTATCTACTACAGGAAACATTGTGAGAAGAAGTAGTAAGAAACGTGGGCTTAGATAGGGACACGCAAAGTGTCATATTGAAAATCATCATTTGTTGACACCATTCTTGTCAGCCTTGAGCACAGGCGTACAGTAGCCAGTCTCTCAGTATTTTATAAGATACATATCAGACAGTTTCAATCACATAATCCTATAATTCTCCCGCCCCTTTCCACCAACACACTACCACGCGGTCGGCGAGTCTTAACCCATATGTTGTCGTAGTATATTCGACGCATTCGAATCAAAAGATATCTCAAACTCAAACCAAACGTCTCTACTTTCGTAAAGCGTACGCAGAAGAGTGGTATAATCTGCTATCACTTATTTCTCCATCCGATTATCTTCGAGGCAAGTGAATATGGTGTCGCAACGCTGGAATACATCATGATATTGCAGTCTTAACTCAAAAAGTCAGTAAAAAACTCGTAAGGAGACTATTTTTTTAGGTTGATCAGTAATTAAGCGGGGGGGGGGGGGATTGGGCCTACAGCCAACTACACTCACCAGACGAAACGCGGAAGCGGAGCTTCCACTTCACGTCAGTATTCTGTGAGGTCATGGAACCACCCCGGTTTGAGCCGGCCCATACGTGCAACAGCAAAGCTGCCACATTTGATAGAGTGACCTGAAGATGTACTTTGGTAATCGCTATTGGAACTCGTCACCGAGTACTACTAAGTGTGCCAAGTTTGGGCTCTTTTTGTTAGGTATGATGAGTCCTTACCTGCGGACTTGATAGAATGTATCTATCTGTATCTTTTATAAATTCAAAATGGTAATCGACAACGGCCTTACTTATAATCGTATTTAATTGAACACCAAAATACTTGACCTATTCGGTAGGCACGCACCAGTTCGAGCAGTCAGGTTACTCCGAACTCCCGCTCCTTGAATAACTGATGAAATGCGTAGATCAATGGTAAGAAAAGATTGAGTTTTTCGTATTTAAAAAAAGAATCGGAACAGTTCCACCTTTCAACACTATAAGCAAACACGAAACCGCTGTAATCAGGTGGTGAGAATTGCCGAACGTCGCTACTTCCAATAGTATGTTAAGTTCTTCTTCTGCAGATATGAGGAAGTTCTTTAATTCCCTGGGATATGTAAAATCACACTCCAATTCTCTTATTCCAAATATTTCAAACAATTTTTTACTATTTACTGGTGTTTTCTTCAAGTAATGTCTAAAAGCTTTTATTATGCCCCTTGCTGAAGTACCACATCCATCGGACCTTCCAATTTTAGAACTATTTCTATACTGCCGTTTCCAAAGCCCTTGAGTCATAGGTACACAGCCAAGTCACCTCTTTTGTTTCTAAATGCAACTACCAGTACATATTAGTCTGACTTCCACTCGAGATATTTTTTTACAAGATATGGTGACAAACGAGCATACAGTTCACCCGATAGTAAGTAGTTGCTGTAAACCATAGATATCTACATCTATCTTCAATTACAAATCAAAATGCAGATGCGTTGTCACCCGTGAGGACTAAGATGGAATGCCTCGTTTACAGTTAAAAGGGTCCCTGGTTCTCTACACTCACCATACGAAACACAGCAGCATTAAGCTACTATTTGACGCCGATATTCTGTGAGCGCGTGGTCCTTCCCCGGTGGAACCGACCTATTACAACTATACTACTAATATAATGCAGCATGGCTCTACCATGTATAGAAGATATAGTATCACAGTGTTACTTCAAATTACAGAAGAGGGCATGGAGAGGTCTGGTTTGGTTGTTCTTTTCCTTGTTGACTTTTCAGCATTCAATTGTGTCCATGATGACTTACTTCTTGGATTACTTTCACGTTTAAATTTCTTCTCGACAGCACTGGACTGATTTTTCTCCTATTTTTGCGGTTGACAACAGGCTGTTCGGTCTGATTAGGAGTTTTCCGTATGGTGCGATATGTTTCTAGGTATACCGCGAGGCGATATTCTTTCTCCTCTCTTTTTCCAGTGTTTATCCATCTTCTAACTATCCGCCTTCGATGTTCTTACCAACTCTACGCTAACGAACTTCAGTTATACTTACAACAGTCCTTGGTTGAAATTGATACCGCTATTGCAGCTATAAATCAAGACTTACAACGTATTTCACGCGGATTACAGTGCTTTGGTATAATGGTAAATACCAGTTAATGCCAGGCTATCATCATTGGTAGTCGTCGATTGGTGTCACAACTTAACATACATGATCTACGATCCATTCGCTACGAAAACTGTGTAATTCCCTTCCAAACCAGTGTCAATGATTTAGGTTTACTTATTAAGCCGTCTCATAGTTGAATGTTATTAGATATCAGAAGTTTGTCGTAAAGTCGCATGCATACTTCGTTCCATCTATCGTCTTCATTTTTTTCTGCCCCCTTCAACTAAACTTCAACTCATCCAATCTCTAATTCTTCCATTATTTTACTATCCCGATGTTTGTCTCACTTGATGTTGTATGTGTAGCATGTACATATTTGAACTAAATTTTATCATGACAACTATAATGTCCCTAACTTACTCTCTGTTCTGATCAAGGTTAACTGGTAGAAAATGCCATACGTTTTAAGGTCGCCTTTCGTACAAAATCTTTTATGCAATAGAGAATAAAATAAAATAAAATATTATAAGAATAGGGATCTCTACGAAAGGGTTTTACTAAATTTTATTTTGCATATAATAATGTATTTATACCCACACCGTCTTGCATTTCCTACTACTTGAATATAAAATAATTACTTAATTATTTACATTCTGAAAAAAAAAAAAACATTTTAAACACGAACGATATCAAAATACTTTAGCACTTAAAACTACTATGACGAGGCAAGCTAAGCACAAATACAAAATAATTGTATAATAGAGACCTCTTGAGATTGTAACACAACGCTAATTAGGTCAACTGGAACTTTGAAAAGCTCTCTTAACTAGCTTTAGGAACTCTCAAAAAATTCCCTGTGATAAGTCCGTAGGCACAACTCCATAAAAATGTGTGCGATTATTAAAACCTTTTATGTACGTATAGCGATACATTTTAAATATTGAACAATTTACAATATCAAATATTGTACTTTTACAATATAATATAATATAACGTCTTCTCGACCGCAGAAAGTTGTTTAATATTTCATTCGTATTTATTTCACAAGTAATAATGAATTTTTTTCTAAATAGTCTTGATACCAAATATAAAGTAACTTCCTGAAATGATGTCTTTCTCTGTTCGATTGTATTAAAAAAAATTGTTTCTGACTGCTATGCGGACGAATTCGTGGGCAAATCTAAAAGGTGAATATGGGTTATGATTTTGTGAAATTATGTCGTTTTCCAAAGTCCACTCCTGCGAAACTGCGGTGGAAGCTCGTATTTTACATATTCCAGTACTTTTATTTATAGTCCTAACAAACACATTTTCCGTACCGAATTCAAAACACATAACCAATGCGCTAGGAAGCTACCAAAATTAGTACTCACAGGAGGTTACATCATTAATCATCAATACTTCATGTATGGAAACCCTCTGCAATGAGTTATTGAGGTTAATGATTTAGGCGTGCGATTCACTACCGACATACAATTTCGAAAACACATTGCTAATGTTTGTAAAAAAGTATACCGCAACCTAGGGATGGTCTTACGACTAGCCAACAGATTCACAAACATCATGCTCTGAGAGCATTATACGAGGCACTCGTAAAAAGTCATTTAGAATGCAATGCTGTTGTTTGGTCACCACATGAAGTCAAATATAAATTAATGCTAGAACGTATTCAGAACAAATTTGTGAGATTTATGTATTTAAAACAGTATGGTGTGTACCCGGGTTATCTATTTTTGTATCCTACTTTATTTATACTAGGCATGATAGGCTATTATAAACTATAAATAAGAAGGGAAGTTGCTCTCGCCACTTACTTACTAAAAGTGATCCGTGGTAAAATACATAACCCAGGTATTTTACAGATAGCTGAGCTGTGTGGCTCTAATAAGTACGTAGGAAGACGGCGGCGGCCACCGCTCTTGTTGGTGCCGCAAGCGCGCACCAACTTGCTACATCACGCGCCTTTGACGCGCGCGCTGCGTGCACTTAACTCCGTCTCACAAAACAGACTGATTTGTTCAGCTGTACTCTGAACGAATTCACAAAGGCCGCTTATTGTAAAATATCTTTAAGTTGTGCATAATATACCTATATTATGTTTGTTCTAGTTTCTTAGTTTGTAACTGCACTATTGTATTAGGTAATACACCTGTGATGATAGTTGTAAGTGGTAAAATAAATAAATAAATAAATAAATAAAATAAAATCGGAGTTCTAGTTTGTTTTTTGTTTTTTAATTCGTGGACCTTTTTAATTTTGCGGCTACTAATTTACTACACCAATAAATCTTTGATTATAAATTTGTTCACTATTATTGTATACTTTTGTTTTTTTTCTGAGTTACAAACATTACAATTAGTAAATCACATAACAGAAATGTTTTAATGACGCAAAAAAACTATTGTGTTGATAAAGAAACATATTTTAATGTTATGTTTACATTCTTTTTGGCAGTAAAATAAAAAATTAAATATTTTACTACTGAAAAAAATCTTGTCTCATTTTTTCATTTTAATTTATTCATCTATTTTAATTTACTACGTCTTTACATACCTTTTAACTTATAACTTCGTATCATCAGGTTTTATTTTATTCTATAATATCGTCATATATATAATCATCTATTGCCTTCCAAAGTTGCTTCCGTCGCTAAGAAGCCGACGAAAATAATATGTAGTTCACTAAGATTATTCATCTAAGATAATGTAAAAATATCTTCTTCACTATTAGGCTACTTTAACATTCACGATATATAAAACTATGTGTTTTTGTTACATTAATTTTTTTCGAGTTTACAGATTGAAATGTGCCATTGAAGGTTTAAAATTTTAAATTTATAAAAAGGTAAAATGAGTGTGCGCAAACATAGGTACACTATACTATCACTCCCGTCGGATTTCAAAAATCTGACATAACGGAGAGAGATCTGGCGCAGGATTGCCGGCTTTACATGCTTTCGGAGACACGGGCTAAAACACCACCAACATACTGACTTGTGGCTGTCAATGAACTTTTCTTCACAGAGAAACCCGGTGACAAACTTTTGCGAATGAGAATTTTATGGGCAAATTTAGATCTTTAGGGTTGCCCCAGTCGATGGCACGAACTAAGTGATGGGCGGGGTAAAAATGCATGCTATCTCAGCTGACATTACGTGCGAAAGGGATAGACGCTGTGATGAGCAGTAAGAAGCTAGTGCGCACACACATACGCACTCGAGTGACGCAATGCGAGACGGCGTCATCGCGTACCTACCTATGCGATTCATTTTTGAATAATAACATAAACTCAAACGGCAATTTGAGCTCCGTATCGCAGTGGTTTAGCAATGAGGCTGCGCTGGGCGCCGCGGGTTCTAATCCCGCACGGAACAAATATTTGTATGGCCTACAAATAGTTGTTCCGGGTCTGGATGTTTGTCCTTGTGCAATTTATGTTTGTAAACTGCCTCTACGATAATGGAGAAAATCCTACTATGGGGGTAACGTATTTTAAAAAGAGAAAGGAGAGAGAAAACAAATTGGTGTTATTATAACTTAGGATCTGCTGTGTGAAACGTAATTATTATGAACCCAATTTATGTACTTAGTTGTTATTATGAGAGTTCTTATGTGAACTTAAGTAGATGTTGTTATTATATAATAATTCCATTGATTTGTTTTTACCTACTTTTTAACCGATTTCTGGAAGATGCCTGAAGCCTGAACTGATTTGGAAAATTATTTTTTTGTTTGAAAGGATATATTTTCCAGATAATCCCACGGTAATCGATGATGGTCAGATCAGGATCTGATGATGGGATCGTGGAGAAATCGGGGGCACTCTTCAATAAATGACAGCAAATCAACCGCGATTGCTGCTATCGCCTATCTATGCATTCTTTACACAATCATACAATATATAATATCATGCCTGTACCCACTAAAGGGACATAACTCTCAACTAAAAACGGTAACATAAAAAACTTTTTTTTGAAAAAATATTACAATTTCTAAAACAAACACAAGAAAGTGTAACATAATTATGTTTTCTTTATGTTTTTGTATTTTACTGTAGGTTATGCAAATATTACTGTAGGTACTATGTATTCTAAATAGGTATTTACTTTCCATAGCTAGTTAGCTATAATAGCACACAGGCAACGCCCCGAAGTATATGTCAGCCAGTGTCAGGATAACTGCTTTTTCGACAGCGCGATTTTGATGTGAGTGGGGCTTTTATATAGGTTAATTAAATAAATAAAAAATGTTAGTTTGTAAATTGTTTATTGATTGTTTGTGTTCAACAGCGGTTTGAAATATTCTCTTAGTACTTAGAAAGTTATCAACAATAGGCATTGTGTCACTGCAGGGACATGCACAAACGTCTGTCAAAATAGTAACGTATATAAACGGAATACTAACCGCACAGACTTCCTTACAGAAGTCCAAAGAACACGTCTAGGCATGGTAAGTAATTAGAAGAAAACTACAATTTAGAGATCGATTGTAAATCAAATTCACAGTACAGACACAATTAGCGAAATATGAATAAAATTTTGATTTATTTTATGATAGATAACGCTAGTTGAAAACTAAACACTGTATGGGAATGGCATCACTGAACGAGTCAGGTGGTCAGTCCAAACAAATAAAAGGCGCGATTGTAGAAAGAGATTCGTTACGAAACGTTTGTAGGCAAGTTTGTAGGATAGGGGGCTTGGCCTGTTTATGCTATTCATAACGAAGGCTATAAAATATGTGGGTACAACTTAGAAACTAAATCCTATGTGTACTTATCTGTATTCATAACCCAATATCTAAGGTAGCTTGATGCGCTTCTTAGTTTTTATATAGTTCGTATTATTCTGTAATAAATTAAATCTAATCCAAAATATACTATAATACCATAGCAAAACTACTACTATTTTATTTAGTAGTAGCTTATATAATAGTATAGTAAATTATATATAAAAATTATGATTATGTCTGAGGTAAGGTTAAATATAAACAAATATTTTGCCAAGTGCGAATCGGGCTTCCGAGCTTCCGAGATTACAATATTTAAATACCTATACATATTACTATCGATCAAAAAAGCCAAAAATACACGTTTCTTTTTCTAGTATAAAATCCTTTATTTTCAAATTTATTTTTACCACTTGCTGTTATTGCGGCAACAGAAATACACGTTCTGTGAAAATTACAACCATCTACCTATTACGGATCATGAGACACAGCCCGCTGACAGACAGACACACGGACAGCGGAGGCTCCGTAATAGGACCCTGCTGGTTACCCATCGGGTACGGAATCCTAAAAAGTAGGTACTAAGTTGTCCACTCACATCTGTATGATTCTTTCTTCAAAGGACCATATTAGCCTGGTTCTCGTATGACATGACCAATGTAATACCTGGACTGACCTCTCTGAGTTTGTTTCGGCAGATCGGGTGCTCCTTCTCAGTTTCATGTTTTTGTTGTGTTAAAGTGTTTTTAAAAAAACTTACAAAACACATTTTATTTATCATTGACTGCCCTTCTTAGATTATTATGTACTTACATAAATTACATTAGGTATATTAGGATATGAGATTCCTATACGTATGCACGATTATCGAAAATCTAAAAATTACCTATTCTAATTAAATTAATAGATAATTTTAAGATTTTCGATAATCGTGCTTATCTGTCGGATGTTTTCGTTAGTTTAGCAAATTAAAGCAGTTAAGTACCTAATGTACTCTCTGTATCGAAAGTTCATTATTATGTACCTACCTGTTTTCAATTTTAACTAAATGTGCTTCAACAAACTTATGGGCACATTTTAGAAGCTATATTCATCCCGGCTTCAGCAATGGACATGAACAAAAGGAAGCAATTTTTCTAAATAAAGATGTAGATATGTAGGTATTACAACCATAAATAGATAGCAGCGGCTAACCTAGTGAGTATGTGTGAGTGCGCGCTGCGCCCCCCCCCCTCCGTCCGTCCCACTGATCGGAGAAACAATTTGTAGCGAAAGGCAAGATGTTTTATAACAAAAACGGGCGCGCGAAATTTTATAAACAGACCTTTGGTAGTCTGGATGTCATGAAAATCTATTGAATGTATCTGTTTAAAATAAAATTATTTGCATTTTTGAACAACTAATCTATCCCTGTATGGTAACTGTTTTGCAATTTTTGTTCTTCTTATGGTATTTATTTCCGCCCAAAGATGTGTTAAAACTAGTGTTGAAATTCGGAATTTTCGACGCTTATAAGTTTTAAACATACTCTTTTTTTACATTTTTGTGTCCATACAGGTCTATATCTAGCATTGTCATGATGAGACAAATTGAAATCATTTTTTATTTTGAACGTACACCTTCAAACAGTGGAGTAACCGCCGGACTACGTTTGTATGGAAGAATAAGCGACTAGTGTACCCTTAACAAGTTTTTGCTTTTAATAAAAAAATTGACTATTCTAGTGAACTAAGGAATACCAAAAGCCCAGGGTAATAACTAAATTGTCTCTAAATGGTTACATTAAATCTTCAAATCTAGTTTTTCACCAGGGTGGATGTTTTTTACAATTTTAATGGGTATATATCTACGTAGGTATCTATAGGTATTTTATTGCCGCAGTGCGAATGAGTCGGCTTATTCGAGTAAGGAATATTCTCTAACAAAATGAAATAGCGCAAAATAAATATATGCTGCCTTGTTTCACATGGTGAGAGTAGAGAATCAGAGACCCTTTTTACTGGTAGTCGGCATTTTGATTCTTCGATAATTCTTGTATCCTAATGTTTTTCATATGACAATACTTAGGAATTTTGACCGGAAAAATCAACATAAGATGAATATTTTCTACTTAACTTGTTTTTAATTAAAATGTTATCGTCTTTTCCCTTAGATGAGATATATTAGGTCCTTACATATGAAATTGTCGTTTTGCACGGGAGGAATATAAAGTCATTTTTTTTTTGTAAAATATTATTAATTCATCAAAGTATGCACCGTTGTTATCTATGCACTTTTGCCATTTCATAGTTAGTTCATTGATCCCTTTACTAAAAAAAAATCATAAGAGCGAAAATCAATAAACTCTTTGAAGGCGGTTTGGACTGCCGCATCGGAATTGAAGTTTTTCCTTGTAAGAATTTATCCAAATTCTGGAAAAATGGTAATCTGTTGGAGCATGGTTCGGGGAGCACGGTGGATGTTGCAGACATTCAAATTGTAGCTCATCTAACTTAGTGGTTGTTTGTTGTGCAGTGTGTGGTCAGTAGTGGTCTAGAGCGATTGACCAATCTCGGTTGTTTAGCTAGTTCTTCCTTCATGGTTTGCAGTTGCTGATAAAAGATATCTGCCGTAATCATTTGGCTAGATTTTAGAAAGCTGTAGTGAACTGCACCGGCGCTAGTCCACCAAACACTCACAAGTAAATTTATATGAGACACTCTTCGTTTAGGGCACGATTTGGCTGGGTTTCCAGGGTTCAGCCGTTGCGACGAGCGCTTTCGATTATTGTACAGTATCCATTCTTTATTACAAGTAATGATACCCATCGTTTAAGTTTTTTTACTTTCTGATTTGCTTCAAGTCTATTAATACAGTTTTATCACTTACCCCGAAGCCTGTAGCTATCTCTGCAGTGCTTTTTGATGAATCCGCTTCCACAATAGCCTTTAATTCTTCTTTTTCCACTTTGGTCTCCGCGTGGGTTGGTTCTGAAGATCGGAATTTTCAGATCGAAAACGTTGAAACCAAAAACGTATCGTGTTTTTTCTTTTGCGACACCAGCGCCGTACACTTTATTAATCCTTCGAGCTGTTTCTACAGCAATGGTGCCACGGTAGAACTCGTTATCGTAAAGGTACCGATATTCTACTTTTTCCATTGTGTGGTAATAAGCGACGCCAAATAAAAAAATTATGATGAAAAACGAAATGAATGACTCTTTTCAGAACCCAAATATACAAACTAAATGAATTTATAAATTTGATTTTAGAATTCTTAACCAAAGAGGAGATATTTCAGATCAAAATGGTCCGTAGGAGAAAACACTAATTTTATATGTAAAGACCTAATAATATATTTCTAACCTAGACTCGAAATACGGTTAGGAATAAATTTTATATTTACAGGAAATCGATGGAAATCACAAAGGACATATGTCAAATCTCATTTTATATTTAAACTAAGAAGCCTGAAGTATATATATTTTATCTGTAATATTTGGACGATAAATATCTCTTTAAGGGGGAGACAAAACAGGCACGGCAATAGTTAGTTCAGTTTTCGTAAAAATATTACACTGGAAAGTAATCAAGAGTAACTATGGAATGCTCCATTGGTACAAAATCTTCAGGTGGCTTTGATTCAAAATTTTAATTAGGAAGGAATCATGCTCGCTTTGTGTTCTATGATAATATTTTATATAAAATCCCTAAATAATAAACATACAATATTAAAAAATTATAACTGGAGATATTCTAATTTAAAATTAATAAAATTTTTGAATCGAGCACTATAGACACTACAAAAATTTTATTAGTAAAATTTTGATTTTTTTTTGAAAATTCGTCATAGGAAATAACCATTTTATATTTTTACTCATCAAATATTACAACATTATTTTTCATATTCCTCATCACAGCGAAAGCCTTGTATGACCAGTTAATGAGCTGGAAACAAAAAAAAAACTTTAAATATGTATAAGGAAATATAGCACTTATGCACATTTCAATTAACAAATTTTATAAAGTTCCATAGGTATCATTACAGCTAATTAAATGAATAGTGATAGAAGAAGTTCTAACCACCTCTAAACTCCCAAGCAACCGAATTCGGTCGCGGCGGATATTACTCAGATCGCTGATAAGAAGCATTTGTTAAGTGTGTAATATATATTGGCGCTGGGAATTCCAATCCGAATAAAGCAAAGCCCTTAAAATTTATAAAAGCAAATTTTATGCGCATTTTTACCAACCAGACCAACAAGCAAGGCTTTAATCAGTTTTATCTTCCGCCTGTGTCGCCCAAAATCAAATTAAATATTTACATCTATATATTAATTTTTAATTAAATTAAAAAAAATACAAACTACTTACATTTGTATATGCATCGAGGGATAGAGTAAATATTTTTCCAGCAGTAACTTGAAGAGGTCGCTTGGATCGCTCCATCAAAATTATTATAAAAAGTTTGTCAGTTGAATCAGTGCCTAACCATGGACTGGCAAATGCAGCATTTTGTAGCTCCAAGCTCTATCGTTAAATTATTTAACATACTTTGTTATAAGTTGTATAAAGTTGGTAAAGAAGGTTAACTTAGAACATACTGATTCATTATTAACAAATACGTGACGAGTGTTAACGGTGTATGACAAAGTCTTCTATATCGTAAGAGGCGGCTATGGAAATATCTAGAACAACGTCATAGTTTTCAATAAATGAGTTTATAATCATCTTCAGACGTAGTATATATCCAAGTTCGCTATAAAAACAGAGTCCAAATTCAATAAATCTGGTACTGCAATTGCGTGTCTAGCTCAGCGATACTAACAAAGCCTTCCTAACGAGGGAATCTAGTGAAGTGTGTAAACCTTTATATATATTCATAGTACCGTAATAAAAGCTGCGAACTTATAGTAACATAAACAGGTATGAAGTTATATTAAAAAAAACACTACAGAATAGTCTTGTTAGTTTTCCATCCGTTATGATTGGTTAAATTAAAAACAAGGCAAATAATTTTCGAGCTATGATTGCTCGAAAATTATTTCACGATAGGTATGCGTGTAATACCTTAGAATATATTTATATTTTTGCTGTGGGGAATGGAGGTGGTATGTAGGGGTAAGGGAGCAATTTATTCGCAGTGCTGCTCCAGCGTGTGTCGACGCACTTTACATTTTCTCCGTATATTTTATTCCTTAGACATTCCTGAGTATATAATATTTCCTGTGATAAGAGATGACAACTGGCGATTATTTTTACGGATAATGAGGTAATCCTCAGTCAACGCATATTCTTAATAGTGAATAGCAAGAAGTTGTCTGTGGAACTCCTAAATTCACTGTGTGCTCGTTCGTTAAAATTTTACTATAGAAACAAGGTGAGCAGTTACAAAAATACCTTTATAATCAATTGATTTCCAAACCAACACAAAATGAAAACTTCAGTAAGCATACACGTTAAGTACACGGCCATCCACATTATCTGCATGCAATGGCTAGAAGGGTTTTCGATCTGCAAAATAAAATGTTTATTTTAATTAAATGTTTAAAAAGGTCAATTTTTTAACATGACGAAATTTAGTAAACAGTAAATTTTTAATTTAATAATTTAACCAAGTGTCCACCACCTAAGTTATTATACTTGTACGAATAGTATTATCGTGTAGTGGCGATTTAAGAATATTCACAGTTCCATATCTTCTCGTAGGTGTTGTAAGAGGCTCCAGATATAAAATTGCTAGGAGACGAATAGCAGCCTCTTCGTAATAATAACTAGATAATGAAAAATCTGCGGTTGCAAGTACGAAAAAAACGGCAAATCTCAAAACCATATGAGGCAATTTATGGGAAGGCTATTTTTAACAACAGACTTTGACAGCCTGTAAAAGTATGAAAAAAAATCCCGTAATACCATTGTGTATACTATCATAGATCAAGTCGATGTTGGACTGAGGTTTCTCGCATTAGAAAGAGGATTTTACTCAATAACCATGGTAAGACAACCTATATTTGACACCCGCCCAATTAATCGACACTCCAGCAATTTTCATCTAAAAATGAGAAAACTACTATACATAGGATTGATTGATACCTTATACAAGTACAAAAAAGTCCAATCAGGTGAAATTAACTGCACAAAAGTATTTGTAACAGAAAAAAGTAACGTTTTCATAACATATCGATAAGGTGAGTGTCTTTTAGATTTCGATAATACATTTTGTTTTAGTCTAAAAAAAAAGTTTTTTTTAGTTTATTTTATTGTACAAATTTTGTTAACTTTTGGTATACCGAAAATAGGAAAAACTGTTTTATTGTCATCCATGTTCAATAATTGCGTTTTTAGTTTTTTTTTTGTATGGTTTTTTTGTTTTATTGTGTCTATTTTAAGATTCGTAAACTTAAGAAACAACAATTAAGCTAAAATATATCCTTATTTCAATTCTTGACACGACTGTCAAATTGAAATTACCTATTATGTACATCAGTGTTGATAATTAGGTACAAGTATCTAAATAAATGGTAGTAATATGTCAATAATCAATAAATGGCGGGTTTAATATCCATATAACAATATTTTTTACAGTTGGTGATTTCTGAAAATAAAACCTAGAAAACCATCTAATACAAATATTAAAGAGAAACTGAAAATAAAGAGATATGAGCTAAATAATTTAAACAAAGCTCTACAGGTAATACAAAATGGTATGAGTCAAAAACTTGCAAAACTTATCAGGCTGTACCCCGAACGATATTGATTTACAGACTATGAAAACCTCATCACAATTCGCGTCCAGGTTCTTCTTCAGCAGAAGAGATAAAAAGTTTTCTATCAGAGATTGAAAACTGAGTTAGTGATAATTTAGAACTTTTAACAGTTATTTATGAAATACCCAGTCTTAATAGTCAATTGACTCTATTATTATACCTAAGCTAAACCAAAACTGGTACTTGTTTTATAATTAACGTTGATTCTTTGATTACTATTTGTTTTATTATCTAGAAATTTTTTTATTCAAGGTAGATAAAATTTTATATTCTTACTAAATTACCCTCAGTTATTGTTGAATATATAAGAATTTTGAGGGGGTATCTATATTGGTTGAGGTGGCGATAATAAGGAAGCATGTGCAAATATTTGGGCAAATCACTTTGTATGGCTAAAATTGCAAAAATGGTACTGATAACGGTTTATTTACAGTTTATTGTTACTGGCGACATTCTAGGATAGCTATTCCAGTTTTTTAAAACTTAAACTATATCGGTTAACATCGAACAATGTTAGAAATAGTATTATGTTGATATGGTCACTCTTAAAGTGTCAATAATTGGACACTTTATCTCATCATAATTTTAATTGCAGTAGCAGATATCTTACATCCTTGACGCTGAACCTCTTTTCCAGTCTGGATATTTTGCGTGTAGTATCATTGAAATTGTCGCAACGTTAAACATGCTTAACATAGTTCTGTCCTTCTGACATTTCCTGTAGTAGCCTCTTACGAAATCCAGGCGTCAAAACGGATATATGCAATATCCTAATCTCGCTGTCACCACATACCATTTGTGTGTTATTATGAAAATATTTAGTCTATTTTTAGCGAAAAAACACATTTTAGGAAGTAAATTTTAGATTAGTTAATGGCTTTAATATGCTGCAAAATTAATTATGCATCAAGGATTAGAAGCACATTGGTATGAAGTAAAATTGAGCAATAATATGTCTATTCTAATACTATAAAAATTATTTATTTGTTTGCCCGTCTTCTATGTATTACTTTTACACTCATTCGATTCATCATCATCATTACAGATATTATTCACAAGTCCACTGTTGAGCATAGGCCCGCCTCCACGCCACGCTAGTTTATTCGATTACGATGAAAGAAGCGAATACTCTCCCTTATAAGACAATTTCAAAAGGAGGCTTTTGTTCAGCAGCGGATTCTTGCAGAGTTACAACAGCATAACGGCATTAAAATTTAAAAATTCTTTCTAGAAGATAAAAATGATACATACTGATAAAAATTGTACACCTACTAAGCAAAGCACCATAGCGCTAAGCATAAATTGAAGAGCCGAGGCTAAACTGAAAGCATTTTCGATCATTGTGACATACCTGAAATGGTGATAAATTACAGATAATTATTCCGATAAACTTATTTTAATGATTAAAATTAAGTCGAATAATTTAAACAAATATTTTATACGCTGTAGAGCGAAGACGCTGTATGTACAACATGTTTGTAGCATGAATGGGTCACATAAACTGGGAAAGGACCACGTTCTCACAGAAAACCAGCGTATAATAGCAGCTTCATGCTACTGTCTTTCGTATGGTCTTATGTTGACTGTAGAAAACATGAGAACAATTTCACTGGAGACGAGGCATTTGATCGTAATCCTCAGGGGTAATAAAGCATTTGCAGCTTGATTCTTAATCGGGGATAAATGTAAATGTCTATGAACCAGAGCATCCGCTTTCCATCAGCCGGGATATGCATTCATTCGTCAACCTTATTCTATAAAAAAAAGGTCGTGACTTTCTCTAGCCGATGGCGGCCCCTTACCTTCCTTACCGGCACGAGGCTACCTCTCAAGAACCTTTATTTCCCATCAATTGTCGTTTTATCGGTTCTTGTAGCTATGTTACCGGAGCATTCTCACTTAAGTCAGATCAGCTGAGGTATGTCACTTACTGTCATTTTATACGGATTCGCCTTTAGAATTATGGGATCCCTTAGTTTTTTAAATATCTTGACTATAGAATCATTGTTAATAATTATACAATAAAAAAATCATCTTATATTTTTAGACCTGACAATGCTAGGATAAATGACCGTGATGGTCTATTAATTTCAATAATGTATATATAATAAAGGTGTAATTATTTCCAATATTTACCGAATAATGGCATTATGATGAATAATACATTTCTTTAGAACATATTTTACACAAATTTTCTTGAAAACATTACTACGGTTTTTATATTTTTGAAAAACTCTTTCGTATTGCCGTTCTGCTAGCATATCAAAGTTAAGTAAATTGAAAGATAAAATTTCAATTTGCCCAACTGTAACAAATATAATAATTAAATTTAGTGCTATAGTTACTCATACATATTATAACTGATTTTTATATCAAAATTATTATAAAAAATATAAAAACTCACTTGTAGATGCTATAAAAGCTGCAAGAATAGTATCCATTACGCCATCGATGATACAAGTAGCTGGCTTATAATAAACCTGTAGATATAAAAACATTTGTCTTAAAAATGTAACATGGAATGTGGTTGAATATAGAGATCAAATTATATCCATCTTTCATTTTATATTTTAAAGACCATAGCTAATTCACCTGAACCTATTAATTTTTTGAATTATAATGGTTTCTCCAGGTTTTTATGAAGTTGGGGTCGCCAAACATGTTGAACATTGTTCTTCACTGTGGCGAATGGGCTGAATATTCTCTTATATTAACCGATTCATACTTAAACCCATTAATCATAATGCTATGGCATTATATCTGAAGATTCCGTGTCCATATACCAACAGTCACATTCGAGAAAATTGCACCCGAATCGATGACTTTTCCATAAGGACAGCGACGAGTTTTGATAGAATCACAGCAGAGTTTCAAGAACCAGGTGGAATATAAGTACTTAAAGCAACTTAATCTTTATTATTCATTACTCATCTGATCAACTTGAGAGATAGGACAGTTTTTTTGCCCATGGGTGACCCACAATTTATTTTTTGCGAATTTAAGTATTTTTAATAGGTCATGACAAATTATCGTCGAAAAGGGCAGAACAACGTCTACCTGGCAAGCTAGTATATATATATATATATATATATATATATATATATATATATATATATATATATATATGTCTTGCTCCCTTTTGTATGAAGTTTGCTAAAATAATTGATGAATTGCCACACACTTACCATCAAGTCTACTATACGATCCTCTGTGATTTTTGTTTATAAAATAAATAAACTTGTTCTATCTAAATAATTTTACAATAAAATAATTATTACGGACAAAAATTAAGAAAAGTGGATATTAAACAAAAATCTGGCTCTAACGAAATATTTTATCATTGTTTGTATTAAATACAGGCGGTGCAAAAAAAACAAGGAAGTACCATTATTGTAATAATTAAGGAGATTATAAAAAATGACATATAAAGCTTAAAAACGATAGTAAATACTATTTGGTCGTGAAAAGAAAAGGTGAGATTTCCCCACGGGCAAGGTGCTTAGCCCGGGCATCGGCCAATGCTCCGTGTAATGATAGTTCGGAGCTGTTTTATATATGCCGCCGTACTACGGAGCTTTGATAGCGCGATTTAAGCTTCGGTGCCTTTCGCTTGTGGCGCCGCAACATCGCGGCTACAACCGTGTAGTTTTTAAGTGTTCTACCGTATATACGCGATTTTGAGCAATACATTGAAAATACAATGAAAAGATGCATTTAAATATTTTGGCAGTCTCTGCCATATTTTAAAAATAAAAAGATATTAAGCTATACTTATATCATGTATTTAACACAAAAAATATGATCATGTGATTATTATCTCTACCATGTGAAAACTTAATACATATAAAAAATCCATAAAAACCAACTTAAAGTTCATATTTGAAAACGTATACTAAAGTTGAATTTAGTAATATATAACGCTTACGTGGTGCAGGTATATAATGGTGTAGGCTGGTGATCCATAAACATCGATATATGGATATTCAACATTAGTCGGCAGAATTTTAAAGTTCTCAGTTAGTGGCATCAATATTGCAACTGTAAAATAAAAAATAAATGTAATGTACAATATACTTCTCACTACTGCTCTATTTCACAATAAGCTAAATACTTGTGTGACAATCGACGAACAATATTTTAATTTCTTACGTCAAAAATAAGGACATTTCTTATAAATGCTCGTTTCTAAAACGGTTTTTGAACAGAGAAAATCTGACAACATTGGGAAACACGGGCTTCAAATCACTGCAGGGACTTCAGCACTGCCTAACTTTATGGAATCAAAGGATTTTTCATGGTATACACACGCAAGATATAGTGGCAGATTTTACCCCTCGGTCTTCTGTACAATTTGCCGAAGAGTATGTATGTGGCCTGTGGTTCTGAAACCAGCTTGGTCGGGATGCTGGAAGTCATAGAGTCTGCGTGCGAGACGATTTGTAGTGATTCTTGAAAATAGCTCGCAAACGCGGCTCAGAAGGGAAATCGGTGTGTAACTCTTCAAGACAACGTTTTCGTCTTTCTTGAAGAACAATACCACCGCATTGTTGCTCCATCCTAGTAAATTAGTGCCACCATGGACGAAGGAATAAAAACCTTCTGAAGGACTTTAAGCATCAGCTTGCCATCCGCTTACAGAAGCTCCGCTGTAATTCCATCTTTGCCTGGGAATTTTCCCTTACTACGGTGCTGAAGAGCCATTCTAATCTCGATCTATCATCGAATATTTCGAATATTATCGCAAAAATGTCGGATAAGTCTTACTCTCGGATCGTTACTCATACTTGCGATGATGGTTTCAATGATGATGTGTACAGCTTCCCATAGAATTTCTTAATCTCACTCAAAATCACTGTTTTCCCGGAAACAATGCCACCACATTCAGTCTTCAGCTTCGATAGTTGGCTCTTTCTGGCAAACAGATCTCGTTGTATTGATGTTGAATAAGGCTCGCCGCATGAATTTGGAGATCTGTCTATTCAGTCGCCTGTATGCTGTCAAATTTGCTGAAGACTGCGGCTTCATTTCCAGTCTAACAGTTATGAGACTGTTGCGGGTCTTCTAGAACTTAGGCCTGCCCGCATGAACAGTTTCCACGAGCTTGTCGTTTGTATCGTCCACTGCATTGCCTAGGCTGAAAATTTTCCGGACTCTGGATTAGAGCACGAGGGGGACGGAGCATTGACTTCATTAGACAGGACCTCTTGAAGGATCCAGCTCCAGGATCTTGTCGTCAATCCTCGGGGTGCATGCGTTATATGTTACCAGGTCGAGTCGTCTTAGGTGGCAACCTAACCTCCACCGGAGATTTTTAGTACCCCCGGCCCCGCCGTTACCAGGTTGCCACCGTAGCCAGAAATAGCAGGGCCGCCGGGAACTAAGGACCGTCTCTTCGTTACTCTCATAATGGGTGGTATATTGCCATAGTTGTCATGCTTGACGAGCAGTTTGGCAATCGCAGTTTTTTTATTGTTGTTTTGTTGCTATCAGAAAGAAGCAGTTGCCCACCTTATCCTCAGTTTCCCATTGTTGCCTTTTACGACACCCACGGGTAGATATGGGTATTCTTGCCCGCCACTACACTGGAGGTATATATAATTATATATAACGCTGGGCCGGCCATATAGCTCGAAGAACCGACAACTGTTGGGGAAAAAAGTTCTCGAGTGGCAGCCTCGTACCGGTAGGTGAAGTGTAGGGCGACCCCCCACTAGATGAAGAGATGACCTGGTGAGACATGCAAGAAGTCGACGAATGCAGGTTCCTCAGGACCGTACTCTGTGGCATACCTTGGGGGAGGCCTATGTTCAGCAGTGAACTTGTGCAGGGCTGTAATGATGATGATGATGATGATATAATGCTACGTACCCGTAACAGCCCCGACGCACATGACGGTATATGCGTTCATAACAAAACGTGCCATTTTAATAGATTTTTTTATAATAATTTTGTGTTCTGGTTCTAGAGGTTCAAATTCTTTGCAATGTATATAATTTAAAAGATTCATAATTTTATCTTTGTTATACCAAAAAGCAAATATCTTAAAATAAGTATACATTTCACTTAAAAATAAATATAATCTGCAACAAAATAAACAACATTGTAGCGAGCTGAAAATCCTCACCTTACCTTAAATTAATATATTTTATGTCTACTATTTTATTACATCTACACTATAATATATTCATAAATTGCAAAATCTGATATTTTTATGTGGTAGATCTACGCTGTTTCCTATTGGCTGAAGGACAAATAAATCAGCTTGGCCATAGACGGTATCATTAAAATTAGCGTCAAAAGAAATCGTAATACCTTCATGTATGGTATAGTGAGTGAGGAGAACAGGAGAATCTTTTTACTGGCAATTTGGCATTCTATCTTAGTTCTCAGGGGTATCACTGCATTTTGATCCTTAATCTTGGTATTAGGGCCGTTTTGAGCAACAGCATCCAATCATCAACAGGTGGAATGTGTCCTCTTTTATCTCCATTGTAACATAAAAGAAGGATGAGCTTCTTTATCAGGCCATAATTGTCATTTGCTAGACATAGGCCTTTCTTGTTTATGTGGGGCTTTTGTCATAATATACACGCTTAGACTTTTGACGCTTTTCTCCGTTACCGAACTTTACCCCTCGTTTTTTGGCTCCAGAAACTCGAAAAATCATCCGATTTTGATGAATTTTGAAAAATGGTGTTTTATTGAGTGTAAGATGAAAGAAGCGAGCTCGGGACTTAGGATATCCCGATTTGGACAGGTTAGGTTAGAAGTAGATAGACAACGAATAGACCCCACCATCTCCTTCGTGGTTATTTTTTATGTACCACTCAGCGTTGACCGGGCTTCCCTTGACTGCGCTACGGGAGAGAGTTTGGGGAGTGAATCGCCACGCCGCTCAACGTAGCGTAGTATATAATTTTTAATTTTTTTATTCTTGTAATTTTTTTCGTAAATCCGCCGTAAAAACGAAGTTTTAAAAAAAACTCTTCAAAATCGGATGATTTTTAGATTGTCTAGAGCCAAAAAACGAGGGGACCGCGATAGTATAAAATTTCTCCGAACAGTTTTTCTATCCAAACAAACATAAATAGCTATATTCTTCTTATTCAATAATCGTATAGCAAATATTTTGTATTAGTATTATGATTTACCCTTCTGCTATATGGCTAATGTTTTCTCGGCGTTGCAATAAGTAATATACTTCACCAATACCAGGCAAGAGACACACGAGCCAAAATATTATGAACGTGTATAAAATCTGAATCCAAAAATTGATAGTTTTCCACGAATAATTATTAAACCACATCCCGTAAAATTTTAGCCAATAAATGTGAACGGCGACATAAAGATTGGGATTAAGATCATCCCAAGATTCTATTACACCATATGGTAAAAAACTTGACAACATATTTAATATATTTTTCGACGTTAGATACTTTTGCTTCATCACCTTATTTGGTGAAATTATCAAACAACTATTCGTATTCAAATAATTCCGTAACAGTACAATACTTGACAAAATATGCGATGGTAATGTGATACTGTATATGTGAAATATTAAGTCGCTGTCGATATTAAGGCAAAGGCCTTAAGATACAACAACGATTTATTATTTTTACATCCGTATTGACAATAAATAAAGTTTATCAAATATCTCAATAAATTTTAAACAATATATTTCTGATAATTTCTTGCTAAAAAGTTTAAAGAAGATCATTTTCCAGTTTTTATTAAAAACTTCTCGATTTTTTATTATAAAATATTAACCTATGTTGCAAATCAACGAAATAAGGCATAATAGACAAGTTGCAGCGAAGTTTTTTTTTAATTGGTTTTTAAAAATTACAAATAAAACAAGATAACTATTATTCTTAATGATTTCTTATATTTACGCGAACACTATACATTGATTAAAACTACTTTTACGGATTTTTTCGCTTTTTATTTATATTAATTTTAATACCCGACGTTTCGGGTGCTTAAATAAAACGCGATAAAATCCGTAAAAGTAGTTTTAATCACTATTATTCTTTTTTATAGAATAATGGTAACAAACGAGCACACAGTCTACCAAATGGTAAGTGAAGCCTGTGGCTCATAGACAATAAAGATAATGACATGAAAAACAATGTAGATACATTTATCCTCAATTAAGAACCATCCCCAATTACCATCACTTACATCTCACTTACCATCAAGTGGACTGTGTGGTCGTTTGTCAACTTTATTCTATAAAAAAAGAATCAAAATGTAAATGAGTTGTCACCACTAACGAATGAGTTGGATAACCTTGTTTCCAGTAAAAAGATCTCCGGTTCTATACGATACACAGCAACATTAATTTACGATTTTAAGCTGGTATTATTTGTGAGCATAGTCCTACTCCGGTCGAGCCGACCTATTCGTGCTACAACCATAATATAGCTCCAGCGTGGCTATAACACGTAAAAATATTATATTTTACAATTTATACTTGACAAAAGGTTAAGAGAAGCGTTTTGTGTCTATAATTTTACATAACGTGACATCATAGCACTATTTTACAAAAATGGGATAGAGGGAAATAAATATCGATGCATACTTACCTTTTGATTTATAATTAAAAAAAAATATAAAAATTAGAAAGTAAGAAACCAAAACTATTTTTAAAACTACTTTAATACTACTTATTTTAAAGAAATTTTAAATAATATTTTGGGTTTAATACATAATTTTTTATAGTACTATAAAAGCTTAAGAGAATCCGTAAATTTCTTCCTTTGTTTGCTATAGAAGGCGACTATATAAAATGCCAGATATATCTAATTGCTTCCAAGACATGGTTGCATAATAACTTTGTTGCAAATAAATAGACAGCGCCATGTTTCATCTATATTATGGTTGTAGCACGAACGGGTCGGCACGACTGAGGAATACTGCGCTCTAATAAATTAGCAGTTTGAAATAGCAGATCAATGCTGATGTAGTTTGTATTGTGAGTGTAAAGATCCAGAGACCATTTTAAATGGAAACGAGGCATTCAGTTTTAGTATTTATGGGTAATAACGTACCAACAATTTGATTCGTAATTGAAGATAGACGTTGATTCCTGTGGGCCACATCATCCACTTACCATCAAGTGGACTGTGTGGTCATTTTTCACCTTACTCAAAAAAAAGCTGGCGACGGGGAGAAGTCTGTCACTGCGCTTGGCAATCTATCAAGAGTAATGAATAACGAATATTATATATATGTCCAGTAGTGAATTATTACACGCAAATGAAGCAAGATAAAACATTATAATTAACATATTGCACGTGCCTTAAAGGGTTTATTTATAATGTCTCTGAAAGCAATTATAATAATTACGATAGCGATGTAATTATCTGCTAAAACAAGGTGTACTGATAAACAAACGAAGCTTAATTGTCATTTTAAAGAGACTAATAGAGGTAAATTATAACTAACTATTCACAAAGGACAGTTTTTAAAATAAATCACAATAATATAACGTGAGATGATCTAGTTAGAAGCGCATAAAATTTGAAATGGCTAATTTAGTGGTTGAAATCTACCGGAACGTGTTCTAGTCTATACACTAGAAAGATCTGGAAATGATGAGATTATATCTCTAGTACTATTTGAAAATGATAAATCTACTAAAAACATATATACATAATTAAATAAGTTGAAGGAATTTCATTATATCCACGAATTCTTACCTTTTAAATAGTCATCTAATTTATAATATAGGTACTTTGTTTATGAGTATGCTTTTTGCTTTGAGTTTATACAAAGGCAAATCAGTAATATTAGGAATCTTATTATAAATAGTTAGATACTTAACGTATGCTACAAGTATAGTCAGTGTACTTTGCTGCCCAATGCACATTGGCGAATTTCTTATTTCCTTAAAATGTTTTATTTTTGAACAGGTTTCTTTACGACGTTTTCATATCTAAACGCGTAGTAAATCATCATTTAACACCAGACCGGGAGGAGTAGTCACAGCGTTTTTTCCTGGTACTGAACAGCTGGTCAGAGAAAACGTTACTAGGAAGCCAATTTCCTAGTCCCTACGGTGGAGGAATTTCCAGAAATCTGTATAGGGCCCTTCATTTTGTGCCCTCAGAAGCAAAGACACCTCCTCGAAAGAGTCAGCTTCGCTGCTGGGATAATATTTAACCTGTATGTGCCCCCGGCTGCGCCCTTTAGGCTGTCTTGGCGACAGCCTGTATTAGTTCGTGATGGATCAACCGCATACGCTCCACGCTCATAGGATTCAAATTGCGAATGCCTACGTACGGGGAGCCAGCTAGGTTACTAAAGCTGGCTGCGGGAGAGATTCTTCTCTCCCGTAGCCAGATTCACAGTTTTGCTGGGCTGATATTTGGGAGACTCCTTTTCAGACCATCTACGTTTTTCCAGCATCCAGACTGCTGGCCGAACAGGAGAGCAAAATATGTGTTAAGCTAGTCTTACTAGTAAAGCCAAAGTATGAATTATCTACTAATAACTTTCCCCGATCAGTTCATCAAGTAATATGGTCACCCAATTGACACTACAGCTTACTGATCCATTAGATTATATTGATTACTCTGGTTTTACTGCAAATATAATCATTACGAAGTCTATCACGTTGGGAACATCAAGAAATACTCTCTATACCGATCTCGTTAGATGTTATAAAACGTTTTGGTTTCATTTGGCATCACGTGCAACACGCTTTTATTGTACACACTTGTTTTCGTGTTTAAGGAAGATGTGTTGTAACTCTTCAATACTGCTGAGCCGAATTGGATCTGCCGACTGGCCTCTTGGTAAAAGTTGGACATACTAGTCGAACAATTTGTCATTTGTAATACTCGTCGACAACTTCGACCGGAATGCTCCCAACCTTTGCCTTGTCCATATTCATCTTAAGACCTACACGTATTGAGACACCATTGAGGTCATTCGGCACTATGCAATTTCTCTGGGGATTATGCTATAATGACTAAATCATGGGCAAATAAGAGCTGAGAAATTTATATTTGTATTATGGATCAGTAAAACATGTGATGAGCAGTATTAGACAATCGCGCATATTGGCATTTAAAGAGGCGATTATGGAAAATGCCAGAAAAATCATAGAATTTCAGGTCTTTCACCTTTGTATAGCAGACGAATAGAAGCACCATAATAGTTGAGAGATATCAGGTAACGCCATTTAACCTCTCAAACCCCAAACGGTCAAATCCCTAGCGGTCTCATGAGACCGCACCCACCCACAGCACTTTAACCCATAAAAACTTGTATTTACAGACTACTTTTCTATGAAGAAAATTGGCATTATAGGCTCAATGTAAAATTTTATATCCTGTGATGCAACAAAAGTAGTTATTTTATGGTTTTTTTATTTATAATCTACGCTCATTTCGTACGCCTATTTCGTGTGTCGTATTTTTAGATTTTTATAATGTTTTATTAGTGTTTAGTATAGCTTTTTATTATAAAATTGTTATAAAATTTTTTGTGTGAATATAATTTATCTTTTCACGTAAATAATTTCGAATAATATATAGAAATAATTGTGATATTCAAGCTACCATTCTGTGCTAGGTAAGTACATTTTTACCTATGAAAATACAATTAAAATCTATTTTAATGAAGTAAAAGCACTAAAACAAGTAATATAACATAATAAATAAACAGAAGCAGGTATTATATTGAAATTTATAATGAATATTATTGAAAATAAATGTACGACAAATTCAAGGTTAGATTTATTTTTTGCAAACCCCGCGCCACGCCATGCGAATGGGCTATGTTAGTCATTTTAGCTGGCGGCTGAGGGGTTAAATCCGATTGCCAAGTGTGACGATTGAGACAAATCGGACCTGGGCTGGGGAAGGTCCATGTCCTTAATTGAACTTTCACGGTCTAATGAATAAGAACAGGAAATATATTATAATTATAAAATAACTCTTGAAGCTACTAATTCAAAAAATTTCACAAAATAAAATAAGAAACAAAATTTTGACAATCAGTAAAAAATCCTTTTAAATGTTAGCATTCTGCTGTAGCTGTAGAGGTTAGCTTCGTAATAGTCAAATTAAAAGATGACAATTTTTTTTCAAACAAATGAATCTTTCTTCATCAGGGAAAGGAATGCATCCTAAATATTTCTGACAATGTCACGATTTCACGTTACATAATGGCTGAAGTAAATTTGCTACTAGAACTTTGCGCTAGAGCCACACAAATTGATAATTACAATTTTAAGTGCTCATTTACCACGAGCTTTACAGAGAAACAAAACAACGTGTGGATTAAACACATGTTTAAACATAATAATAGTTTCGGGTATTAATAATACATAAACATTTCGCTAAGTACTATGAAGTTTGAATACATTCTTTGGGGCAGCATAGCAGAATCCTAGCTGTCCCAAAATCTTCCATGATATGTGACCTTTGCTAAGGTATGGCACTTAGAGATCAGAAGCAAAAATATTTCGCGTTGGTCGAGTCCCCGAAGTGTTATTGCACGCAGAAAAATATCAAGAGCCGCAAAAAAAAAACGATCAGTGAGTATGGAGCGACATAGCGACGGTTAAGTTGCATTGGTCCGCCAACTGATGTCATTTTGTGTAGTTTATTAGTGTAGTGACACGCTCCAATTACCAATATACCGGAAATAGCTTATTGTGCACTCAGAGATGGCTATTCTTTTTTTGTTGCAGTATATATTATAAGCCCCTGCCTCCAATATACTGCAGGAAAAAACAGCTAAAACAATCTTTCAAAATGGAATGATTCTATTAAAATTTTCTACAACAGTCAAAGAAAGCGGTCTGAGCATCCGTATTCACGTCTTTAACACGAAACTACTTATTACTTTCATAGCGTAATGTCTTATGGAATCTTACTATGGGATGATGCGAATTACAGTGAAGTCATACTTTTTTTGCAAAAGAGAGCCGTACGGGCGATTAATACCTTAAATTGTAGAGTCTCTTAGAGTAAAAATACTGAAATAAACATAGTTATAGATACTTTGGCATCGAAATATATTTATCAAAATGTAATGTAAAAACATAAATAGCTTTCATAAGAATAAAGATGTTCATACTTTGAACACTAATAACAAACACAAGCTTGTGATACCAGTTACTAGACTCCACAAAATTAGTATAATTCATTTATGGGGCAAGAATACGCTTTTACAACAAAATCCCAGAAAATTTACAAAATTTTTTATAGAGAAAAATTGTACCAAAAAGTGTTATTATATATATATATATATATATATATATATATATATATATATATATATATATATATATGAATACATAAATAAAAATAACTCCTGGGAATGAGGTGATTGCCATGTTGATTCCATAAAATTTCGTACTTAAATTGTACAAAATAAATTTATTTTAAATTAAAATATGTTTATAAAAGTCCCGCTGGGTTTCTTGCTAGTTCTTCCCAGGGCAGAGGTTTTTTTGCGAACCAGTGGTAAATACAAAAAATGACTTTTAATAAGTATTATACATTAATCTATACTGAATTGAAATCATTAATTTCGTTTCATTTCTACAGTTGCCATTAAGCAGGCAGTCCTTTGTAGTCTACAAAGGACTGCCTGCTTAGTATCTATTAAATAATAAATAAATAAATATTTAGTCTGTCTGCAGTCGTCTTTTGGTTGGCCTTGTTGCACCAAACAATAGAGGCGTAGGTGAGAAACGGCCTCACTATGCTGCTGTAGAGTCATAGGACCTGGGATGCAAGCCCCAGTTGTTCCCGACCAAACTACTGCACGTACCTAAAGCAATTTTTGCCTTATGGCATACGTTGTTAAAGTTAGAGTTCCACGTTAGGTTTTAGTCAAATATTACGCCCAAGTACTTAACATCAGTGAAAAATGGTACTTCTTTACCATTGAGTTTTGGTGTGACTAATTTGTCCAACTGCTTTTTTTGGTAAAGCGTATTACCAGTTAGATATTATCGAGAGCTCTGCCACCGGCCAGGGTTTCAGTTTTCCGATTTTACCCACAATCCAGTCCTTGCTTGCCTTATTAAGGCACGTTAACAGAACCCAAACCGGCTTGAGAGTGAAACCCGAAAATTTTGGTTTTGTTCCCGGTTGCGCCCCACAGCTTGCAATGGCAATCTTAGCAATGGCCTGTGTTAGTGCCCGGTGGACCAGCCGCATGTGCTCCACACACATAGTATTCGAATTGCGAATTCCTACTGGGGATTTTTCATTGTTCTTTGCAAAATGTCGATTTTCATCCATTTTGGTTCCTCGATTAGCTAGAGAAATATTTGGTCATCCCAGACAGAGCCCCGCATGCCGAGAGAAGGGCTAAATACTACCCGAATCGCCCTAGTTTCGGGTAGACACTGTTTGCAACTAGACTTCCTCCAGCCACGTATCCATCGGTACGGTACGCTTGCCATCTTGAATTGGATGAGTTTTAGTTTAGTATAGGAAAGAAAGAGGGTGAGATAAAAGGAGAAGAGGATAATCGTCTGAGTATTTCTGTTCTGTCTGTTTCCCATTGAAACAGACCAAATAACAGGCGGCAACCACCTGAAGGAAGAACTCTTCAGACTTGCCCTGGGGATCAACACCACCTGCGCTAACCCCCAGAGCCATTCGCCAAACTGCTCACCGGACATGAGAGCAGAATAAGTGTTAATCTAATCCTACTGATAATGTCAAAAAGTTGGGAGTAGACTGACCCCCGCCCGCGTAAGACTGCAACGTTCATGTTGTCATTCATGAACTCCCTAAAAGCTAACAAACAGAACACATTTTAAGTGATCTTAATCGCAGAATCTCCCTGTGAAATAAGTACACAGAATTCACCACCCCACTGACAAAAAACTTTACTTTGACTTATTTCTTGGCATTCTGGACAAGGAATAAGTCAAAGTAAAAACTACACGGTGTTGATGGGAGACTTCAACGCAAAACTAGGCACAAGAGAAAACGGTGAGCTGAAGTTAGGGAAATTTGGAGTAGGGCAACGGAATCGAAGGGGCCAGCAGCTGGCCGACTTTATGGAGAAAGAGGGACTCTTTATGATGAACTCTTTCTTCCAGAAGCGGCCCCACAGGAAGTGGACCTGGTCGAGCCCCGACGGTTCGACAAAAAATGAGATTGACTTCATTATGACGACCAGACGCCAATTGTTCAGTGATGTCTCAGTGATCGCAAGGGTGAAAACTGGCAGCGGTCACCGAATGGTTAGAGGCACACCGAACCTAAACGTTAAGTTGGAGAGGTCTAGTCTAATGAAGTCAACGCTCCGTCCCCCCTCGTGCTCTAATCCAGAATCCCGAAAACTTTCAGCTCGTGTTACGTAACCGCTTTAAGTGCCTACAAGATTGCAATGCAGTAGACGATATGAATGACAAGCTCGTGGAAACTGTCCATGCGGTTGAAGCTAAGTTCTGCAAGACCCGCCGCAGAAGAACACAAAAACTCTCCGATAACACTCTTAATTTCATGGCTGTTAGACGGGAGATGAGGCTGCAATCGTCAACAGATTTTACAGCATACAGGCAACTGAACAGACAGATCTCCAAATGCATGCGGCGAGACTTACGCAACTTTAATACTGCTCGTATTAAAGAAGCGATCGAGCGGAACCAGGGCTCCAAAGTCTTTGCCAGAGATCTGTCTGCCAGTAAGAGCCAACTGTCAAAGCTGAAGACTGAGTGTGGCAGCATCGTTTCCGGGATACCTGAGATTTTGAGTGAGATTGAGAGGTTCTATGGGCAGCTGTACACATCATCTTTGGAGCCACACGCAAGTGTGAGTAACTATCCAAGAGCAAGTCTTATCCGACACTATTCCGATGATATCCCGGACGTCAGTCTAAGCGAGATTAGAATGGCTCTCCAGCACCTTAAAAACGGCAGGGCCTCAGGTGAGGATGGAATTACAGCGGAGCTTCTGAAAGCGGGTGGAACACCGGTACTTGAAGTCCTTCAGAAGCTCTTCAATTCCGTCCTCCAAGGTGGCACTACTCCAGAGGCGTGGAGCAGAAGTGCGGTGGTCTTGTTCTTTAAGAAAGGCGACAACGCTCTCTTGAAGAACTACAGACCGATTTCCCTTCTGAGCCGCGTCTACGTGCTCTTTTCGAGAGTCATTACGAATCGTCTCGCACGCAGACTCGACGACTTCCAGCCTCCCGAACAAGCCGGTTTCCGAAAAGGCTTCAGTACCATAGACCACATACATACTCTGCGTCAGATTGTACAGAAGACAGAAGAGTACAATCTGCCACTTTGCCTGGCGTATGTGGACTATAAGAAAGCCTTTGATTCCGTCGAAATTTGGGCGGTGCTACAGTCCCTTCAGCGGTGCCAAGTTGACTGTCGGTACATCGAAGTGCTTAAGTGTTTATACAGTAGGGCTACGATGGCTATCCGAGTACAGAACCAGAGCTCGAAACCTATCCAACTGCAGAGAGGGGTAAGACAGGGTGACGTTATATCCCCGAAACTCTTCACCGCTGCATTGGAAGACGTTTTCAAGCTACTGGGCTGGAAAGGATACGGTATTAACATCAATGGCGAGTACATCACTCACCTTCGATTTGCCGACGATATAGTCCTTATGGCAGAATCTCTGGAGGACTTAAGCACTATGCTCAATGACCTCAATAGTGCCTCCCAACGGATAGGTCTTAAGATGAACATGGATAAAACAAAGATTATGTTTAATGTCCATGTCACACCTATGGCGGTAGTTGTTGAGAGCACTATGCTCGAAGTTGTTGACGAGTACGTTTACCTGGGACAAATAGTCCGACTAGGTAAGTCCAACTTCGACCGAGAGGCCAATCGACGCATTCAACTCGGCTGGGCAGCGTTCGGAAAATTACGACATATCTTCTCGTCAGGTATACCTCAATCTCTAAAAACTAGATTGTACAACCAGTGCGTGTTGCCAGTAATGACTTACGGATCTGAGACGTGGTCCTTCACTGCTGGCCGTATGAGGACGCTCAAGGTCGCTCAGCGAGCTATGGAGAGGGCTATGCTCGGAGAGTCTCTGCGTGATATACTCAGAAATAAGGATATCCGCAGTAAAACCAGAGTGACCGACATAGCCCAACGGATTAGTAAGCTGAAGTGGCAATGGGCCGACCATATAGCTCGAAGAACCGATAACCGATGGGGAAGAAAGGTTCTCGAGTGGCATCCTCGTACCGGTAGGCGTAATATAAGGCGACACCTCACTAGATGGAGTGATGACCTGGTAAGATATGCAGGAAGTCGATGGATGCAGGTGGCTCAGGACCGTGCTCTGTGGCATTACTTGGCCTATGTTCAGCAGTGGACTTGTGAAGGGCTGTAATGATGATGATGATGATGATGATTCCGGACAAAGAAATATTCAACGTTAAACATATCTGCGATCTCACAGGGGTTGCAGTCGAAGCTCTCCACAACAAGGGCATCATTGGCCAGTGCCACCGATGCCAGCTATATGGTCATTCGCCAAAAAAATTCAGTGCACCCGAACACCCGAGTCGGTAGAACCTTCGAAATGTGCTGTGGTGCGGGACCCGCAACCAACTATCGCAGGTGTAAAAAACGCTGAGGTGTAGCCATCGCGAACTAGCTGCTAGCACAAGCAAGTCCCGTCCTCAGCAATCTACTACTTAATAAGCTCAATCACCATTGAGCATATTAAACGATTGGCCCTTTACAATGCGCTTAGGCTGACTTCAACAAATTAAAATGGCGGTACAAACTGCAGGAAGAATCAAGTCTCAGGCTCTGACTACGCGTTCTTCAATGCAAACGATTTCAGAATTGACCAAACGCCAGTGTAAGAGACTTTCTTAAAATCTTTTTTTCATAGTAAAGAAATCCTCATGGATACCACGGAAGATATCCCCGATCTCGCCTTCGAAGATTTCAAAAAATCCGTATGCCTAGCCGACAATTTAGAAAGTTAGTGTAATTTAAGACCGTTTTTCTTACCAATAGATTTCGCTGACCTAGTGGAGATAGAAGCAAAAGTTGTACGTAGATCAGACTTACCACCAGCGAGAGAAACACTCGATCCTGTGACTGTGATGAAGTCACAAAAACCATTAAAATGTCCTGACCAAACATCCTCGGCAATAGGGTTAACATATCTAGAAAGAAAGAAAGAAACCACCACCACCACTAACTTACCTCTTTTTAGTTATCTTTAATGCGCTTCATACGAGCTGCTCCTATCCGGATATTAGGAATGAAGCAGATGCAATAGGGATCCCAAAAAAAAGAAAGCTGCGAAATCAACCCATAAGATACAGGCCCGTCAGTCAATCCTATAAACTGAGAAATTATATTATGCGAGAACATTCTCTAAAAGTGACTCCGTGATTTCACTGTCACCAACGAATTTCTCTCCGACGAGTAGTTTGGTTGTAGAGCCGAAAAATCTTGCACTCATCAACTTTGTCACCTAGCAGCACATAACCTGACTAGCTTTAATCATCATCCGATAAAAGAAAGTTAAGAAGTGCTTTCTTCTGTGTTCTATCTGTGTTTCCGACTACAACAGAAACATTATCAGTATGAAACGCCAAAAGCTACCAATAGCCTAGTTGAATAGTGACGCCTATGAAGAATCGAAGTCATTCCTGAAAAAATTATAGCAATATACTTTAGAAGCCAATCCTTCGCTAAATTATAAGAATGGCTTACCAAAAAAGAACGAGTAACCATTTCCTTATACGGCCGTCCTTTATCTTGGGAATTATCGACCAAGTACCTCGGTGTCAACGAAACCCATATGTGTAGTGAGAAACAAAGCTATATCAGTTATTGGCCTTTCCCGCTTTCCTGTCAGGTGCAAACGGGAGCAAACAGCAAGACAAAACCTGCGTTAGATCTATTATGTCCTAAAAAAGTGAACGACACGGACGGACAACGTGGACGTCCTACGAAGTTCTATATGTTTAGCCTACGCTTACACGTATAGAAACCAACCACCTATACAAGTTGCAGAAAGTCCAAAACTTCTTCATCCGAAAAGCCACCAGAGCTGGGCGGTATCTTTGTGGTTTCCGAATGATTAGATCAGATATCTCAGTGCTACTTTGAGAGCTCGACCAAACCCGAGATTGGCAATCGCAGCTAGCTACGTTCCGCTCTCTGTAGACTGCGTAAGGTCCTTACTAAATCACCAATTGCGCAGGATCTCGACGACCCAAACGTCGCAGACACATCACAGAAAGTCACTGCACCCACATCAAATGTAGCAAGCACCATTAGGATAACGGATGCTACGCATCGCACCCGTAGGCGCGTACGATGCGATACGATCCCACACACACCGCGTACACACCGTATACCCAAGTACCTGAACCCAGAACATTGAACGACACGAGCTGAACATTTAGAAGTGGAGGTCCACACTCCCCTATTCGGGCACAGAGTGAACATGACTATTGGTAATAAAATCAAATCATAAATTATTATAACCAACATCGTCATTGCCTTTGCCTTTTTGAATTGTCAAAAGGCTAACATAACTAACAGCTCAGAACGAAGAAGTATGACGCTTACATACATGCTTTTATTTTTTCTTTACTTTGTCTTTAATTTGAGGCGCACTGGAAAAAATATCCAATTTTCTTTTATGATTTCTCTTTTTATGTGAGTACATAAAGGTAAACTTGTACAACTTATTTATTTATGAAGGGAGTAGAATTGATGATGATGTCAAGATTACCATCTAAGATTACCGTGTGACCGTAACGAACTTTTTGGTAAACCACCTCTGCCCTAAGCTATCATGAGGGTCCCCTACATATAACTAGAGTACTACGAGTGAAACAGTAGGCCTGATGAGTTTGTCAGGATCAGTCTGCTGGCGATTGATCCACTCTGCCTCCCCGCAAAGGGATACGTAAAGCTATAGTAGTAATGTATAATTTATTAAGGAGTAGTTTTTCAAAAAATTGTTTAGTTTTTACAATAACGTTACAAAGTTATAATGATCATGATGAAATCTTAATATATATAAATTGTCACGTTGCTTGTCCGCGATGGACTCCTAAACAACTGAACCGATTTTAATCAAAGGGGGATGCCCACTGTTCATAGACACTTCGGCCATGGGTGCCCACATATAAAAGCATATGAAAATGATAATATGCAATTAAAATAATGAAATGGTTAAGGAATTGATTTAAAAAAAGTCGGGATTTTTATGATATAAAGCTTTTTATTTCCACAAATACAGTTTTTTAACGACTACTTTTACCAATTTTATTGCTTTTAATTTCTTTAACTTTTAATTCCCGACGCGTGATTTTTCTTTTTGGAGGCCTATGCCAAAAGGCACACCGAACAGAGGGACTTACTTTAACTAGTATTACAATAGGAACTCAAACACAAATATTATGTAACCCCAAAGTTCGGAAATAAATGGTTATATTATTATTATACTATTATTATTAATTCCTGACGTTTCAGGTGCTTTATAGCACCCATGGTCACGGGGTACTGAGGTGACTGCCATCCCAATGTCAGTATTGGGACATGGAGTACCTTCAGCTTTTTATTATTATTTTTATAGTCTACGCAGCTTGAACTTACTCTATCTTTAAGTCTTGCAGTGGTATGCTTGGGGTTTGTTTTAATTTTATTAATTATAGTGTCCCAAGCAGGTGGTAGTACCCAACCGCCTTCTCTACTGAAATTAGGATGTTTTTTTAATTCAGTAGCCTCACATATCATCCTTGGTAGGAATTAATGTTCTTTAACGAGGATTTGTGGTCTATCAAATCTGATGTATGTCTATCTGGTTGGGGTGACACCCTTGACATACGGTAGTACAGCAGGCACACGCTCAACTGCGGTCGGCTTCACTCGGTCACTGTGACGAAGACGTGGGACCCGAAGCTTGATTTTTGCAGAACCTGCTTGACGTGCTGGAGCTCCGCGGCCAGGTGCTTGTTCTCACAGATCCCATATGCTCTCTGTAACAAAGATTTGCTCATGGTAACTAACTGTGAAGGATTATGGTGAGATTCACCGCTTAAATATCAGTTTGTATGGGTCTTTTTTCTATACACAGTGTGACCTATGATGTTGTTAGGATTTTGGATAACAAAAACATCTAGGAAAGCTAAGAAATTATTTGCCTCAGATATAATATCATAATTACTGAATAGAATTTGGCACAGAGAGTGGTAACGATGGATAAAATTCATAGGAACAACATCCTGATTTAATATTTCTTGGGCCATATTCATGAGCCGCTCTAATTTGTTTCTTGGTACTTGCAATAATGCCTATATGCATTCATCACTATCTCCTGTTCTTACTTTCATCAAATATACAGCAAGTGCAAAGCATCCACTATGTTTACTTGACATTTTGGGCACTTCAGACAGAATTTATTGGCATTGTGTCTTTGATAAGCGTAGATAATAATGTACAGTATATTCGGGCATATTGTAAATATTTTCAAAGTCTATATGATGGTAAATATTATCTTACAATAATGTAGAAAAATCTATAATTTGTGCTACACTAAATGTTTTAATATGGTTATATATTAATTCTAAAAGTAAATACCAAGAGTTACTATTTAAATGGTAGTTACTGATTCTACATTCTGGAGGTACATAGTAATTGTATTCACAAAAATACATACCCGCAATGCTGATGGAACAGTGAGTTGATTGGAATTGTTACAACCAGGAAAAAACATTGATTTTGTGTGAGTGGTGCTCTTACAAAATTAGGCAGCAGTATATTGTATGATGTATGATCTAAGCTTTGTTGTTCTAGGTTCAATACATTACTCACTTTAGATTGCTACAAGGATGGACTAGATGATTCAGATGGTTCCCGTTCTAAAGTTTAACGTGTTGCTGCTTTATCAATTCTTCGCAATCATGACACTCACGCGATGACGATGGCAACTGAAATAATATTAAATAAAAAAAAATAAGACAAAGTGAACAAAATAAAATAGATTTGTTTACTTTAAACTCAAATATAGGTAAATGTTACTTAAAACTTAATGCCCTATATTATTTAATAATTAAGGACTGACTGCCTACCAGTGGTCCAAAAACAATTAAAAATCGACTGTTTTATTTCTTGGTATTTGATAAAAATTGTCCATTTCGTAACTATCTGGTGTTAGCTAGCTAATCTTATCGCCGTGTTACAAATAAGCTATTTTGTTTGTCAGGTATAGCTTGTGCATATCTTAAAAAATAAAACAACTTCATCATTTCATACATTCATCACTATCAAATATCAGCACTAGAATTAATAAATTAAAAACTGTTGAACACTTACTTTTAACTGTTGTCACACTATAATGTGATCGACAATCTCACTCCATATGAGTTCTTGAGAATTTATTTGAAAAATAACAAACAAAATAACACAATGGCAACTATTTAGTTGTGAATTCACTAGTACCTTTTTACTTGTTGAATTGTGATTTCATTTCGCATGACATATTTCCTATAGCTGTCAGATTTGATGTTGCCACATAACTAACATAAATACAACGAAACGATATCGATTTGTATTCGATTAGTAATTTAATGAAAAAATAATAATATTTGAGTTTCGCTTTCAGTTCTACACGCTTTTTAAAATATATTTTCTTTTATTTTTTTAAATTATGTTTTAAACGTATTTTTAAGAACAGTTAAAATGTGGAGTAGCGTATTGTTATGCTCTAAACAGTTCATGGTAAATCAGCTAAAAATTCACTTGTTTAATTATCATAACATGATTCCATTTTAAATGTATTGTTAAAACAGATAACAATAACAGTTAAATTGTGCAGTAGCATTTTATTGTACTCTAAAGAATTCATAGTAAATCAGCTAGTAATTCGCTTGTTTAATTATCATAACATCATAATATCCATAGCGATTCGATTATTATTCGATTAATAATTTCATAAAAAGAGAGATAATCTTGGAGGTGTTTTAACTTCTGCTCGCTTTTTAAAATGTATCTTCCTTTTTTATTTAAATTCTATTTTAAGTGTATTTTTAAGAACAGTTAATTGTGCAGTAGTGTTTTATGAAGCTCTAAAAAATTCATGGTATATCAGCTAGAAATTCACTTGTTTAATTATCGTAACATGATTTCATTTTAAATGTATTGTTAAGAAAAGATAAGAATAACAGTTATATTTTGCAGTAGCGTTATGTTATACTGCATAGAATTCATTGTAAATCAGCTATTAAATCGCTTATTTAATTATCATAACTACAGATGTGAAGGCGGTTGTTAACGTTTTCAACCAAGCCGATAACAACGGTTGTTTTTATCTTGAAATTGATAAAAATTGTGCAGTTGCGTTTTGTTAAGCTTTAACCTTTTGAGCGCCACGCCAAAAACGCATTACCGTGTCCTGTACGCCAAAGCGCCAAAACAAAATAGTGTTGCCAAGAGTTGATATATCGATAACGTGAAATAACTTGTTTTTGTTGGTTTTTTATCCTATAAATGACTCTTAATAAACTGTATGTTTTATTTAATCTTGTGCCGTCTTCCACTCTTTTTATATATGTACTTTGTACATATAAACATAAATAAAAAACAAACAATAACAATAAAATAGTAGTAAACATTAGCACTACTCTCCATCCTAATGACGACACTGTCGCGACTGGACGACAACGGCGTAGCTGACCTTCCCTTTTGAAACATTCTTAGAATGTTGTGTATCGATTTCAAAATCGATCTAACCGAAATATACAGACATCGATTCATAATATTTTATGTGTCGGGGAAGGCGTAGGCCAAGTGACGCACAGAAGAAAAGTCTTACACTCTTATGACAATGGGGATTTGATATGATGCTGATGCTGCTAGATGATTTTGAGTCTGAGAAAGAAAATGGCACAACACAAAATGAAAAATTGCTCTTCACACCCTAAGTAAAAAAAACATTAATTGTAATTTTGTATTATTATCAAAAAAGGTACATAATTATTCATTAATCAACAATTGTATATAATTATTCGCACTAGGTAAATCAGCCTTATGATACTAAAATCTTGGTCATGGAATAAATAAACATATTTGTTCACCAATCAATCAAAAATTCAATTCATCAATCAAAAATCAAAATTCATCATCATCGACGCTTTCCAAAATCCGAATGAGTTCTGAGGAATCGTTCATGTTGCATTACTCTACTTTTCTCGGTAATCACTTATGACGTCATCAGGGTGTCGTCTATCCTTGATCACGGTGCCCAGTGAACTGATTTTCGATGACGCGCTAAAAATGCGCTAGAGTTGAGATATTAGATTTATTATGCGAAGATAATCTGATAACATTTTTTTATTCATGTAGCTAATTATAGTTTTACGTTTATAACCTTTAATTTTATTCAAATATCAATAATAATAGAAAAAAAAAACACCATTGAGCTGAATTTTGGATAGTTTTCAAGAAATCTATGCCTCCCGCGTTTGACACTAGCGGTCAACCATAGACGACTTTGGCGTGCTGGACATAGTATTTGCTTAGATAAAAATCCATTTTTATTAGTTCAATGTTTCTTAGTACTTGTGGCTCTAGAAGACTTGTTTTTTATACTCACATGTTGCTGGGTTATTCCTATAATGAGGAGTGTAGAATTAAAATACCTGTAATAATTTTCCAATATCTATATTTCATATTTTTCGGAGCCGGGTTTTTTGTCAACTATAGACGTCGTTGGCGCTCAGGGCCCGCAGGTGTTGGTCAAGTATAGGTGACTTTGGCGCTCAAAAGGTTAAAGGATTCATGGTAAATCAGCTGGAAACTAACTTGTTTCGTTATCATAACATGATTCTATTTTAAATGTGTTGTTATAAACAGATAAGAATAACTTAACCGATCTTCTTTAAAAACAGATAAGAATAACAGTTCTTATCTGTTTTCAAAGAAGATCGGTTAAGATTAACAGTTAAATTGTGCCGTAGCATTTGTTACTCTCTAATTACTCTCTAAGAATTCATTAGAAATCAGCTAGTAATTCGCTTGTTTAATTATCGTAACATCATGATTATTTAAAAATTATATTAGCACTGTAATGATGACACCGTAAATAATCAATCGAAAAAGAGAATCGATTTTTTAAATGTGTTTTGTGATTGGCAACACTTTTTTTTTATTCACAAACTAATGACATAATGATTTACCTAATTTTTATTATTATGTTTCCGGTACTTTTAATTTGTGCAAAAATATTCCCATTGTTTGAGGATAAATGAATACCGCGATTAATAACCATAAACAAAGATATAATTTTTTAACAAATTCACATTGTTGGGCGTTCCATGACCGAAAATGGGCGTCCCCCTTTGCACACCGTGTGCAGTATGGTCCAACTTGAGATTAGGATAGTTTTTTTTTTGCCCATGAGTGACCAACATCTTTTAGGACATGACAAAGGGTCCTAGAAAAGGGCAGAACAACGTCACATATATATATACATATATATATATATATATATATATATATATATATATATATATATATATATATATATATATATATATATATATATATATATATATAAACTTATATACTTATAATGCTAAGCCTACTTAGCCGTACTAGTTTCCCTTTATATTCTTTATTACACACTACTATCGTACATACGACACATCTTCTCGTCAGGTATACCTCAATCTCTGAAAACTAAAGTGTACAACCAGTGCGTGTTGCCAGTGATGACTTACGGATCAGAGACGTGGTCCTTCACTGCTGGCCGTTTGAGGACGCTCAAGGTCGCTCAGCGAGCTATGGAACGGGCTATGCTCGAAGTTTCTCTGCATGATAGACTCAGAAATGAGGATATCCGCAGTAAAACCAGAGTGACCGACATAGCCCAACGGATTAGTAAGCTGAAGTGGCAATGGGCCGGCCATATAGCTCGAAGAACCGATAACCGATGGGGAAGAAAGGTTCTCGAGTGGCAGCCTCGTACCGGTAGGCGTAGTGTAGGGCGACCCCCCACTAGATGGAGTGACGACCTGGTAAAACATGCAGGAAGTCGATGGATGTGGCTCAGGACCGTGCTTTGTGGCATTACTTGGGAGAGGCCTATGTTCAGCAGTGGACTTGTGAAGGGCTGTGATGATGATGATGATGATGATGATGATCGTACATAATGTTCACTATTAAAAAAATCGGATTAGTTGGTAGGAGGAGGGATGACACGTGAACTCTGAATCGAAAAAAAGGCGTTCCAATCCTTAAATATTTTGGAAAGACTTATCCAAAGACAAGTAACACGATTGAATAGACGAATAAAAATTCACCTTTATCTGAGGTACATAAAATAATAGTGTATTTCAAAATGTTATTGCACAACTCAGTAGGCGTGATTAATAAATAAAGAACCTTTTTTTACTTGGCTGCGATTCTCTCTTAGAGCCCTCGATGGAACCAGGTACTCCAACCAACAGATCACTCGAAAGCACCAAAAACTTCTTTTTAACTTCCTTTTCTATTCTATACTACTTATTTAAAAAAAAAAGTTTTTTTTTACCCAGTGAACCATGAGTCGTACACACAAGACACCGGGATTCGATCCCCGCCAGCATCAAAGAAATTTTTAATTTTTTTAGGTGCTGATTTCCCACGTGATCGGTCGTGAAGAAAAACATTGTGAGAAAACCTGCATGTCAGAGAAACAAACCTTAAAAATATTTCGAAGACGTGAAGTCCGCCAACACGCAGTGGGGCGATGCAAATTCTGTAAAAATACTTTTAATATTCACAACATTTGATAAAACATTTATTACATTAAAGGTATTTTATTTCACTCGAGTTATTTATGTCGACCCTTGTCACTTTATTTGTTTAGGCAAAAAGTGTCAGTAATGAAGAAAGCCCATACCTTTATACAGTTTGGTTTGCGCCCTTCAAGCTGGAAAACTCCACAATCATATCCTTTTTTTTTAGTAAGGCAATATAATTAAAGTAAAGAATAAAAATATAGTAAGGAATTGGTGACAATTAGTAACTTAAGAAAAAAATTAGTAATTTAATACTTTAGAAGATATAACGCTTTTTGGGAGGATTCTATTTGCGGCGGAAGTTGAGACAAGTATGCGCGATTTATTGGTAAAACAATTAGTATCGCGCGTATACCATAGAGTGCAGTCATTTATTTTACGTCACCAGAAACATGGAACAAACAATGGAAATGAAACAAATGACTGCTCTCTATTACGCAAGAACGCCAGTAAAGGACGTCTTCACCCTCAGCTGGCGAAAACAACCCCTGCCCCCCCAAGCCTATAAATGGCTAACTCCAAAGGAGAGTCCTCCAGTAAAATCTTCACCATGCAGCAGCTGCTTCTACCGTGATAGAAGTTTGCTTTACAGCGGACAGCATTGATCTCGCTCTCATACAAGAGTTTTGGGTGGCTTACGGTCAACTTTTGAGAATTCCAGATGCTGGTAAGATTTTAGTCCACACTAAAGGCATATGGTTTCTTATATATACGCGAATAGTACACGTTTAAATAAAACTAGTTTTTCCGGATTTTATCCCGTATATTAACTTTTTTATATTCCCTATGTTTCGAGCACTTTACAGCTATTCGATGTCGCGATGTCATAGTTAACCGCGGTTACACACAGATGAAAACTGTTAATTGTTCTTCCGATCTACTCACACGATTTACACTTTTAACTGTTTCAATACTATTGAAGCAAAATACGAATTAAAAGTGACTTTATTATTTAAGCTGTTATGAAATAAATTTAGTGCAAAATCCACAAAACACTTGTGGTTATTACATATACGGACAGGAATTATAGGGTTGTGAGACATTGCTGCAGCAATTAATAAGCGTTGATAAAGAAAATCCAAAATCTCTGCTCAGCTCTGGACAAAACCATAACTAATACAAGTTTCTTAATTTGATACGTTTTGATATGGATATTTTTATCATACTGTATAAGTAAAACTCATTGGAAGTCATTCTTATGTTCGATTTACAATTAACAAATAATCCAGCAGGACATTGAAAAAACAGTTTAGTAGCATCCATTATGTTAGATAATTAACTATACTAATCAAATTAGAAATTGCTTGTATAGATCAATCCAAAAATGTGTGTATTCGAGCAAAATTTTCTTAAATGTGATTTCTTATACTTAATCAGAGACTACACATAACTACATTAAAAATAATAATGAAAAAGCTGAAGGTACTCCGGGTTAAGTCTGATATCGGGATATCTATCACCTCATTTCCCCGTGACTATGGGTGCTGTAAAGCACCCGATACGTAGGGCATTTAAAATAAGTAGAATTATATGCGATAAAACTCGTAAAATGAGATTTGTTCGTCTTAAAAGTGGCATAGTTCAAATAAAAAAGAAAAAAGATACATAGAGGTTTAAATCCGTAATCGGCTGAAAAAGCATATTGAATAGAGCGCGATCGACAAAGCAGAACCAAATACCAGCTGTGACTGAGCTGAGCATTCTGAGTTAAAGCAAATGCTTGAGATATGAGTAACCGTATCCAACCATTGTTGAATTTCATTATATATGGGCACGTCTAACAATACTGAAGTAGCGAGAGAAACGACAACGCCAGTGACATTAATACTGCCAAAGAGGTATATTTTTAACAGAATATGGATAACAAGCGAGCATGCAGTATACCTAATAAATAGTAAGTGTATTCTACGGCTCATAGACATCTACATATATCTTCGATTAGGAATCAAAATGCAGATACGTTGCTACCCCTGAGGATTAAGATGGAATTCATCGTTTTGTCACAGATGAATGTCACTTGCCGTTTTCAGATATTTTACCGTTGAGATATCATCTGGATATCATAGATTTAGTTGATAAAACGTCGTTTGAGCCTTTTGATCTTGATCTGTCTTGTAACTTTAAACTTGTAGCTTTGACGAATGCGATTATGCATTAATACTAGTCATTTGTGACAAATACTGAATAAAATAACAGGCAAAATTAAATTATGTATAGATGAGAAAATAATAAAGGTATTTAATGGTAATAACACAACTGAAAAAAGTGTACAAAAATATACTATATGCCCTAAACAATTGCTTGATGAACAAAGCTACAGAAGTAAATTGACTTATTTATGAGATTCCGACTCTATAGAAAAAATAATTGATGCTTTGAATAGTAACAAAGCTCATGGTTTTGATGGCATTTGAGTCATAGATATAAAAGTATTTGTAAAAGAATTAAAGTAGCCATTGCTTATTTCATTAATACTAGTACTAACCAATGAATTAAAAATCGGTATTTTCATACCTTTATATACAACACAAAAAAGGTTGAAAAAAATTAATATGGAAACTATATGCCTATAACTATTTTTCGCACAATTGATCAAAATTGCTGAAAAGTATATTTGTAAGAAAATTTGCGAATTACATATGTGAAAATTCCAAACCTTTCACACTTATATTTAAAAAAATTACCCCAAATCACTCCCCTGCTCAGTCCGGAGGTGATGATGCAGTCTAGTGGTTAACCAATGCGCAAGTGCCAGGAATTGCCTTGTTATCTGCGTTAAATCGAAAAGAAGGCAAGTAATTTGCGGGAGTGCCTTGAAGCAGAGGTGTGCATTAAGGAGTCATGTTGAACACTGTCTCGCAGAGAATAGCTCGAAAGAATATGCCAGTGTTGTAATGAACGTAGTAAAATTAGATTGGATTGCAGATATCTGCTCGGAAGCGAAAGATTAGAACGGTGACAAAAGCAGTTATATAAGTAGTATAGTTGTAGCACGGCTTTCCCTGGTCGGCTCAACCAGGGAAGGACCACGCTCTCACAGAATACCAGCGTAAAATAGGAGTTCAGTGCTGCTGTGTTTCGTGTGGTGAGTGTAGAGAACCGGAGACCCTTTTTACTGGAAACGAGCCATTCCATCTTAGTCCTCAGGGGTGATAACGCATCTATTGCATCTATTCGTAATCTCTCGTAGATCAATAATTTAATAAACGCATTGAAACAATCTACACATATAAAAAAATGTAAATTGCAGATGTCTGTACATTTTATATCTTTGTAATAAAAGTGGAAGTAAAAAGGGACTAAAAATAAGTAAATATATACGTTTCTACCATTTTTATACTAATTTACATCAAAATGATCGGTAAATAAATTATAAAACGTATCTTTGTGTTAATTTAGTCTTTGTTTTATTAAAATCGTTTCATTCTATCAAAATTTATGATTAAAATTTTGAAGTATAAGTACAAATTTGTTCATTTGCGGCGTTGAGTCATCAAGTGCATTTTAATCATATATCATAAATCAAGATTAAATGATGTAAATTAATTTTCCATAACGATATAATTATATCTGAAACGCAGTAAACAAAATATGAAAGAATAACGTAATAAATGGAAACAAAAATATAATAAATCTTAGTATCTAAAGTATAATGGTTAACCAATATAATCGATAAATGGTGGTGTTGTGCAAATATAATACATAAAGGCAGGTTGTGTCTTTCTTTCCTTGCAGCTGATTTTTGATTACTCGCTGCCCTACTGCGTGTTGAAAAACTAATTTATTTATATTATTTTGAATAAGACGGTTTGCTTAAAATGTTTTTCTGTACCGCTGAGTAACCCAAACGAAATGTTAAAAGATATTTTAAAATTAATTACGTTGGTTTCGGCTAGTATCGAAATTTTTTCTTTGCCTATGCTACTGTAGAAGTGATTTGTTCTGCAGGCACTGATTTATAAGTCCTGGTATGTTTTATATGATGTATCAATCTCGTCGAAATTTTTCTCTTTTATTTTTTCAATTGATGTTAACACCGACATCTCTTTTTAAATTTATACCTATAATAAATATGGTGATTAACTGTGTCAATACATTGTGTATTATATTTGTGACAAAAATCATTAAGGGGACTAAAAATAAGTAAATGAGAACATTTTTATAATTTTTAGAATTGGCAGTCTGTTTGTCTGTTTCTTTATGAACTCATTACGTATCCAGTTAACATTTTTTTTTTCAGTGAAATCGTTAAGGAAACCATAAAGCGTGTCTTCGCGTTACATTTGTTTTATTGAAATCGGTTAATTATATCAAAATAATAATTCAACGGACCCACAAAATCTCAAAAATAGTAATAAAATTATTTGTGTGTAAAATTACGTTCCATAATACTTATGATATATTTATACTTAAAAAAGAATAAACAAAAAAAGAATATGTTTTACTTAAACCAAAAAAAATATGTTTTCTGACAAAAATGTAGTAGATGGCGTTGCACAAATGAATCATTTTCTGAACTGCGGTGCTATATTCCATAACTAATTTAGTCAAATTTGTAGTTTGAATGTTCCTACTTTTTATTAAATTTCTAAGCATATTTCGAATCCCAGTATCATCAGTCAAATTCATTAAGATAGCTTACGAGGGTGGATTGAAAAGTACTCGGCCTAACCAAGAAAATAAACACATACTAAATCAGTTATATTTTTATTTTTCTACATAATCACCATCAAGTTCAATACACTTTTGCCACCTCCCCTTCCAAGCATTTAGACCGTTGAAAAAAAATGATTCTTCCTTAGAGTCAAAATATGCGTCTACAGCTGCTTTGACCTCGTCGTTTGTCGAAAATCTTTGACCTCCCAAGTGCTTTTTTAGGTTAGGGAACAGAAAGAAGTCTGATGGTGCCAGATCAGGTGAATACGGCGGATGCGGTAACAGTTCAAAGCCACAGTTGTGAATTTCAGCCATTGACTGTACTGACGTGTGAACACGGGCGTTATCTTGATGAAACAGGACTTTTCTTCTGAGCATTCCTCGACGTTTTTCTTTTATTTCCTATCGTAAATGACGTAGTAAGGTGCAGTATTAATCAGAGTTTATAGTCTGATCCCTTTCAAGATAATCAATCATAATCACACCTTTCGAGTCCCAGAATACTGAAGCCATCACCTTATTTGCCGACAAAATCGACTTAGCCTTTTTAGGGGGTGGTGAACCAGGTCTTCTCCACTGTTTTGATTGTTGTTTTGTTTCCAGTGTACAGTAATGAACCCATGTTTTGTCCATAGTAACAAAACGATTCAAAAAATCATCTGCATCGGCTTCAAATAACTCCAAACAGTCGTGTGAAATAGTCAATCGCGTCCTTTTTTGTTCAACTGAAAGCAGTCGCGGAACCCACCTCGCAGACACCTTGTGGAAACCCAACTCGTTGACAATGATGTTTTGAGTTCGTTCACAAGAGATGCCTATAATCTCGGCTATCTCTCTAATTTTTAATCTGCGGTCTCCCATTATTAAATCAAGTACTTTTTTAATATTTTCGTCAGTAGTTGACGTCGAAGGCCTTCCAGAGCGGGGTTCATCTTTCACACTCTCTCTACCACGCTTAAATTCTGCTATCCATTTTTTGACGGATGAATATGACAGAGCACAATTGCCTAATGTACTGACCATGTCATCATGGATGGCTTTTGATGATAGCCCCTTCTTATGGAGGTACTTAATGACGGCACGCTGCTCGATTTGCTCCATTCGCGGAAATTATGTCCGATTACTTTGTTAATAAATTTATAAAATCACAACTAATTATCGCACACGTTTCGAACTTCACATAATGAACTAGTCTGAACTGAACTAAATAATGTGGGTAGATTTGATTTTTAGAATTGAATGGATCTGTGTTAGGCCGAGAACTTTTCAATCCACCTAGGTATTTGAAACTTAATTACACCAATATATTTTATTTTGAATCCCCTAAATATCTCTAACACAGTGCTGGAATTGGAAACATCAAATTCACTTATTTTCAACTCATTTTTAAGCAAATCCAATGATAATACATTGGTTTTGGCGCCAGTGTCTGATTTAAATAAAATTGATTTTACATAATTCCAATTATTTTAGCCATTTACTATTCTTGTTATTATTTATTTCATTTACTTTAATGGAACGATTACTAAATTAATCCAATACCTTACCATGATCAGAAACATCCACATTTTCAATTTTTTTCAGACCTCTATCGTACTGTTAGGAACCGATGTACAAGGTAGTAATTGTTGTTGTAAGCATTATGTAAAGTATATAAAAGTGATTTTTCATATAATTTAAGCAGTCAAACTCTAACCTCTGTTCGGTACACAACTTTGTTATAGTTTATAATAATCCGAAGTGTAAATTAAATTAAATTAGTTTTGCAGCAGTAAAGGTGTCTTTTTTTAAAAAGGACCCCAGGCGAGCCATCCTAACAATTTTGGTGTCAGAAGTGGGATATCCTGGGAAAGCAATTAAAGTACTGGGATTCCTAGGTGTTAGGCACGTCGCGACGAGGAATTCCCGCCTAATACTTATTTAGCTCCGTGAACCTTAGCGTTCATCACCACAGTCCTTGGGTAAGGTGCCAGCTGTCGACGGTAAGTCTTGGGTACATGTGCCTAAGCCCGCACAGTTGCACTTGTGGTCGACGATAAGACTCCGCTACTAAGCGTGAGCCCGCACCACATCATTCAGGAACTCCTGCTGCTCCATCGTGGTCGACGATAAGTCTCCACTTTCGAGTGTGAGCCCGCATCACAACCCCTTGCACTATCGGATCACCGGACAGTTTGACTCGCCACCAACATCAGACCTTGCATCATCACCATCATCACCACGTGTAAGGTCTCTTCACGGACAACGCAACGTGACTTCGAGGTAGCGTCGTAATTTAAGACTTCCTGAGTCGTCGAATAGGTACTCAAGCCACCGCTGCAATTGACGTCATCGCTGCAGTGTCGAATTAACTGACACGCTTTGGAAAACCAAGATGTTCGTGAGAATCTACATTTTGTGAGTAATTTTTATATAATATAAAATTAAAGTTTCTAAAGTTATTAATCAAAGTGAACAAGTGAAAGTGATTTAATCTAAAAAGTAATCAATTATAAGAGATTTATTTCAACATTAAGTCATTGTATTTTAATACCTATTTGTTTAACATATTTTGTTGTGTTCTGATGATCTGTACTGTATTTTAAAAATATTACTTATTAATTAATGTTCTCTAAAAAGGTAAAAGCAGAAGAAGTTAAAACTTCGAACTCTGACTCCTCAGATGGTTCACTGTCGGTATCAAATCCAACACGAAAAAATATTAAATTAAAAATGTCCGAAAAAATCACCCTTTCAGTCCTTATCAAATTCGTTAAGCCCTACAATAGGGATCGCGAGTCTTTGCCAGCATTTCTTACGAATTGCGAAAATGCAATTTCATTGGCAAGTATAGACCAACAGAATGTTTTGTTTAAATATATTGTGTCCCAACTTGAAGGAAAAGAACAATTAGCTTGTTGCTTAAAGAAATTTAGTAGTTGGCCCGAATTAAAACAATTTCTTAAATCGACATTCGGAGAGAAAAAACATTCAACACATTTACTTGTAGACCTACAAAATTGTAAACAGTTTTGCCTTCTGAAGATGTGACACAGTATTCATTAAGAATTGAATCATGCCTTACGCGGATCCAATCCGACATTCACTACAGCTGTGAGGATGAAAAAGAACTTTTAGGTAGACTTGCAGCAATGGAAGACTTAGCTTTAAATACTCTCTTATTGGGTATGAATTCTAGTTATTCGCATATTGTACGCTGTAGGAACCCTCGAACTTTATCCGAAGCGATTACGCATGCTATCGAGGAAGAAAGGTTATTTAAATTAAGTAAATTATCGCTACGTTCATCTAAATCGTGCTCAATTTACCACAAACTCGGACACACTTCTTCCGAGTGCTACAAAAATAAATCAAAGGTTTCCTATCCTAACCTCCATCATCTTAACTCTAATTCTAATTCATTGCATAATAAAAATTCAAATAATCCAAATAACTATTATAATAAACCCCATTCTAATTTTAATCCCAATAAAATATGTGCATATTGCAAAAAGAAAGGCCATTTAATAAGTGAGTGTCGCAAACTCAAGTTTAAAAACAATAATATGCGCCCCGATGAGTGTACTGCACTATCAAGTACACGAGTACCGAGCACTAGTAATGTGCCGGACAATAATCGCTCTAATGAACGTGTTGTTTGTGCAACTCTGAAAAACACAGTGATAATTTAAACTAAACAGGGTTTCGGTGCCGTGTCTGCCGGAACGTATCATTAATTTAAATGACACGAAAACTATTAATCTCTCTAAATCCCGTGTTCCTAAATTATCTTATAAAACACGGATGCCAAAAAATATTAATGAACATTTTTTTGAATTCTACATTCAACGAGTCTTCAATGGAGTCTCAAGGTCGCACCTGTGGTCAATTCTCGGTTGCACAGGATTCTAATTTTAATGCACCTTCATCAGAATTAACATGCTCCTCTTCAAATAAAAGACTCGATTCCTGTATTCCTAAGTTATTTTTAACACAGAGTAATAAAAAATCAGAGAATCTAGAGAGAAAATCAAAGGAATAAAAATGATGTCTCAATTTCTAATAACTTTTGTAATAAAAAATTTAATGGTTGCCAACGTGACGTCATAAATTGTGAAAAATCTACGTAACTCTCTAGGGTTGGCACACGCAAGAAAACGTATACAATAAATAATATTAATAATGATATTTCTCTGCCTCATGTTATGTTAAAGACTAATTTTAATAAAAGCCCCTATGTTTTCTTATCGATACTGGTTCTTCGATCTCTATTTTGAAATATTCTAGTTTATTAAATCAACCAGTTCTAGGGACTGATATAATTACAATGAAAGGTCTCAGTGATAATGACTCCACTTGCTCATCTCTTGGGTCTATTAAGATTGATTTTGAATACCAGATTTCTTCTAGGATTAAGATAGTATTTAGTTTTTTGTTTCATGCAATTGACGACACAATTAGTTTACATTACGATGGTATTATAGGTAGCGATTTTATACAACATTTTAACGTACATATACAGTACTCTATTAGTTCTCTTAATTTACAAGGTCATGCAATACCCTTTTATTTTAGTAAACCATTATACGTTATACCTCCACGCTCAGAAATGGTAATTTAGTGCCAAGTAGCCAATTTATTAGAAGTAGGTGATTGTAAAGAAGCCTTAGTATTAGATCAGAAAGTTTGCGAAGGCGTATTTTTGGCTTATTTTATTGTAATATTAAAGCCGAATAATAGAGTTAACGTTACCATCTTAAACACTACGGAAAACGAAATCGAAATTAAAAACTTTCAGGTTCAGTTGACTCCATATCAACCTATGTCGTCAAAATTAGATAACACTCATAAAGAAATTATTCATAACTTAAATTCTTTAAATATTGATCGTTCTCAAAAAGTACTTGAACTGATCTTTTGTAAATTCAGAGAGGCTAATTTAAAATTACAACCTGACAAATGTGAGTTCTTGCGGCGAGAAGTCGCTTATCTTGGGCATGTAATTACAGATCAAGGTGTTTCACCTAACCCTGATAAGGTAAAGACTCAGTTTCCCACACCTAAGACTCCTAAATACGTAAAGTCATTTCTTGGATTAACAGGTTACTATCGTCGTTTCATAGAAAACTTTTCTCATATCACAAAACCTCTTACTTCCTTACTCAAGAAAAACACAACTTTTCACTGGTCTTATGAGCAAGAACATGCTTTCAATCAACTTAAACAAAAGTTGGTTACAGCTCCTTTACTACAATATCCTGACTTCTCTCAACCTTTTATCGTAACTACCGACGCTTCTAATTACGCTATTGGCGCAGTTTTGTCTCAGGGCGAGATTGGTAAAAATAAACCTATCGCCTATGCATCTCGCACCTTAAATAAACAAGAAGGAAACAATTCGACTACAGAAAAGGAATTATTAGCAATACTCTTCGGTATTAATATTTTCGACCGTATCATTATGGGTATAAATTTAAGATTGTAACAGATCATCGCCCTCTTACATGGCTATTCAATGCCAAAGATCCAGGTGGACGTTTGCTCAGATGGCGATTAAAATTAGAGGAATACGATTACGAAATCGTTTACAAGCCAGGTGGAATTAATTCAAATGCGGATGCTTTATCTCGTAATCCAGTAAACGCTATCACGCATTCTAAATTAAATAAGACTGCATATGAACAATTTTTTAAGAAACAATTTACAAAAACAATTTCTAATGATACACAAATTGAAGAGCACAATCAAAGTTTATATACTGCAAAACAAAAAATAATTGCTTGTCCAGTCTCTCTGGACTTTGATTGCTCTATGCCGAACTGTGAACAGCTATTGTCAATGATAAATAATACTGCCGAGTTGTTATCAGCGGAACGCGAACCTGAAACCTACACTCGGTCGACTCTAACAATAAAACATTTTACTTTCTTTACACTAAAGTTCATCATTATGACGAAACAAGTTATAAGACCATTTATAATTTATTACGTAAGTTTAGGGACTTAATTATTTCTAAAGATAATTACGATACTGAGATAGCATTATCCGACTTTTCGGAACCATTTACAAAGTTATTATACTTAAAAATTTACAATATAATATCTTATATTTTCCATGGAACAAATATTAAGGTTCACATATACAAGAATCGAATAAAATACACTTCTCCAGCCGAGATTCCAACCATTTTAAAAGAAAACCACGGGACTACCGTAGCTGGTCACCCAGGTATAAAACGCATGTATAGTAGAATTAAATCTTTGTTTTACTGGAAAAATATGCGTGCAGACATAGAACGCTTCGTTAAAGATTGTAGTCTATGACAAATTAATAAGCCGTTGCGCGCTTGTAATAAGGCACCCATGGTCATAACGTCCTCAAGCACCAAGCCGTTTGAAAGATTAGCGCTAGATATTGTCGGTGTCCTACCTGAAGCGGGTCTTCAAAAATTTAAATACATACTAACGCTCCAGGATGACTTAACCAAATTTTCTTGCGCCTATCCAATGATTACTTCGACAACTGATGAAGTCGCGCGTAATCTCATTCACTTTATTTCATTATTTGGGTTTCCTAAAATGATTCTAACTGATCAAGGTTCATGCTTTACTTCAGAGTTATTTAAGCAATTGACTAGCATTCTTAAAATAAAAAATATATTCTTGAGTCCATACGTCACCACCCTTAAAGAATATTTAAAATCATTTGTAAATGAGAACCAGGACGACTGGAACTGTTATTTTGCTACTGCAATTTTATCCTACAATACCACTCCACATTGTACTATTGAATTTACTCCTTTTAAATTATTGTACGGACATAAGCCATTTATCCCTAGTACCATATACAACTCTGATGAAAATACAACCTATCACGAGTACATTCGCGCTCTACAATATAGAATGAAATACTCCCGCGAAAAAGCTTTAGAAAATATAAATAAGAGCAAGGAATCTTTAAAAAGATACTATGATGCCTCTTCGCGAGAAATATCTTATAAAGTAGGTGATTTAGTATATATTAAACAGCACCATAGGTTGCGCAAGGCCCTGTCTCCTATTTGGAAGGGACCTTTTAAAATTATTAGAGTGAACAGCAAAAATAATGTTACTGTATGCATAAATAGGAAACACGTAAAATACCACATTAATGAAATAAAACCAGCGTAAATTATGTAATAATTGTTTCAGATTTCTCCTCCGATCGAGTTATTCAGAACCGATTGAACAAATTGCACATAGTCCAGGATTATACTTCGATCCGACATCTATGGCATACTTCTACAACGATTATTGGAATGTAGTAACCTATGTGGAAATAATACCTAAAAAGCCTCATTTAAAGAAAATTGATCAATCTATATCAAGCATGTCTAGTTTTTGTGAGAAGGCTCAAAACACCGCGATTATTACTATAGATTGCAAGGATATTATAAACCCGTTAGAAATTTTAATTAACGCTAATTATCTTAAATACGACTCGATATCACATATTATTTCCGAAAACCCTATTAATCGTTTTAAAAGATCTCTTGAATTTGGCGGTCAAATTCTTAAGTTTTTCTTCGGTACATTAGATGCCGATGACGCCAGAAAATACGATGAAGCTATTTCTACTTGTCAGCATAATGAAAACGAGATATATTCGCTAATGAAAGACAACATACACATTGTTCAATCAACTATCAATAATTTTAATGTTTCTATTCGTCAATTAAATAATAACGAAATTAGATTAAATAAATTATATTTTTTCTGAAAATTCTAAAATGACTACAGACTTAATTAGTTCAGCTAAAATAAATTCTATTTTTAATGTGATTGAAGGTTCACTGCTATCGGTTTCAAACATACTAGATACAATTTGAAACTCTATTTTATTTGCAAAATCAAACATCCTCCATCCGTATGTCTTAACTCCCTCTAAGTTATTTAAAGAGCTCTCTAATAGCAAAATGAGCAAAATTAATGTGGAATTTCCCATTTCCTTATCATTAGAGAATATACATACAATTATTGATTTAGCCGAATTAACTTCGTATTACTATAATAATAAGATAGTATTTGTTATAAGAATTCCTTTAATTAACCCTATTAAGTTTAGTGTTTATAAGATTTTGCCATTACCTACACAACATGATATGTATAATTTACAAACTTATGTTTTGATTTATCTTTCCTAGCTGTTCATAGCCCTTACGGATGATAGACTAAATTACGCATTGTTTGATAGCTTGAGTGTAAAAACGTTAACAATAAGTTTATGATATGTTTGTCACCTTCTGTTTTGTCCACAATTAATAATCCAACCCGTGAAACTCAACTCTTGACTGAAGTAATTATGTCACTTCCAGAAACATGCGATTCGAAAATAATATATGGTAATATTAATTTATGGCAAAAACTTAGTGATGGACGATTTATTTATGTTCAGTCTAAACCAAATAAATTGACTGTTAAATGTACAAATGATGATAAGATTTCTGATTATACCGTACAAGGCACTGGAATATTATCTTTAAAAAATGATTGCGTTGCATATTACCAAACATTGCAATTTCACCCATCGCATAATTATAAGGCCGTGCTGCCTAGCCAAATATCAATCGATTTTAACATAGTTGAAGATAGTTGTTGCAAATACAATTTATTAAACCATAGTTCTAATGTCCTAAACCCAATTACGCTAACAGACATTGATTTGGAATCATTAAAATTAGCGTCATATAAATTAGATAGTTTAAAGAATCAATTTCATCAAGCCGAGAATCAGCCTCATATTGTTAAATCCGAGCATTATTATTCAACGCTTACTTATATTGTAATTGCCAGTATTTTTAGTTATATACTGTTTAAGATATATAATAAATGCTTTTCAAATTGTTGAAAAAATACATCTTGTTGCATCCAAATATATAATCAGTGTTATAACAAAAAATGTAATAAAAACGATACTAATGTTAACACTTCTATTGAACTAACGGATATTTCAGATGAATCAATTGAATGCGACAAGAAATCGATTAGCAGTCTCCCAGAAATAGAGATAAGTAAAAACAGGGACAAGGTTCAATTTAGGAAATTTAACAGAGCTTCTTATAACCGAAATTTAAGCAATTATTAAAAAAAAACATTGAAATTTATTAATTACTTTTCTGAACATGTTACTTGTTATAAATTAAATAATATTGCTAATATACTTAACAAGAATAAAATGTATAAATTTCTTCTAAAAGTTATTTTAATATTTCTAATCATGTTTTAAGTTTCATTTAATAATTATTATTAATATTGGTAAATAACAATTAAAATTGTAAAATTCTTTTCAAAACTATTTTTTTAATTTTTAAACAAGTTCTTAGTTATTAGTCAATTAATATTTATATTACCTTGCTTTATAATGTAGCGATTAAAATTCAATCATTTATTTTTAAGTTTTATATTCCTTATTATTATGTTTCTTAGTTGTTAATTGAATAAGATTGTCAATTAAAATAAAGCATTAGCTATTGCAATTGTATCAGTTAAAATGTTTATAGTTGTTGAATGATTTTACTGTATTTCAATATATTATTGTATCAACTTAGGATCTTGACTTTATTGTATCCTACGTTTATCTTAAAGGATAAGCCTCCGTCTTAAGGGGGGGAGATGTTATGAACCGATGTACAAGGTAGTAATTGTTGTTGTAAGCATTATGTAAAGTATATAAAAGTGATTTTTCATACAATTTAAGCAGTCAAACTCTAACCTCTGTTCGGTACACAACTTTGTTATAGTTTATAATATTCCGAAGTGTAAATTAAATTAAATTAGTTTTGCAGCAGTAAAGGTGTCTTTTTTTAAAAAGCACCCCAGGCGAGCCATCCTAACAGTACGTTGTGGCCTAATGCCCTTTTTAATTACATTTATAACATTTTAATCATACGCAGAACAACGATTATTTGGATGTTTCTGCGCACACCGCCTACAATCAACAAATTTACTCTTATAAGCAGACAAAGTAAACAAATCCTTATTTAATACAGTCTTATCAATATAGTTATTGTTAGCAGACTGATGATAAATGTTATTTCTTACCAACTTAAGGTCTTACAGCGGCTGTTGTTCTTCCTGTTCCTTAATAACATGCAAGTTGTCAGATGTCAACGATTTTACTCAACGATGGATCTTAATGCAGCAGGCATTCATGAACTTGGACAGAATTGACACCCAAACAAGTTGCGTCTTAAGAAGCTTATCTTCTCAGTCCCCAAACTCACGTGGAGAAATTAGAGACTTCAGTTCTGCATAGAAATATTCAAAAGGCTCATTTGCATCTTGTCTTTTATTCAAAAAACTTAAACACCTACATTGTTTCGTTTTTATACAGTATATTGTGTTGTTCAAGGACGATACATTATTAAAGCTTCAGATCCCATTACTCGTAAGTTTTTAAATCTGTCGGCTCGAACCTCTCGTGGTTTATTAAAATTCTCGGTCACCAACAAATTAAGTAATAATGAAGACTGTTCAAAAATTATTTGTGTGTAAAATTACGTTCTATAATAATATATTTATACTTAAAACAGACTAAACAAAAAAGGAATATGTTTACCTTGAAATAAAAAAAATATGTTTTCTGACAAAAAACGTAGTAGATGGCGTTGTACAAATCAATCCTTTTCTGAATTGTGGTGCTAAGATTCTCCACTAGTAGATCGTGTTGAGACAATAGCCGCGATCTAGGACCTTGAAGCATTGATCATGGATTATACTTTTCTGATCTGGATACGATTCTGTCGGGCAGTTCCAACACGGTCCGGTTAATTCACCCTGAATAATGTTAATTCACACTTGCAGAAACGGCGGAAAATTACCGTGGCAACAACAACCAATATTCTTTTAAAATATTTACTAAGAAATCACGAAAACCGTTTGCCTTCCGACAAAGATCTAATTTTTTCTTTAATGCCTCAACTGGGTAATCCATTTTACGACTAATGTGTATCCAATTATCGTTTCTTACACCTTTATTTGTGTAGTTGGTGTTATTAGGGTATTATACCATAGGCATTTATACTCCATATAAAGGGATTTTCATATCGCGTGACCGACAGGGATGGACACGGTAACTAGTGCATACTCGAAGTTTGCAGCTTGGATTGCGCGAGGCACGTCCATACCAACCACACCTGTGGATAGCGCTCCTGCTGCGCGCGATTGGAGCATATTAGGTCGTCAAGTGTGGACCCAGCTACTGGTTAAGTTAAAAATATCTAATTCGAAAAAATATATTTCCAAATTTGAGAACTTTTGTCGGTTTAATTTAGCTTCACATAAGTTAAACACAAAAGGAGTACTATTGACATCCTTAAAACGTACTGATTATTCTATGCTCTTTGGTTTTCTCACAAAGAATTACTTATTAGATTATTTTCATAACTACTGCTGATTAGGTTTCATAACTACTGCTAATTAGGTGGAATAATTCATACAGGAATGTAAACTTTATTATGTTTTTTTTTAAATTATTAATCATAAAAACATTGTGTGATGTATAACTAGAATATCAATCATATCAAAGATTTAAGTTGTACAATTTTTTACTCGCTTAATGGCAGTGTAAGAATATCCACTATACCATAGCATCCCATGCTTGTCATAAGAGGCGACAAAGGGAAACAAAACAGGAGATGTACAGCAGCGACTTTCTAATAATGACTAAAATTAAAAACTGCGGCTGCAAACTCGCTTGCCAAGCGTGGCAACAATGGTAAATATCACCCTATGACACCGTCTATAGGAGAGACCTATGTTTATCTTCATATTTCTGAGAGGGTTTCTTTTTTGGAATGGGTGGAATTCATCGCATTACTAATAATCAATTTTTCACAACGGTTACAGATTTTTTTTTATAAATCATCCAGTTCATTTTATAGAAACTTCCCCCTGTGAGGAAATATATGGAGGAGGCCTATGTTCAGCAGTACACTCTTATAGGCTGTAATGGAAATTTAGTTTGTTTCGCTATTTCTTCACTAGGCTCCAAACTCTTATAACGGTAAACTGCTCAAATTAGTTTTTCCTTAAATTAACATCGGTTATGATGTAGATGAGGAGAGAGGAGTTTTATCTCACGAATTCGTTTAAAACGTATTATAACGCATTATGTAATGATATACAGGTATAATTTTTAGTTCAGCAATCAAAGACTTCACATATTCATTGAATAATTATCAATAAAGATTAATATTATACAAAAATTTAATAAGAATATATATTAATATAGACCTTGTGTATCTATCTATATCTACGACAGGGCAAATTAACATAAAATATGAAGATGTTCATAAAACAGTCATTCTATGGGGCAATTTGTACTTTGGCAAAGCAATCTTAAAAAATGTGTGTAGTGTCCTGTGTACTGCTATCAAAAACTTTTTATACAAATGGTTAGGGAAATAAGGAGATCGCTACCATGGTATTACATAAGCTTATGTTGATTGTAAAATACATGTTAAACCTAATAAAACAAAAATACATTCTTTTTGGCTGGTATTTTCCACTCAGAAATATTTTCTTAATTTAGTACAGCCAATAATGACTTTCAATAAGAATGTATATATTGTAATATTGATTAATGAATAAATAATGTTCCTTTCTATTTTAAACATAATATAATAAGGAATAAACTTAAAATGCTCTTTTTGTTGGAAAAATGTAAAAAGAACAACGCAATTACTTATTATATTGTTTTATTCATAAAACCGGCTATAAGCAGCTGTACGGGATACGACAAAGTAAATTAAAAAAGAAAATGAAGTGACACCAAAAATTTTTTTTATTTTGTGTGGTTATATTTGTGGCGACATGCAATTTTGTCTTTTTATTTTAGTTTATGTATTGAACGTCGCACACGCCGACGCTATGTTCGTGTCGGTTGTTGTCGGGAATGCTCGGCTACGTTCGGGCCGCCTTCGTGACAGCCCGGGCGTCTTCGGTTTTCCCGCCAGTCTGCATTGAAACGGCCTCAGAGTTAGACCCCACGCTTTGCGCCGCCGGAGTAACGGTTGCCGTTCAAATCGCATAAATCTATTTTTGGCTTGCATATTTTAAATTCTTTTGTACGTTTAATTAATTGTATTTAGTCTTAATTTCTCTTGTTTGGTGCAGTTATATCTGTGTTGCAAACTGTCTTTGTGTAAAAAGAAAACATTATATTCTTGGGAGAGTGAAAGGCGTTTCCATCATTGCCCAGCTTAACCTCTCATATATTGTTTAACAAACCTTATTTATCTCAATTTATCTTGAAGCAAATGTAATGGAAAACTTCAATGTCTTTTGTTAAGTTCCGTTTTATACCGTCGTCATAAATCTTTGAGAATTAATAATATCAAGGTCGTAACAAAAATACGTTCAGTATAAGCGGTTATAATTAACAAAGCAAAAGCATGATGTACCCATATCAAAGGCTAGCTTTTACCACTAGTCAACAAAAAAGCCTTGTGGTAGAGTAAACCATACATATACTCAGCATGTTTTGTAGAAGTATCTGGAGAGACTTATATTCTTCATTCAGTTTGTGGTTAGCTATTTAAAAATCATTTTTTGTTGCTTGAGAAACATTTCTCCCAAACTCGGAATGTTTTCTGAATTTTTCTGCAATCTATAGGGGTGGTCTATGTGGACTTTATAGGTTGTAATAGATGAATGAAAAATAGTACGATTAAAAAATATTGAGCAACAGTTAAAAAAATCACGGCTATAAGAAGAAAAAAATGAAAATTATTATTTATTCATTTCTGCAATTACTCGCACAAAAAAGAATTTTAATAACAAAATACTTAAAAAATGCTTTAAGTAGTGTTTATTTTATTAAGACTACTGACTGAGTAAAGATTTATTATTAGATTTAAATGACTAGAATAATAGCGTGGTGGTGGAAAAAGAAATGTTCTTCCTGGGTGACAACGCATCTGCTTTTTACTTCCTAATCGAGGAAAACTTTTAGGTGTCTTAGGGACTGGTACTACTTAGTTACTAGCCCCTGACTTGCAGTAAGTAACTTCTCTGCAATGTCTGCACTCTCTAGTAATAATTTAATAATTTTTCATATTAACTGCAGAATAGTATGAGCGGACACTTGTTTGGTATACATGTCGCAGGTATATGATACAATCAGTTTTTTAATCAAAAACCTAGGCCTGCGACATATAAATTATAAAGCGTTTAGCGTTTTTCGATTGCCTTATCAAAACCTCATTTAGAAGATTTATCAAAAAATCCTTGTTTAAAAAACTTTAAATTTGAAATAGATTGCTCTAACAATGATTTGATATAGTAGAATTTTATTTAATACTAGCGACCCGCCCAGCTTCGCATGGGTGATTTCTGGATTTCGAAAACAGCGCCACTTATCGGTCCCATAAAAAGGTTGCATTTTGTAATTTATATTCATAATAAACGTAACTTTTATATTTATTGCTATAAGTTTAAAAAAATGTATTCATTTCTTTTTATATTTTTGTACCCGAACTACCCACAGAATATAAGTACCTATTTAGACTTTTGTAATTTATATTTTGTTAGACTTAAGTTTTATATTTATTTTTATAAGTTAAAAAAACAATTGTATTCATTTATTTTTTATATTTTTTGTCGGTGGCAGGTGTAGTGTGGTCCCACGACATTATATATATTTGTGTTAAGTGTACAATAATGAGTAGTATAATTAAAGATCTAGAACAAGTAACAAGTCTCTTTCATTGACACCTTTCGTATATTACATCAGGATCCTGGGCCATATCGGAACTAAGTAAATAAAAGGATGATCAGAAAAAATTTCCCTATTGCTATCTACTATCTGTCGGCGGGCCTGTCGTAATTCAGACTCCCGATCTCTAGAAGCCCTAGGATGGTAAATCTTGAAAAATAAATAACCTAACCCTAATTAATTAGTTAACCTATCAATATAATAATTAAAGGTTCTGGAATGGTATACTAGGATTAATGAAATTAGGTGGTGGGTATAGTGGAATCAAGGAAGCAACACACGAACTATTCTACTGCATTTACATGATTCCTGTCCTGGTCCAATGGTTGGGACCCCCTACCGTTTCTGCAACAGGTCCGTGCAATAACATTCCGACCACCGACTCCACCGCTTACGTTTGCGGCAGGCTCAGGGAGGGTTGATGAGGAAGGAGGTGAATACTTATTCCTATATTACTCTTATTTTCTAAGTTACAAGTTAACTCTATTGTGACAATTTGAGTACACAGGAATACTAAACTAGTTAACTTACAAACTAACTTAATTACTACTGGGCTCTCTTAACAATTAGACAGTGGGTTTTATACTGTTGAATATTCTTAAGACACGTAATTTAATTGATGTAATGTCTTTAAAGTCGTGCTGATTTTGCTTAGCAGGCAGTAAGTGACTTCCTGATAGCACTGTGTTGAATATTCTTAAATCACGTGCCGTTATTTGCTTAGCGTGCGGTGCTGTGCGGTAGGTGACTTTCTGATTGCTTGCAAGGTCTCGGTAGGCATATGTAACTAGTGTACCTTATATATAAATAGACAAAAATATAAATTAAAAGACCCAAACAGATCTCTTATCCTGTTACGATTACTAAAAAAAATACTTGGATGATGACGAAACCAATCGGAAAATAAACAGAATAAACCTAAATTATCAAAATACGTGGACAACATTATTTAATCGTGTTGCAAATAATATGAAATTCCCGTTCTGCAGTGCTAGTCATTTCAAATCAAAGTTATTTTTGTTTGGCTAACAATAATTCTAATCTCAAATTAATTTTATTTTTAAAACATGGTGTAATGATAATTGTAAAATTAAAATAAATTCAGTACTGGCCAAAACACCGTGTTTGATTGACGCACGTCACACATGAGATGGCGCAGCCGGTAATTTAAATTTTAAAATGGAGCAAAGATTTGTTATTAATGAGATAAATATATTATAATTTAATAACATTAATTAGTTTATTATCGGTGTAATAGTAATAATTACGAGTGCACGCATTAAAAATGGAAAGTGTCTTAACGCCGCCACCTCCATTTTGTTTTGATAGAAATGCAATTGATTCGTCCTCTGGAAGTTTAAGTGAAAGTTGGACAAAATGGCGTAATAGTTATATTATATATTGTAAAGCCTGCGAGATTGATAAGAAAAATGTATCCATCCAACTAAATATATTACTAAATGTGGTTGGAGAACAGTGTCGAGACATTTTAGACCAGTCTTCGGAAAAATACGCAACAGCTGAGGGTGTCTTAACAATACTAGACCAACATTTTAAAACTACAAGAAACGTTACCGTTGAGCGGCATAAGTTTTTCACGCGAGGTCAAAAACAAAATGAAACTATCGATCAATATGTATTTGAGTTGCGTAAATTGTCTCAGACATGCGAATTTGGAGAATTATCTGATAGTCTAATAAAGGATAGACTGGTCTGTGGTGTGACTAGTGCGAGTATACGGGAAAGATTATTAAGGGAAGATAATTTAACATTAAAAACTGCATTGGACATATGTCGTGCGGCGATAATTTCGAAGGTTCACTCGGAAAATATAAGACGTGAAGAGCCAATTTATGAGGTCAGAAATTTGAATAGCGAAAGAGAGGATATACGTGCCGTACATAAAGTTTTAAACCCATCACGGGATAACCAAAGAAATGAACCAAGTGACAATCAGGGTCGGGGTAACAAGGGTGCAGCGCGCGGAGCCATCTCGAGTACGGGCTGCTGGCGGAGTGCGGCGCACGCTACGGGCGCGAGCGGCAGCCGGAGCGGCTGGCGGAGCGGACCAGCACCACCATACCGTCAAGGTTTTTCCTATAATTATACCCCGCTAAAGGATAAGTGCATTAATTGCGGGAATGTACATAAGAAATACGAGTGTCCTGCATTTGGTAAACGGTGTGTACGCTGTTCAAAGATGAATCATTTTGCACGAGTGTGTGATGTATATTATATAGAAGAATCGGATGAACAGGTAATAAATTTATTAGAAAGCCATATTGACTGGAATGTAAATTTATTAATTAATCATAAACAAATATGCTTTAAAATTGATACTGGTGCGGATGTCAATGTATTGCCTATAAATTTTTTATCAAGTATAGGGATTACAAAACACGATGTATTGAAAAGTAGTACAAAACTTAGTAGTTACTCGGGTGGCCATATACACGTAGTAGTTATAAAAATAATTTGTATATTTTGAAATTTATTGTAGTTGACGTAGACTCTATTCCTATACTAGGCAAGTACGCATGTATAGAATTGGACGTGGTTAGGCGTGTCATGTCTGTGCAAGAGGATAAAAATAATGAACCGTTATTTATTAAAGATTATGAGGACGTATTTAAGGGCTTAGGATGTTTACCGGGTAAGTATACAATACGCTTAAAGCAGAATAGTGTACCCGTAGTGCATGCTCCTCGAAAGCTACCATTCGCAATTAGGGATGAGTTTAAAAGAAAATTGGATGAAATGGAGTCACAGCAAATTATTTCTAAGGTTGAGGGCCCATCTGACTGGGTCAATAGCATAACAATAGTTAAAAAAGCCAACGGCGACCCTAAAGAATTAAACAATGCCATTCGACGGGAACACTTTAGGCTTCCAACTCTTGATGAAATTGTCTCAAAACTATCAGGAGCAAAAATATTTAGTACACTAGACGCGTCATCAGGGTTCTGGCAGGTACAGTTAGATGACACCAGTGATTATTGTACGTTCAATACTCTTTTTGGTCGGTACAAATTTTTGCGAATGCCATATGGGATTTGTTCGGCTTCAGAAGTATTTCACAAAAAAATACATGAAAATTTTGATGATATTGCATGTATATTGATGATTTATTGGTTTTCGGTTCCAACAAAAAAGAGCACGATAGGAGACTTAAAAAAGTTCTAGAACGGTGTAGAAAGATTAATTTAAAATTGAACAAAAGCAAATGCCGGTTTGGTTTAAAGGAAATAAAATATTTAGGTCATAAAATAACTGAAAAGGGGTTATATCCTGACGATTCTCATATATCAGCAATACTTAATATGCCAAAACCTCAAAATAAGAAGGATATTGAAAGACTATTAGGTCTTGTAACCTATATAGGTACGTTTGTTCCAAACTTATCAAACAAGACACTCTTATTTAGAGAACTTTTACAAAGAGACACTGAGTGGCATTGGAACGAAAATCATGAAAAATGTTTAAAAGAACTGAAAACCTATTTGTCCAGCAGTTCTGTATTACAGTATTATAATTTAAATATTCCTGTGATTATATCCGTGGATGCGAGCAAAAGTGGTTTGGGCGCGTGTCTAATGCAAAATGGTTTACCGGTATGCTACGCGTCAAGAGCGTTAAACAAAGCTGAACAAAGATACGCACAAATAGAAAAAGAATTGTATGCTTGTGTATTTGCTTGCGAGAGATTTCACGCTTATATTTATGGTAGAACTGATATTACGATAGAAACGGATCATAAACCTCTGGTGAGCATTATTAAAAAGCCCATCGTCGATTCACCAGCACGTTTGCAGCGGATGTTGTTAAGATTACAGCGTTATACATTCAAACTAGTATATAAACCGGGCAAACACTTGTATATAGCCGATGCGTTATCACGTGCGTACGAACCGACAGTGCTAAGCGCACTTCATCCGAGTTCCGATTCGCTGCATGATGAGGTGTGTGCGGTGCAACGACAGGCCGTCTCAAAAGTCACCGACGACATTACAGACGTTCAGTTTGTGCAATTGCAAAAATACACGGAAACTGATAACGAATTAATAAAATTAAAGAAGTATGTGCTAAAAGGCTGGCCAAGTGTCAAAGGAGAAGTGGATGATATAATTAAACCGTATTGGAACTATAAAGAGGATTTATCTTTTGCACATGGGTTAGTTTGGAAAAATGAGAGAATTAAAATATTAAGAAAAGAATTTTTGAACAAACTTCATATAGGTCATATGGGTCTCGAGAAATGCAAACTAAGAGCGGGAGAAATTCTATTTTGGCCAGGGCTAAATAATGACTTAAAAAATATGGTGTTAAATTGTCAAATATGCTTATCATTTAGACGAAATAATCAAAAGGAACAATTACAATGTCATGAAATACCGGATAGACCGTGGGCAAAAATAGGAGTAGATTTATTTCAAGTTAAAGACCAAAATTATTTGTTATTAATTGATTATTATAGCAAATTTTTTGAATTGGTCGAATTGCAGTCAACTCATTCATTTTCTGTTATTACATCTTTAAAAAATATATTTTGTAGACAGGGTATACCCTATATAGTCATGACTGACTATGGTCCACAATTTACATCGAGTGATTTTAAACAGTTTTCATCAGAATGGTATTTCACACACATAACTTCATCGCCGCGTTACGCCCAATCAAACGGACAAGTTGAACGGACCGTTCAAATAATAAAGAATATAATTCTGAAGTCTACCGCGGAAAGGCAGGATTATAGGTTGGCTTTATTAGAATATTTAAACACTCCTTTAGATGAAAACTTGCCTTCTCCGGCGGAATTATTACAGAGTAGAAAATTGAGAAGTATATTACCTATTATATATATAGTCTACAAAATTTTTAAAACCTAAAACACAAAAAAATATTTTAAGTAAATTAAACGAAAACAACTAAAACAGAAGATGTATTATGATCGCAATGCAAAAAATTTGCAAAAAATTAAATGTCGGGCAGAATGTAAAAGTGTTACTAGACGTAAATAAACGAAAGTGGATATCCGGGATTATTACAAGAAAAATAAGAGACCGCTCATATGAAATTGAATTAGTTACTGGTAGTAAAATAGTTAGAAATAGGAAACATATAATAAAAGATTCACCAAACAGACACGACACTCCTAACTATAACTTCGAATATGATGACGTTAATGCCAGTGTGTCTTATAACAACCAAAATATGTACTCAACATATAGAGAAAATACTATTAATAATAATTATGTTACACGATCCGGGAGGTCAGTGAAACCACCGAATAGATATGGGCAAGCAACATAAACTGGTGCATCATGGTTCATCTTATGAAGGTATGGAAACAACTGGGTGTGTGTAAAAAAAAAGAAGGAAGATGTAGGATTATTTCAGTATTTGATTTTTACATTACTAATATTGGTGTTTAATGATTTTATTACTTAAGTATAATTACTGTGTACCTATGTCTGATAAGTAAATTCTTTGCGAAGGAAACTATTTGTAAATTTGAGGGAGAAGGATGTAATGATAATTGTAAAATTAAAATAAATTCAGTACTGGCCAGAACACAGTGTTTGATTGACGCACGTCACACATGACAATGGAATGCTTTTTTTTTTTTCAAAATTATTCATTTATTTACTGATCAGCGTTATGTTTTCACCGCATATGAATATTTTTTGTCATCATGGATACGTTAAAAATTAGAGTAATTGTGCCACAATTACTCTAATTTTTAACGTGATGATATGAGTAATATGAGTATGAGTAGTATGACTAATATGCACTTTAATCACAACTTTTAAAAGAAAATTTATTAGTTTTCAATTTCAGCTTTATTTTCCATCAAAGAAGACCTTATAGTTACACCGATGTAAATGAAAGTTTTCCGAAATGAGGTCGGTATCAATCTTGTTATTTCATAGTATAAATTAATGAGCATGTGTGTGCATTAAAGTGACTATTATATCTAAATATTTCTTTTGGTATTTATAGAATAACATTACATAATTTTATTAACAAACGATTTAGTTCAGATTTATAAAGATAGTTTAGAATATTAGAAACTATCTTCATTTTTTTCTTCATCAACCCGGCAAACCCACAGCCGAATAGAGATTTTACCACTGCAGTTATATGATATTCTACATCTAACAAAAACGGTGACAATATACTACAGTTAACATATATTTAGATCATACCGCCATCTATCGAAAGTTGTGAGATTTTTTAATCTTATACCATATCTGCCTACCCTGGACGAAATAGAGTTTAAGACTCAAAACACATTTATCTTTATATGTGACCTCGTTGGTCTAGTAGCCGTCATAAAGTTGACGATGTTTCAATCTCGGTCCTCGGAATGCACGCTAAGTCGTTAGTCCTGCACCTGATCGGTCTTCAGTCGTGTCGGATTTCCGTCCTATCGGACTAGATCATTAAAGGCCTGTGGCTGATGGCTAGTTGTCGTAACTGGAATTCGTATATATATTACACACCCACATCATGACATACCCACAGCAAGATAATCTCCTCAGTGACCGCCAGTACCGGTTTCACTGAAATCGACGTACTGTGAATCTTCTAGCGTATGCCACTCACAAATGTGAGAAAGCACCTTCTGTTTCCTTCGAAGTCTCAAAGGACATTGAAATAGTTTGTCTCGCTAGCCTTTTGAGTGAATCTCTTACAGTCAAGCAGTCTCTTAATCCAAGCAGTGCCCAAAGAGGGCGATGTCAATCTCGTGATATGCAACACCTCCGAAACGTCCAAACTGCCTAAAAAATTATATTTTTGCGCTAAAATGAGCCCGCTTACTTTAGTTAGCACTGTCTACCTTCTGTTGTTAGGGGTTAAGATTTCTCCAATCCTAAACTGCCTCAAGTAAACTAGGTTGAGTAGATTTTTCGCACAGAAAATAATTAATTGAGAATGAGAATGAATGTACAAGAGAACGAAGAGGCAGATTGTTAGACAGGTTTTTACTATACGAATAGCCTTCCGTAACTGATTATTAAAGTCCACTGATAAATATATAGGCCACTCCATAGATTGCTTCTGTTAAGAGGAGAGAGGAGGAGGAGATGTTTTCCATAGTTGCGACGCTTAGCATTCAGTTTCGCAACCGTAATTTTTTATTTTATGTCGTTATTAAGATGCCGCTGCAGCCCATTTCCTAAATTGATTCCCTCTATCGCCTCTTACACAACCCACGGGATGATAATGGGGTCGTGAATATTCTAACTAAAAATCTGCTATCATAATAATTTCGAAAGATGCAAAAATTTCATTCAATAACTTAATCATTTCATATTATATATATATATATATATATATATATATATATATATATATATATATATATATATATACGATTTCAAAATAAATGTGGGTCATAACCGTCTGGATGCTATAAGGTTGACGCGAGTAACACCGCCGGACGGAAAGCTAGTAGTAATATAAATAACACTTAAATTCATAAAAGAATTCAATGTAAAGGATTTGTGTAAATATAAGTAAACATTATATAAATTATATTTTTATTTTCGATCTGAAGACTTTATGGAAGGAAACCCTTCGATACCGTTTCATGGGAGGTTCTGCTTGGTTTTACTTAAACCTTTCGGTAACACCTTATAAAAGTGGTGGGTTTTTCTGTGTGATTCAGGATCACGTTACTAAAATCAACAACTATCGGAGATACATCATTCTAAGGAATGGCACCGCCGATATCTTTCAAGTTAGTCACCATTTCGAGGAACCGCTTAAGCATGACGGCTACGGTTACTTCTAAAATTGTTTACCTTTTTATGACTTGGGGAAATGCCTACGCATACCTGTTTCATGGGGACAAGGACGAGTTATGTCGGACTCACACCTACTAAAACCCCATGGTGTTCTACCTTCGTCGAGTATTGACAGGGCCACGGGAACGCTTTCGCACACATTCGCTGCTCCACCTGCGCTGGCAGTACCATGGTGGCCCACTCCTCCCACAACTCCTTCTCAGGAAGGCTCATCAGAACATATGGCCCGCCGTCCTTTGCGGCCTCCTACATCACATCCGTGATGACGCCCCCGTGGCGGATGCGCGAAGGCCATGGGGCCAGTAAAAACGAGCACTCAGAAGCATAAGCGTTCCTGAACCCAGCGGTGGATCTGTCCCGTGGATTTGGCTGCGGAAGGTAGTGAAAGCGGCACCTTGCAATATCGACACTCCTCCACAACCGCATCAATTAACGGTGGGGCCTCATCAGAATTGCGGAGGATAGGGCGAGTAGCGCAACGCCATACCAACACTCCTCTTTCTCCGCGACTCCACCTCGACCGCAGCACTAGGGGGAGAGGGCACTCCTCTCGCCGCAGTCCACCAACACACATCTGAAGTGGTCTCGCCAAGCCCACTCGGAGTGGCCTCCTCGAGTCGGTCCTACACCTCGAGCGAACTATATAGGTTCCTCTTAGTTCACCTCGGGTAACCAAGCCACGGCTACTAAGCCCCCCGCCGCAACAATGAGGGAACCCGTTCGGGGGGAACTTTGAGTACCTACAAAAACACAATCTAGTAGTCAGAATCCTACGCCAGCAGCTTGCTTGTCATCGACGGATATCGAGCATGTCGCCATCCCGGTGAATCACTAAGCATTTCACCTCAGATTGTTCGGCACTTTCTAACTCTGAGTATTTGCACAGGGACAATCTAGTTGTCAGGATTCTACACCAGAATTCTACTTTGAAATACGGTCTTGTGGATCAAAAACTGCTTACGGCGACTGGGACTACATGATGAACCACTCGGGACACATAACACTCGATTAAACATATTAAATTTAAATTATTTATCCCAATGAGGTAAGGATTCTACTAACACATCCCTACTACCATATCTACTACTGTTGTAGTAGATATGGTGTTCCAAAATATCCTCCTAAAGTCTTCAAATTCTTCCATGAATATGTAGCGAATATCGTATATATAGATACAGGTGAGCCCATCGCCACACCATCTACTTGCTTGTAGAACTCCTCCGTCCACAATAAGTAGCTAGATGTAAGGCAGTGTCTGAGTACTAATACTGCATATTCATATACATTATGGGACGTCGAACACCTCAGTCTCCAACCATGGTTGCTGTTAAGTGCTCGAAAATGTGTAAAAATTTTTATTTAAATTTTATTTAAATTAAAAACATACTAATTTAAATAGAAAAGGAGACTAAGTAATATCACTTGCTCGGGATCCAATAATTAATAAATACAGAACTAAGCACAAACCAATAGTAGTAATTAACCCCTTAGTCCCCAAAAAGTAGCCAAAATGATCGTACCGCCCGCGCGCGTCGTGTGACGCGGCGTCGCTAAAATAACCTAACATGGAATTTGTCGTACATTTATTTTTAATAAATTTCAATATAATAATTTCTGTTCTGTTCTGTTTATTTATTGTGTTATATTACTTGTCAGTACAGGACTTTGTTTTTGCCGCGCAGGACAGCATCGTGAATATCACAATTCTTTTATATATTACTAGAAATTGTTTATGTAAAAAGATAAATTATATTCACACAAAAGCTTTTAATAATAATTTTGTAATAAAACACTATACTAAACACTAATAACATACTAGAAAAATCCAAAAATCAACACAAAAACACGCCACACCTAACAGTCGTATGAAATGAACGTAGATTATAAATAAATGCTGACAATGTTTTTATTGCGTTAGAGGATAGAAAATTTCACATAGAGCCTATAATACTAAACTTCTTCATAGACAAGTAGTCTCTAAATACAAGTTTTTATGGTTTAAATTGCTGTGGGGGGGTGTGGGCGGATCCGACCGCTTGGAATTTGACGGAATATCACCGTGGTCGGATCTGACCGTGTGCATATTGAAGGGTTAAAAGCTGAAACTACTATAAATTTGACATTGGCATGTCAAATACGTCAGTTACTCCCCCTTCTCCCCGTCACCACGGGTGCTGCAAAGCATCCGAAACGTCGGAAATTAAAATAATGCAAATTAATCGGGATAAAACCCATAAAAGTAGTTTTATTCAATCGCTCTCATCATCCAGGCTTTCGGTTACTAAATGACCGAGATACTTGAACTCAGCTACTTGTTTCAGGGAAGTTTCACTTAGCCTGTATACATGGTTCGAAAATTAATGGATTATTATTTTTTCTGAAAACGAGAAATTCCGACTCATTTACATCTCCGCATGCTCGTTACAGTTTCAGCAACTTTCTAAAACCGCGTCACTGAGGGCTCAACAGAAAAATGTCATTTGCACAACTAAAATTATGCATATAAAATTTATTATTTAAGTAAGGTATAAAGCAACACAGACAACCGGATCAAGGAATAAAAACAATAAGAAGAACAAGCAAACATATAAGTTGTACCAGAACCAAAATCGCAAAACATGGACATTCGCCAGAAAGCACAGGGTAACGGTAATTTCAATCATGTGTTTGGTTATTAAAATATAAAAGAGAAAAGCATTATTTTACTTGCGACTAGCTTGAGTGTGGACCATAAATTCTTGAAAATAAAAATCATATTCCTTTTCATCAAGAAATTTTCTAGAATTACTGATCAAATTCAGCTTCTTAACGTTAGATTTTTTTATTATTTTTTAATAGAATAACGGTGACAAACGAGCACACGGTCCGCCTGATGGTAAGTGGATGCTGTAGCCCACAGAGATCTACTTTTATCTAGATTAAGAATCAAAATGTAGATGTGTTGTCACCCCTGAAGAGTAAGATGGAATGCCACGTTTCCAATAAAAAGAGTCTCTGGATCTCTACGAAACATAGCGCGTATATCTTCCCTGGTCTAGCCTACCCATTTGTACTACAACCATAATATACCAGATGTCCCAGTAATACCTCACTTATTTAAAAACGCGCGATAAATTTTTACCAATTGATATTATTATGTCTTAATCATGACCAAAGAAAATTACGACGTGACGCTATATGTCGAAATAATAAATTCACGCTATCATAGGCACAATTTAAATGAATATAAGGTAAATTTTGTCCTATCTAACCTGCTATGGCTACGTGAATTATGTTACTGAATTAACTAATCTGCTGATGCTAAATACACACAAGAGTCACTACATTTGTTTTTCAATTTTAGACAGGTTGGTTATCCAGTAACGATCGCGACATTAAAATACATGTATACATGATTGTGGTAAAGATGCTAACTGCCGCTTTACCTCTATATCTAAGGTGCCATTAACTAAATTAAACTTTGGTATTGTGCCAGACCAAAGATTTTCCTGGCAATTACATATTAATCCCGTCGCGAGTAGAACACGCAAGCTGATGTGGATTTTTATAATGTTGAGACATGTTGCCAACAAGAAACTTTATCAATTAAGTGTATTCGGCATTAGTAAAATCCATATTAACTTATTTTCTGACGGTTTGAGGAGAGGCTCTAAAAATTAAATTATGCGTGGTGAAACGGGCTCAAAGAGTACTTAAGGTGATGTATTTTAAAAATCGCAGATATGCAGGACACTAGCTATTTATTCCGTTGCTGATGCACTAATAATTAGAAAACTAAGTTTTTTAACTAACTAAACTGTAGTTAAAAAAAACACGAGACGTTAAAATTCAATCCAAGCATATTGCATTAAAGAAGACAAAATAAAGTGGCTACAGTTAGACGCACACATTCCCAATTTGCAAGAAATCGATTTCAATATCTGTCATCGTTATTATACAACCACTCCAGTTAAAATCTACAACTATATCCTGTGAAGAGTGGGGAATATAAAATATAGTTTACCATTTGGCTTGAAAACTAAAATTTTGTCCTTTTATTTTTATGGGACTGCCACAGTGCTATAATAACCTATTTTATAAACAAAGATACATCAAAATCGATTTTATTGACGACGATATCGCATAATATCCATACAAAATTTTATATAAAAAGAGAATAATCCGAAAGTATTCCACAAAACCAATTAGATCACAAATATTCAAAAAAAAAACTAATGTAATAGCAGGGTTGATCTAGATTTGACTGACCACAAATCCTCGCAAAAATACTAGAATTCCTGCCTAGAACAATTAGTGACGTTATAGAAATTAAGAAAACATCTTAATTTCAATAGAGAAGATGGATGGATACTACCATCTACTTGGGATCCTCTAATTAATAAAACTAAATCCAAACCCAAGTATACCACTGCAAGGCATCGAGATACTGTAAGCTCAATCTGTGTAGGTCGGACCAAAAAAATTTTTTATTAAAAATTGTAGGTAGCCGAACCCGGTATAATCCCGGTATAGCCGATTTCCCTTGGTGTCTCTAAGGCCTTTGACATAATTTGGCATGGTATCCTTTTGGACAATCGTTGAGCGTACGGTCCACCTTGGCCTGATTGACTAGGGGAAGGGCTTTCTGGGAGATCGCTCCTCCGAGTTGATGTAGATGGCTGTTCGTCCAATCAGAAAACTAACGCATGAGTTCCTTAAAATGCGATCTCTCTGCCAATTTCTTACTGCTGTATCGTAATAATTCTATCTCTAATAAATCTTCTACCCTATATCTATATGCATATGTATGCAGTTGACATTTGTCGCAAAAAAACCATTTGAGTGATAGAGTTAGTTAGTAGCTAGAGTAGTTAATCATCTAGTCCAAAAGAGAAAGCACAGTTCAGAGTATGAATCACACACTACAGGCAATCACCAATCTTGAGAAATTCAGCACCTCCAAAACACAAGCGTGTCTCTTTACTACAAAAAGCAGTCAAATCATTTGGGCTCCTTCTTTCCAAAATGTTTCACTAGAATACACCGACCGCATACAGTAGCTCATCTTGACAATTTTTTTTAAATATATCACCGGAACACACCGACAGCCTTCAGTCGTTGGGCTTCAGATTTCTTCAAACCTGACTGTCGGAGACAAAGATGAACATCATTGAAAAATATCAAACTATAATGTTAAAGTTTTCGCGGCACGTTGTGTGTTCAATAGGTGTTCAAGGATCCAAATGTTCCAATTTAGTAACTATAACATTAAAACAATTTAAAAATCAAATATAAGCAGTAAAATTTCTTCAAATTTCCCGTTCGTTAAACATTGAAGTTGTATCTTTCGAGTAATTGAAGGCTTGTAAATGTCAAGTAATTCTTTCATCAGAATTTTCCGACAATTTGAGTGCATTTTAAATTCATTAACCAAGTTTTTTGAAATGCAATTTAATTAATAAGACAAAATATCTTGATTGTTGTTAATTAATTAACGTATTTACATTTTATTTGGTTTTGTGTAAAATGGTCTCTTTACAAGTCCACTGCTGAACATAGGCTTCCTTAATCGCCAAGCTTGGCAGACGTGTTAGCGGTAGCAGTATCAGATGTCTCTCATTTCTACAGCCATTTCCCGTCGCCATTCTTGGTATTTAAATCTAAGGTTAAACTGCAATCCATCGGAAGCCATTAAATTTCTCTGGCATTTGCCATAGTCATCTTTTACGATACGCACGAAACCAAATAAGGTGTTGGATTCCGTGGCGCTGCCACGACAACTTAAATTTTCTCCTTCTTCTTCTTTATCGGTTCGGTGAAATTCACCCCTGGATACATTATTATGATACCTCTCCCATTGTAGGGAGGACCGGTCTCAAATGTTCCGCTTGTCAGGAATATTGACTAACATAGTGCCAGAAGTCTTGCACCTTTGATGCTGCTGCACGTTAATTTAATTGAGATCGCTACCGCCATCTATCCGAATCCATTAGATTTTTCCGGTATTTCCTACAGCCGTCTCTTACAATAACCCTGATGAGATGTTTTCTTATGCTTTCTTATTCTTTTTTCTTTTACTAGCCTTAATTGGGTACGCAGTCTAACACATCTTTTCTGTAATCTTTTACTAAATTAAACCCAAGATATAAATCTTAGAGCTGAAAGGACACACCTTTTAGACATAATTACACTACAAGAATATTAACGCAAAAAATAGTTTTTTTCTTTATTTCTTTCTGATTGTACTATTGTGCTCAGTTTCTTCTCGCCACCTCGAGGGTAATAGCTAAAAATCGGTGTTTGCTCTCTGAGCAATATTAATTGCTGATCACCCATTTGTTTAACTGCAATACACATGTACATTTAGATCATAAATTTATGTAGTTTTTTTTTTCATAATACTTTGATTGTATATCTAGTTTAATCATTGAATTTACATGTGTGATTGGAGATACAAATAAACGTTTTTATCTATCTATCTTTTGCTATCACCGCACGGAAAGTTTAGCTGAAATACCAAAAAAATATATTTGTGCAATGAAACTCTAGGAGTTGCTTAGGTTAGATACTGTCGTATATTGTATACCATTAGCACCATTTTAGTTATCGTTGCTCTCCTTAATGGATTGTCCATTTCAATTTCTAAGTCACGGTCCAACATAGGTTTGGCACTTAAAAGAGATATCATAAATACACCTGCATTTATCAACTTTTTACATGTCTTACTAAAAAGTCACTCCATCTAGAGGTATAAAAGCTGCAGTAACTAGAGAATCTTTCTTTCTCATCAGTTATCGGTTCTTCGAGCTATGCGACTTTTTCATCTCGTCTAGTATCTTCTTTTCTTTTCTAACGAAATAATATATTTTTATGCCTCGGAAACCGTAATATTATTAATATACTTAAAACATTAACTATGTATAATTAATATAAATTGCAGGTAAACGAACGATGAAGAAACAAAACAAAATAAACAATATTCCGTTGTATAAAATAAAAAAATAAAAACGGTAGGAACAGAAATAACCATTTTAAATAAATTGTAATTCAGCTCAATTACTACGGTAGCTTTGCTGCAGCAGTAGATTGAAAAAAGGAAATAAACTTACTTGGAAGTATACATTAAACTAAAATTATAATAAAAATAAAAATGAGTTTTACATTGTTTTTTGTTTTTTTTTTGTATATTGTGATAAGTGGAACTTTAATATTTTTAATTAAACTGAATACTTTGTGACAAGAAAGATATCCAAATATCAGACAGTCTTTAATTTTTTCAATTCGTCTAATACTAAGATTAATAAATGTAATTGAGAGTTACGACTCTAAAAGGTTATCCCATTTAAAAATTCAGAACTTTCTACTGAATTGGAAATTGTTGAATGAATACAATTAAATATTAAGTTACGATTGTACATTAGTTTAATTTACGTAATTACGTAACTTTATAATGAATATTAGATACCGTTAAAGTATTAAAAGCAAATAGTAGAACATTAAATAATATACGAGTACGGCTAAGTTAGAATAAAAATAACCTAGTAGTAGAGATAAATAAAATACTCAATTCTTTACATTCGATTTGATATGTATCAGCTATTATAGCCGTTTTATTCATAATTTAAAAAAAATCCATTCTTATTTATGTGATATTTAACATAATATACGACACGTGCTTTCACTCGCGACCGGAGTGCGCGATTGAACGCGGGAAAGCTTGAACGCACAATTGTACGTTAATTTTTATCCATTTTTATGTGTGTTTACTCTTTCGCGAGTTATCAATTCTCTATTTTTATACAGAGAGGAAAGAGTTTCATGTAAAGGCTAATCGCGCGTGATTCAGTACGAGAAACTTCCGTGACCTGGCGCGTATAAAAATCACGCAGTTTTGTTAAACGCACGTTCTTAAAAATTATTGTTCTAAAGAAATGGACAAAAGGGTAAGAAAGGATATTACACCAGTATAGAATGCCAGCGTAAAATAGTAGCTTAATGCTGTTGTGTTTCGTATGGTTAGTGTAGAGAACCGGAGACCCTCTTTACTGGAAACGAGGCATTCCATCTTAGTCCTCACGGGTGACAACGCATCCGCATTTTGATTTGTAATCGAGGATAGATGTAGATGTCTATGGGCCACAGCAACCAATTACCATCAGGTGGACTGTGTGCTCATTTGTCACCCTTTCCTATAAAAAAAGACACAAGCAGTCATGTTTGCTGGTCTAAGCGTATAGTAGATTTTATATTTATTTATTTTTTTGTATATTATTTTTTACATTTTTTTTAATTAAATTAAACATAAGATGGCAGGCATGAGACTTGAATATTTCCAAGAATTCTGTAATAAAATCCTTGTTCCATAAGTATTCAGAAGCATTCTTTATCTTTATTTCATCAGTTACATTACATATTATTAGTTTATTTAGCAGTAAGTAGATTGTGCTATTGTTGGATAAAATCTAAAAGAAGCAAAGTACTAAACCTTCCTTTTTTGAAGTTCCGTAATCACATGAAAAGAAGCCTATAAGTTACCGCATATAGCTAACTACCGGCACACAAAATTTTATGTAAATCCGTCCAGCAGTTTTTGCATCCACTCTGAATACACAGAAAAATTCTAACAGCTACTAATTAGGATGAAGTAATCTTTATTCTTGGGCTTGATTTTTTTTTTCAGAAAATATTAGAATTTCACATACAGAGTACGTGGTAGCTCAGTGGTTAACGCTCGCTGTAAATATAACAGAACGCGAGTAACCCGGGTTCGATCCCCGCCGGCACCAATGAAATTGTTAATTGCAATTTTAAGTGCTGATTTACCACGTGCTCGGCGGTGAAGGAAAACATCGTGAGGAAACCTGCATGTCTGAGGAATAAGAAAAAAAAATATTTTCGAAGACATGTGAAGTTCGTCAACACGCATTTGGGCAGCGCGGCGGACACTTCCTTGCCCTAAACCCTCTCAGAAATGAGGGGAGGCCTGAGCCCAGCAGTGGGACGTATATAGGCTGTAACTTTACTTTTACTTTTTTAGAATTTCACATATACGAATTTTCTACAAATTTATTTTATGTATAAATTATCAAATTATTAAATAGTGTACAGGGTAAATGACTTGAAGAGGTAAGTATTATAACTTTCTTAAATTAACTATCCACCACCCCGTAATATAATACCGTGGGTGTCGTAAAAGGCGAAAGAGGGAAACAAAACAGGAGATGGGTAGCAGCGTCTACCTAATAACGACTATAAGTAAAAAAATTGCGGTTCCCAACCCGTCGCACCGTGCTGTCGCCCGCCCTATTAGACAAACTATTGGGGTGGCCTATGTTCAGCAGTGGTAGGATATAACGGTAATGGTAAATTTCACACGTTCTTAAAACATTTGCAGGTAAAACTTAAAGAATTTACTACATTTCAAACTAAAAAGTCTACATTTCTTTGGATTTATTAACCACAACTGTCATTCCATTCGTAAGTCAGTTTACATCTATGGTTGATTATTTGAAGAAAAAGTATATATTCACTTTTTCACTTTAAAAGCCTGTTTGAAAATTAGTATTAGTATAGTTTTATTGCTTTAAGTCTTTAAGCCCCTTTTAAAAGATGCAGATTATACAGATGCAGTTATCGTCGGAAGTCGTCGTAACAGTAACGACTAAAGTTCGGTAATATCTTATTTCAATTATGGATGTCATTAAAACTGAATGCATAGACACCAAGTAAGTTGGTGGGGTTGATGGATGCGAGGGGTTGCCGAGTGGTCTGTCGTGTCCAGCGCCAGCTCCATAGTTGCCCTGGCGACCTCCAGGCAGAGGCCCATTGCGCGTTTTATTAAATCCCTTCATTCATTTTAATGAGCGTGATTTAACGGGAGACGCCCATACCAGGCGCCGTTTCATGGTGAGGCCATGTGACAAACGGGTTGCACCTTCACTTTTAGCCGAGGCAGGGCACTAACACCTCTTGGCAAGGTGCTAAGTGACTGCGCTGTCGTATCAGTTTTTTCATATAACCATTACGTCAGCGGGCGATGGGGTCGTAACTTTCCTACGCCCTATTATTATTATTATTGTTTTTGGGGTATCTGTATAGTTCTCTCATCTGGTTGGTTTCTATAAATATATAATTATAAATTAAAATGAAAAGACAAATATACACAAATATCAATAAAATGAAATAAATACAAAAAATACACAAACAAACAAAGATCCAACCAGATGGAAGCCCTCGGCAGGGGAGACCAAACGGCCGAGGGTTAGGGGGAAAGGGAAAGAAACCGACGGACGATGCGGGCGGTATCGAGGACCACCGCCTTCTGCATTTGCGCCCGGAGCGGTCCGTCACGGAGTCCCAGTCGCCTCAGATGACCCGAGAGGCTGACTGGGATTAGCCCATTCGCAGAGACCAACCACCTCCTGAGCCAGGTCCAAATATTTTGCTCGCTTATCTGTTTCGGCTTTCACGAGGTTCTCGTCATATGGAATGGCAATGTCGACCAAAAATATCCTTGACTGTGCCCGGTCCATCAGCACAATATCAGGCTTATTTGCAAGAATAGTCCTGTTTGTGATGATGGCCCGGTCCCAGTAGAGCCTGGCGCGGTCATTTTCGAGCACGGCTTCCGGCAAGTACTTGTAATACGGCAATTTCCGGTCCACGAGACCGTATTTCAGAGCGAGCTCCTGGTGTAGAATTCTGGCTACTAGGTTGTGCCTGTGCAAGTACTCAGAGTTAGAAAGCGCCGAACAACCGGAGATGACATGCCTAAGTGACTCCCCGGGATGGCGACAAGCTCGACAGACGTCGACGGTGCCAAAACCCTTCACCGAAACGTAGCCAGTTGAGGGAGGCGACTGTATCTACGAAGGGCTCATGTAGAGCCCTGTAGTACCTCCCGTGGAGCTCCTTCTCCTTCCATACAGTCTCCCGGTCGGAAATGCTAAGCACTGCTGGGTCCTGCCATTGCTCGTTGGCCAAGGATAGAGGGGTAAGCCCTTTATCACTAGAAATGACGTCATTATAGAATGGATCATCCGATCTCGCCAGGAAGTAATGACGGAGGCTGCACACTTCACGATTATGTGTGCATAATCGTGAAGTGTGCAGCCTCCGTCATTACTTCCTGGCGCGCGCGTCAGAAAGCCACGCCCACCATGCTTTCGCGGCAAATACAGCCTCATTACCGACGATTTCGGATGATGCATCCTATGGGAAGTCATGGTAGTGCAGACTTTTCTATCCAGGGCGTTAAGTTCAGTCTGAGTCCACCTGAGTATGCGAAAGGTATACATAAGGACAGGCATGACCCAACCGTTATATGCGTGTGTCTTATTCACACCGGACAAAAGGCTATTAAGCACTTTGGTCAAGCGTGCATAAAACACGTCGCAAACTGACTGTTTCACACCAGCCTCATCGATACCGATGTTCTGTGACATACCCAGGTATCGGTATGTTTCAGCCTCGGAAAGGATCCTTAAGTTGACGGGCATAGATAAATCTATGCCCGTCAACTTAAGCCTCCCCCTCTCAACATGGAGGACCGCACACTTATCCGTCCCCAGCTCCATTCCAATGGAACTGCTAAACTCACAAGTGATTTTTAGCAATTCCATAAGATGGGAGCGACTGGAGGCGAATAACTTAAGGTCATCCATATAGAAAAGGTGGGTCACTTTTGTCCCTCCGTTCCGTAGCTGAAATCCTCTCCCCGGATCCCTCCAGTAAGGTACTGAGAGGGTTCAGGGAGAGGCAGAACCAGATTGGACTCAGACAATCGCCCTGGAAGATACCCCTTCTTATCCTTATGTGGTTCTCCGCAGCCATCATCCGCTCACCCAGATGACAAAGGATCGTACTCCATTGCCCCATACACTGCTCGAGGAAGTCTCTCACTGTACAGTCTATCTTGTACAGCTCGAGGACTCTCTTTAGCCATGTATGGGGCACCGAGTCGAATGCCTTTCTGCAGTCTATCCAGGTGGCGGAGAAGTCCCGACGGTTGCGTTTCACCACTTTGCCAATGACCGCGTCAATGAGGAGTGGTTCCTTAGTTCCACGACCACCGCCCCCGACATCCATTTTGAGCGCGTGACATCACCTGATTTAGCTCCAGATCCCTCGAAAAAATGGAAGCGGGCGGTCACGTATCAGTAGCTACTATTATTCAACATATTTGAGGTTATTACCAAGAAATAGATTTTTTTTTCTACTCTTAAAGCGGTAACACACTTCCATTTCACCGTTATTAAATTTTAATGAAAACATGAGTTTGGCTAATGTTTTATTTATTAGAGAAGTCAGTAGGAATGCTTTAAAAGTTTTAATATTTATCAGTTATGATGAGCATTAAAACATTGATTAGTTGTCAAAATGTTTTATCGCGAAAACTAAACTGCCTGAGAAATAAAACAATATTTTGAAGGTGCATAAAATGTTATCCTCACACAAGGATTTTCTTCTGTATCGTAGAGGTTGTTCAGAGAAATAAATTGCTCAAGGAAAAACATCCAGACCCGGAAAAATTATTTGTATACTATACAAATACTTATTCCGTGCTGGATTCGAATCCGCGGCCCCCAGCGCAACTCATTGCTAAGCCAATGCGTCACGGACAGATGGCAAATTTAGATTTTAAAATATCACTTCGAAAGTTATATAGCACAAAAACAAAACTTTTAAAGAGATTAAAAATAAAATGTAAGTATATTAATATCGCCCTGTAATGGCAGTCTATTATGTTCTACTATTAAAAGTTAAAAAAATTCACTTTAGTTGTATGTCTTATAATTTTGTAATCAATATTTAACCCACTTTCACTGCAGTTATCGGGCTAAAATTTGGCACACACGTTTCGTTCTTGTAACAATAAACGATTACTTAAATGCCGCTATTTTTAATGAAATATGACGAACGTTACAAACTAGCGTTTAATAATTTTCACAGAAATCCCTATGATAAGAATATAAAATGAAAGGTCTAATAAGCAAAACATAATAAGGTTAATGACGTTATTCTGAATCTAATATGACGGACGTCACAAAATGGCGATTTACAATTTCCATAGCAACCCCTATGATATGGGTATCAAATGAAAGGGCTTGATGAACGAAACACAATAGGTAAAATGACGTCATATTAAATCCCATATGGTGGACGTCACAAAATGGCGACTTATAATTTCCGTAGGTTACTACGGAAATTAGAAGTCCCCATTTTGACTAGAGAAAAAAGAAAGGACATGACATACCTACGAAAAAAAAACGTGTATTCCTAAACTGAGTCTGGCACAAAGATGGCGGCTTGTCGTAATGCTGCTTACTATACTTAATATCGATATGTGGCGCTTATTTAGAAAAAGATTCTTTCGTGTGATTCGTCTTAAACACCCGTGTGTTCTTAGATAGTTTTTTTTAATCAATATGACGGATTTTTGTAGCCAAATTGTAAGTCCTTAATTTTTATTTACTCAAGCTATCGATAGGGGTATCCAAATAAAGGAAATTAAAAGGAGAATACTGAAGTATATATGTTATACCTATGTTTTCAGTTCATTACTTTTGCAGTCATTTTTTTTTGTTATAATGTAACTATCTATTTTTAATGTTACAATTATTTCCCGGGAATTGCTAAACAAGAAATATTAATTAAAGAATTTTTGTTTGTTTGTTAGACAATAAATTAGACTCAGTCATAATACTCACGCTAATTAAAGTATAAAAAATGTAAAAGTTTGAATCTTTGTTTATTCCTCAATCACGCCAAAAGTATCAGACCAGTTTGAATGTAATAATTTGGCACGCAAATAGTTTATTACCTGAATTAACATACGAGTAAGTATATGATACTTTTTATCCCGATTAAGAGGTTCCGAGGAATATAATAAGAAATTTCGTAATAATCGAATTCCACGACAGAAACATATAAAAATAACACACTCCCTCACTAAAGTCGCAATGACAACTGATATAGTCGTCCTCTGTCTACGGTCGTCATTGACTGTGACAAACATGGCGCCCGGCCGCAGCGAAAAAATTATTGCCATATTCGGTAATTATAAAACTATTGTTGTCCTTTTTTACATACGAAAATAAGCTAAAAAGAGACGCCGATATTTCGTTACATTCCTACAACTAACGATGTTTATGTCATGTCCTTTCTTTCTTCCTAGGAAAAGGTAGTAATGGTCGACCATTTAGTTTTGTCTAAATGGTCAAAAACAGTGGCAAGATAGTGTGCTTGACTACTATCCTACTTGCAATGATTTCAAAAGGAAGGATAGGCCCATCTAAATATTTTACTCATAACTTTTTCATACAAGAAAAATTAGCGCATCTGTCATAATACAAACATCATATCATGACGTAACCATGGTCGGATTTCGTAGTGTAATTATCCTAATTGTACCATTATTTCATAGTTTTTAGTGTAATGTATCGTAATAATACTAAGGGAAAATACCATAATTTTACTTAAAGGTCGACTTGTATTATTATTGGGTCATTTTACTTTCTAATATTAACTCTACGATATAGTGAATTTTTGTATTGCACATGAGTACCGCATTTTTTTTAATAAAATTAAAAATAGTTCCCTTTCTGGTCAATCGGTGCTCGATCGATGCATTTATGTTGAATCCTTGATACAACTATAATGAGGAGCCACCACGATAACAACTCAATGTTCCAATTTGAAAACAGAATTTTAAAATATTTTATGAATCAAATTTTCAGATTAAATTAATCAGATATGGTTTCTTTTGTACTCTTTTCGTTTTACCCCTATTGAATACAAAATATATTAGGTACCAATATTCAAAATTTAACTTACACTAAGTTTTTTAGACAAAAATAAAACAGTAATAAAAATAAAACCGTCAAAAAACCAAACGTATAGATAAACTAGACGCGTGACGCCAAAAATCCCGGCACATGGGAAAAAAGAAACATGAAACGTCAAACGTGATATAATTTTTAAAAATAGTATAATTTTATTTTCCATGTAAAATATTTTTGAGGGTCTGAATCCAACCCTGGCCTAATCTTGGTAACGTAACTAAACTAACCGTAAAATAAATCTTATAAAATGCGTTTATATAATAATTTAATTGTAACAAAATTAATATAAGGTTATTAACCGATGATACGATATCCCATGTTCCTTTTTAATCTTTGTATCGTAATTTTTGCATCCTTTTACCACGCAACTAGACATATTTATGACAGGCAAATCTGTCATGCGCGCGCACCACTGTCGACCGATTCGCGTTGGCCCTAAACTGTAATTTTAAGGCCAGCGCACTGGTCCGTTTTAGTTGTTCGGTCGGCCCGGTCCTTACGCTAGTAATATATAAGTCAATGCCTACTTGATGGTAAGTGGTGATGCAGACGAAGATGGTAATGACGCAGCATAGCAAAAGCCCATTCACTCTTTACCGAATGTCACAAGCTATCTAATGATTTCTTAAATTTACGCAAATGCGACATTAAGTCAAACTAATTGGACAGATTTTATTGCCTTTTTATATATCAGATTTGAAATTACGACGCTTATCACATAAATTCTTTCGAATTATACTTGCGAGTAACAATTTAATTCAATAAAGCTTAATTTCTATATGACTAAAACATGTTTAAAGAAAATTAAGCCAAAAAGGAAAACCTTTTCGCACAGAGATCTTTCCCTGAACGAGTAAGAAAACCATTTCACTATTGACATCATGCTCCCCAGAGTAAAAGACGAGATAATTTTTTATCGTGAGTGAATATTTTTGAGAACTTTATTATAGACGAAGTTGCTATTTTATTAAAAGCGTATTAGTATAATAAATAACATTTTTACCATGCATGTAGGCCAATATTTAATGGCAAACTAATGACTGCAAAACATACTCGTATAAGGATGGTACCGTATTTAACACAAATAATAAGTTATTACTTAACATTATTAGGATGCCTTGTGTTGTCGGCTTTAGAGAATCCACTACCCCTTATTATCTTGTGGGGATCTTAAGAGATTCACAGAAGAATTGAACAGGTGCTGCACAGCATCATTTTCCTGATAATAACCCATAATAATAAAATACTGCGGTTGTCAGTCCCATTGCCAATGCAGACAACTGTGGATAATATTCATTTAGGGTATTTCGCCAGTGGGTTTTTGGTAGAATGTAATGAGTGAATGTGAGAATAAATATTCACGGACAAACTATAACAATTTATAATAGCCAAGCTCTATCTTCAAAGGATAAGTCTCATAATTTTGAAACGGTATCCGAGAATAGTTAGTATTTCCATTGTTCGTTTATTAAATTGTACAAGAAATGGCAAATGAATAGAATTAATTGCCTCATCTACGATGTATTTATTCTCTTTCATATTCTTTACAGAGTCAAATTAATAGCTAAATTCTGATGGTTTGATTCTTTGCCAATGAACCACCAACTAGTTAATATAACGTTAACACCATTACCAAACCTTTATTAATATTAATTATAAATGTATTTTTAAAATAATATATTCACGGCTCTCTGTGTCGAGAACAACAATATATGATGCTTATTTAAAAGAATTTCTATGTTTTTGTTCGACGTAATATTACGTGTTACGTAATATAGTTAAATAATAATAATAATAATATAATATTAACTATATTAATAAAATCACTACTTTTTTCATTTTCTCTTCGAAGTCTTTTGTTGGTCGGCTAATAATTCACTTGCGTATAGCAGAATTGTTATGGTTAATATTCTATAAATATAATGCATTTTCGAAAAGTTAAAAATTATACTTTTTTAAATAAAGTCTTTATCTTAAAATTTTTAAGAATCATAGGTCGATATTCCAACCGTTTTTATTAGGACTATCATTTGATTTCTACGCCGTAAATAGAGTACGCGCAACTTTTTCCGTGATTTCCCTCAAAAAGTCTGTGACACTACACGCTTTTCATGTTTTTGTATGTGCACAATCTTCATTAATAGCGATTTTCTACAGATTTTTTATTTTATTACTTGAGAACGACTTACAAACATTAAATATAGGATATCATCATTATGCTCTAACGACTTTCTTGTAATATGAATGAAAGCTGTTAGAAGTTCTTATGCACAAGTTTAAGTGACTTATAGGTTCTGAGGAGATGTACAATATTAGGCGATCTTGGATACATAATATTTGCCCGCTCAATTTAAAAAACAATACTATGTACTATGTATGTATGTATGTACAATACTAAAAACAATGGTGGCGGTTTATGAGTCAATAATAATTTTTCCTTTTTTATTTCTTCTTAAAATTGCCGTAAAAGGTGGCTACGTTAAATAATACATAGATTTCATGGCTTCCAATAAATGTCAGTATAACATTTCGTTTTCGCTAAATGTAAAATTCTTAGTCAGACGACAGATGCAGGATTAAAGTTAAATAACTTAATAAAGCTATGATTCTAGCTGAAAATTATTTTTCTTATCACCGAAATAGTATGGTCAACTCTCCCCATACCCTGGTTCATGTGTCCCTGCTTATGGGGAGACTTGACTCATATCTCATTTATTTTAAAATGCCAAAAAAAATTTTACCTGCGCGTAATATAAAAATACAACTATGCACAAATGTAGCTACTATAATAAGGTATTGCAAAAATGTATATACGGTTCTCTAAACTCTATGAACAAAAATATGATGTTTTATGTAAAAAGTGGTACATTTACTCTGTAGTGTTATGCTTACATACATACTTACATATCATTTTACACTATTTTATTTTTATTTTTCCATTCTGTTTTTGATTTTCTACATTCACCTCAAAACTGGATATTTTGCATCACCTTTATTTCCATAGGATCCTGTAATATTTTTAATTCATAAGAACACAATAACAAATCATTTTCACTTCGTATTTTCACGTTATCAGCACTTTTTAAATCGGTGTCAATGGAGTCTACCTTTTTCGATCTTTTATTTAGTTCTCCGTAACTCTACAATTTCGGGTTTCGTGCGCGCTCTTGCGCTACCTTTTTTCCTATATAAATAATATCTCATTTTTCACTTAAATCTTGCCGTTTCTGTATTACGAGCTTAAAACCAAAATTTGACATGTTTTGACATCGTTGTTTATCTGGTTGTCGTGGCAATTTTTATTCAAATATTGTTACCGGCCTGATGTTTTTACTTCAAAAATACTCTTTTCTTCTTGGCCATTTACAAAAATTTGCTTTTAATTTAAATAATTTCAAATAATTTCTCGTTCTTATCCCAGATCCGTCAAAAAGTATAAAAGCCGAAGAATCGGCCGATAGAGGTCCTCACTTCAGCTTTGATACGAGAAGCACCTCTTAAAGGCTTTATCCGCACTGCCTCGGGATCTTGCAAGCCTTCTCCTGAAGTCGTCGCCTAGCCACGCCTACGCCTCCACCTATTAGTGCCCGCGCTATCTTCGGCCGCTGAGCGTGTTTGTCTCAAGCGCTGCGTGTTCCTACTCCAGACGCTGCGTGTCTACTCCGGACGCTGTGTGTGTCTACTCCGGACGTTGTGTTTGCCTACTTCAAGCGCCACGTGTACCTACTCCAGACGCTGCGTGTCTACTCCGGGTGCTGCGTGTATCTGCTCCGGGCGTTGCGTGGGCCTACTCCAAGCGCTGCGTGTACCTTCTCCAGACGCTGCATGTGCTTTCTCCAGATTCTGCGTGTACCTAGAGCAGGCGCTGCGCACCTATCATAGGCATAGCCTGTGCATACTTCGTTGCAGTATCTTTATTTTTGTTATTTTTTTTTAATAATATTGTAAATCACTATCATCATTACAGCCCATCATCACCTTCATACCTTTTTTTATAAAAGAAACTGTAAATCTTTTCAAATTTTTAAATAATTTATTTTATTTTTGGTTGTTTTGTTGTAGTTAGGTTAGGTTATTTAGTTTTTAATTGTCGCTTCACGACAATTTGGCGCCCAACGTAAAAGTTCTTCTTTTCTTCACCTTAGCTACGCCTTATCCATTTCCTTTTGATTGAATTGCTTTCTCTTTCATTCTTAACTCTTTATTTACTCATCCTTATCATATCTTCCAAATTCTAAAACAAAACTTCATCTAGTTTTTCAACTTATCTGGCTTATATTTAGACCTACATATAACACTTCACTTACATTCATCACCTTAATATCTTTATTCTAGATAACTTAAAGAGGTACTATCTTCCAAATTCTAAAACAAAACTTCATCTAGTTTTTCAACTTATCTGGATTATATTTGGACCTGCATATAACACTTCACTTACATTCATCACTTTTATATTTTTATTCTAGATAACTTAAAGAGGTACAATTTTTAATTAAATTTTTATTTCTTAAACTTAACTTTGCACTTAATTATAACAATGAAAAGGGTTATTAAGTACGAATTCCTTAATCGAATACGAAGTGAAGATTAGATGTGAGGAACCAGCTAATACTGTTTTGCATGACACTACATTTGTATATATGTTTGTATATTTGTATATGTGTTTGTATATTTGTATATGTGTTTGTATATATGTATAATTATTACCTGATTAATTTCTTTATCTTTATCTTCACTCAGGAGCGGATTACAACTCCTTAAATAAGCCTGAATGTACTTTTAGTGATGTTGCTCATCTCTGGCTTTGAGCCCTACCGCTCTGGCCGTTCTTAATCTTTACTTAAGTCATAGCGGCTAAAGCTTGCTTAAGATTAATTTCTTTAACTTTATCTTCACTCAGGAGCGGATGACAACTCCTTAAATAAGCCTGGATGTCCTTTCAAAATGTTTTTTTTTCCACGCAGGAGCGGATGACAACTCCTTAAATAAGCCTGAATGTCCTTTCGAAAACACACTTTTAGAGTGGTAGTCATTGAATGTGAACTCCACCCTTACCTGAATGCAGATGATGAATGTAAGAGATAGTATATCTGATATTGCCTGGTGATGTCTGTTACTGCAAAGCTGTGTTTTTATGGTTTATTTTGGAATGTACATCTCAAAATTTTTGCTGAGTCAAAAATTTTCCAGGGTCGGGGGGAAAATGTAGTGTTATGCTTACATACATACTTACATATCATTTTACACTATTTTATTTTTATTTTTCCATTCTGTTTTTGATTTTCTACATTCACCTCAAAACTGGATATTTTGCATCACCTTTATTTCCATAGGATCCTGTAATATTTTTAATTCATAAGAACACAATAACAAATCATTTTCACTTCGTATTTTCACGTTATCAGCACTTTTTAAATCGGTGTCAATGGAGTCTACCTTTTTCGATCTTTTATTTAGTTCTCCGTAACTCTACAATTTCGGGTTTCGTGCGCGCTCTTGCGCTACCTTTTTTCCTATATAAATAATATCTCATTTTTCACTTAAATCTTGCCGTTTCTGTATTACGAGCTTAAAACCAAAATTTGACATGTTTTGACATCGTTGTTTATCTGGTTGTCGTGGCAATTTTTATTCAAATATTGTTACCGGCCTGATGTTTTTACTTCAAAAATACTCTTTTCTTCTTGGCCATTTACAAAAATTTGCTTTTAATTTAAATAATTTCAAATAATTTCTCGTTCTTATCCCAGATCCGTCAAAAAGTATAAAAGCCGAAGAATCGGCCGATAGAGGTCCTCACTTCAGCTTTGATACGAGAAGCACCTCTTAAAGGCTTTATCCGCACTGCCTCGGGATCTTGCAAGCCTTCTCCTGAAGTCGTCGCCTAGCCACGCCTACGCCTCCACCTATTAGTGCCCGCGCTATCTTCGGCCGCTGAGCGTGTTTGTCTCAAGCGCTGCGTGTTCCTACTCCAGACGCTGCGTGTCTACTCCGGACGCTGTGTGTGTCTACTCCGGACGTTGTGTTTGCCTACTTCAAGCGCCACGTGTACCTACTCCAGACGCTGCGTGTCTACTCCGGGTGCTGCGTGTATCTGCTCCGGGCGTTGCGTGGGCCTACTCCAAGCGCTGCGTGTACCTTCTCCAGACGCTGCATGTGCTTTCTCCAGATTCTGCGTGTACCTAGAGCAGGCGCTGCGCACCTATCATAGGCATAGCCTGTGCATACTTCGTTGCAGTATCTTTATTTTTGTTATTTTTTTTAATAATATTGTAAATCACTATCATCATTACAGCCCATCATCACCTTCATACCTTTTTTTATAAAAGAAACTGTAAATCTTTTCAAATTTTTAAATAATTTATTTTATTTTTGGTTGTTTTGTTGTAGTTAGGTTAGGTTATTTAGTTTTTAATTGTCGCTTCACGACAACTCTCCCGGCCTCCCCTTACTATATCATCGATACAGACCCACAAACAAAATTTTTAGTAAACGTTGTCTACCTAGGCTGCACTAAAAGTATCGGGAATGGAATATTTCCACTGTTCCTGTCATATTAAAATCTTTTTTAATTGAAAACTCCTCGGTTTTAAGAATCGAATACCATTTATTTATTTAAAAAAAGATTCTCGGTCTTGTCACAAGGTTTCGTCAAACTTGTTTAGTCGTTGAGAAAATGGAATTGACTCGAGAAAATTCAAGAGCGATGATTTATTATGACTTTCGAAGTGGTTTAACAATAACAAAAAAACAGTGTGTTGACCGGATGATTTCTGCATTTGGTGATGAAGCCCCATCCAAAACCACAATTTATCGCTGGTTTGCTGAATTTCAACGTGGACGTGTCAAGCTCAGTGATGATCCCCGTCAAGGTCGTCCAAAAACTGCAGTCACCCAAGAAAACGTTGATGCTGTGCGTAAGCCGATTGAGGAAGTTCGACTTGTGACATACCGCGAAATTCAGGCAACTTTAGACATTGGCATGAGTCAAATACAAATAATCTTGCATGAACAATTAGGTGTAAAAAAGTTGTTTTCCCGATGGATACCGCATTTGCTCTGTGAAGAGCAAAAAGCGGCTCGCGTTACTTGGTGCGTCAGAACTCTCGAAAGATTCCACGCAGGAACCTCAAATGCTGTATACAACATCGTATCGGGTGACGAATTCTGGATATACGCGTACGAATCCGAAACAAAAAACCAGTCACGAGTTTGGGAGTTCGAAAATGAGTTAAAGCCAACAAAAATTGTTCGTTCACGGAGTGTGGCAAAAAAAATGGTGGCCACGTTTGCAAAACCGGCCATGTTACGACTATTCCTCTTGAGGGACAAAGAACGTTAATGCAGAATGGTATGCTAGCATTTGTTTGCCACAGGTCGTTTCTGAACTCCGTAAAGAGAACTGCAACCGCCGCATCATCCTCCATCACGATAATGCGAGTTCACACACCGCACACAGAACAAAAGAGTTTTTAGAGCAAGAAAACATAGAATTATTAGACCATCCGCCGTACAGCCCCGACCTAAGCCCTAATTTTCTATACTTCCCCTAAAATAAATAATAAATTGCTTGGACAGAGATTTTCATCACCTGAAGAAGCTGTGGACGCCTACAAAACGGCCATTTTGGAGACCCCAACTTCCAAATGAAATGGTTGCTTCAATGATTGATTCCATCGTATGGAAAAAATATGTATGCACTATTATAGGAGCTGCGTAGTAGGCATAATGTTCACTTTTGCAGCTACAAAAACTTTTAAAATTTACATTTTCGTGGGATTTAAAATTAAAATTATTCGATTTTTAGTTGTTCTTATCTTAATCCGATCCGTTATTTTTTATTTTAGTAATTAACGATTACTTTACTACCTAAATGGCGCTACAGGTATATTAAAGCACAGTATGGTTTAAAAATATTTTATATTTTAAAATAAGAAATTATCCGAATTATAATATATAAAAAATTCCTCTAACGTGTGGATTTTGTATATATATTATTTTGTAAAGCAAGCCCCTGTACAGTAGCGTGAAATTGGGACAATAACTTCTAACTTTTATTACATAGACATCCACTAAGATGATGTGTAATAATCAACTATGTACTTTACTACTGCTAATTAGATGGCGCTATGGGTATTTTAAGACATAAAATAAACACATATAATACATCAGTAAATAGATGGAGCGTGTTTTTATCAGTTAAGCAAAATAAAATTTTCTTACCTTTATACATCTACGGCGATGCAAAGAATTTGGTAGCCAGATATCAAATTTATACGATAAAACCAATTTAATTCCGGCAATTATTGAAAAAGAAATAAAACATTATTGTTTGCTTTTTCATCAAAACTCACTCGACAATATAAAATACTTCGTTACAAAAGAACCAATGTTATGTTACTATGATGTATTACCGGCAATGCATATAATATCAAATCATTCCATGTTATCCCGGGTCTGCTTAGACAATGTCTAAAATATGTAATCTTTTGTTTACCATTAGATACTTTTCCTAGGTATTACGTAATACCGAGATAATGTCACGAATAGATCACGTAATTTATGAAATGTGAAGAAATGAAACATACTTTCCATAATAATCATGATACCAACTTTAATGAGAATTACATTCAAATTTGACTAAAAATTGTTTTTTTTTTATAGGTAAAGGGTGACAAGCGAGCACACAGTCCACCTTATGGTAAGTGGTTGCTGTGGCCTATAGACATCTACATCTGTCGTCGTTTGCGAATCAAAATGCAGATGCGTTATCAGCCTTGAGGACTAAGATGCAATGCCTCTTTTCCAGTAAAAAGGGTCTCCGGTTCTCTACACTCACCATACGAAACACAGCAGCATTAAGCTGCTATTTGACGCTGGTATTTTGTGAGAGCGTGGTCCTTTCCCGATCGAGCCGACCTATTCGTACTACAACCATACAATTAATATAGTTGCAGCATGGCTCTACCACGTGTGTTTATAAACGTAACATAAAGGAATTACGAACAAATAGTTTAATTCTCTCGCACTCGCATCAAATTCGTAGTTAGTCACTTCATCCTCAGAGCAGTCAACTCAGGCTGGCCCTCCTCCTGGTCAGGAAATTTACGTATGCTTCTCTTGGCTTCATATTGTCATTTCCTAATTTTATAGCTTTTCCAATAACATTAAGAAATATGTTCCAATTTTTTAACAAGTACTAATAGCCTATTAACCTAAAATTAACGAAATATAAAAAACATGAGTTAACTTGAATTGAAATATTGAAATTTTTAAGCGCTTATAATGGCAGCACGTATAAGCATTTAACTTTAAAAATTTATCACCAAATAAACCATGCGTAAAACAAGTAGGATTGAACTTGTCTCTCAGTCTCTCGTGTTTCGAAAAATAAAACTTTGATCCAATAGCAATGGCTTTGCAACTTTCTTTTCTTAAAATTTGTATAAAACTTACACACACAAAATAAATTCTGATTTCCTTGTGTTATTCGAAATTTTATCGTGAATTTGCACTTTCAAAAAATAAAACCTATTTTGACTTTGTAATTAAAAGTAACATGTAAATTATAGCATGTTTGATGGAATATTGAATATGCGTCATTAAAAATAACAAAATTAAGAACTTTTAATGCCATAGTAGCTATGCTTTATTTTAAAAACGCATTGGTATTGTTTATCTAGCTAACAATAATCACGAGTTAAACGTTTTAAGGTTCAGTTTCGTAGAATAGAGTTTGGTGACAGAATCTGTTTTTATTTAGGAGTGTATCTGGATAAGCTCCTTAGCTAATCCCTACAGTAATAATACCATAGATGGCTTTATTTACACATTAGTAGAAAACGCTATCGTACTGTTTGAAGGCACACACACACACACACACACACACACACACACACGCACGCACGCACGCACGCACGCACGCACGCACGCACGCACGCACGCACGCACGCACGCACGCACGCACGCAGGCACGCACGCACGCACGCCACGCACGCACGCAGGCACGCACGCACGCACGCATCACGCACGCACGCACGCACGCACGCACGCACGCACGTACGCACGCACGCACGCACGCACGCACGCGCACGCACGCACGCACGCACGCACGCACGCACGCACGCACGCACGCCCGCACACACGCACGCACGCACGCACGCACGCACGCCGGCACGCACGCACGCACGCACGCTCGCACGCACGCACGCACGCACGCACGCACGCACGCACGCACGCACGCACGCACGCACGCACGCACGTACGCACACGTACACAGACGCACACGTACACACACACACACACACACACACACACACACACACACACACACACACACACACACAAACACGCACACACACCACACACACAAACACACACACACACACACAAACAAACATACACACAAACACACACACACACACACAAGCCAGCGAATGGCCTAACTAACGCCAGCTCACCGAGCAGCGTGACTTAAGTTTGCGCGTACGCGTTAAGAAGAAAATCAAGACGATTTTTTTTCTTTCAGCTACATATTTATCATCATAATCATGACCAGCTTTCAGTCTCTTGCTAAACATATATTGAAACGTCTGCGACTGAAGAATGGAAAGTAGTAGGTGGCCATAAAAAGTCTAAGAAGGCCCATCTTAAGGCAATCCAAACTGGAGGAAACGCCCAAATCGGTTCGTTCCAGGCTATACAGAAGAAGAAGTTTTTACACGTGTGGTCACTCCATCTTGAAACCTCGGAAGATGCGATAAGGGAACACGTGAAAAAAATTGTGGTTCTGAGGATATCAAAATTGAAAAGATTGTTCCAAAAACCAAGAGAGACTATTCGTCATTCAGGATTGGTGTTCCAGAATCCACGTTTGAAAAAGTGAACTGCAGAGATAGTTGGCCAATACATACCCGATTTAATGAATGGGTGTGGTTTCGAAACACCCGTAAACCAGAAACAGGTAATGAAAACCTGTTATAAGGGCATTAATGTTTACTACCAGAATGTTAGAGGACTTAGAACAAAATTATCTACTTTTTATTTGAATATTTTGGAGTCACCATACGACTTATTTGCAATTACGGAGTCAAGTCTTCATAGATCCATACATGACGGTGAACTTATACCACCTGGTTTCCAAATACTGCGATGCGATCGAGCTGATGGCCGCAAGCATGGAGAAGTATTTCTAGCTTCTTCGTCATCGCTGGAGTTGAAAAGCGTTCCTGTCGGCAATGTGGACACCGCCTTATTTGAAATTGTGTGTGCGACGGTACACCGTGATAAGAAGTTTATGTTTCTATGTTGCGTTGTTTACATCCCACCGCATAGTGTAGCTAGAGAATACATGCAATTATTTCTTATATTAGAAAATATTTGTGTTAAATACAATAATGTCATAGTGCTTGGTGACTTTAATATGCCTTCAGCACCTGTGGAAATGCACAGTTATATGGAATATTTTAACGCCGTCTGTGGATTTCGCCAGGTAAATAATGTCCGTAATATTAACGACCGTACTTTAGATTTAAGTATTTACAACGTTTTTAGCACGTGAAGTGGAGATAAAGTTGTGTAATGACCCGTTAGTAGATATTGACGTACGACATCCTCCGGTGTATGTCAGCGTGACGATGGGCACTGCCAGGGAGCAGCAGGTGCAACGCCTCTATTCTCGTGATGAGATTGATAAAACTTGTATTAAACGGAGATGGAATTTCTATAAAGCCAACTTTCATATATTGTACGATAGCTTTCAACAAATTGATTGGGGTAATTTGTATCAAATTGACACCCCGGAGGTAGCCTTATCGTAGCTATATACGGTTGTAAATGAGGTAGTAGACCGTTGTATTCCTAGAGCCCGTAGGCCCAAACTTAATAGGAATCATGCCAGGTATGTTTACCCGGAATGGTACTCATCCGATTTAATACGCGATATAAAGCGAAAGTGGAGGTATCATAAACTGTATAAAATGACGAGTGCGCAATGTGATTACGAAGCGTTTGCTCGGTATCGATCTCATATAAAATATAAGTTAAAAGTCAATTATGAAGCCTACCAGGAGAAATTACAGCTGAATTTTAAGGACGATCCGAAATCTTTTTGGAATTACGTAAGATGTAAACAGTCTAGACGTAACAAAACTCGAGTAACAAAAAATGGTCTAGAGTTAAGTGATCAGTCGAGTGCGCAATGTTTCGCGTCTTATTTTCAAACTGTATATAGCGAGACGCGGCCGGCGCTGGATCCGAAAGCGGCGGAGCGTGCGGCGAGCGCGCGTGCTGGCTCTGCTCGTGTGCACGTCGGCCAGCTGAGCGTGCGCGACATCCGCACCGCTCTCGCACACCTCAAGAGCGCTCTGTAGGCCCTGACGGTATACCACCTTACATAGTCAAAGACTGTCGCTCTGTTTTTGAAAAGCCTCTGCTTCACGTTTTTAACCTGTGTCTCCGAGAAGGCTACTATCCCGAAGAATGGAAATTGACAAGAGTAATACCGGTGTCTAAAGGAGGTTCGACTTCAGATGTAAGCGGATACCGACCTGTGGCGGTGCTGTCTGCGTTCGCCAAGGTATTTGAATCCGCATTACAAAAATGTATTTATACGCAGGTCAGTTCGCAGCTGACTGATGTTCAGCATGGGTTTCGGCCGGGCCGAAGTACAGCGAGTAACTTGCTGTCATTTATGACATACCTGACGCCAGCTATCGACGCTGGGGGGCAGATGGATGCCGCTTACTTCGACTTTCGGAAAGCTTTTGATACCGTTGATAACAATATCCTTTTAGAAAAATTTGCGGCGGTGGGTTTCACACCGCATCTTTTAAAATTTTTTGCGAGTTACCTTGGTTAACGCCGGCAGTACGTCGAGTTCGCGGGGTATGAATCGGAACCTTACTTCACGTTTTCGGGTGTGAGCCAGGGGGAGTAATTTGGGCCCCTTGGAGTTCATATTATTGATAAATGATCTCCCAGAGGTCATTAAGGTCTCGAAATGTCTCCTATTTGCAGACGACTTAAAACTGTTTTTGTCGGTAGCAGACGTTTCGGATTGTGAGCAGCTTCAGCGAGATATAGATAGGGTCGTGCAGTGGAGTGCTATTAATAAGTTATATTTTAACGCAACGAAGTGTGAGGTGATAAGTTACGGACGCAGACAGGCGCCGCTGCAATATCGGTACGAGGTTGACGGAACGGTAATGCCGCGCGTTACTTTCGTACTTGACTTAGGTGTGCAGATGGTGGCGGAGTTAACGTTTCGTAATCACATTGAAGATATCTGCGGTAAGGCATTCCGAAACTTAGGTTTTATCATAAGGAATTGCAGGGATTTTCTTAGTACGGCGATTATTAAAGTTTTATACAATGCACTTGTTCGCAGCCGGCTGGAAACGAGTGCAATTATTTGGAATCCCCATGAAGATAAATATATCAACATGGTGGAAAAAATTCAAAATAAATTCACGCGGTTCCTTTATTTAAAGGAGTACGGCGATCTAATTATCCTTTCTACCCGCTGATGTACCCGAGCATGTTCGTGATCGGCATGGTCGGGTACAGCCAGCTTGGTGTGAGGCTGCACTCTGCAAGTACGTGTGGCGAGTCTTGAGTGGCCAGCTACACCATCCTGAGGTACTGGAGGTGTTGCAGCAGTTTGTGCCTGATAAGGCGGTGGTTAGGCGTCGCCCACATCCCACCTTTAAGGTGCCGCACGCGAGGACAAATCTGCTCAGGTTTGCACCTATGTCGCGGGCTTTAAAGTTATTGAATATTATTTCCGAAGAAACGGACATTTACCACTGCAGCCTGGCAAAGTTCACAGAAGCGGCGCACAGGGTCTGTGAGATTTTATTATAAATTTTTTTCTTTCTTTTTTTTTCAATTTATATTTTTGTTTCTTAATTATAATTGTATATAGTTTTATGTCAGTAGTTATATTTATCAGTTATTGTTTGGTTTTTGTACAGCATCGTCTTGGTTTTGTACTGTTATGATGTTGTTACTGTTTTTGTAATAAATAAATAAATAAATAAATATTCTTCTCCTAAAGATTAGCTCTTAGGGTGGATACTTACCATATTTGCAATGCATAGCAGTTGGGTTGACAACTGCAGTTTCCTCTTATTTTTCGTTTCATTTCTCTATGTCACCTGTAACGATACCCCAGGATGATCCCAGGGTATCGTTACTGGCGACATAGAGAAATGAAACTGATGAGGTAAATTATTTTACTTAAACTTAACTCACATCACTGGCTCTGATTCCAACAGCGTTGTGTGGAAAGTCTTCTAAAGTCTTCTTGTATCTTTCAAGGTGTTGTGGTAATAAAGAAGCTTTATTCATGTTTATAACGCATATGAGTGAAGCTATAGTTGTTCATCGCCAGTTCATCGTCTAGTATAATATCATAGTGAGCCCCGCGAAGCGTGCTTCATCATCATTACAGCCATTTTATTAAAGACCACTCTTGGACATAAGCTTCCCCCCTATAAATTAGCATCTATGACATAGCTCGTACAGAAAAGTATAGTGTTATAACTTATGGATATAATTAATCGATGAGTAGTTTACAATCTTTGTTTTCCGTTTAGTACATTAGGAGACGTAAATATAGCTGCATTCTATGTAGGTTGCTGCACTGAATCTGGTGCTTAAGTTCGATACACACGTTGAACCTCCAAAAATTTTAGTGCTGTACGTGACTACGGGTTTTCAGTCTACAACTTTGTCGGTGATTTCTCTACTGATTTTATTTAATTTTTTTATTGAAATAATACTAGTTTTTTACGGAATTTATCGCGTATATTTTAACTTTTTAAATACCCGACGTTTCGAACGCTTTACAGCACTCATGGTCACGGGCAGGACTGAGATGTTCAACGTCCATATGTCATAGTTAACCGCGGTTACCATAGATTAAAATTTAACTTTTGTTCCGATCTATGCAGTATGAACTTTTGGTATCTTGAAGTCTTGCAGTTGTATGCTTGGGTTGGGATTTAATTTTATTTATTATAAGATCCCAAGCAGATGGTAGCACCCAGCCATCTTCTCTATTGAAATTAGGATGTTTTTTGATTTCAATAGCCTCGCGAATCATCCTTGGAAGGAATCGGTGTTCTTTAGCGAGGATCTGCGGTCTATCAAATCTGATGTAGTGACGGGGGCGATCCTGTACGTGTTCACAGACTGCAGACTTCCCGGAGCGTCGATTCTTCACATCAGCTATATGTTCTTTAAAGCGGGTTTTTATTGATCTTTTAGTTTGTCCTATGTAGGAGAGACCTCACTCACAATCAAGCTTGTACACTCCTGCATCTTGCAGAGGGACATTACACTTGACCGATGGTAAAAACTGACCGATCTTCTTCAGCGGCTTGAAGTATGTTTTGATGGAAGCGCGCTTCAAGATGTAGCCAATCTTGTCAGTGACTCCACTAACATATGGCAGTACAGCAGGTACACGCCCGACTGTGGCCGGCTTCACTCGTTCACTGTGACGTAGGCGCGGGACTCGAAGCTTGTTGTCATGCAAAACTTGCTTGACATGGTGGAGCTCTGCAGCCAGGTGTTTACTGTCACAGATCCCTCGTGCTCTCTGAAACAAAGATTTACCCACGGTAGTTAACTGTGAAGGATGGTGGTGAGAATCACCGTTTAAATATCTATCTGTATGGGTCTTCTGGTCTTCCATAAAAACGTACTTCAAGCCGCAATCCTAATTTCAATAGAGAAGATGGCTGGGTGCTACCATCTGCTTGGGATCCTATAATAAATAAAATTAAATCCCAACCCAAGCATACAACTGCAAGACTTCAAGATACCATAAGTTCATACTGCATAGATCGGAACAAAAGTTAAATTTTAATCTATGGTAACCGCGGTTAACTATGACATATGGACGTTGAACATCTCAGTCCTGCCCGTGACCATGAGTGCTGTAAAGCGTTCGAAACGTCGGGTATTTAAAAAGTTAAAATATACGCGATAAATTCCGTAAAAACTAGTATTATTTCAATGTGTAGTGTTCGCGTAAATATAAGAAATCATTATGTAAACCAGTACGGACTGGTAATTGCAAATAAAATACGCCGATTAGAAAATCTAAAGACCAAGCGCGCAAGATATCTAACAGCCTTAAATTTCTTGAAGAGATGCCGTGACCATAATCTCATTCCTACGTGTGTTAAAATATCAACCAAAAAGGACGTTCGAGGAAGCGCTAAGATCTTAAATCAGGCGAGTACAAAGTTGTTACGGACGGTAATCCAACAAAAACGCTCCGATATATATGACATAAACAAATCCATAGACATATCATCCAGTGTATTGAAGAAAGTTTTAACGACGTTTGACTATAATTTTTGCATGGAAACATTAAATAAACGCGAAATTAGTAAATATAATGAATGCATAAACAAACATATAAAAAAATATCAAAAATTAACGAACAAGTCAAATGTCAAACATCTGAGTCAATGCCAGAACCGAAAGCAACCATTGACAAACACAGATCATAGATTAATCGCGCTCTATAATCAGTCAAAACAAACACTGGATGATGCAACAATTAGGGTTTTATCCAAAGGCCTCAACTTTGCAATTACACCTCGCAAATTAGCGTACGAAGAAATTATCTGTAGCGTCGAGGACTGTTTATTGAAAAACAATATGCGGAAAGAAGATTTGGAGGCGATACGTCAAGACATCTCGTCTATGTTACGTCGATGTTCAGTGCCTAAACCGAATCTTCCCAAAGACGAATTTATAGCGTTAAAGAACCTACGCAATAAACACGAACTTACGATTCTCCGCGCAGATAAGGGAAACGTCACTGTAGTCATGGATACGTCAGATTATAATTCTAAAATACAAGAACTTTTGTGGGATGTAAGTACTTATAAAAAGGTAAAAAACGACCCAACAAATAGCACACTAAAAACAACTAGTGACCTCATAAAGAAACACTCCGAAAAATTAAATCTGGACGTAAAATGGATAATACCTACGTGCGCCAAATCACCAAAATTGTATGGGTTACCAAAAATACAAAAGCCCAATGCTCCATTACGTCCCATAGTGAGCCAAATCGATTCACCAACTTACAGATTGGCTCAACACTTAGCGAAAATATTCTCACCACTCAGGGGACATACAAGAGCACACATAAAGAATTCCTACCATTTTGTCAGCGAGATTAAAGACCTTCATCTGGCAGACAATGAAACTATGGTCAGTTTTGATGTGCAGTCATTGTTTACATGCTTACCTGTTGAAGACTGCATCTCAATTGTAACTAGAAGGCTGGAAAAAAACAACATGCCCGTAGAATATGCAGTATTACTCGGACACTGCCTTACATCTGGCTACCTATTGTGGAAGGAGGAGTTCTACAAGCAAGTAGATGGTGTGGCGATGGGCTCACCTGTATCTCCCATTGTCGCCGACATATTCATGGAAGACTTTGAGGAGAAAGCCCTGCTTAGTTCTCCCATAAATCCAAGGTTCTACAAGCGTTACGTAGACGACACTTTCACAATTCTACCTTCAGATAAAGTAACTGCATTTTTAGACCATCTTAACTCTATAAATTCTAAAATTCAGTTCACAATGGAGTTAGAGGCAAACAATTCCTTAGCTTTTCTAGATGTGTTAGTAATTCTGAATCCTGATAACAGCTTGAGCCATACTGTGTATAGAAAAAAGACCCATATAGATAGATATTCAACGGTGATTCTCACCACCATCCTTCACAGTTAGCTACCGTGGGTAAATCTTTGTTTCAGAGAGCACGAGGGATCTGTGACAGTAAACACCTGGCTGCAGAGCTCCACCATGTCAAGCAAGTTTTGCATGACAACAAGCTTCGAGTCCCGCGCCTACGTCACAGTGAACGAGTGAAGCCGGCCACAGTCGAGCGTGTACCTGCTGTACTGCCATATGTTAGAGGAGTCACTGACAAGATTGGGTACATCTTGAAGCGCGCTTCCATCAAAACATACTTCAAGCCGCTGAAGAAGATTGGTCAGTTTTTACCATCGGTCAAGTGTAATGTCCCTCTGCAAGATGCAGGAGTGTACACGCTTGATTGTGAATGTGGTCTCTCCTACATAGGACAAACTAAAAGATCAATAAAAACCCGCGTTAAAGAACATATAGCTGATGTGAAGAATCGACGCTCCGGGAAGTCTGCAGTCTGTGAACACGTACAGGATCGCCCCCGGTCACTACATCAGATTTGATAGACCGCAGATCCTCGCTAAAGAACACCGATTCCTTCCAAGGATGATTCGAGAGGCTATTGTAATCAAAAAACATCTTAATTTCAATAGAGAAGATGGCTGGGTGCTACCATCTGCTTGGGATCCTATAATAAATAAAATTAAATCCCAGCCCAAGCATACAACTGCAAGACTTCAAGATACCATAAGTACATACTGCAGAGATCGGAACAAAAGTTAAATTTTAATCTATGGTAACCGCGTTTAACTATGACATCTGGACGTTGAACATCTCAGTCCTGCCCGTGACCATGAGTGCTGTAAAGCGTTCGAAACGTCGGGTATTTAAAAAGTTAAAATATACGCGATAATTTCCGTAAAAACTAGTATTATTTCAATGTGTAGTGTTCGCGTAAATATAAGAAATCATTAATTTTTTTATTCTTTTTCTTGAAAACCCACTGTTAAAGCAAAGACAAAATTCCGAAAAGAATTTCAGAACTAAAGTATATTTTAGGACACGTGACTAAGTAGGTGTAGGTAGGTGACGGTTTGACAAAAAATGAGATTGACATCATTATGACGACCAGACGTCAACTGTTCAGTGATGTCTCAGTGATCGCGAGGGAGAAAACTGAAAAGTAGCACCGAATGGTTAGAGGCACACTGAACTTAAGCCTTAAGTTGGAAAGGTTCCGTCTAGTGAAGTCAACGCTCTGTCCCCCTCGTGCGCTAATCCAGCGTCCCGAAAACTTTCAGCTCGAATTACAAAACCGTTTTCAGTGACTAGAAGACTGCAATACAGTGGACGATATGAATGACAAGCTCGCGGTAACTGTCCATGCTGTCGGAGCTAAGTTCTGCAAGAACCGCCGCAGAAGAACACAAAAACTCTCCGAACACATGCTTAATCTCATGGCTGTTAGACGGGATATAAAGCTGCAGTCATCAGCAGATTTTTTATAGGATAGGGTGACAAACGAGCATACAGTCCACCTGATGGTAAATGGTTGCTGTGGCCCATAGACATCTACATCTATCCTTGATTACAAATCAAAATGCAGATGCGTTGTCTCCCGTGAGGACTAAGATGGAATGCCTCATTTCCAGTAAATGGGTCTCCGGTTCTCTACACTCACCATACGAAATACAGCAGCATTATGCTACTATTTCACGCTGATATTTTGTGAGAGCGTGGTCCTTCCCCGGTCGAGCCGACCCATTCGTGCTACAACTATACATCTAATATAACTGCAGCATGGCTCTACCACGTAACAGATTTGACAGCATACAGGCAACTGAACAGACAGATCTCCAAATGCATGCGGCAGGACTTACGCAACTTCAATACTGCTCGTATTGAAGAAGCGTTTGATTGGAACCAGGGCTCCGAATTCTTTGCCAGAGATCTGTCTGCCAGTAAGAGCCAACTGTCACAGCTGAAGACTGAGTGTGACAGCATCGTTTCCGGGACACCTTAGATTCTGATTGAGATTTAGAGGTTCTACAGGCAGCTGTACACATAACCGTTGGAGCCACACGCAAGTGTGGGTAACGATCCAAGAGCAAGTCTTATCCGACACTATTCCGATGATATCCAGGACGTCAGTCTGAGCGAGATTAGAATGGCTTTCCAGCACCTTAAAAACGGCAAGTCCCCGAGCAAGGATGGAATTACAGCGGAGCTTCTGAAAGCAGGTGGAAAACCGGTACTTGTAGTCCTTCAGAAGCTCTTTAATTATATCCTTCATGGCGGCACTACTCCCGAGGCGTGGAGCAGAATTGCGGTGGTCTTGCTCTTCAAGAAAGGTCACCACGCCCTCTTGAAGAACTACAGACCAATATCCCTTCTGAGCCGCATCTACGTGTTGCTTTCGAAAGTCAATACGAATCATCTCGCACGCAGACTCGACGACTTCCAGCCTCCCAAACTAGCCGGTTTCCGAAAAGGCTTCAGTACCATAGACCACATACATACCGAAGTCCGAAGAGTACAATCTGCCACTTTTCCTGGCGTTTGTGGACTATGAGAAAGCCTTTGGTTCCGTCGAAATTTGGGCGGTGCTACAGTCTCTTCAGTGGTACTAAGTTGACTGTCGGTACATCGAAGTGCTCAAGTGTTTGTACAGTAGAGCTACGATGGATATCCGAGTACAGAACCAGAGTACGACACCTATCCAACTGCAGAGAGGTATAAGACAGGGTGACGTTATTTCCCCTAAACTCTTGAGCGCAGCATTGGAAGACGTTTTCAAGCTACTGGACCGGAAAGGATACGGTATTAACATCAATGGCGAGTACATTACTCACCTTCGATTTGCCGACGATATATTCCTTATGGCAAAATCGCTGGAGGACTTAAGCACTATGCTCAATGACCTCAATAGTGCCTCCCAACGGATAGGTCTTAAGATGAACATGGACAAAACAAAGATCCTGTTTAATGTCCATGTCCATGTGTCACTCAAAGTCGCTCAGCGTGCTATGGAGCGTGCTATGGGCTATGCTCAGAGTTTCTCTGAATGATAAACTTAGAAATTGAGATATCCGCAGTAGAACTAGAGTGACCGACATAGCCCAACGGATTAGTAAGCTGAAGTGGCAATGGGCAAGCCATATAACTTTAAGAACCGACTACCGTTGGGGGCAAAAGGTTCTCGAATGGCAGCCTCGTACTAGTAGGCGAAGTGTAGGGCGACCCCTCACTAGATGAAATGACGAGTTGGTAAGACATGCAGGAAGTCGATGGATGCAGGTTGCTCAGGACCGTGCTTTTGGGCATAACTTGTGAGAGGCCTATGTTCAGCAGTGGACTTGTGAAGGGCTGTAATGATGATGACTAAGTAGGTCTAGACATGCGCTTTATTTTGACAAATAGACTAAAATAAAATTAAAAAATGCTATCTCACTCTCAAACTTCTTGATATTATTGTATAAACATAATTTATCCGTGAGCCACCTGGAAATTCTGCGAAACTAACAAAAGGTCTGTGGTAAAAGTTTTGATCCCTAAATCTTTTTTTTACTTTTATAAGCCAGTGTTGTGACCACAATTCCACTAGGTCGTAAGTGGTGATGCAGACTTAGATGGTAAATCCCACTGTGTTAGCGTAACAAACACCTATTCATTCTTTCCAAGAAGACACCCAGATTGTATTCGGACGGTAATATAGACGCCGGCAAATTATTTCAATCCTTTGCTGTACGCATTAAAAAAGTCGAAGTAAACCGTTTGTTTCTAATGCATGGAATATCAACAACAAAGAGGTGAAGACCTGCAAACCACCAGGTCGTCCGATGGTGGAAAGGAGTCCGAAATGCATCCTATTATGTATCCTATAGAACACCGAGAGACTGGCAACTCTACGCTAGTGTTCGAGGCTGATAAGGTTGGTTTCAACCAAATCAAGGTCACCAATGAGCCTCTTAGCACGTCACTGCAATGAATCCAACGCTTCCAGGTAGTATTTTGCACCACCAACCTATATATGACCGCTGTACTCCATGTACGACCGGACTTGTGCTTTATATAAGGTAAGAAATTGCCCCAGCGTGAAGTACCGCCGCACCGTGGTAAGAACATCAAGTTTCCGGGCTGCTTTGACTCTGAACTCAATGAACCGCTCATAGTTGAGGCTCGGAGAAAATTGAACCCCTAACAAGTGAAGGTGGTCAGTGTACTCCAAGGTTACATTTCGGAAAGTAGGAGCCAGCGTGAGTGGGCTCATTAATTTCTAAGGTATCAATTCTCTGCGAAATCGAAGTGATAATGCCGAATGATATACTACTAATTGCGTGTCAGAATTTTTCACTGCTGTGAACAGTCAGAACAGTAACCGAATATCAGGCTCTGCGTACTACTGAGTGACCATTACAACGCGCACTCGTCGCAACAAAACAAAAAACTTCGTGGAAAATACACTGGTTAAACTTTCGGGTCACTGTACTCACAACCCTGATTTGGCACCGGTTTTCATCGCTGGAAAATGCTCGAGCTAGCAGATATCGAGCAGAGCTTATAAAAGGTGACTGAGGTGATTGTAAAATGTATTTCGAAAATTGGTTTATACACGTGAAACTTTGTATAGATCCTGACACCCTACACGTATCCCCTGGGTAGTGCTAAACAAGCAGCACTACATACTGGTGGCAGGTTGATCCTTTACTAGTGAGAAGCCCGGCCGAGGGTTAAAAATAAATTTCGCATTCTGGCAAGAGCTCTAACTGGACACTGTTTTCTTAAAAGCGTATGTCCATCCTAGGACTAAGCAACTCCAGGATGTGTCAGTTCTATTCCATAACGAAAGGAACGCCTCTGCCCATAACTAACTGATTGCGGACCCTTGATGCGAAAACGTAACACTCATCTGGGAAACTATGCCTCTGCCCAGAAGAAGTGAAATTGCTCACGGCTAAGCAACTCTTTCTATTCATTGAAGACATAGGGCTTAGCAGTGAACTACAGCCATAGCAGCGATCATAATAGATCTTGTAGGTTGCAGTGATACTGGTCTCTTTCCCTAGACCTGCATAACTGCTCACACATAATAAAACAATTCCGTTTAAAATCCCCTAATCTAACTACTTTAACGCGTTAGAGCTATGTTGCAGCTATATTAATTGTATAGTTGTAGCACAAATGGGTCGGCACGACTGGGGAAAGACCACGCTCTCAAAGAATACCAGCTTTAAAAAGCAGCTTAATTCTGCTGTATTTCGTATGGTGAACGTAAAAACTGGAGCTCCTTTTCACTGGAAACGAGACATTCCACTTGCTCTCAAGGGCAACAGCGCATCTGCATTTTGATTCTTAAATGAAGATAAATGTAGATGTCTATGGGTTATAGTATCTACTTACCATCAAGTGGACTGTGTGTTCATTTGTCACCATATTTTTATTTAAAAAAAGTATAATTTTGCTACGGATCATGGAGCTGAAAATCAGACATCGTTCCAGATTATTGCCCTTCCATTATAATATCTTTTGCCTCGTCATTATTGACTTCCTAGTCGTTTTCGCTGCTTGTTTTTGAAGTTAATATTTCCAGAAAGGGAGTGATAAAATCAAATTAGCAAAAATGCGGTTTGTTAGTGTAGTTACTAAGCGCTTTAATGGGGAAAACTTACGGTTCCAGGTTCAAATCTCACAAGGTAAGTATTTGTATGGCTCATGTGTACGTGTTGCGTGTAAAACGTCTTAATAATAAAGAAAATCATGGTGTAGAAGTATCATTTTATTAAAGAAAATAAAAATATTTTATTTAGGTATATTTTAATAAGTAAATATATTATTATTATTATTTTTATTTTTATAAGTAAATTATTATAAGCGACAAAAGTAAGTCGATACTGTAGTCTATAGGTTTATACTTTATGCTCGATTAAGAATCCATATGCGGATGTGTTAAACAAATGATTTGTTACCAGTAAATAGGGTCCCCTGTTCTCGTCTCTCACCATACAGCAGCATGGAGCTGCTTTCTCACGTCGATGTATTATGCAAGCTTGATCATTATTTTGTTGATCATTATGATGCACATATATCATATCCAATTAGTGGCCAGATATCACTAAAACTGAATAAAGAGGTCAATGCTTTATTTTCGTAGCTGGCGGTATCTTCAAAAAACAACCGACTGGAAAACAATTGAATAATTATTTTAAAAAGCATTGTTAAAAGTTAAAGTTACAGCCTATATACGTCCCACTGCTGGGCACAAGCCTCCCCTCATTTCTGAGAGGGTTTTAGGGCAAGGAAGTGTCCGACGCGCTGCCCCAATGCGTGTTGGCGAACTTCACATGGCTTCGAAATATTTTTTTCTTATTCCTCAGACATGCAGGTTTCCTCACGATGTTTTCCTTCACCACCAAGCACGTGGTAAATCAGCACTTAAAATTGCAATTAACAATTTCATTGGTGCCGGCGGGAATCGAACTCGGTTTGCTAGCGTACTGTGAAATTTACAGCGAGCGCTAACCATCTGAGCTACCACGGCTCGCTACAATGCTAAAAGGCATTGGCATAGCTTTAATGTAACTTGAATTAGCAACAAACTTCTAACTAGCCAGTATTAACATTAAAATTACCTTTAGATTTTATAGATAAGGATCTTCTTGGTTTGTAATAATAGTATACAAAATCATTACACAATCTTAACCCCCAATTTACGAAAAAGTGTACGAAGATAACTAAAATATCAAATTAAATATCTTCTCAAATTCTATTTCCCAATTAAGCAAGTCGTGTATATCATTCAAGGCAGAACGTTTCAGAATATCTAAATAGAATGACACTTCTAACAACAGTGACAAATGAGTTACGAGTTAAGCTGTATGACGTTGTGCACGTAAATACTCGTGTATCCTATTCATCCTTTGTCTGACCAAGTAATCTATTTTAATTCCTATATCTACCTCTAAATAATTGAAAACAATGACACCTGAGGCATGGTAGGCATAATAATTTTATAATATGATAAAGTACTTACATACTGGTTGTTTTGCTTTTTTGGAAAGCTCTTGTTCATATCATTCTTTACTGACATTATCTCTAATTTAAATACCTTAATCTTGAAGTAATAATTGTGCACCCTCTAAGTTAATTTACTTTTTTTTATTCAAGCCCGTAAATATGTGACATGGCCGGTATGTTGTAGGAAGGATTTTCTTTAATCTTTACGCTTCGTAGGGAAATTTACGATACTGATACCAGATTTTTCGCAATGATGACGCCGCGTTCATCTATGGAGGTAGTTTACGGCAGGCACAAACGAGATGGTAAGCCTTCAATCAGAAGCCATAATCTCTGTTTTTCCCGTAGTCTCCTCTTATAACACCCACACACGGAAAAGATGCACACACACACACACACACACACACACACACACACACACACACACACACACACACACACACACACACCACATGCACACGCACACACACGCACACGCACACGCGCACGCGCACGCTCGCATGCACGCACGCACACACGCACGTACACACACACACTCGCACACGCGCGCACACACACACGCACACACACACACACACACTATATGGTATCTTCAAAGATATTGAGGAGTATTTTTGATGAATAGTATCTCTTACAGCCTCAAAATAAAAGTGTACAACTAGTGCGTGTTGTCAGTGATAACCACTGGAACCACTGTCGACCGTTGAAGCTAAATTTCCCTAGCTTTAAGAAGTCTGATTCATGGAAACCATGTCATGTAAAATACAGCCATAATCAGCATAAGTTAAATAACGAAAATCACTTCCAAGTAGCAATAAGCTATAATGGGCACATTGATAGCTCAAGATACTGACAACTTATGTAAAGGAAGGCATTCGTATGGCAGCCTCCTTCTACTAGTGTAGTGTAAGGAAACTCCAGGTAACACTTGAGCAGTCTGAGGATCGGGAGAGGCGGGGAATGAGAAATGTGTAATCCTTAATTAAAAATTTATATTTAAAATCGGTTTTCTGAGTTAAACTTTGGAAACGGAATAAATCGCCTCGATAAAGTGAAAAATGCTTGGTAAAGTGGGGAAGCGTGGGAGGAGTTAGGTGGAAGGCGTGTCATAAAAAGCCACATCATAGCAATTTAGTGTAAACTGATAAATTGAAATAATACTAGTTTTTACGGAATTTATCGCGTATGTTTAAGTTTTTAAATCCCGACGTTTCGTACGCTTTACAGCACTCATAGTCACGGGCGGGAATGAGATGTTCAACGTCCAGATGTTAGTAAGGGTTAGTTTTTTAACTTTTGTTCCGATCTACACAGTATGAACTTATGGTATGGTTTGAAGTCTTGCAGTTGTATGCTTGGGTTGGGATTTAATTTTATTAATTATAGGATCCCAAGCAGATGGTAGCACCCAGCCATCTTCTCTATTGAAATTAGGATGTTTTTTGATTTCAATAGCCTCGCGAATCATCCTTGGAAGGAATCGGTGTTCTTTAGCGAGGATTTGTGGTCTATCAAATCTGATGTAGTGAAGAGGGCGATCCTGTACGTGTTCACAGACTGCAGACTTCCCGGAGCGTCGATTCTTCACATCAGCTATATGTTCTTTAACGCGGGTTTTAATTGATCTTTTAGTTTGTTCTATGTAGGAGAGACCACATTAACAATCAAGCTTGTACACTCCTGCATCTTGCAGAGGGACATTACACTTGACTGATGGTAAAAACTGACCAATTTTCTTCAGCGGCTTGAAGTACGTTTTGATGGAAGCGCGCTTCAAGATGTAGCCAATCTTTTCAGTGACTCCTCTAACATATGGCAGTACAGCAGGTACACGCTCGACTGTGGCCGGCTTCACTCGTTCACTGTGACGTGGGCGCGGGATCCGAAGCTTGTTGTCATGCAAAACTTGCTTGACATGGTGGAGCTCGGCAGCCAGGTGTTTACAGTCCCAGATCCCTCGTGCTCTCTGAAACAAAGATTTACCCACGGTAGCGAACTGTGAAGGATGGTGGTGAGAATCACCGTTTAAATATCTATCTGTATGGGTCTTTTTTCTAAACACAGTATGGCTTAAGGTGTTATAAGGATTCCGAATTACTAACACATCTAGAAAAGCTAAGGAATTATTTACCTCTAACTCCATTGTGAACTGAATTTTAGAATTTATAGAGTTAAGATAGTCTAAAAATGCAGTTACTTTATCTAAAGGTAGAATTGTAAAAGTGTCGTCTACGTACGGCTTGTAGAATCTTGGATTTATGGGAGAAGTAAGCAGGTCTTTCTCCTCAAAGTCTTCCATGAATATGTCGGCGACATTGGGAGATACAGGTGGGCCCATCGCCACACCATCTACTTGCTTGTAGAGCTCCTCCTTCGACAATAGGTAGCCATATGTAAGGCAGTGTCTGAGTAATACTGCATATACTACGGGCATGTTGTTTTCTTCCAGCCTTCTAGTTACAATTGAGATGCAGTCTTCAACAGGTAAGCATGTAAACAATGACTGGACATCAAAACTGACCATAATTTCATTGTCTGCCAAATGTAAAATTTTCCTTTCATAAGGTTTTATTTTTTATTAATAAATTTATATAAATATGAAGGGTTAAGGTTAAGGTTTAAGGAATTTATCTTTAAATATAAATTATGAGAACGTCTATATGAGTTTAGATTGGATAAAATGGTCTTTAATCTCTCTGACAAAATGGTAGGAATCCTTTATGTGTGCTCTTGTATGTCCCCTGAGCAGTGAGAGTATTTTCTCTAAGTGTTGAGCCAATATGTAAGTTCGTGAATCGATTTGGCTCACTATGGGACGTAATGGAGCATTAAAGGATTGGGCTTTTGTATTTTTGGTAACCCATACAATTTTGGTGATTTGGCGCACGTAAGTATTATACATTTTACGTCCAGATTTAATTTTTCGGAGTGTTTCTTTATGAGGTCACTAGTTGTTTTAGTGTGCTATTTGTTCGGTCGTTTTTAACCTTTTTATAAGTACTTACATCCGACGAAAGTTCTTGTATTTTAGAATTATAATCTGACGTATCCATGACTACCGTGCCGTTTTCCTTATCTGCGCGGAGAATCTGTAAGTTCTGGTTTATAGCGTAGGTTCTTTAACGCTATAAATTCGTCTTTGGGAAGATTTAATTTAGGCACTGAACATCGACGTAACATAGATGAAATGTCTTGACGTATCGCCTCCAAATCTTCTAAAAATAATATACGCGATAAATTGCGTAAAAACTAGTATTATTTCAATGTGTAGTGTTCGCGTAAATATAAAAAATCATTATGGAAACCAGTACGGACTGGTAATTGCAAATAAAATACGCCGATTAGAAGATCTAAAGACCAAGCGTGCAAGATATCTAACAGCCTTAAATTTCTTGAAGAGATGGCGAGACCATAATCTCATTTCTACGTGTGTCAAAATATCAACCAAAAAGGACATTCGAGGAAGCGCTAAGATCTAAAATCAGGCGAGTAAAAAGTTGTTACGGACGGTAATCCAACAAACACGCTCCGATCTATATGACATAAATAAATCCATAGACACATCTTCCAGTGAATTAAAGACAGTTTTAACGACGTTTGATTATAATTTTTGCATGGAAACATTAAATAAACGCGAAATTAGTAAATGTAACGAATGCAAAAACAAACATATAGAAAAATATAAAAATTAACGACCAAGTCAAATGTCAAACATCTGAATCAATGCCAGAACCAAAAGCAACCATTGACAAACACAGATCATAGATTAATCGCGCTCTATAATCTGTCACAACAAACACTGGATGATGCAAGTTTTATCCAAAGGCCTCAATTTTGCTATTAGACCACGCAAATTACCGTGCGAAGAAATTATCTGTTGTGTCGAGGACTGTTTATTTAAAAACAATATGCGGAAAGAAGATTTGGAGGCGATACGTCAAGATATTTCATCTATGTTACCTCAATGTTCAGTGCCTAAACCGAATCTTCCCAAAGACGAATTTATAGCGTTAAAGAACCTACGCAATAAACCAGAACTTACGATTCTCCGCGCAGATAAGGGAAAATCCACGGTAGTCATGGATACGTCAGATTATAATTCTATAATACAAGAACTTATGTCGAATGTAAGCACTTATAATAAGGTTTAAAACGACCCAACAAATAGCATACTAAAAACAACTAGTGACCTCATAAAGAAACACTCCGAAAAATTAAATCTGGACGTAAAATGGATAATACCTACGTGCGCCAAATCACCAAAATTGTATGGGTTACCAAAAATACATAAGCTCAATGCTCCATTACGTCCCATAGTGAGCCAAATCGATTCACCAACTTACAGATTGGCTCAACACTTAGCGAAAATACTCTCACCGCTCAGGGGACATACAAGAGCAAACATAAAGGATTCCTACCATTTTGTCAGCGAGATTAAAGAACTACATCTGGCAGACAATGAAACTATGGTCAGTTTTGATGTCCAGTCATTGTTTAGATGCTTACCTGTTGAAGACTGCATCTCAATTGTAACTAGAAGGCTGGAAGAAAACAACATGCCCGTAGAATATGCAGTATTACTCAGACACTGCCTTACATCTGGCTACCTATTGTGGAACGAGGAGTTCTACAAGCAAGTAGATGGTGTGGCGATGGGCTCACCTGTATGTCCCATTTTCGCCGACATATGCATGGAAGACTTTGAGGAGAAAGCCCTGCTTACTTCTCCCATAAATCCAAGATTCTACAAGCCGTACGTAGACGACACTTTCACAATTTTACCTTTAGATAAAGTAACTGCATTTTTAGACCATCTTAACTCTATAAATTCTGAAATTCAGTTCACAATGGAGTTAGAGGCAAATAATTCCTTAGCTTTTCTAGATGTGTTAGTAATTCGAAATCCTGATAACACCTTGAGTCATACTGTGTATAGAAAAAAGACCCATACAGATAGATATTTAAACGTAGATTCTCACCACTATACAGTTAGCTACCGTGGGTAAACCTTTGTTTCAGAGAGCACGAGGGATCTGTGACAGTAAACACCTGGCTGCCGAGCTCCACCATGTCAAGCAAGTTTTGCATGACAACAAGCTTCGGATCCCGCGCCTACGTCACAGTGAACGAGTGAAGCCGGCCACAGTCGAGCGTATACCTGTTGTACTGCCATGTGTTAGAGGAGTCACTGACAAGATTGGTTACATCTCGAAGCGCGCTTCCATCAAAATATACTTCAAGCCGCTGAAGAAGATTGGTCAGTTTTACCATCAGTCAAGTGTAATGTCCCTCTGCAAGGTGCAGGAGTGTACAAGCTTGATTGTTAATATGGTCTCTCCTACATAGAACACACTAAAAGATCAATTAAAACCCGCGGTTAAGAACACATAGCTGATGTGAAGAATCGACGCTCCGGGAAGTCTGCAGTCTGTGAACACGTACAGGATCGCCCCCATCACTACATCAGATTTGATAGACCACAAATCCTCGCTAAAGAACACCGATTCCTTCCAAGGATGATTCGCGAGGCTATTGAAATCAAAAAACATCCTAATTTCTATAGAGGAGATGGCTGGGTGCTACCATCTGCTTGGGATCCTATAATTAATAAAATTAAATCCCAACTCAAGCATGCAACTGCAAAACTTCAAGATACCATAAGTTCGTACTGTGTAGATCGGAACAAAAGTTAAAAATTTTAATCTATGGTAACCGCGGTTAACTATGATATCTGGACGTTGAACATCTCAGTCCCGCCCGTGACCATGAGTGCTGTAAAGCGTTCGAAACGTCGGGTATTTAAAAAGTTAAATATACGCGAAAAATTCCGTAAAAACTAGTATTATTTCAATGTGTAGTGTTCGCGTAAATATAAGAAATCATTATATATCGATAAAGACAAATATCACCAAAAATCTTATCGCAGCTTACTCCAGCCAACATTGGAACCACTCAATGGGTGACGACGTCATTGTGTCTTATCTAATTATTTACATATTTGCTCTATTTTGTAACAGTGGGGTATTTTCTTAACGACCTTAATATTATATATTGAAGTGAATTCGAGATACACGAGCATTAATTTAATTCATGTTTTAGCTTTTCATGAATTATTCTGTACATCAGAAACAGGAAGAGATTTGTTATCTGAAAAAATATAAAATTGCTGCTACTTTATTTTAAATGAAGCAAATTACAGCGGCTATTATGTCCATAATTTGGTTCGGTGAAAAAAGAAATTTCGAGCTTATTACCTGTACAAAATAGAAGGGGTTCTCAAATCTTAGAATAAAGTAGATGGTGGGCAGGCCCTTTCTGAGCAAACGTGAGCCACAAATATATTGTCCTCTAATTTAAGACTGAAACTCCATAATCAAACCACATCGTGGAAGCAGCGATTACCATTATAGAAACGGCAATTAATGGTTAACTAGTGTATTTGGTATAAATACTTCAACTGTATACCAGACATCAATACAAGAATATTTTATTTTTTCTAGCATAATTTAAATATCCGTAACGCAGTTCTACATTGTTAAAAATATTACGTTAGTAAATTCAGCGACGTAAAAACAAACCCATAGAAACAAATAAAGAACTGATTTTGAAAAAGGAATAACACTCCTAAAAATATAAAATGTATTTAAAATTGAATTTCAATTCAAACCATATTCTATGAATAAATGAAAAATTATTTACAAAAATCTTAATCTCACAAAATACCAGCGTGAAATTTCAGCTTAATGCTCCTTTGTTTCGTATGGTGAGTATAGAGAACCGGAGATCCTTTTTACTGGAAACGAGAGATCAACTGCTGCCTGACCCGTCACCACAAATTCACACTTCTAGCAAATTGAAAGTATAAACAATTTTTTGCATTGAAATCCATAATATATTTTATTTAAATTACATCATTAGAAGAGATTGCAGAGATTACATTGGATTTCTGGAAAATTTCAAGTCATCAGCGTCCGTATATTCAGAGAAATTTAGACAAAAAGGCGGGTCATTTACAATGAAACTCTAATTTATATCAAAGCGATTTATTTTCTCGTTTCTGTTTTAAATGTCTACCAGAGTTACCCAGGTGTATTATATCTTGAACGCGTAACATTTTCACGTTCTTATACGTGTAAGTATCTAATCGTCCTCTGTCCCTTTTTTATCTATAAAATAACGCCAGATATTTTATAGATTACCTTTGATATTCATTTGTTCTTATTTGATGTATTCCCTATATTCATTAGGTAGATTATCACTTAGGTGAGACGTACATCTAATTATGTCTTGGCTAATTTTTACGGGCACAAAAAGTCCAACACATTCGTACAATTTGCTGTAGAACAACTAAACAGCACAGTCGACGTTAGTCTGCTAATAGATCGGGCCAGTCTAAAAGCACCACATAGAATCCCTGGGAGTCTGAATTACGCCAATTACAATCAGGACTAGATATACTAGGCGAGGTGAACCGTGGAGGAGGAGGTGCCGTGAGAACGAGGACTGCAGGTATATCAATGGATGAAAGCTTGATTAAAACGTCTAGCCTAGTCGATACCAATTAATCTGCACCGTGATGACACCGTTAACTGTTTAAAAAACTATTAAAGTACGTACAAAATTACTCAACACAGGATTCTACATACCACCATTATCATTCAAAACACTGTTTAAACAAGTGAAGCGAACAGAAGCCGTAAAAAATCAAAATAGATTTCTACGTTAGCTCTAGTAGAATTCAAATTAGTCACCTAAGATTATATTCAGGTCAGAGTGAGAGCAGGTTACGCTTTCTTTACATATCAAACATTGAGATATTGATCGTCAATATAGTTAGAAGGTAAATAAATGCCACAACGTAAAATGTTTACTCTTTTCCAGATCATAATAGCAGATTTAGTTATTTTTCAGCGGTCATATTAGAGTTATATTTTGGCTCACAAACTGTTATTATTGTTCAAGTTCACGTGGTCACTTCAAAAAATCTTCAATCTCATAGGTAAAGACAGACTTTTGTGTCGATAAAATGAAATGAATTCATTTGCACAATATTTATTTTTGTTCGTTCCAATTGTTTTAAGCAAAGTTTTATTTACAGTAATAACCTATTTTTTGTAAATACAAAAAATAGGTTATTACTGTAAATAAAATTAATATAATTGACCGTTACTAGATTATAATACCGTTAATATTTTGTTTATCATATAATTTCCAGCCATCCCGTAAAAGCACAACATGAGAAAATCAATCAAAGCCATTCGATATCAGACAACTTGAGATGAAAATTGAATGCAGATTACTAGCGGCATACTAATTGCCTATCAATCATTATTAATGATATCGAGTTATCAGCGAAGGTAATTAATATTTTGTAAATAATTATATATACAAGCGATCCGAGGTCGATTCTTGCTGGCTACTAAAATTATTATTAGGACTTTTATGTTCTGATTTTTCACGTCAATGACAGATGCGGTGAAGGATAAAAATGACGAGGGAAACGGCCGCTAACATTTTGAACACATATGAAGTCCGTTAACCCGGCGAGCATGAGGTTAAAAAAAGTTACATCGAGAATGTGGCAGGGTGGGACATACCCATAATTTAATGTACCATATTTAAGTTCTTATTATTATTATTTTTACTTTGATGATTTTATTATGTAAAATAATGAATGATTTAATAGAATTAAATGAAACAAGTTCTTAATTGTGAAATTAGTATTATACAATCATGTTTTTCATAAACTTTGTAATTAAAGAAACAAAAGTTTAAGGACTTACAAAAATTTATATTTTAACAAAAATATTATTATTTGGAGTGTAAATCAACCTAAAATTAAAACATAGTGAGATCCTCCTTGTAAAAAACTTATTATTAATTTTTTTTTAATTAAAAATTATGGTTAATCACCACTGTCGAAATCAGTCACAATTTTCGCAAATAAATTTTGCGTACTCCATACATATGGGCTTGGCACAAGCATTCCAGGAATATTTGGTTTTTCTATCCTCCTTGTATGGACAATTCAGACATCTGACATATCGCCCGGGTATATTCACATGTCTAGGCGAGGGCTCACCGAACTGTTTTAAGATTCGCTGGCGGATGTAGCTTAGAATATGCTTTTTTGATTTTCTTGATTGTAGGTGTTCGTAAATCACGAATTAAAAAAATTATTAATCACGAAAAAAATAAAATTACGAATGAATTCCGTTCTCCTGATTGTGACGTTATTGTTTGCTCGATATAAATATAATGCAAGCCATAGCTGCCATGTTCAAGACACCATAGAATAAAGTCGTAGCCCATCGGTTACTGTTGTGACTAACATAACACAGTATAAATGAATGAACAGCAAATTTATATACTAAAATCGTCATAGAAAAAACTAATAAAGCAATCATAATTCATGATCAAATCATTACGTAAAAAAATACGTCAAAAATGAGGCAGGGTACAATATACCCGAGACAGGTTTGCCCACGAATATAACGGCCGGTGTCCCACACCACACTGCGATCACGCCACTAACCCGCCCCGCTCGCCCAGCACTCCAGCTACTGAGCGAGTTAGAGTTTCCAGGCGAGGATTTTCAAAAATACACCACCTTGAAATTTTATCAGGGTGTGTGATACCCTGGCTCATGCTCGCCGGGTGAACTTTTACCTTACTTTATTTATTTTTTATTTGTTTCTTTCCTTTCTTTTCTTTCACATTTCTTTTCTGTTTATATACTTATGGGCTTTTATCCCGAACGGATATGTCAGCACATCATACTCTAACTCTTATCTTTACAAGCTTTGATTAAAAAAAAACATGTATTAAATCAGAATTTCCAAGATAATAATGATGATAATAAGAATAAATAAATTTTAACAACTATTTTTTTAAAGAAGCAGAGCATCTAACGGTCCATTCTAGTTAAAGTTTCTACTACAACAGTATCTACAACTGGCAAGATTCTTCTTTATTCGCACTACCACACTGTACTTAGTCATTCAGCGAGGAAATGCAATCAGCATTTTGACAACAAACTGAATTGAGTATGAATGTTTTCCAGTGTATCAATAAAGTTGTCCTTTTTATATTTATACATGGTAGAGCCACGCTGCAGCTATATTATGGTTGTGGCACGAATGAGTCGGCTCGAATGGTGAAGGGCCAATCTCTCACAGAATACCAGCGTAAAATAGCAGCTTAATACTGCTCTGTTTCGTATGGTGAGTGTAGAGATCCGGAGACCCTTTTTTACTGGAAACGGGTGATTCCACTTGCTCTCAAGGGTAACAGCGCATCTGCATTTAGATTCTTAAATGAAGATAAATGTAGACGTTTATGGGTCACAGCATCTACTTACCATCAGGTGAACTGTGTGCTCGTTTTTAACCCTTATTCTATAAAAAAAACTTTATCAATAGAGTTACAAAATATTTTACCTGATTGTGCGGCACTGCGGTTTATGTAACCAACTCAGATAAAAAGTGACTACTTCCGCTTACCCGTCAAACCAGAGGCCAACAGTGGTTACAATGCTACTTTTTGAATAGCCAAACCGAAAAGGTTATGCATAGTAAAAGACACGCTTAGTAACTTTTTGAATATTTTAAGTCAGTATCTCACGACAGTAATCATCGGCCGTCATCATAACACGAGACTACCTAAATTTGACAGTCCTTAGGGCCCCGAATTGGAAAAATTCGAGACTCGACGGTCTGCACCACTACTAATTGAAAAGGTTAGTTATATGTCACATTATGCTTGCCTGACGGTTTCAGAAAACAACTCTCGAGCCTCTTTAATACTGGGGTCACTCATTTAGTTCCTGTAGGTCAAGCTACCACAGATTCGAGTATGTACCGCCCCATCACGTATTTACCCACTAATACCAGACAGTAACATCCATTTTGAGCGAAAGAATCACACGGCAACTTTACTTTACAAAATGGATGTTAGCACAGCGATCGTGTTACTATGAAACCACTCTCCACGCATCAGCGTCCCGGGATGTAAACACCAGCGCTCTAAAAAAGAAGTATAATTCCGCCTCTAGGTCCTTCAAAAGAGTCATTGCCAAGGCAAAGTCAGAGCACATAGGCAGAATTGGCGAGAAACTAGATCGCCTTCCTTCTGGAACCCGTGCTTTCTGATCCCACGCCAAGGCTGTCCAGGGGAATTTCTGTCAGCCATCTCTTCCATCTCTGCACAGGGAGGACGACTCATTGGCCCATACCGCAAAGGAGAAAGCCGATCTTTTAGGCTCTTTTTTTGCGTCCAACTCGACTCTCGATGACGGGGGAGTAAGTCGTCGACCATCCCGCGGGGTGAGTGCTCCATGCCGGAAGTGCAGTTCACACAGCGCTCGGTTCGCAAAGCACTACTCTCCCTGGACATCCACAAGTCGAGTGGGCCTGACGGAATCCCCCCAATTGTGCTGAGGACGTGTGCTCCAGAGTTGGCACCGGTTTTAACGCGTCTTTTCCGGTACTCCTACTCCCTAGGCGTAGTCCCAAAATCATGGAAGGCGGCTTTCGTCCAAACGATCCCTAAAAAAGGCGACCGCTCAGACCCGTCTAACTAACGGCCTATCGCTATCACCTCCTTGTTCTCCAAAACAATTTCTTCCTGTAAAGTCAACCTTTTACAGCACGAGGGCTTTTTATAGCATTGTATGGAGCACCGAGTCGAATGCATTTCTTATGGGCTATCCAGGTGGAAAATAAATTCCGACGGTTGTGACGATGACCGCGTTCATGACATGCTGCAATGCAAACCATGGCTGAGATTTGCCTCCAATGGGCACTACAGAGGAAGGAATAAAAAGTTTCATACCCTGAAGTACCACATCAGCGACAGAATGCGCAAAAACGTTGGGATCGTCCGGCGAGAAGCAAACCCGCCCCCAATGTTAGGATGCAAAGAAAGACCGAATCCCATCCCAAGCGGCTGACCTCTAGTGCCAAACACGGCGGCAGCCTGCAGAATGCAACTGCGATTTCAACGTGAGTGGCACCATACTCCGAACAAGACAATGGTCCGAGGAGCCTAAAGGGGCGTTGACGGAAATCTGATATCAGTCCGGGTGAGAGGTCAGCAGAAGGTCCAACAGGAAGGTGCATAATCCTCCACATCTGGAATCCGCGTAGGCGAAGTAACCAGTTGTGTCAGACCATATGCCAAGGCAAAATCATGAACAGATCTCCCCGCATGATCAGTTAAACGTGAACCAAGCCATTCAGCGTGATGGGCGTTAAAGTCGCCGAGGATCACGATCTCTGCGGAGGGGATCTGCTGTAGCAACGAATCTGTAGCCATTTGGACGTGGTCGAAGAGTCGGTCTGTTTCGGCATTATCGCTATGGGACTTATAGAGGCACCCGTAGACGCGCGGATGGTCGTCGTTGTCTACGCGTAGCCAAAGGATGGACAGATCCGAACCTTCAAGTCTGCCGAGGCGTCGAGAACAGATGTCCTCTCTGACGTAATTGCAAACTCCAGCCCGAGGCACAAAGGAGTGTTCCAGTTTGTACCCCGGGTAGGAGAGATACGAGACATCAGCCGGAGAGGACACATGCATCTCGTTCAGAAAGAGCAGAGCCGGCCTCGCCGTCTCGAGATGGTAGTGGACGGCCTTTAGGTTAGAGTGAAGTCCCCTGATATTGCAGAAATTCACGGACAGCGTGGCAGGGGTCGCCTTGGTCTTGTTGCTCCGTTTGCCCCGAGCAGTTGTAGTCTTGAGCGGAAATTTGCACCCCCCCCACCCCCCAGAATACGCGGGGCAGCCTGAGCACCCAAGCTCTAAGTGGAGAAACATGGTCGTGGATGCTCAGCGAGGGATTTTCCAAGTGTGCTGGTACCCTCCTGGGGTAGTCTATCATCATTTAATTTCGCTACCATGTTGATGAGGGGGGATTTGGGCCTCCGGCCACCTGCACTCACCAGACGAAACGCGGAAGCAGAGATTCCACTTCACGCCGGTATTCTGTGAGGTCGTGGTACCACCCCAGTTTGAGCCGGCCCATACGTGCTACAGCAAAGCTGCCCCGTGGCTCTACCACTGTCTCCCAACGGATAGGTCTTAAGATTAACATGGACGAAACACGCAAACAAGCAAGTTATATACTATACTCTGTCAAATTTAGCTTCATAATTTTGGGCAGCTCACTGTAGGGATGTGGTGGTGTAAAATCGTTAATGAATCTATTCGAATATAATTTTCATAGAACTTGCAATCGATATTTGATTATAGATAAAAATATCGATATATATATATATATATATATATATATATATATATATATATATATATATATATATATATATATATATATAAGAATTTTGAATAATTTCTTATCTATTGAATTAATAATTCATTATTAATACGATAAATCAATCCCTCCCACAATAACGATTTCACTTAGTGCATATTTTTATTCAGTCAGTCAGACTATTTAGTAGAATACGTGTGAGTCGAAATATTTTTGTGAAAGGGCATAGTGTGAAATAAAACAAGGAATTTTAGCTTAAAATTATTTTATTATTAAATTAATGGTGCACAACCTAAATCAAGTTCATTATCATCATCATTCTCATCACTAGGCCTACTGCTGGAAAAGTCACTTACGTTGATTATTAATTTTTGTTCACAAAGTGGACATCTCGCTGCCATTCTTCCAGTATATGTTTTTTTGTGTGTTTCACGACTTTTATCCAGTCATCCGCAGTAACGTTATCACAGGCATTTTGCAATAAAGTCAACATTATCCTAGCCGTAATCTCTAATTGTTATGTTTGGCTGCATGACCTAAAACAAAATTAAGTATCTATATATGTAGTAAACGTAGGTACTAGGTATAATGACAAAAAACAAAGCTTTGGCATGAACCCAAAAACGTTCGATTCCATTGTAATTGCAGTGATATGGTGGCAATCTAAGCATCTTATGGTCATGTTTATCAGCAATTTTATCCAAAATGTAGGTTGACTTTCTAGGTTTGTTTTCTTTCAGTAATCGGACCAATTTGTGTGTCAGCTTATTTTTATTGGCTTCAATACTTTTGCTCTGCAGCCAATACATAAGCTTCAGTTTTCTGCTGCTGGATGTTGGAGCTTTGTTCTTTTGTAAGGAATGGTATGGTGAATTATTCACAATAATATAATGTGGTTTATGAAGATTTACCAATTATGTTAAAAACCACTCTTTGAAATTTTCGAAATTCATCTCATGATATTCTGTTGTTTTTATTAATTTAAAAGCCAACAAACAATTGGGTACGAAACCATTTGTCGTCCCTGCGTGCGCTGTTATCAGGCATTATACTTTGCCTTCGGGCACTTTGCTGACTGATTGTGCCGTGTCATAAGTCCACTCATTGGGTAAAGTGTGGATCGCATTAAGCCACATCTCATCCATAAATATAATTTTATCCCATTATGAAATATGTTTGGCTTTTCTTAAAAAAGATCCACCCGTGCCAAAGCAATATCTGTGCGCTCTATTATTATTTATCTTTTAACGCCTTTATTAAAAGCGAAGCCTATTTTGTATAGTTTGGTTGCCAATGACTGCAAACTGCCATTAAATAAATCAGATTATTTAAGGGACACTATTAATTTTCTTAGTGTTATTTATTCAGTACGTCTATAATATGCGTATATATGGTTACATATTGCGACGGCATCAAAGTCACCAATCGCATTTATACTCAAAACACTCATTCGTTTCTTATTCGGCGTCGACAATTTATTCAGTGTCTTCCTCTATTGCTTGAGTTGATAATGGCTTGCCATACTTTTCTTGCGTTATACAAGACACCGTCGCATAGGCGATGCCAAGAGCATCTGTTGCCAACTTGGATTACAACCAAAAATAGCCAATTTGACACTCACGTTTAAAATAATCTCGCAAGCAAACCACAACTTCGTGTAATTTGTTATTCAAAATAATGTTTTTCATTCTTTTCGGCATTGTGTAACCAAAAATAACATAAACATAACGAAAAACTCAACAAAAACAGTAGATAGCAGAAAATAATAAAACTGAAGGAAAGCGTATACAAGGCACTAACGGCGCGGCGTCAGAACTCATAGTGATTACAAAATGGCTGACTGACAGAATGATGACAGGCTGTAGTATTGCCACAATCTTGGAGTCTATAGATACTATTTTTGATTTCCGTATTATTATTTTTATCAGAATTATAGTTGAGAATATATAGTAGTTTAGCGTGGCACATCACTATCGTAAGTGGACGGTACACATCCCGTCTACATGAACACACATGAAGTACTACAAAATCTCTACGACAGTTTATCTAAAAAAATACAAAGGCGTAAGTTGTCAAAATTATCAAGCTAAATTTGATAAAGCATACATAATAAAATCTCATTAAATTTTGACTTACAAAAACAAAAATTCCCATAAAAATTTGATTTTTAGTAGAAAAGTACTTAAAAACAAAACTTTCAATAATACAGCTATTAAAAATGTGAACGACAGTACAGACATAATAATGTTCAGTGCTACATACATAAATAACCACGAAGATGGAGGACTATAAATACTTAATATGTAAATTAATAATAAAAAATAACGAGAATACAAAAAATAAATAAAGGGTACCTAGGAATACCATAATATGTAAATTCAGCAAGCTATTTTTAGCAATTAAGCGGCGGGACCTTTTAGGGTCCTCTTTCTGCACCACCATACTATCTTAATTGCGCCGAGAAATCTCACACAGAATTTTATGCTTGAAGAACTTTGCTTTTCTTTCTTTGATTATTAAGCTAAGAAGCAGCCGTTAATCTGTTTTCAAATTCAACCATCTTGCGACTCCAGCTTCGTTTAAGTTTTCTTTTGCTTAATAAAAATGTCCGCCTTTTAAACTAATTATTACACGTATTTCAAGGCGTAAAAACTCATCTTTATCATTTTACAAATTAAATACACGAGTCTGTATCAAAAACTAAGTCATCCCGGGTTACCACTGCGCCCGCTGGTGGGGTCGCCACATAAGGACAAGAGAAATGAAACGCTCGAGTGTTACTTACCATGATCGATTACCATCAGGTGGTATAGTGGTCAAACGTGAGCTTATCTATAATAATAAAATATATATTATAATATAATAATAAAAATGTGATAAATACTTAGTATGGTTCATAAAATCTTAATTTACCACAGAGCTTATTTGTGTACTATATTTGCAGTGGTGTTAATACCTGGTAGCAGTGTAGGGACGAGAGAAATGAAACACTCAAATGTTGAACCACAGACTACTTTTACTACTGTTATTGCTAAAATTTATAAAATAAAAGTATACCAAAACTTAAATATGCCTAGGTAGTTACTACACACCCTTTTTTCACGTTGATGTCCAACAATGAGAAAGTTTGTTTTTGAGAAATATTTATCTATTTTAACATAGAATTCATTTTAATGAAAAAGTCTTTGAAAAAGGTAGTAGTAGGTCGACCAGTAACATCGCAAAACGTGGAATGAACGCAAGCTGTTCCGCTTCAGACCTAGTTAAGAGAGTTGCATTACTTAATCAAATTATCTTTTAGTTGTTGTGTTAAAATCTTGTGCCATTGTATAACTGTATGCACAACACTGGGCTTAATTTTCTCAATATTGTAATGGGAGTATTGTAAGAGAAGATAATCCTAATTTAGCTTTTTTCGTATCGATCGTAAGGTTTTTGAGGTACATATATAAAGCACTCAAGAAAGTTTTGTCCGCATTTATCCCGGGCAGTAACTTTCGAAAAATATTTGAAGTTATTGACTATGCGGAATCTGACGTGGTATTTTTATTTATTTAACATTTTATGTGTACATAAAATATTATTACAAAGTACATAATTGTGTTTTTTAGGCATATCTTAGTGTAACAAATGTAAGCACTAACAAAGGAGTGCCGTGTCGTCCTAACCTACTCGCGCTCAAATTTACACATAGGGTAGGCTGAGTACTGAGTATTCGTAGGAGCGTGCAGCTTGGTGACGCAGTTAGAGTGGTCGCCACTTAGACCAAAATTCTAAGAATATGTGCATGTCATGCACAAAACACGCCATACAACGCTGCACACTTTACACGTGCGGGTACTTAGACCCAATTCTTTATTATAACTATTAATTGCAAATGGAAATAGTGAAAACTTAGACCATCCAAATGTAATCGTAATATACTTTTTCTTCTAAGTTTAAAACTTATCAACCTTGAAGTTTGTCTTCCTTTTCCGAAGGACTGTTTGACTATTAATATAATAAATTTGGCGAGACAAGCGAAGCTTCGGAGCGAAATAAAGTGAATCAGTGTGATTAATTATTAGTGTTTTAAGTTTTAATTGGTGTTCGGTAATAAAAGTGTAAATTTTGGTAATTCAATCAGCAGTTTTTATTGTCACAAACTCCAAGTTTGTAACAATTGGTGTCAGAAGTGGGATAAAATCATGCCGATTTTACCTAAAGAGTAAACGAAGGGTGTCCGTATCCGAAGTCAACGCCAGCAGGAGACGGACCAGAGAAAGTTTGGTGGTGTAACGCCGCAGACGTCGGGGGGCCAACTGCCAACCACGGAGGCGGGCCCGTCAGCAGCTCCTACACCTGCATCACCTGACTTAGGTGCTCTCATGATGATGTTGCAGAAACAGGCCCGCCAGCAGGCGGAACAGGCACGCCAATTGGAAAATCAGCTGCGGGGCGGACAGGAGGAACAGGCCCGTTGGTTGAAAGAGCAGCAGGAGGAACAGGCCCGCCGACAGCAGGAATAGGCCCGCTAGCAGGCGGAACAGGCAAGCCGATTGGAATGGCAGCTGCGGGACGGACAAGAGGAACAGGCCCGTCGGTTGGAAGAGCAGATGCTCCTCATGAAGGACCTTCACACTACCTTCGGGAAGGAGATGAAGAAGGTGAAGGATAAGGTTGCTCAACATGACAACCGCTTGTCGGAAGCTGAAACCCGAATTGAAAAAACTGAAACCCGAATCGCCCAAGTAAACAATCGGGTTGATTACTTGGGCGATTCGATTCGAACGTAATGGCTGACATGAAGAAATCACTGGACGAACTCAAACTTGGGGATGGAACTACAGCCCCCGTAGTAGCTACAACACGTTCGCTACGTGGATTCAAAGTGCCGCCGTTCGACAGGACTTCTTCCAGGTCGGCCTACAAAATCCAGTTCGAGACCGTCATGGAGGCGAACGGCTGGAATAAAAGCCAGGCCATGACTGCACTCACCCTAGGCCTGTGCGACCAAGCCTTAACTGTGTTGGAAGCTCTCGGTAAGAAAGTGACCTACGAGCAGCTCCTTGAGTAATTGGAGGCGAGATATGGCGACGCTCACCTGGAGCTTGTCTTTCTCGTACAGCTTAAAGATCGCGTGCAACGCAGCAACGAAAACCTGCAGCAGTTGGCCCTTGAGGTGGAGAAGCTGGTGCGAAAAGCATACCGGTCTGTACCTGTGCTCATTGAAGGGAACCTGGTAGAGACATTCATCGACGGCATTTGCGACCTTGAAGTCAGAGCTGCTGTGAGGCTCGGGCACCACGAGACGCTTAATAACGCCTTGCCCATGCACTGGAGGTGGAAGCCGTGCGGTAGGATCTTAGTTCCCATCGCGTCAGGGAGGCTGCAGCAGCTACACCAGTTCCCGACCGCAATAATGGAAACAGCCCTAGGTGCTACGGCTGTGGGGAAAGGGGCCATCTACGATCCAGCTGCCCTAAGCGAACCGTAGAAAGGGGAGTTGATCGATCACGAGAGGGTAGTGCAGCTAACGGCACCGCCTGGCGGCGGCAGGATCATCGTTCCCCTCACGTTAGGGAGGTTGCAGCAGTTAGGGTTCGCGACCACAATAAAAATTACAGCCCAAGTTGCTACGGCTGTGGGGAATGGGGCCATCTTCGATCCAGCTGCCCTAAGCGATCTGTAAAAAGAGAAGGTGATCGATCTCGAGAGGGTTGTTCGGCTAACAGCACCACCCAGCAGCAGGAATACGACTTTGTGATTGAACACCGCAGCGAGAAATTGCATGGCAACGCAGATGCATTGACAAGGAGACCTTACCCTGAAGATTGCAAGCATCGTACTAGGCAGGGGAGTAAGGAAGTGGTATCCGTGAGGATGCTCAGGACAGACTACCTCAGCAACGAATGGAAGGACAGCTTACAACATTCACAGCAGGAATATCCGGACATCGGGCCGATTCTGGAATGGATGAAGGCCCGTGCTACCAAGCCCAAGTGGAGCGACGTCTCAGCGATGAGTTCGACCACTAAAAGCTATTGGGACCGCTTGCTGATTCAGGATGGAGTCCTGTGCCGTAAATGGGACAATGGTCGAGGAGACAGCTGTCGTTTGCAAATGGTTGTCCCTAAAGCTAAAGTGCCGAATGTTCTGCAGCTGTACCATAATAGTTGTTCAGGAGTCCATTTGGGAGTTAAACGAACTCTACTGAAGATCAGAGAACGGTTTTACTGGGTCCACTGTCGAAACGATGTCGAGGACTGGTGTCGCAAATGTACAAGTTTTGCGGCTGTAAAGGGACCTTAGACTCGTAGTAGAGGAGCATCGAAATTGTACAATGTTGGTGCACCATGGGATAGAACAGCCCTTGACATTGCGGAGCCGTTTCAGAAAGGCGCAAGAGGGACTCCTAAGACCGTCCATGTCGATCACCTGGCGCGCTATTGAGCATGTCTTAGGAGGGGGCAGTGTTGCGCGCCTAAGTTGACGTCAGGTACCCGGCACTAGCGCCATCTAGTATCGGGGAACAGAGCGAGGAGGGCTTCCTAGAAAATGTCGATCATGACTTTCGACCAACAGCGCCATCTAGTATCGAACAGAAGAATTAAGCTTTCTAGAAGCCCCCGCACTCGAACTTTCTGCGTCTGGTCGGTAGGCGCCCGTATTACTTGAATATTCTGGATGTTTCGGTGAAAAAGGTGTATTTAAAAGGCGCTGCAAGACGCGATCGAAGCAGTATTAAATTTGAAGAGACAAGCGAAGCATCGGAGCGAAATAAAGTGAATTAGTGTGATTAATTATTAGTGTTTTAAGTTTTAATTGGTGTTCGGTAATAAAAGTGTAAATTTTGGTAATTCAATCGGCAGTTTTTATTGTCACAAACCTCAAGCTCGTAACAATATATTAATTAATGAACATAACATCAACAGTCTATTAAATTCAAAGCATAAAACAATAACAATTTACCATACTCTGGATAACTCCCAAGAGTTTAGGAACTCCACGGGGTAGCTCGTAGTGTCATCGGATGACATGATTGTGTCAAAAGAATTATACATTAATGTTTTGTTAATGATTTCGTTCAGGATCGTTTTTATTTATTTTCCTAAGAATCTCATTTTTGATTCCAGGGTCGTTCTTTCAAATAACCAATTTATGTCATGAAGATATTGTTGTATATTCGAAATACTTATGCAATAAACTCGTCTTTTGACCCTACAACATGACAAAATTGGTGGGTAAAAATAATCATACCTTCTTGGTCGGTTTCTAGACGGTATTCACCAATTTGACATCACTGAATAACTCTCAACCTCACTTAAAATCTTAGGTGTCCCGTAAACTATGCTGCCACACTCAGTCTTAAGCTTTGATAGTTGGCTCTTTCTGGCAGAAAGATCTCTGGCAAAGACTTTGGAGCCCTGGTTCCGCTCGATCACTTCTTTAATACGAGCAGTATTAAAGTTGCGTAAGTCTAGCCGCATGAATTTGGAGATCTGTCTGTTCAGTTGCCTGTATGCTGTCAAATCTGTTGACGATTGCAGCCTCATCTCCCGTCTAACAGCCATGAGATTAAGAGTGTGATTGGAGAGTTTTTGTGTTCTTCTGCGGCGGGTTTTGCAGAACTTAGCTCCGACCGCATGGACAGTTTCCACGAGCTTGTCATTCATGTCGTCCACTGCATTGCAATCTTCTCGACACCAGCAATTTATACTAACCTAACTCATAAAAGTGAACTTTACAGTAGAGGCATATGAAAGGAAAAACGTGATAACTTTTATATTAATTAAGATACTTATTTGAAATTTGGTATGCTTAATATATAATTTATTCATCGTAATTTCCCATATTTATTTTTCCTTAATTATTTATATTCTTTGATTTAACGCAAATTAGCCGTATATACACGTAATTCCTCAATAAGATTTTACATATTACACACGTCTAACTGATGTTAGCGTAGAGTATTACGGGAGATCGTAGTGCTAAAGAAGTGTTATATTTTTTGCTATGCAATCATAATTGTAAAATATATTATGCATTAATTATAACCTTAGGTTTTATATATATTCACAGGTTATATATTTATAAATTCTTATGCTAAATAACAAGTTATTAAAGTTAGCTTTATTTAACCGGTACCATGCATCACTGGCGCATATCGTATTAAAAGCCGTCAAATTATATATAGCGTACTATACATCGACGTGTGCTATAAATTAGCATATCATTTAACTTTCCGTTGAGCTATAATACATGTAGATTTTTATAAATTCTTGATAAATTCTGTAGATAATATTATTTTTTGTAGGTAAATATATAATTAAAACAAAATTAGTAATCAACTGTTTATTTAAATTTCAGGTAAATACTTATTAATTATTAACGATAAGAGATCGGATTAATCACAGTTCCACTTCGTATATTATATTCAAATGAAGATTGCACATAATTGTTATTCTTAATAAAAAACAAAAACTTCTAAGTGGTAAATATAAATCAAATAATTTAAACAGTATGTTGTAATCATTAAGTACTTATAATAAGCATTCAAACCTCATCATCACTTACATTCTTCTCATCATATTCGGTTGTTAATAAATTCCTATAAAATGTATGACACTTTTCGGGTATAATATTATTATCACAGTAGTATTTTAAAATTAATTTTTAACAAAGTTTTATATGCTTTTTCGGGAAAAGGCTCCAAGTGGGATAATCTAGTAGATGTCTTTTTAAAACATTGTATTTGATTGCTGTCTTTATCACCTAAACTATACTTATATTCCAACAACCCGTAATTATCGGGAGAAACTTCAATTTTTTTTACTTTATTCCACATAACTTTATCGTTATTTAAATTTTTAGTCCAATTTTTTTTTTTACTAACATTACTTTTAAAATCAAAAATCATGTTTTGATTAACCTCGATAACATTATAAGGATTCCCATTGACCTTTTCCCATCGTACTAGTGGATACCACTCATCCGGCGAATATACCTCTCTACCTCTTGCAGTTTTTTCTATCAAAGCGTGAACTGAATCTCCTTCATTCTGTGTATGGCCCTTTTCCATAAAATGGGGGCTTATCTTCATTTTAAAATTTTTAGAAGCTAGTAAGTACATATAGCAAACAATACGGTTACGATTTTGTCCCTCACAGTTGTCTGACCATAGATTGACTTCGTGAACTCCCTTAGAAGCTAATTTAATAAAAAAATGGTATAAACAACTAGCCACTTCATTAGCCCCCCTCTTAGCCGTTTGCTCATCCCACATATAACGAAACGCTTCTTTTGATCCCATATTGTAAATTGTAAAATTATATACATTGAGCTTACGCCTATAATAATACACACTTATATTACCATGTGGTGAGCTTAAAACTTTTTGAAAATCAAATACAATACAAACTACTTTGTTACTAGAGACAGCTAACAGTTTACATTCTAATTTTAATTTACGAGAAATTTCTTTTTCTGTTTGATGTTTTGTGAAGTTTTCTTTCAATTCATCTGTAGGGCTAGATGACAGATATCGCATTGGTCTTTTTTTGGTAAATGAAAACCTATCTTCAAATTAGTATTAACAATATCTCTATACTGTCTTACTGTCTGTACTCTAACATTATAATTATTATCATAACACCACACATGATACAACTTAAACATTTTAGAAAAAGATAAAGAAGGTTCTAAGTATTTTTTACTCGTACGTTTTCTAACGTAGTGAGACTCAACAGGGGTGAAAGAATTAACGTGATCTATGACACTCTGTTTCATTTCGTTTGAAATTACATAGTTATGGTTTTTATGCCGACCTCTGTCGTCAGTAACATGAGTAAAATCATTGTTTTCTTGGATTTTTCGTATTGCAGTATACACAAAATCTTTACTAATATCAAAGGTGTTCAAGAACATTGTTATGCAAACTTTTTGTAATATGATACCATTGTCATAATTTATAGGAAGTTGATAATGCAAAGTGTGTGATCAACGACTAGATTCGCTTTCAACATTAATGACAGTCTTTTTACTTTCTTGTATTACATATTTGGCAAGTTTTGCGTGATCACCAGTATCCCAAAACTTATCAAAAAGGTCAATACGAACTTCTTGGCTTATTTTATTATACCATTGCAGACGACAATTGACACAACTGACTTTAATTCTTCTTGGTGCTTTAGTTTTCCCTTTTGACGTAGTATACTGCAATCCTTTGTTACACAAACGTTTTCTCTTTTTACTTATCCACTCATCTTCAAGTTTAAGACGTTTGAGACCCACATCAGTTCTTTTTTTAGATCTACGTTTATTATTTTTTGGGTATTTTTGGTCGATACTGCAGAAGTCACTATAATTAAACGTTGCAGGCGAGGAAATTGAATTACAGGGAGTAGATATTGCCGATACTGAATTTGTGTTATTGCTGAGGCAGTTAATCATATGTAAATCGGGAAGACTTTCCTGAACGGACGTACTGATTTCTGGTGTGAGTGTTCTATCTTCGGTTTCTTGGCAATAAGTCGGCACTAAAGTACCGTTTAAACTTTGTGAAGATTCCGAAAAATCACTATAAGGTGAAGGTACGGGGGTATTATCTATGCTGTCAGAAGGATCATTAGAGACGAATGAAAACAAAGATTCGATAATTGGTGGAGTTAATGTCAATGGAGAAGGTTTTTGGGTTGAAGTAAATACCTTTGGTGAATAAATATTAAGTGGAGTTTTAGGAGCCCCCAAGTCATTCAAATTTATATCTTGTAATACTACATCATTTTTGTAATTTTCTATATCTCGGCTTGCAGAACTGACTATAGAATAATCATGCTCTTGAATAGGCTCTTCAAACATGACGTGATTATACAAAGCCACGAATTCAGGATTATCAACTTCAGCAGGTAATGGCGAGGATTCTACAACAATAGGGATAATGTGTTGAAATCATAGGATTATTTTTGTAAAAAACATGTGCATTAAAATTATACTCAAGGTACCATCAATAAACTAATTAACACTCGTTTTTACATAAGTATTTACAACGGTAAAGTCGCTAAGTAGTGCATTTTACAAACGAACAAGTATACACGAACGCACTAAACTAAGCTAACTAAGTGTTAGCGTAGTGTTACCCGGACTCTGAGCTAAGCGGCTCAAATTTTCAAAAAACGTAGCGTATTACTATAAAACATAATTATATACTTTGACCTACACTGTAATCCCTAATAACATATTAAACTTATCTCTCTCGTCAGTATGAAGTGGTATCTCACCATTTTTATCAAAACTCTTCAATTAATTTTTCTCCTTTTTGGCTAAATCCACTAAATATTTAGCTCGTTTTCGTGACATTTTTGTATTAATAAATTAACACTAACAATATTTCAAATAACTTGTAACAATAACGTTAGATGAATTATGATTTACTTATAAAGTTTTTAAAACCGCGCAAAATCACATCTAACACAGCGACAAGTGTCATTAGATTAATGTAAACAAACAAGCGGTGCGTGCCCCTCCATTGCACACTCCGCTAATAATAGTTAGCGTAATTTAAATTGAGTGATTTCGAGAAGTACCTTTGCTTAGCGTTGTATAAGATTTGTAAATTCGTTATTTTTGTATATTTCTTCACGATTTTTATTACATATAAAAATAGAAACTTTAAGCAACTTGGCATAAAAAAACGAATTTCCCTAAAATTCGAGTTAGCGTAGTATAAATTGTTGGTGTCGTTCTAGGCACTGAAAGTGGTTACGTAACTCGAGCTGAAAAGTTTCGGGATTCTGGATTAGAGCACGAGGGGGACGGAGCGTTTACTTCATTCGGCAAATACGGCAATACGGCAATACGGCAATGAAAAACTGCTACAATATCGTTAGAATAAGAAGTTAAATTTTGACAGTTTATTAATGATTACAAATAGCTTAATTGGTATATTGTGCGGTCACAAAATCATAATACTATGGTTCGAGCCCAGACCGACCGACCGACTTTGTTCTAATTTTTTTTTAAGTTCCTTTCTTTTTTTGAGAAAATCTATTTTTTCGAGTCCCTTTTTTAGTATTTTTTAAAAAAAACACGAAAATTTTAATTAAACTAATTGCACTCATCATTTTTTATTCACATAACCAGTTCAGTTTTTTCCATTATGTCGCTAAGATCAAAAAATATTATTCGTATTTCATCAGTATGTAATTTGTATCTAAATATAATTTCCAAAACACACAAATTAAAAAAAACGGAGCGAAAAAAAACCGAGCAAAGCTCGGTCAACCGGGTACTATATATATATATATATATATATATATATATATATATATATATATATATATATATATATTTTTATTAAGATAATATTTCGTGCTATATTTTTACTCGTCACATTTTATGGTTATTGAGAAAAAAAGTTCATAAAAAATTCATAATTTATTTTTCTCGCCGTAAGTTATTAATATCTCTCAAAATAATCGTTAGATTTTAAGTTACCACAACTGGCACCTCAAGCTGAACCTTCTGTATAAATCTGACACGCTGAAATATTTAAATATGGCGACCTTTTTTGCATTTTAAAAAATTCGTTACTAGCTTGCGTCACTTCCGAATCGTCAGTCTTTTGAATGGGAGCACTTTTAAGATTCACTTAACATCCCCTTTGTGACTCATATCTGATCCCATCCCATATCTGACGCACTGGAATTAATTTTTTTAACCCCCACCACGCAAGTCAACAGATAAATATACCTTCGATATCAGAGACACATTGGGGCGTCTAAATTATAATATCTGATCTATATTTCCATTTAATATTTTTTTACATTTTTGAAAATATTTAGACGCTTCCCCCACCATTGGAAGGAGAAACATTATATAACTTTCCTTCTACCTATCAACTAATTTAAAATCTAATAGGTACCCACGACGATTGAGTTAATCCCCATTTAGAATCATGGGCTCCCCTACTAAAACGTACATATACATAGACAAATCTATGTGTCATATTAAGTCAATGTTGACGATTAAGTATTTTTAAATGGCCCACGACTAGGTGTAAATTATTTGGGACTTATATTAAGGATTCTATAATAAAAGCCATGTAATATAATCATTACTGAATTTTAAATGACTCAGTTTTTAAATAAATTACTAATAGATACTATTTTGGCCACCTTTTTCTACTTCACATTACTAGATGTAATATTATATAAAACATTTGGTTTCTATCGCCTATGCTTCTACGAAATCCCCAAATTTTTATCCACAAAAAAGTCAGCTTAATACGAAACAAATTTAAACCGTGTAAAATGAAGAACAATAGGTACCGCTCGAGTCACGTTACTTTTGTTTTCCTCTCTTATTTGTATATTTATTTTACGTAAACTTTTCAAACTTTGCTGTTCAATATGGTATTCAAAAGGTTTCTGTTCATTCTATGATTGAAATTTGGCAAAAGTATTTGTCGGTATTGTTGAAGTTTTTCTTAAATGGTTCAAACTCTCTTGAAGTCTTTCGCTTTCTGGGCTTGAAACCTCGTTCTTATTATTTGTTTTCAATGATATAAACAAGTGATGTAAAATGTTAGTGTAACCAAATATCCCATATTGGTCTGGTACTTATGGGCCTCATGTTTATCTGGAACTTATAATAACACGAATGTGCCAACTGACGTACTTACCCAAAAAGCGACTAATCAACATTGGGTTTGTGACTAAAACCATTTGAAAATCGAAAGTGAGTGATGTATTCACCAATAATGTTGATACTATTTTTTTTTTTATTCTAATAACTTGAAGGTGCCTTCCAATATACTGGTTAAAGGTTGCGGGGATATAACATCACCCTGTTTTACATCTCCCTGCAGTTAATATAAACAAACACTTCAGCTCAGTTGTGATGTATCTTATTATTCGTAATGGGTTATGCTTTATAACAAAAAGAAGCCAAGATATTATATAAAAAATTAGTCAATAAACAGCCACGTTAAAATTATTGGTGGACATAAGAAATGTAATAAACACATCAGCAGTTCGATAAACAGGCAGTCAATTTGATACTGCTGATGGGACTGTAGCACCGCCCAAAATTTGAAAAAGTGGATTTTTTTTAAATAAGTGCACAAAGGTACATTTAGTTGCGTTATGAATTCGCCACGAGAAGAGCGATGTTCTTCGCGAACACATTAACTAACAGGTTGCAATTAGTTCGCGCCACCACGGACTCAACTCGACGCGTATTGTCTCAGTTTAGTTCGATTATGGTAGCGGCATAGCGGGCATTCATAATTTACCGTTTAGGTATTCATTGTGCATCACATGCCATTTTTTAATTTTTAATGTTTATATTCGATATGTAGTTTGTCAAATTACAATGTACCCTTTTTCAAAAAGTTCCGGACTACCAGGGGGCTGGAGCAGTACTCTATAGTTCGACAAATTTGATAATCCGACAACGCCTTGCAAAATGCTTATCGGATTGCCAAAATAACGTTATACTGATGACTGCGGGTAAACAGTATAACATTCTTTTTGGGTTCTAGGATAATCAACTAATTGGGAAGGAATTACATGCTTTGAAACCTCCCTCTATTTTCCACCATCGGACAACCAGACCCTTGGTGAGCCTTCATCCCTTTATTGTCAATATTCCACGCATTAGAACCAAACTGTCTTTCCGTCTGAATACTGGGAGTCAACAGGGTAAGAGTGAATAGGCTTTACAATTTAGCATCCGGGGATTTATCACCACTTACCACCAGGTGGGATTATATAAATTATCGTAAGTAAAAAATGTCTAATGAAGTTGGACTTATCGAAACTAAAGAAACTATAGCTTTTGTTTTGGTTTTAATTTGTAATTGGTTATAATAATAAGAGCTTTTTATGTGCAAGCAGTTATGCAGGTATAGATATAGAGATTAGTATTACTGCGATCTAAAAGACTTATTGTTATCGCTGCTATGGCTGTAGTTCACTGCTAAGCCTTACGTCTTCAACGAATAGAAGGAGTTGCTTAGCTGTGAGCAATTTCACTTCTTCTGGATGGAGTACATAGTTCCCCAGAGGAGTGTTACTTTTGCGCATAAAGAGTCCGCAATAAGTTAGGATGTGCAAAGGTGTTTTTTCCGTTAAGGAAATGAAATGACACATCCTTGAGTTGCTTAGTCCCAGGATGGACATGTACCTTTTAAGACAACAGTGTCCAGTCAGAGCTCTTGCCAGAGTGTGCAATTTAATTTTACCTAATCTCAGGACTTTTAAAACAAATTTCGATCAAAAACCCGGATTGAAGTTTTAGAATGTTTTAAGCCTGGTGTGTCAGACCAGATCTTAAGTGATTTATTGTAATAAAGAGTTTCAAGGGTCTCGTAGAGGATTTTCCAGAGCTCCGTATGGAGTCCTTCATTTTGTGCCTTCAACAGCATGACTGCCTTTTCTGGGGAGTCAGCTTCACTGCGGGGCAGATATGTAATACCCAGCTGAGGCTTAGGCAATTCACCCTCAGGTTAATCCCAGCCGCCAAATCTGAACATAAAACCCGTCACATTTCAAAAGGAGTTTTCTTCCCTACACTCTGTGATAATTTACCACCGGGGACCTTCAAGAAAAGCATTTATGGCACTTTTCCTCTCTATAAAGGATTATTGAGACCTCTGCCTCCGGTTAGAGTTTAAATTTTTCGACTTCACCCACAATCCTGTCCTGGCTTGCCTAATTCAGGCACGTTACCAGAATCAAACCTGGCTTTTGCACTAAAGCTGAGCTTCTTCTCACCCGTTATCAGCTTCACAGATTTCTTGGGCTGATACTTGCAGCACGAATGGGTCGGCTCGAACTATGTATTACCATGATTTCATATAATACCAGCGTAAAATAGCAGCTTAGTACAGATGTTACTGGAAACGCAGCATGTCATCTTAGTCCTCAGAGGTGACAACGTATCTGCATTTTGAATCTTGTTTTTGTTGTTGTAAAATTGAGGATAAATATAAATGTCTATATACTACAGCATCCACTTACCATCAGGTGGACTGTGTGCGCGTCTGTCACCCTATTCTATAAAAAAAAGACGCCCTCTCAGACCGACTGCTTTTTTTCGCCTTTGGAAACGGGGGAGGTTTGGACAAAGGAATATCGCATCATGGCTTCTGTCAGAAAGAGAGGGCCTCTTCGACTCCTATATCAGCTGCTATCATCTTCGTGTATCTCCTCCGTGCTACTCCTAAGCTTATAAGGCCTAGTGAACTTCCCCTTTTACCTTCCCTGGTTCATTTCCATATGGGTGATTCTTTTCCATAGGGGCGTTGTGTTGTATGTGGTGAGAAGCTCTTCCACTCTGGAGAATTGAGTAACGTAACGGAGAATATAAATTCGTCAGAAATTCACCAGAATTAATTCGTTAGAATAGCCTCTTCGAACCATGAAACACTTCGAGTTATTACATACATATAGAAACATCTATTATAGCAAAACTCGTAAATGCATACCTGAAATAGTAGTTAAAAGATAGAGGTTTTGTGTGGGTACAGGTTCGTTTGTCACCCTATCCTTAAAAAAATGCATATCGGTGCATCATAGAAATATTTGACGTCCTTACTCGTAACAGCATTAGAAAAATTATTTTTAAGACTATTATAATCGAAAAATCATTGAACCGAGAAGATGGCTGGATGCTTCCGTCTGCTTGGGATCCTATAAATAATAAAATAAAACCCAACCCTGCAAAAAAAACTGCAAGAGTTGAATATACCATAAGTTCGTTCTGCGTAGATCGAACCAAAAACCAATGATTAAAAGCTGAGGGCACGACTGGATGTGTAAAGGTACAATTCCATAGCCGACAGTAGACAGCAGCAGTAAGCGACGTGACGTCGCGACACAACTGGTTACTATGTAGTTCTATGAAATACGTTCTGTAGCTAGCGACACGTCGTTTGCCCAGCGGCAGACGACACTGTAGTCGACCGCAGATCAGTAGTGCCGCCAATACCCGAGCGACAACACGTTGAATTTTTCTCAAAAATTGAGTTTCACTGATTCCGAGGAACAGAAACTGATAAGCCAGGTGGCCCAATATTCTGCACTGTACGATCCCTCACTTCCTCTGCATTTGAACATAGGATGTGAGTCTTTTCGTCTTTTCTATTTATACTTGTATAATAAAAGCAAGTCATCATCATCTTCTTCCTCTTCTAATAAAAGATATAAAAATAAATCGCAATCAATAATTTCAAACACGTCAGACATCATGAACACTCGGTACAGACTGGACACAGGCTGCTGCCGTCTGCAGTCGGGTTCGTAATCATGGCTGCATGACGCCACAACATGTTGCAGCGACATATCGCGGCGACACGTTGCCTGCTGCTGCTGCCTGCAGTTGGCTACGGAATTACAATTTAATAATGCATTCCTAATCCCCTCACTACTTCACGATTATGGGTGCAGCAACGCACTCAAAATGTCAGGAATATAAAAATAAGTAACATAAAAACAATAAGATCCGAAAAAAAAATTGTCAACATAACTTTCGTTTTGAAATTTTCACGATGTGTTTTCATCTATTATACATCAAATACATCTTGCTATAAAAGAAAATAGAAACTAGCTATTTACAAATCTTAATTATAAATCTTACAGATCTCTTGTGAATATTTTGACTTTAGATGAAATCGGGTTGAGTTGTTCCAAACCCACGTTGCTTACAATTTCGCGTTTCAGGATCAATCTGATAACTTACTTAAAGTCAGTTTTATTCAAAGTTTTTAATTAAGATTAAAATTTGACTTTTGGCTCTTACAACTCTTCTTAAGTTCAAGATGTGTTTTTTATTTGTTAGATAAGAAAAATATTATAAAATACAAAAAGGTGTAACACTAATTACTATCAAATATAAAGTAAATAAAACACAAATAAGTTTTAAATGAATCTTTACCGATTTAAGCCACGTTGTTTCTTTTTTTATTACGATGGCAAAGAAATTCTACGTGAGACGTCCAGGAACAATTTAAATGGTACAATGATATCCCGTCGTCGTCGTCGACGTCAGTCTGAGCGAGATTAGAATGGCTCTCCAACACCTTAAAAACGGCAAGGCCCCGGGCGAGGATGGAATTACAGCGGAGCTTCTGAAAGCGGGTGGAACACCGGTACTTGAAGTCCTTCAGAAGCTCTTCAATTCCGTCCTCCATGGTGGCACTACTCCAGAGGCGTGGAGCAGAAGTGCGGTGGTCTTGTTCTTTAAGAAAGGCGACAACGCTCTCTTGAAGAACTACAGACCGATTTCCCTTCTGAGCCGCGTCTACGTGCTGTTTTCGAGAGTCATTACGAATCGTCTCGCAAGCAGACTCGACGACTTCCAGCCTCCCGAACAAGCCGGTTTCCGAAAAGGCTTCAGTACCATAGACCACATACATACCCTGCGGCAGATTGTACAGAAGACTGAAGAGTACAATTTGCCACTTTGCCTGGCGTATGTGGACTATGAGAAAGCCTTTGATTCCGTCGAAATTTGGGCGGTGCTGCAGTCCCTTCAGCGGTGCCAAGTTGACTGTCGGTATATCGAAGTGCTGAAGTGTTTGTACAGTAGGGCTACGATGGCTATCCGAGTACAGAACCAGAGCTCGAAACCTATCCAACTGCAGAGAGGTGTAAGACAGGGTGACGTTATATCCCCGAAACTCTTCACCGCTGCTTTGGAAGACGTTTTCAAGCTACTGGACTGGAAAGGATACGGTATTAACATCAATGGCGAGTACATCACTCACCTTCGATTTGCCGACGATATAGTCCTTATGGCAGAATCGCTGGAGGACCTTAGCACTATGCTCAATGACCTCAATGGTGTCTCCCAACGGATAGGTCTTAAGATGAACATGGACAAAACAAAGATTATGTTCAATGTCCATGTCACACCTATGCCGGTAGTTGTGGGGAGCACTATGCTCGAAGTTGTTGACGAGTACGTTTACCTGGGACAAATAGTCCGACTAGGTAAGTCCAACTTCGACCGAGAGGTCAATCGACGGATTCAACTCGGCTGGGCAGCGTTCGGGAAATTACGACACATCTTCTCGTCAGGTATACCTCAATCTCTGAAAACTAAAGTGTACAACCAGTGCGTGTTGCCAGTGATGACTTACGGATCAGAGACGTGGTCCTTCACTGCTGGCCGTATGAGGACGCTCAAGGTCGCTCAGCGAGCTATGGAGAGGGCTATGCTCGGAGTTTCTCTGCGTGATAGACTCAGAAATGAGGATATCCGCAGTAGAACCAGAGTGACCGACATAGCCCAACGGATTAGTAAGCTGAAGTGGCAATGGGCCGGCCATATAGCTCGAAGAACCGATAACCGATGGGGAAGAAAGGTTCTCGAGTGGCAGCCTCGTACCGGTAGGCGTAGTGTAGGGCGACCCCCCACTAGATGGAGTGACGACCTGGTAAGATATGCAGGAAGTCGATGGATGCAGGTGGCTCAGGACCGTGCTTTGTGGCATTACTTGGGGGAGGCCTATGTTCAGCAGTGGACTTGTGAAGGGCTGTAATGATGATGATGATGATGTCAAGATTATTATTGATAAAGTTATAAAGGACGTTTGACAGTAACACATTTTATCTTCCTCAAAAGTATAATAAATATTTTGCTTGTAAAGATACATATTTCAAGTAACGAATATGTAATGAAGAGCTATTTTTAATTTATCTCATTTCCTTAATTTATTTCTATTCGTATTTATTTAATATTTACCAAAAATACAGTGAGATAAAATAATCTTTACATTCCACTTTTATTTATCCAGTGCAGCCATTCTCGAGCTTTGCGCTTAGCAACAAATTGAGCCATTTGTTTTTACTTATATAGATTACAACTTATAAAAGCGCACTTCTAAATATGGACCTCTACCATAGTTTGTCAGTATGAGGAGACCAATAGGTGAGATTTTGGCATAGTTGTCACAAACGCAGTTTTTCATCATTTTGGGTTGTTATCGGAAGGATGGTGCTGCTCATATCCTGTTTTAGTTTCTATCTGTCGCCTCTGACACCTACGGGACGATTTAGTGTAGTGAATATTCTTACACCACATCACCACGGTTTTTCATATTGTATGTCTATCTTAAATAAAATGGACATCAGAAATAATTTGTTAAATATATTATATAATCATCACATAAATATTTAGTAATCGGTACGAAAGAGTAATACTGTATATTTTATATCGGCAAGCAAAACATAGTGATTTGTTTACCCTGTTTTCTAGATAATTTTCCGTAGTCGCCTCGTTACACCCACGGGACGAGATAAAGTAATGGTTGTTTTGCGAGGCCTTAAGGTAATCTAAAATATATGATTAACAATTTTAATTTCTTTTTTATAGTATTAAATTATAATAATTTCTTTGATAAATCATTCATCGTAGATCATTTTGCGTGAAAACTCGACAAAATATTAATATTTACAAAGTTAAACGTTTTGTTACCTTTGTATCCCCTCCCCCCACTTCCATGACCATAGGGTCCGAAAATGCCCAAAACATCGGGATTTAAAAAATGATTAAATGAAACCTTATAAAATCTGTAAAATTAGCATATTCATATCATTCAAATTCAATGCGCAGTTTTCGCGTTAATAAACTCTATAAATAAATATTTTTGAGACAGTGCATAGTAAATAATTAGGTGCATAATATTTTATAGAGTTATCTAATGATACTTCAAAATTATATGCTGAAGTATTTTTGAGAAAATCATCTCCATCAACCCAAAATTAAGTAATTGGGTAGATGAAACAAACTTGTTTGGTTAATTTTAATTTGACCCTTCCTAAAACTTCCTTACCGTTAAACATAAGTTCATTCTAAGTTTCTTTAAAGTTATGATTTCAGAGAGAAAGTTTAATATTAGATTTCGTAATCTATGGCCACAGCCAAAATTAAATTTTCTATATTTTTAACACATCTTGCCCTTTAAACAAAATGACGACTCAGTGACATTGCGACGCTGTGGGCCTTGGGCTCAAATCCCGCACGGGACAGGTATTTGTATGGCATACAAATTACTCTTTTAAGTCTGAATATTTGTGCTTGTACAGTGTATACCTGTAAACTGTCTCCATGATACATTAGAAAATCCTAGTTTGCGATTTAAAAAAACATAACTCTGTATCATTCGTAATTTCCATAGATGATTCATTCTTCGCCGATTGAGCCGATTCATTTGTGCTACACCAACTTTTGCTATACAACTGGTGTATGGCTTTAGTAGTGGTTTGTGCTACAAACTGCCTTTGCAAGTTCTTCTTTTACTTGCATGAGCAAGCGAAGGTTTTAAGAACTGTTGAATTTGGACGAATTCAAAGAAAAAGAGAGGAGCTGCCTTTTATATAAATATCAGACTTAAAGGGCTTTAGCAAGCTCCGCTCGAGTTGTTACTTTAAAGTACAACTGCTCCCTCCGTTATGGTGTGGCTATATTATAGACTGTATAGTTATGGGGAGTTACATTGTCAATACGAGTGTTTCGGCTCTGCGCTCTACCCACAATGATGAGTATTGTCGTCAGAGACACCACTCGAACTAGGACACGACATAGTAAATACTATATTAAATATAGGCTTAAATGAGCTCCTTAGCAAAATGTTGTAGCAAAGAGCTATGGCGCCCAGGGCCGCGGGTCCGAATACCGCACGAAACAAGTATTTGTAGGGTCTACAAGTAATTATAACATGTCTAGATTTTCGTTATTGTTAATTTCCTACACGATACAGAAGAAAATACTAGAGTAAGGGAAACGTAATATAAGGATCAAGATTCATGTTGAGGTCATGTCATATTTAATAAAACTTGTTGCCGTAAATTAGGTAGTAAATAAAAGTTAATAGTATAAGTAATCTAGATTAGAGAATGCCCCTTATACTCGTGAGTATGAAATAACATGCAATGAAATTTAAACATTAAATTTACGTCCCAGGCGTTCTATTGAGCAGAATTATTTTGAACAGTTGCTTAGGGTGTTAAATAACCCGGAAATGCATAGTTGTTGCGCAGTATGCAAATAGTAAATTGGAAACTCCGCAAACTATGCTGAATCTACTAATTATGTGGGTGTGCTACAGGGCTTACATGTCTGACCATTACTCTTTTCCTTATGTATAAAAATGATGTTTATGTAACATTAAGTACTTACTATTACATATTACTTACTTATTTGGTTTATCCTGATAATCCAAAATTGTTTAAAATTATACTTAAAGTTGATGACTATAACCAACTTCAAAGTGATTTAGAAGGTTTGAATAAATACGACTGCGATAATCTATTCGTAATGGTGCCAAGTGTTATGTTACGACATATACCGGACAAATCATCGCCAATATCATATAATACTATAAACCAAAATTCTCTTAATCGAGTGCAAACCATTCACAACCTAGTAATTGTTATGGGTAATAATGTATCCCTTATAATATAATAATGTCCTCCAGACCGAATTTCGGTCATGGCGGCCTGACTCAACGGCGACTAGCCATCGGCGCAGGACAGAATTATAGTGCCCAAGTGTATGCGCAAGCACAGGTGCACTCTCTATTCTCTCACTCTCATAATCCGATGGAACGGTAAACCAACACGACCGGAGAGAGATCTGGCGCAGGACCAACGGCTTTACGTACATTCCGAGGCACGGGGGTGAGACACCGCCAACTTCCTGACTCCGGGCAGTTACTGAGAATTGCTTGACGGAAAAACTCAATAATTGATTTTTGGCCTGACCCGGGATTAGAACCTAGGACCTCATGATCAGAAATCGCACTAGTACAACCACTAGACCAACGAGGCAGTAAATTAATGTATCCCTTAATAATAAACATATCGACACTACCGTTCAAAAAGCGTTTCGCGATTCAGGGTTTATAAATAGAATCACTATACATTTTAAGATGAGTATAATATTAAAATCTTTTATTTGTTTTGGCAGATCTATTTTGGGATTTGGCTGCGTTGTGTGGAGCCCTATTATAAGAACCAAACTGATCGTATCGAAAAAGTACAAAGGAGATTTCTAAAGATATTGAATTATCGTAATAAAACTCGAGTTATAATAAATTGTATTTGTTTTGATTGTTAGTAGTTTGTTAGTCACATAAAGATGACGAATCCCCTGTACATTACAAATTATTATCTCTGTATGATCAGCTATTTGACCTAGTAACTTTATTTAAACCTTAGGATTTACAAAAGTTGTTACAAAAGTTCTATGGTTTCTATGGGCCTGTTAAGCTATTAAGTTAACTTAACGTAAGATAGCTGACTGTGCCTGAAGGCTGGAAGTCGTCGAGTCTGCGTACGAGACGATTCGTAATGACTCTCGAAAACAGCACGTAGACGCGGCTCAGAAGGGAAATCGGTCTGTAGTTCTTCAAGAGAGCGTTGTCGCCTTTCTTAAAGAACAAGACCACCGCACTTCTGCTCCACGCCTCCGGAGTAGTGCCATCATGGAGGACGGAATTGAAGAGCTTCTGAAGGACTTCAAGTACCGCTTGCAAGCTCCGCTGCAATTCCATACTCGCCTGGGGCCCTGCCGTTTTTAAGGTGCTGGAGAGCCATTCTAATCTCGCTCAGACTAACGTCCGGGATATCATCGGAATAGTGTCGGGTAAGACTTGCTCTTGGATCGTTACTCACACTTGCGAGTGGCTCCAAAGATGATGTGTACAGCTGCCCATAGAACCTCTCAATCTCACTCAAAATCTCAGGTGTCTCGGAAACGATGCTGCCACACTCAGTCTTCAGCTTTGACAGTTGGCTTTCTGGCAGACAGATCTCTGGCAAAGACTTTGGAGCCCTGGTTCCGCTCGATCACTTCTTTAATACGAGCAGTATTAAAGTTGCGTAACTCTCGCCGCATGCATTTGGAGATTTGTCTGTATGCTGTCAAATCTGTTGACGATTGCAGCCTCATCTTCCGTCTAACAGCCATGAGATTAAGAGTGTGGTCGGAGAGTTTTTGTGTTCTTCTGCGGCGGGTCTTGCAGAACTTAGCTCCGACCGCATGGACAGTTTCCACGAGCTTGTCATTCATATCGTCCACTGCATTGCAATCTTCTAGGCACTGAAATCGGTTACGTAACTCGAGCTGAAAAGTCTCGGGATTCTAGATTAGAGCACGAGAGGGACGGAGCGTTGACTTCATTAGACGAGACCTCCCCAACTTAAACCATTCGGTAATCGCTGCTGGTTTTCACCCTTGCGATCACTGAGACATCACTGAACAGTTGGCGTCTGGTCGTCATAATGAAGTCAATCTCATTTTTTGTCGAACCGTTGGAGCTCGACCAGGTCCACTTCCTGTGGGGCCGCTTCTGGAAGAAAGAGTTCATCATAAAGAGTCTCTCTTTCTCCATAAAGTCAGCCAGCTGCTGGTCCCTACGGTTCCGTTGCCCTACTCCAAATTTCCCTAACTTCAGCTCACTGCCTTCTCTTGTGCCTATTTTTGCGTTGAAGTCTCCCACCAACACCGTGTAGTGGGTTTTGGAGGAATGCATGGCTCTAGAAATATCATCATACATTTCCTAGACCTCCTCATCGGGATGTGCCGAGGTTGGTGCGTAGACCTGTATGACCTTCAGCGAATACCGTTTGGTGATTCTGAGTATCAGGTACGCGACCCTCGTCGACACACTTCCAATCTTTACAACGTTGTTGACGAGAGACTTGTGGACGATAAATCCGACACCTCCTTGGGACAGATGGTCGCCCTCCCGGTAATATAACAAGTTGCCGGACTCGAGGATTACCGTGTCCGCCCCCTCTCTTCGGACCTCAGATAATCCAATAATATGCCAGCGCAACTTGTCTACCTCTTCTTCCAGCTCCAGTATCTTCTCGTCAGTCCTCAGGGTGCGTGCGTTATACGTTGCCAGGTCGAGTCGTCGTAGGTGGCAACCGAACCTCCACCGGAGATTCTTAGCACCCCCTGCCCCGCCGTTACCATGGTCGCCACCGCAGCCAGGAATAGCGGGGCCGCCGGGGACTGGGGGCCGTTTATTTGTGTCGTTGCTCATGAGGGGATATTTGCCATAGTTGCCACGCTTGGCGAGCGGGTTGGCAACCGCAGTTTTTATTATGTTATTGTTGTTATTAGGAAGATGCTGCTGCCCATCTCCTTTCTGTGTCCCTCTGTCGCCTCTTACGACACCCACGGGAAGATATGGGGTAGTGGATATTCTCAACCGCCACTACACGGCACACCGCCACTACACTGTCTCTAGTTAGCGAAGAATTGAATTTAACTATGACAGATCTCGGTCGAGTACGTTGACGGTTTGCCTTAGCAACTCTCGTAGGATTCATAATTTTCTCAGCGGTTATATCTAATCGGGATCGTTTGGGACATTTTTATTTGTTCTAGTAATTTGATGTCTCGCAGTAAAAACCACTTAAATAAATAAAAATAAGCATTTTTACAAAGGTTCAAATATTCAAAATACTTTTAAAAATGATACTTTTTGCAAGGAAAATTATGAAATTTAATAATTTTGTGTAATTTATCCTAAAAAATTGCCTGACGCTAAGTCATCCATCAAAATCATAATTTTTGGCGGCCTTACCCGAGTACAATCTTCTTGATTCTATAACTCAATTTCTTCTTCTTCTTGATTCTATAATTCTTGGGTCATCCATTACCCCAAGGTAATTTTAAATAGGTTGGAGCAGTTATCGCGCTAATGTAACGTAAACAGACTGAGCAAAAGGTAAGCCTAAATCGTGCTATAAAAGATTCCGAACGAATCTATATATTATGGATATACACTATATGCAAGCCCAGTCCCCGCGGTTTAAACACCTTACCAGTGGGAGTTATTTCCTTTTTATTCCACGGACAAAACTTCTACTTCTTACTTCGTGGGTGAAGTCGCGGGCATAAATCTAGTAGAACTGCCAATAGACAAAGAAAAACAGTTCTAGGGCTGTAGTTGCTGGCTCTCGTAGTTGCATGTAAGATTTGTGGTAAGTTTAATGTATAATTTGATAATCAGCCATGTGTAACATTAATTTATTTGAGATTATTTAGAATAGCTATAGGCATTATTACATTGTGTTACTAGTACCCGGTTTAACTGCAGAAATTGTTATCTATAACTATACATATAAATAAAAGCGTCTCCTAACAATCTCAACGGATTATTTTTAAAAATTTTGACCATCTGTCCGTCCGTCCAGGCTAATCTTCAAAACGGCTGAACTAATTGTGATAAAAGTTAAAGAACAGAGAACTACAGGGAATCAGTGCTGTATTATATCCGGAAAACAAAATTTACTAATTATCTTAAATCGAAATAACGCCAAATTAATAGGTGAAAACGAAGACAGGGCGGGTGAGTTAGTTAGTAATAAAACTATGCTTATTCTTATACCTAGTTACTATAAGTAAAAAAATATATTAAAAAAATGTCTGAAAAAATGTTCTCAAGATGTAGTAATTCATTATAGTTGGATGAGGCGTTTGAAAGGATGGTCGTTTATCAAATCGTTGATTAAGTAGTCGATCATTAGACAAAACTACACACATCTCCTTGATTTATGGACTTAATGTTGAAAATCAACAGGATTTTCTAATGATACTTTCATTTGATTCTTTAAGCAAATAGTATATTATGGGTATCCATAGAATACAAATAATGTTTATTAAACATTAAATAAAAAAGAATATTGGCAATTTCGTAACAAAAAGTTTATAATATGATGGTACTTACGTAAACAAATAATAAGTTACTAAATAATTTTCTTAACCAACATAAACCGAAACTTTAGAGGAGGTTCAACATTGCCAAAATAATAATTTATATTCAAGCTGGCTAAACTGTGCCTACATAAATCGATACCAGTAGCTACAATAAGGTTACTTTTTAGAACACAATAAATGCTACAATGAGTCCCATTGTATTAGCTCACACAAAGCGATTTATTAGCATTTTTAATACAATGAACAACATGAAAATTGGCGGACATTTAATTTTATTTGACTTCTTCAAACAAAAAGATCTATAAAACCCCCGTGAAGGAACATATAGCTGACGTGAAGCACCAGCGCTCCTGGAAGTCTGCAGTCTGCGAACATGTTCAAGACCGTCCCCACCATTACACATTACAATAGATTTGATAAACCACAAATCCTTGCAAAAGAACACCGATTCCTACCAAGAATGATACGTGAGGCTTTTGAAATTAAAAAACATCCAAATTTCAATATTGAAGATGGATGGGTGCTCCCATCTGCTTGGGATCCTATAATTAACAAAATTAAACCCGAACCCAAGCATACCACTGCAAGACTTCATGATACTATACGCTCGTTTTGCGTAAATCGGACCAAAAATGATATTCAAAAACTGAAGGTAACCCAACTAACTATGACATTGGGACGTCAAACATCTCAGCCTCCTCCCCCCGTGATCATGGGTGCACCCGAAGCGTCGGGATAATAAAAATAAGTAAAGTAGTAATTAAACGCGAGAAAATTTCCTTAATAATAGTTTTATTCAATACTTTAGGGTTACATACGTAAATAAATTTTAATATTACCTACCAATGCAATTATTTAAATCTCTAACATTGCGGATATGATTATTTAAGACCTGCAAAAGACTTTCGTGTATCAGGCGTCAGGCGTGTCATGACCAGTGGATAGATAAAAATGGAAACAAAAGCCAATTTGCCCCAGATTAAAATAACTTTAAAATTATTTTTCGTATTTCGTTTCACTCACTCATATGTCACAACCTATCAAAATCCACTGTTTGCCTTAGTTGCGATGCTTAGTTGCGCAGCTTTTAAGGGCATATACTGCCTCAAATGGCTTAGCAAGATCCTCCGGTGTGCCGAAAATATTGCAGCATTAATTTTAAAATAAATACATGATAAATATATAACAATATTTTTAGTGAAATATTTTTAAATAAAAGTCAAAAACATCTAATACAAGGTTTGATAGCTATTAGTAGCCTTCTGATTGCTCAAATAAACTAAGTTATAATAAATCAAGTAAACTCTATTGTTTCAAGCGGTTACGTACCCGAATTATTGTTAAAGGTTCAATATTTATAAAATAGTGAACTGATATACTATAAAATATTTATAAAATAATGATACTGTACTTGAAAAATCCTACTGCACAATTATATGAAAAAGGCTATAAATCACGAGCCACAACATACTGGGACAACACCGTATGAAACGACGTAGCGGTTGTATTTAAACCTATATCGTCACCTGGGTGTCGAAAGAGGAGACAGAGGGAAACAAATCTGGAGACGAGCAACAGCATTTTCTTAATAATAACCAGAATATTAAAAAACTGCGTTAAGATTCTATACTAATAATGTCCTCCAGACCAAATGTCGGTCGCGGCGGCCAGTCTCAACGGAGATTAGCCATCGGCGCAGGACAGGATTATAGTGTCTAAGTGTATGCGCAAACACAGTGCACTCTCTATTCCCTCACCCTCATAATCCGATGGGACGGTAAACCGACACGACCGGAGAGAGATCGGGCGCAGGACCTACGGCTTTACGTGCTTTGCGAGGCACGGGAGTGAGACACCGCCAACTTCCTGACTCCGGGCAGCTACTGAGATTTTCTTGACGGAAAAACTCAATAATTGATTTTTTGGCCCGATCAACAGTCGCACTATTACAACCACTAGACCAACGAGGCAGTCAATAGTGTCTATACAACAATATGATCTAATTTAAAGTATTTTGTGAATAACAGCAGTTTATTGTTCGGTTTGGAGGTAAATTTGGATCTTTTTATATCGATAATTTTACGGAATCGTGTTTTCGTCTAATATAGTACTTAACATTAATTCTCAAATTTATCGTATATTTAATGCTGCACTATTTTCGGCATAACGGAGGATTTTGCTAAGCCATTTCAGGCAGTATAGGCCCTTAAGAGTTATTTAGTGTAGCGTGCCCGTATTTCATTGAAAGAAGATTAATAGTTGGTAATTATTTGGATATGTTACAAGGTTAAGGTTATTAAGTGATATACCCTTAGTGTTACTGAGTAATTTTCATTTTAAACCCGACGGTGCTTCGCCTCACTATTCAAATGCAGTTCATGATTATTTGAATAGCGAATATGAAGATAGGTGAATTGGGCGTGGCGGCCCTATAACATGACTTGCAAGGTTACTGGACCTTACACTATGAGACTTTTATTTATAGGGTGAAATAAACAGATGTGCTTACATTCAGGAGACCCAAAGCTATGACGACCTCCGCAGCAAAAATAATTGTTGCCTTCACGGAAGTTAAAAGTGCTCAGACACATGTAATTAATGCGAAAAGTAATTTAAGTAAACGTGCTCAAATGTGCATTGTGAGAAACGGATTCGATTTTGAACACCTATTAAAATACCAGTAAGTTAGTTTTATTTTAAGTGATTGCATACTTAAGTTTATTTAGTAATAGTAGTTGATAGTTAATAATTAATCTTTTTAAATTTTTAAATTATTAATACTTGTAAATACTTGATTCCAATTTACATACGCCATATCAAAGATAAACATCGGTTACCTCTGTGGCGACATACAACTTCTGTCAGTTTTGAATATGATAATATTATGTTTATTGTATAGCGTAGCGAACACACCAACGCTATGTTCGTCTCGGTTGAGGTCGGCAATGCTCGGCATCATTCGCATTGTCTTTGTAGCCATTCGAGTGCCTTCATTTTTATCCCGCAGCGTTAGACGCTACGCTCTCGACGCCGGAGTAACCATTATTTCAATCGTGTCAACCTATCACCGTCTTTTCAGCTCAACTATCTTTTCTACAACTATAGTCTGTTTCTAGGGCAGGCGGAAAAACGTACACTGACCTTCGACGATATCATTGGGGTAGCCAACCTTTTTTTTATTATATTTTTTATAATTGTATAATTACATACATCATCAGAGTGAAAGATAAGAGTGCCGAGTGCGAAGTTCTTCGCAGGCCCTGTGTATGTTATTATATTATGAAGAAAGAAGATTATCCTGTACTTATATGAATTAAAAAGCAAATTAACATTAATTTAAATTTATTATTTATAAATCATAAGAATTATTACAGTTTTGGAAAAATTTGGGATGTGCAAGCGGGTTTTAGAAAGGGAATGGGGTGTACAGATCAAGTCTTTTCCATGCGCATGATTGGGGAGAAGTTTTTGGCCAAAAACCAGAAAGTTTTTGTGCGTTCATTGACTTGGAAAAGGCTTATGACAGAGTGGACAGGAATGTGTTATGGCAAACACTGAACTCATATGGGTTGAGCGCTGGTTTGATACAGGCATTAAGGTCTCTTTATAGGGACTCTAGTGCTTGTGTCAGGATCAATGGGGTCTACTCGGACTGGTTTGGCATCCAAAAAGGTGTCAGACAAAAGATGACAAAGACAACAACGACAAAGAATGAAAGTGAACGCAAGTAAGACGAAAGTGATGGTTTTTGCAAGAGAAGAAAGCAAAACGGTATGTGAAATAAGAATAGAATGAGAGTTAATTGAGCAAGTGGATGAGTTTGTGTATTTGGGATGTGTATTTAGCTGGGATGGAAGATATGATAGGGATATAGAACGACGAGTAAATGCAGGGAATAGAGTGAATGGGGCACTACACTCTATTATGAAGAACCAGAATGTGTCAAAAAAGGCACGTATGGTAATTCATAATGCTATGTTAGTCCCTACTTTAATGTATGGTAGTGAAAGCTGGGTGTGGCAGAAGAAGCATGAAAGTAGAATAAATGCTGTAGAAATGCGGTCTTTAAGGAGTATGCTAGGGTTGAATCTGAATGACATGGTGAGAAATTGAGTGATAAGAGATAAATGTGGTATGCAAGATGATGTTGTGACCAGGATTAAGAAAGGAATGCTTCGGTGGTTTGGTCATGTAGAAAGAATGAATGAGGAAAGAGTGACAAAGCAAATTTATATGGCAGATATGAACGGCCGAGTCGGGAAGGGACGCCCTAGAAAAAAATTTATCGACCAAATTGGCGATATTTTGAAAAGGGGCCACGTTAGAAGTACCCTTAACCGACGAGCATGTATGTGTAGATATATGGATGTAAAGGAGGCGAAAGAGGTATGTCAGGATCGTGCCAAATGGAAGTCCATAGTCTCTGCCTACCCCTCTGGGTGACAGGCGTGAGTGTTTATTTATGTATGTATTACAGTTTTCATTATTACGTTAATAGTAGGTAAGAAGATTATTAAGTAGGTAGGTAGGTAGTTGTACAGAACATAACCACTTCTTGGCAGTCGGGTAAAAAGGTGAACTTTTAATGATAAGCATTATTTTTTGGTTTCAAAACTGTGCGACACTTCTCCCTTCTTTCGTGGTGGCGCAAAATCTTTATAAGATTTTGATGTCGATGGATCGATTTCAAATCCGTCATAATATACAAAGTGTCACAAAACAATAACATTTAAATCTCAAACTATCTACATCCAAATCAGAATGAGGAATGAGTCCTGCTCCTCCCGTTCTCGCAAATACGCACGACTCGAGACCGCGAACCATATCGAATGAGGTGTGTTATCTCTAAATGACCGCTTCCTTCACCCTATCCCGTACCATAAGACACGCTTAGCGCAAATGTATGGAAGCAATACCTGTCGTTTTGTGTCGATGCTAACATAATACTTGAGTTCAATGTACGATTTTCCGCCTGCCGTAGAAACATACTATAACTGTTTAGATTTATTCTCCACCTCTTTTCCTTGCGCTGTAGTCTAAACCTATATGTATAAATAATATTTAATTCGAGGAGTGCAGAACTTTTATTTGCATAGCGTCCATTCCAAAAATCTAAAATCTAAAGGTCTAAAGTCTTAAGTATGATTGGAAAATTAGAAATATAATGCACGTCAATCAATTTAGTAGCGACCGTGTCATTTAAGAAGTAAAAAGTAGGCTAAAGCTACGTGCATTCACTCGTACAAACATAAATATCATTCAATTTCGGTTATTTTCATTTAAATTAAGAAACCTTATTTAAACGTATTTTAAAAACTGCAAAAATTGTACATCAGTATTAATATCTTGAACTTAGTTATTAAATTTGGCCAGTCTATGAAAAATAACTCTGTGTAATGCTGTTTTTTTTTATTTACGACACCTTATAGAGCCTAATATGAAGAATAATGAGAGCCGTTGTTTGTCACTCTAATGCATTATAAAAACTTTCCTCCATTAGGTTTATATTCCTTTCATTACCTTTGGTCTTAATGGACAAGTAATTAAGGTAATGTCCTGTAACAGGCGGAGTTTAACGTGAGTTTTATTGGTTGTTTAGTCATTTTAGTCAAATTAGAACAGGAAATAAAAAATTACACTTATAAACAATTAGGTAATATATTTCTTTTATTTTAATAATTTTTTTAATTTTAATATCAAGTCAATCACGCAGATAATAAATAAATATAAATATTCAAAAACTTCTAAGGACCAATTTCTCAACCGTCGGGTATAAGTTATCAATACAATAAATTATAACCTGACTGAAAAACTGGAACAAATAAAGCCAACAATTGAAAATACAATCGTAATTTTTAATTTATTTATGTTGTAATTTATTCCATGAATAACTTTAAGGGTCTGCGCTAACAGACGGCATGGGGATGGCACGGTGGTACGTGGCAAGGCATACTTTGGCATGCGGAAGGATTCTCTGGCTTGCCAAACAAGTCGAGACGCGCCCGTGTATCGGGCGCTTGAACGATTTAACCACTCGTTCAAGATCGGGTGCTCGCGCAAGTCACTGTGATCGCCACCGCAATGGGCCAGATTCAACCTTGTTTCAATTACTTAGCACTCCCATTCTTTTAACAACACAAAGTAACCTATGTGTTTAACGTGATTCAGTGGCGTGCCGCGGCATCCCATTCGTGTTAAAATAAATAAATATCAGTGGTAAGGTCATTGATATAACGTCGAAAATCTTTATTCCACGAAAAAAATCCTTTGATACGCCGCGCCGTGCCATGCCGCGACATGTGTGAGCGCAGGCCCCAGCAGCCCCTTTATTGATGTTTTTATAATCTGTCCTATATCATAAAAAATAAAAAGTAATGTTCCGGCATATGTACGTTATAAAGCTGTACACAGTTCTCCTCTTAATAAGAGGATGACGGAGAATGGGTTATGGAAAATCGACCGCTCGGCTCCACTGCGTTTTTTACACATCCACCTGATATTAAGTGGCTGATGCGGCCCATAGACATCTACATCTACATCTACATCTACATCTATCCTCGGTTACAAATCAAAATTCAGATGCGTTGTCACCCGTGAGGACTAAGATGGAATGCCTCGTTTCCTGTAAAAAGGGTCTCCGGTTCTCTACACTCACCATACGAAACACAGCAGCATTAAGCTGCTAGTTTACGCTAGTATTTTGTAAGAACGTGGTCCTTCTCCGGCCGAGCTGATCGATTCGTGCTACAACTATACTACTAATATAACTAAAGCGTGGTTCTACCACGTGTGGCACACATGTCATTGAAATATTTATTTTCTTGGTTTAGTTTCGAAAATTACCTTCTCTGTTTACAAAGGTTAAAAACACCGCGTCACTTCGGTGTAACCGACTCCAGCGTGACTTTTAACTGGATTTATTCATATCCGCATGGATTCAACGTATTTGTTAGTAATCGGATAGCTCAAATTCATGAAAATTTTCCCTCATCGCATTATTACCTTGTAGTTGAAAAAGAAAAGCCTTATGATTTTTTATCACGTGAATTATAACTGATTTTTCTTCACCGCCAAGCACGTAATACTTAAATTGGAACTTAAAATTGCAATCAACAATTCCAATGATACCAGCGGGGGCTCAACGTAGGTTATGCGTATACTGTGAAATTTACGGGTATCACTTATTTCTAAAAATTGTAAAAAAACGGCTCTTTCATTTTTGCAGTGCCGAAAACAAACCTTCCTAAAGACGAATTTACAGCGTTGATTAACTTACGGAACAGACCAGAGCTAACGATTCTCCGCGCGGATAAAGGAAATGCTACGGTAATAATGGACACGTCAGAGTATAATTTTAAAATACTACAGCTTTTATCGGACGAAAGTACATACAAAAAGGTCAAAACAGACCCCAAAACTAACATGCTTAAAGCAACTAGCGATTTAATAAAGAAATACTCCTAAAAATTAAATCTCGACGTGAATTCGCTAATACCATCATGTACCAAACCACCGAGGTTGTATGGGTTACCTAAGATACACAAACCAAACGCTTCACTACGTCCTATAGTGAGCCAGATCGATTCACTAACTTATAAGCTGGCACAAAACTTCGCAAAAATACTGTCACCACTGAGAGGACATACCAGAGCACACACAAAGGATTCATACCACTTTTTAGTGAGATAAAAAACCTACATCTCGCTGACAATGAAACTATGGTCAGTTTTGATGTTCAGTCACTATTCACATGCAGTATTAATCAAACACTGCCTCACATCTGGCTATCTATTGTGGAAGGAAGAGTTCTACAAGCAAGTAGATGGTGTGGCAATGGGCTCACCTGTATCTCCCATAGTCACCGACATATTCACGAGGACTTCGAGGAAAAAGCCCTTCCTACTGCTCCTGTAAATCAAAGAATCTACAAGCGGTACGTAGACGACACTTTCACAATTTTACCATCTGACAAAGTAACTGCATTTTTAAACCACCTTAACTCTATAAACTTTAAAATACAATTCACAATGGAGTTAGAGGCAAATAATTCTTTAGCTTTCCTCCATGTTTTAGTCATTCGAAATCCTAATAACACAATTGGTCACACTGTGTATAGGAAAAAGACCCATACCAACCGATATTTAAATGGTGAATCTCACCATTATCCTTCACAGTTAGCTACCGTGGGTAAATCTTTGTTTCAGAGAGCACCAGGGATCTGTGACAGAAAACATCTGGTCGCCGAGCTTCAGCATGTCAAGCAAGTATTGCAAGACAACAAGCTTCGGGTCCCGCGCCTACGTTACAGTGACCGAGTGAAGCCGGCCACAGTCGAGCGTGTACCTGCTGTACTACCATATGTCAGAGGAGTCACAGACAAGGTTGGCTACATCTTATAGCGAGCTTCCATTAAAACATACTACAAGCCGCCGAAGAAGATTAGTAAATTTTTACCATCCGTCAAGTGTAATATCCCTCTACAAGATGCGGGAGTGTACAAGTTAGATTGTGAATGTGGTCTCTCTTACATAGGTCAAACGAAAAGATCCATAAAAACCCGCGTGAAAGAACATATAGCTGACGTGAAGCACCGACGCTCTGGGACATCTGCAGTCCGCGAACATGTTCAAGATCGTCCCCACCATTACATTCGATTTGATAAACCACAAATCCTCGCAAAAGAACACCGATTCCTACCAAGGATGATACGCGAGGCTATTGAAATTAAAAGACATCCAAATTTCAATATAGAAGATGGATGGGTGCAGCCACTTGCTTGGGATCCTATAATTAACAAAATTAAAACCAAACCTAAGCATACCACTGCAAGACTTCATGATACTATAAGCTCGTTTTGCATAAATCGGACCAAAAATTAGTATTCAAAAACTGAAAGTAGCCGGACTAACTATCACATTGGGACGTCAAACATCTCAGTCCCCCAGTGACCATGGGTGCTGTAAAGCACCCGAAACGTCGGGAATTAAAAATAAGTAAAAGTAGTGAAATAAACGCGATAAAATCCGTAAATTTAGTTTTATTCAATGTGTAGTGTTCACGTAAATTTATGAAATCGTTATTAAAAAATGTTTAAAAATAAAAACTATGTTGGCTTAAAGTTGACACGTCATTTACAGAAATAGAGCTCACGTGTGTACATTTCCAAGCCATAATTTATCACAATTTTCGTCGCGGCTTATCTCAAGATAAATGTCTCAGCGAAATTGTTTAGATTTATGATGTTGAAGCACCAAGTCAAACGACAATATACCGCTAGTATGCCGAGTTCTGACGCGGTCGTGTATCGTTCAGCACTGTTTCTTCTGCAGGTCGACCAAGAACATCGGTCACGCCTGAAAACATCGCAGCTGTGCGAACTAATATACTAGATGACCGTCATATGACATACGAACAGATTTGGGCTGTTATCATTATCGGAGTTGAATGTCATATCATCTTACATCACGATAATGCGAGCTCATACGGGCCCATATGGCTCGGAAGACAAATGATTTTTGAAGCAGGAAAATTTTGAGCAGATGAGCCATCTTCCGTACAGTCCTGACCTGAGCCCAAACGATTTCTTTAAATTCCCTAGAATGAAAAATTTATTACGCGGTCAACGGTTTGAAGACTCCGAAGTAGCTGTAGCAGCTATTTTGTTAATATAAACTTCAGACTGGAATTATTGTTTTAATGATTGATTTACACGAATGTAAAAGTGCATTAAGTTGCACCGAGAATACTTCGAAAAACAATAAAATACAATTTAGCTAGACCGTGCATATGGTTTTTCTTATTCCCGATTATTTTAGTGTGCCCTTCGTATATTGTAATTTCATCGAATAATAAAAGTCCATTTGCGAAATATTGCCATCTGTATTTCGTATATAAAGAAATCCTAGTTAAGTCGCCTTAACTGCAATAACTAATCAAATACTATAAAAAACACTTAGTTACTTTGACGTCTTTTTGCATACATTGGCTTATTTGGATAACACTATAGGTTTTATCATCCGCTGCTAAGCACAGGCTACCGCCTATTTCTCAAAGGATACAGACTGGATCAGTTTGTCGTAGTAGCTCAGTGGCTATGGTGTCGCCGTAAATACTAGTTACTATTTGGACTACTTCATTCTTACCTAAAAAAAAAGTTAAGAATTGATGTAAAACTGGCGCCAATGTCAACGCCAGTGTCAACAAAAAACTAACTTGTATGCGGATTTTCCGAATAAGTTATTAAGTATGTCCTCAACATTTTTGCTGAATCGATCCACTCCCAACGTGTTAGAGATACATTGCAAGGTTATTTTCGAGCCTGCGCGGTATCAGTTTCGTCTTATGGCTACTAGCAAAATTGTTCTTTTGTTACCACAGACGTGCTAAGTAGCAAAACAAAATGCTTTAATTAACCAGTAGCCAATTTCAGCTGCGACTATCTCTAAGTAGGTTAGGTCTCACAATTATTCTTCTCGACTATTTTCATTTGGATACGAAAAATTATCGTATACTATATTAGTCAAGAGAATTTACTTTTTCACATTATTTTATGCTTTCCACTTTTTTAAGCTTACAATGAATCTTTACTGCCTCCCTCGACTCGAAACAATGACTATATAATATATATGTACTTTATATACTATATATATATATGTATATATATATATATATATATATATATATTTGTATACTTATAGCCTCTTTTATGTAGTGGACGTAAGCACGATTGCTATTACTAATCATGCGGTCCCGGTCCCGAGTCCTGGGTCGAACGAAAATTGGTTATGGGATTCTTCTATCAAGAAATTATCAGTAGCAGCCCAAAGTCAGGAATTCGCTGTTCGGAAATTATTTTGATCCTGCGCCTAATTTTTATCCGGTCTGTCGTCACATCGAACTATGGGATTAAGGAAATAGATAATGTACTTATGCTTTCCGTAGCGCAGTCACTATTGAGACTGGTCGTTGTGGTCAAATTTTGGAGCTGGAGGACATTATTTGTATGCAACTGTCCTTTCGAATGAACTTTGCTAATGAGTCTTCATATAAATTTATAATTTGCATTAAGTTTATGTTTTGTTATCGACGCGTATCACTTATTATCACATCTCAGCTAATGCAAAAAATAATAATATGAAGTGCTTTGTCTTATAAGTATTTCAATAGAAAATCTTTAAAGTGATTGAATTTGCGATCGTCGCGAAAGTATTGTATTATATTTACAGCTAGACCTTGCGAATTGTGAAGGCATCACCAGTCGTATGATATACACGGAAAATTAAACAATAAAGTTACAGCCTTTAACAATGCTAGGTATAGGCCTCCTTCTATTTCTAAAAAGAAGATATTATATATTAATAGTTAAATGTCTTTTTTTCGTTATAAATTTAAATTAGGAAGATTAATATAGGGAAATTAGATAACGTGTTGCTCATAACTTATGCGAACAGAGTAGCTTATAATTTGTGGGATGGCAATTTCCGTGTATTACTCGGTAGATGTACATGGTATTAGTGCGTACGTGTTTTCTCTAAAGTGGAGAGGAGAGCGGAGGGATTGTGGTTCTATTAATTGATTTATTTAGTTTCATTATGAAAACATATAGCGATATATTGTTTAATTAATTACATATATTAAAATTGTAACGTCCTTAAGACCTTTTGAATAATATTGATCTTAAATAGTTGTTTACCTTTACGGTTTATATACCTAAGTCACGTAAAGTCCATATTAGATCATAGTAGACCTCTCGCATTGATTGCCTCATACGATAGATATTTGCTATGATTACGTATTCTCAGCCGGTGGGTTGACATCCGCAGCTTTTTATTTTTTTTTATTCCGATTAGGAAGTCGCTGCTACAATTGGATATTAAATGCACACCACCTCTACAAAGTCAAAATATTTGTTTACTTAAACTAATTACTAGTGTGTGATAGCAACAAAAACGTTTTCTAACTTTTATGCATCACTAAGCCTAAACACAAATGCGTTATCACCCCTGAGAACTAACAGGGAATGCCTTGCTTCCAGTAAAAAACAGTCTGCGGTTCTTAACATTCACCATACGAAACAGCAGCATTAAGTTGCTATTTCACGCAGGTATTCTATTCGAGCAAGGTCCACGTAGTAGAGCCATGCTACAGCTATATTATGGTTATAGCACGAATGGGTCGGCTCGACCGGGGAAAAAGTACGTTCTGAAGGAATACCAGCGTAAAATAGCAGCTTAATGCTGCTGTGTTTCGTATGGTGAGTGTACCGTTTTAATGGAAAAAAGGCATTCCATCTTAGTCCTCAGGGGTGACAACGCATCTGCATTTTTATTCTTAATCGAGGTTGAATGTAGATGCTTACGGGCCATCCTCGTTTGTCATACTTATTCTATAAAAAAGGTTCTTCCGTTACGTTTTAGTTAAGTGCTGGCTTAAAATAGTAAACAAAATTTTTGCTGCTCAAGTAATAACAATAATTTTGCCAGTCAACAGCGGAATTAAGAAGAACAAAGAGATAAGTGAGTAATTGTATTGTGCTATTTTAACAAGCGAAATCATAATTTCTGCTATTTTTAGTCGCTCTTAGAGAGGTATATTGTGGATTCTAAAACTGAGAATAATGCTACTCACGTAGGAGCAGTAATGAGTCTTAATGAGTTTTATGCTGGAAAATTGGAAATTTGCCCACAAAATATACTCTAAGGACTTGCTCGGTTCTTGGCAACATTCTCGATATGTTTTTCATATATCATCATATATTATGATCACAACAGCTAGGTTCAGTATTGACTTGCTCGCATACTTACTTTAAGGTCTTGCCTTTTGTGTTCATATTTAAATGCTCATAATTTTACTAACTTATGGGAGGATTTTTGGGAGTTGGGAACAACAGCTGCCTTTATAGGTATTCATAAGGTACCTCTGATAATATAGTAGCACAGGGATAAGAATATCCATTGAAACGTCGTATTGCAACAGTCAACGGTTGGGGATACGCTTCTACATTGTAAGAATGTTTACATTTGGAACATTGGGTTACATTTGGCAAACGTATATCGCTCTTCTTACTGTTGAACATCTGACTATGAAAGTGCTGGACACGTGATATAGCAGTTATAAACAGCATATAACTTAATATAAAGCAATTATTTGCGAAAAACATTTTTTCTGCCTTTATTGTAAATGAATAATAATAATAAACTCCTTTTGACCGTAATTCTGTCACAGTGGCCAGTTTCGAGAGAGACTAGCTATCTGCGCAATACAAGATTATAGTATAATAATTATAGTAAGTAATTACACAGGAATACTCTCAGTTCCCTCACTCTCATAGTCCAATAGGAAGGCAAACCGACACGGCTGAAGAGAGATAAGGAGCAGGACCAATAACTTTACGTTCTCTTAAAGGCACAGGACTGAAATACCACCATCTTCCTAACTCGGGCTGCTACTGAGAATTTTTTGACAGAAAAACTTAATAAATGATTTTTTGGCCTGACCAGGGATTTGAACCCGGGACCCCTTGATCATGAGTCACGTTTACGACTGCATGACTAACGACGCGGGCACTCATTCAAAAACCACAGACTGCGAACTGTTTGAAGTGTATGATGGAAGCCTCGTGAGAAGATTGCCTTGATTTCGGACAAAGATTTTTTTTATGAACGAAAATATGATGAATACGAAGGGCATCAATGCGGTCAAATCTCTTATTTAAATTATATAGTCCGTAAAAAAGGGTTAACCGAATCAATGGCTATAGTGGTATAGTTAGTCAATTAAATTTTGACTAGTATGTTGTCATTTATCAATTCAAATGGAAACCGTATTCGCTGAGGAATCATAAATATTTACTTAACGCTTACATAATCTACCACACTTATAACAAGACTTGTCCTGACTGGTAGATGGATCTATCAACGCACAGCCTAAACCACCAAAGTTAGAAACTTGATATTTTGACAGTAGGTTTCTTTTATGACGTAGGCGAGCACTAAGAAAGAATTTCTTGAAATTCGTTGGGTAAACAGTACATCGTCCATGGAGCACTCATGCCGCAGGATGGTCGTCAGTGTCTTCCCCCCGTCATCGAGAGTCGAGTTGGACGTAAAGAGAGAGCCTAACAGATCGGCTTTCTCCTTTGCGATATGGTCCAGTGAGTCTTCCTCTCAGTGCAGAGATGGAAGAGATGACTGACAGAAGTTCCCTTGAACAGCCTTTGAGAGAGATCAGAATGCACGGGTTCCCAAAAGAAGGCGACCTAGCTTCTCGCAAATTCTACTGATGTGCTCAGATTTTGCTTTGGCAAAGACTCTTTTGAAGAACCTGATACTTATTTTTAAAAGTGCTGGTATTTGCAACCCGGGACGTCGATACGCGAGCCCATGCCTGATAGTACTCTTGATTATGACGTAATGCAATTTTGCAAGAGCGACCAAACCATGACTGGGTTCTGCCTCCGATAGGTACGACAGATGATGGAATAAAAAGTTCCGTTCCCTGCAGCACCACATCAGCGACAGAATCAGCAACAACGATGGGATCATCCGGCGAGAAGCAAACCCACCTCTAAGGGTAAGATGCATAAAAAGATCGCATCCCGTCCCAATTGGCCGACTAAACTATAATGTATTTGTAGCAAAAAATACCCTCGAATTCTTCTAAATGAAACTTGCATAGGTGGAAACGGTGGTTTTATCTCGGAGTTTTGCTGCTCATATAGTCATAGAATATTGTTACTCCGTATAATAAATTTACAATTTATTTTTTATCTATTTGTCAACCTCACCAGTGCCCCTGTGGTAGCAGCGTCGATGAGTTTGGGCTCCACGGACTTTCATGCAAGAAAAGTGCAGGTAGGTTTTCCCGTCACGGTTCTTTGAACGAAATCATCCGAAGGGCTCTTGTCTCTATAAATATCCCCTCGGTTTTAGAGCCTTGCGGGATATTTAGAGACGATGGCAAGAGACCCGACGGTATGACTTTGGTCCCTTGGGAGAGAGGTAAAGCCCTAGTGTGGGATGCTACTTCGTCGACACTTTGGCGACCTCTCATCTCAAGGGTACCTCTTTTAGAGCCGGGGCGGCATCAGAGTCAGCCGAATTTAGTAAATGGCGCAAATATGAGTCTTTGAGAAATGACTACATATTTGTGCCATTTGCTGTAGAGACTATCGGTCCGTGGGGTCCACGTGCAATGAAATTTCTAAAGGAACTGTATCCACGACTGGTCGTCGCTGCTGGTGATAAGAGGGCTGGTTCTTTCCTCGCTCAAAGGCTAAGTATAGCTATTCAGCGAGGAAACGCAGCCAGCGTTCTTGGCACTATACCACGGGGAGCAGGTCTTTTTGACGATTTAAATTTTTAGTTTTAGATTTTCTATATTATAGTTTCTTCTTTTATATTGTAAATAATTAGTTTTAGGCAAGATTAAAAGTACCATTATTAAAATAATTGATATTATATTAACTTTTATGTCACCACATATCAGTTGTCGGTTCTATAAATTTAGTATATATGTAAATATGTGAATAAAGGACCCGACCAGGTATCCTTTGGACGTATTTACTCCAACGTTTCAACCCACAGCAATCCCATTTTGAGATAATAGAAATTTTGTGTTTTTGTGGTACATTTTTTTTGTGAATAAGAGGTTATTCTTTTTTGATATATTGTACTTATATATTTTAAACATTTTATAATATGTTTTTTTTTATTTTCAAAATTATGTTATAAATGTAGATATACTGGTAAAATTCAATTGTAACGTTTTTGTAAAATTAGTTTTTGTTACGTTACGGGTGACAACGCATCTGCATTTTGATAATCGAGGACCATACGTAACACAGCAGCATTAAGCTACTATTTTACGTTGGTATTCTGTGAGAGCGTGGTACTTCATCGGTCGAGCCGACCCATTTGTGCTACAACTATACTACTAATATAACTGCAGCATGGCTCTACCACGTATAATTGCTTTGAATTTTATCGTCTATAAAGCCACATTTATCAAAAAATATTATTGTAATAATAAATTTACAAAACTTACTAACTTAAATCTAGAAACTTAAATATTTTCTTATAAATTTTAAAACAAAACTTAAACAAAGTAAAAAAAATATTTAAACTAAAACAAAAATCTTCTAAAAAAATTTAAATCTTCTAAAACATAACTTCTTTGGAATGTTTTCTCCAACTTATTATAAAGATTTACACTTAAACGAAAATATTAGTAATTTAATAATCTTAAACTAATAATATCTTAAATTATCTTCTTAAACATATTTCTATGAGTAGAGCAGAAATACTTAACTTTTAGTTCCACAACTTTATAATAAGACATATTAAAGAAATACAAGAATATGATATGATATAAAGGACTCTAAGCGGTCAGCCGCCGTAGAGTCTACATCACCTGAGGATGCCTCGTGTAGAGGCGAAACACGTATCGTATTATCGTCGATGGTGTGTCTTACCTGGAATAGTGGTGTTGGAAGTAGTGGTGCCGGGAGTAGTGGTGCTTGGACTAGTGGTGACGGAGTTAGTGCATGCAATTGAGGGAGGGCGGGAGGTGCTCTTCAATCCAGGTAAGACACATCATTGTATTTAGTTAACGGAGGGTTGCAAATTTATGACTCTAATTTTTAATGAAAATTGAAAATAATAAAATACCGGCTATATCATATCATCTTCTTCTACTTCAAAATCGAGAGAACCACAATAACCCTAGAAATCATCTATGATGTCCTCAAAGCTTCTGAAATTTTTATAGAATTCAATACAGTCCTCCGGGATATATGGATATAGTGACTGTAAATCCAAACACACAAAAATCGTTCTTGCGAGAAAGCAACATCGCTTGGTTGAAATAAAAGGTTTCAAGATCACGGATCGTTCTTTTGAGAATACAGCGTTACTTGGTTAACATAAAAAAAGTTTCAAAATGATTGAATCATTTTTTTAAAACAGCTTTTTTCAATTTGCATTAATTTGAAACGTTTCAGCAGTTTTGACACGTTTTAAATTTACTAAATGAGCCATTTCATGCATGGATCATAGGGGCAAAAATGAATGTCATATAAAATGCAATACACTGCTTGAAATGTTTCTACCACAAGATAGTACGTGTTAAATAGGGCAGACTAGTGTAATTATCTCATTTTTTGAAGTCGTGTGAGTTGGAACGTTGTTGCGTAACTACGTCCATTTGTTTTTGCAAATGATAATGATGAAGTAAATTATACGAAAGTATCCGCTATATAAGCAGCTCTGAAGCTATCTGAAGAATCCTGACGTTTCCCATTCGCGAAATTTTTTCATCTTGCAGGGCATTTGGATAATAGCCAGCGTGTGTATTTCAATCTCAATAACAACAATGTCGCTAAAGAAGTAAACAACTTAAAAAACTACTCTAATAGCATTTTTTAATCTTTGCAAAACTCTACTTTATCTTGAAATGCATTCGTTCTTTATGTGGAAGAGTAACTAATTTGAAAGGCGGAAACGTGGAAGCAGCGTCAATGGTTAGCGGGAAGTAAAAAAGGATCAAGCTCTGGGCAGAGTGTATACAGTACAGCCTAATAACTCTGAATGTTATTATCTACGTCTTCTTTTTCATGAAATTAGAAGACCACCATCATTCACAGATTTAAAAACTGTTGATGGTATCATATAAAATCCATATACTTTCAGCGTGTAAAGCTCTAGGTTTGCTTGAAGATGATAAACACTGGGATGCCTACTATGGAAGAAGCTGTTCTTTGTAATAGTCTTTTTAAATTGTGTTTTAATATTCTGTCAACTAACAGAAGCATCCAATCCATACGAGAAGTACAAAGACACTCTGTTGGAGGATATAACCTTACCGGTAGCACCGAGGGTAACACGATGTGTTGAAATAAGGTCGTGTTTAAACTCTTACTCCGCAGTTCCCTCGTAAAATAAATATGAGAGTGCTCTTGAAAGGTGATGCTACTGCTGCTCAGTTAGCACAGACTTTATTCAAATAGGGGATGGAGATTATCCTACAGTAGATAGTAAAGTTGTAATATCACCAAGTCTAGCCATAGTAGTAAAAACTCTTGCAGAGCTTACCACCAAAATTTACCCTGACATCGCTAACATTATGACAAAACCCGTAGACTAAAAATGACACAGCAGGTGATATTAACGGTTTTTGCTAAAATCCTTTTAAGGGGAAGAAATCAGTTATGAATCTGTGGAGTCAGTGATAGAAGTTAATGATGCAGTAAGTTATCTCGTCGAGGTTTTAACACCCTTAACCCAGCAAGGCTTTCACCTCATATTCCCACCCTTAAACTTGGCGCGGCAGTTATTTTATTGAGGAACTTAAAACCTACAAAATTATGCAATGGTACCGGACTACAAATAACAGTTCGTAACAAAAATGTTTTAGAGTCAGAAGTAATCACCGAATGTGCTTAAGGAAAACCAGTTTTCTATGGTTTCTGATGATGTTAATGCTGTTAGCCTCTTGGCTTTTACAGCTACATAGGTCTCAGAGCCTAGCTCTTTGAGTTCAAGAAATTAGAATTTTCCGTGAAAGTGTGCTTCGCTATGGCCATTAATAAAGCACAAGAGCAGTCACTGAAAATGGTTGAATTAGACTTAAGGGAGAGCTGCTTTTCTAACGGACAGTTTTATGTGGCCTGTTCGAAAATAAGTGCAGCAAGTAGTCTGGTGATTGGTCTGGTGAGACACATTAGAGCCGTGCCACATATATTGTATACGATTACAAAGAGGTCCTTAAATAAAAACAAACATTATATTTATTACATTACATTATTACATTACATTATTATTTATTTTTATTATATTTATTATTATCATGTAGGTTAAAAACAAGGAAGCAATAAAAATGTCGTCAAAATGCACAATATTTTGTGAATCCGCATGGAATTAGCGTGGAATGTGAGACTCAAAGGGGTATTCTGATATTAAGTATTCGTGGTATTTACAGCACTAATACTTTCCATGTTTTGCCTTAAACACATCGAGTGATTACTTTGGCCTTTAAGGATATTCAAAACTCGAGGGGATAACAAAATATTAATGCATCATCAACTTGCAATAAATACTTGCAAAAGCCTTACATAGCCTCCTATATAGGTAGGCCTATTGCAGCGAGAAAATTGTTAGAAATTGATAAATTCGTGTGAGAAGAGAAAAGGGTTTGCAAGGTGAAGTTGTGATCAGGATTAAGAATTTGGTTATTATTAAATATGAGCCAAATTAGGGGTAACTTTAACCTACGAGCGTATATACGTAGGTATATGGATGTAAAGAAGGCGAGAGAGGTGCGTTAGAATCGTGCTAAATGGAATTCCGTAATATCTGTCTATCCCTCTGGGTGACTGGCGTGAGCGCATTATGTTATGAAAATATTGAACACATTGACTTATATATTACTAAATTGGACATCATTTTTAACATCATTCCTGCTACCACAATATGTAAAATTAGGGTTATCAAAGCAAACTTCTCAAGGTTAGATTAATTTGGAGGCAATTTTTTATAGCAAAACAAATCAAAATAAGTCAAAGAACAATTTAAATTAATATCAAAGGCTAAAATAAAACGGTATCTACAAGAAACTTTTTGACGAGCCTTCATAGGAATAACTCGATTTAATTCTTTCCTTTCACTCCGACCATCCAATAATCAGACGGTCGCCGAATCTCCCCCTTTTTATCAAAATACCACGCATATGAAGCAGTCGATTCAATTTACTGTTCGTAATTAATATAAAAAAAATATTTTAAATTATTACTTTAAAATGAATCATAATGGTATGTTTGTTTGAGAGTTCACATTGCGGCGTTTATTCTTGTTGCCAATTAGCAGTGCGGGTGCTGTTCTGTATTCTAATCTGAACGGTATGGAGAGGTAACAAGCTGAGAGGTTAAAGTTGGTTGCAAGTCCATATCCACTGGCTGATATCCACTTAATATCAGGTGGATTGTGAGAATGTTCATAACCTCAATATTATTTAAAAAAGGCAGTCGCTGAACACTCAGTATAATACGAAGGTGTAGCACGAGTGCATGATATTTGAAAAAAAGTAAGTTGTTTACATTTCGACTCTATGTTTTTATTCTTTTTTTTTTTTGTAATTCGTCAATTACAAGCCGATTTCGAAAGTTTTTCATCAACGGTTGTCCTATATATTGTAGTAAAACCTATAAATTTAAAACTGACTTTACCGATATTATCGAATTTAATTTTTTTTAAGTCTCGACGTTTTTCTACCCCTTTAGGGTAAAATCTTTACACTTAATAGTAGTAAAATGGAGGTTGAAGTTTTTAATGTAACTATTTAGACTACATTACAAACAGATAAAATAGAATAAGGAACAACACAATTTAAATTACTATTTAGTCATTTATATTGTAATATTCTTTAGCCAAGTCTAGTGACAACGCTCGGGGATGTCTGCAGTTTGTGATCATATCCTGGGCAACCACCGCTACTATATCAGATTTAATAGACCACAAATCCTTGCGAAAGAAAGTTGATTCCTACCAAGGATGAAACGTGAGGCTGTTGAAATTAAAAAACATCCCAATTTCATTTGACAAAGAGGCTGGGTACTATAACCTGCTTGAGATCCTGTTATTAATAAATTTAAAACTAAACCCAAACACATACCACTGCAAGACTTTAAGACACAGTAAGTTCATTCTGTGTAGATCGGACCAAATGTAATAATTGAAAAGCTAAAGGTAGTCCGGGTTCACTTTGACATAGGGACATTAATCACCTCAGTCCCCCGTGACCATGGATGCTGGAAAGCACCCGAAACGTCGAGTATTAAAGTTAAGCAAATCAAACGCGATAAAATCCGTAAAATTAGTTTTATTCAATGTGTAGTGTTCGCGTAAATATAATAAAATTTTTTTTCTTATTGTATTTAAAAAGTTTTACTTTACTTAAAAATTAACAACCGACTTCAAAAAACTTAAATGAAGAAAAAGCTTCTGAAGTCAGAACTTTAATTATTCTATACAACGATTATGTCTAAGCACCCAATTTAAAATTTGAATTAATTTTATTCTTTTTAGGTCTTTAACGTCGGCTTTTTAATAAAAGTAAACTTTTAAAAGAATTTAATGGCCCAAAAATGTTTATATTTTATATATATATATATATATATATATATATATATATATATATATATATATATATATATATATATATATATATAGTTTTGTATACTTATATAGCGTTATCGCTACAGACTATCAAAGTTCACTGCAGAACATAGGCCTACCCCATCATTTGCCTCATGCCTATTTGCCACAGTTGGTAACCGTTGGTTTTTTTATTCTTAGTCGTTATTTGAAGACGCTGTTGAATTTCCTTTATCAAAGTATATTCATGTAGATTATAGTTTAATCAATGCAGTTGTGGTCTTTTGTCTGTTTTTAATTATTAAATTATTGATATTCAGTCACTTATTAAAATACTCAGTAGAATTTCTCATATTACGTAGAAGCATATTATATAAAACAATTGCACCTGAATATAACAATTAAAACAATTATTTGCAGTGGAATACAAACAATTGTAATGTGAATACGCTTAATACAACTAGTATTCCAGTTAACTACTTTTGCTACGCTCGGCTCAAATAAATTAATATGTATACCTTCATTTTCGGATATTTTGGTAGCCCTCGTCTCGATAGTACAATGAATATTATATTGGGCCCTTACATATGAAATTAGCATTTTGTCGTACTGATGGTACATTTGAGTTTTGAAAACAGTCATTCATTTGTTTTTTTCTCATTATTTTTTATTTGGCGTCGCTTATTACCGCACAATGGAAAACATGAAATATCGGTATATTTAAGAGTACGGGTTCTACCGTTGCACTAATGCTGCAGAAATAGCTGGAAGGATTAATGATGTGTACGGCGCTGGTGTTGCAAAAGAAAGCACGGTACGTTTTTGGTTTCAACGTTTTCGTTCTGGAAATTTCGACTTTCAGGACCAACCCCGTGGGCGGCCGGAGACCGGACCGGAAAATGAAGATTTAAAGGCTGTTGTGGAAACGGATCCATCACAAAGCGCTACAGAGATAGCTGCAGGCTTCGGGGTAAGTGATAAAACTGTATTAATCTACTTTAAGCAAATCGGGGAAATTAAAAAAACTTGAACGATGGGTACCTCACGAATTGAGTGAATCGAACTTGCAAACATGCGTCGACTGCTGTGTTACTTTGCTCGACCGACATAAAAATAAAGGGATTTTAAATCGAATTATCGCGATGAAAAGTGGTGGATAATCGGAAGCGCTCGTCGCAATGGCTCCACCCTGGAGACCCAGCCAAATCCTGCCCTAAACGAAAATTTACTCATAAAAAGTTACTTGTGAGTATTTAGTGGACTAGCGCCGGTGTCGTTCAATACAGCTTTCTAAAATCTGGCCAAACGATTACGGCATATATCTATTGTCAACAACTGCAAACCATGAAGGAAGAACTATCTGCTAACAACCGAGATTGGTCAATCGCTCTTGGTCACTCCCGCTTCACGACAACGCAAGACCACACATTTTGTCCCCCCCTTCCCCCTTTTAATTTCCTTTTTTCCCGTTGGCCTTTTCCTTTTTTTTAAGTCTCTGGGATGTGCATTTTATATATTTTAAATTGCAATATGCATATTAAATAAAATTCCTTGATTCATTTATTCATTCTTTGAAAGGTCAGCTGTGCATATAGACCACTTTTATAGATTGCGTTATAGAAGGTACTTAGGTTGCCATAGTTGCCACACTTGGCGTGCTGGTTCCCAACCATTATTTTAAATCATTATCAGAAATAAGCAGCTGTCCATCTCCTGTTTCATTTCCCTCTTTCGCCTATTCGACACCTGTGAAATGATATGGGATTCCTAATGGGTTCGGATTATTGAAATATGAATTAAAAGTTAAAAACAAATCAGAAGGAAGGTCTCGGTAGAAGTACGGTAAGGGAAATAGGAAAAAAACCGACGGGCGATGTGCCCAGTATCTAGGAACATAAACTTCTAGATTTAAGCCCAATGTAATCCACATTTTGAAGGTACCAATCGCCTACAATAACTCTTGCAGCAAATTCGATTAAACTGTTTGTAGAAAAATTTACAGGAATTATTTTGGTCAGCATTGCTACATTCAGGTCAACTGTAGTCCAGAGATTTTATCTGCCAAAATTAAAAAAATTCATTTACCTATAGGTATTGTAAGAGACTACTATGGAAAATTCTAAAAAGATCTCATGCATTCAGACAGATGACGGAACAATCATATCGTTTAACAGCTTCAAAGATGCAACTGGTTTCACCAATCCACTCACCACATCCCCTCTATGTTTTTGCCAAATATAGACTTCAATGATTCGAACCCAGGAAACTACGAAAGAAGTAAAACTACAACAGTCTTAGACGTTGCACTTCTGGATACATGTTTCCTTTCATTTCGCAGAGGATTAAGGAGAAATTAGTTCGCACGCTAATTTAATGCGTATTGACTGTTTAAATAATATTTACTCAAAATATTTTGTTACTCAGACAGGAAGATATCTGCTTACCCTAGAAACTTCGAAAAACTAAAGTTGCAGCTTATATAATTTGCACTGTCGAGTACAGGTTTAATTTCATATCTCAGGGGGTTTCAGGTGTAATTACTCCGACACTGATTCAGTGCGGGTTGGCGGTTTTCATATGTACTCAATATGAATAAAAAAGTTTCTGTTTCAGTTTCTATTACGCTACATTTACCAATAAGATTTTTATTAAAAACTACGTCGCCGTAATATGTACGATATATCTAAATTATAACATAAAACAAACTTTACACATAGGACTTTGTATAATATAAAAATTTGTTTTCTTTTACATGATTTATGGTAAAAACTCACACTTTATATTTCATTGTCAGTTTCTTCCGACTATTTTATTTCACACGTGAATGATACAGTACTATTTGAAATGCTAATTAAAATAAATTGAATAAAAATTGTTACGAGACAGAAATATAAGCAAATGACCGTTAAAAATAGTGCAATTACTTACGTTTTGATAAAAAAACTAACAACAAACTTTTTTGGTGGTCTCTTACACTCGAGCGCCGAAGGATATAGAATGAAGTAAACGCGATACTGATGGACGATATACAACGATGTATTAAAAACACTCAATATAATAGTATCGATTCGTCCTTTTGTTAATTTTTTAACATCGATTAAACTTCGATGTTTTTTATTCGATGCAATAAAAAGGCGAACCTGCTAGGATACCATCGCTTTCATCATTTCATTGCGTCATCGAACCGATAAAACAAAGTCTGCATTTTTTTTTACTAATGGATTTCATTAAGCAATATTTTTATATTACGTTGAAATATCATATATGTAAAACTGCGATCTAGCAATCAAAACTAAACATTAAAATATGATAACCGTTCTTTTTAAGGGGCAGTAAATTAATTAGATTTTTGTATTTGATGCACTTCATGTTTAGGTATATTTTCATCGAATTATAATAAAGCCAAGAAGAGAAGTTAGAAGACCCATAACACAGGGTAACCTAGTTTGGACTCGTGTCTCCCACAACAACTAAAAATACTTAAACTATTTATAAAATATATTTAATGAAACTGTGTAAAATGTGGGAGAAATAATGCTTATTATTATTATTATCCCCTCTTTAATATTTACAAAAACGCATATACTCAAATTAATAACTTAAGTTCAATAACGCATCAATAGGCATCAATCTCAGCGGTGGAAAAGTTCTGTGGTATTGTTCTCCAAAAAAGGCGACTACGCTATTTTGAATAACTATAGACCGATCATCCTTTTCAGTAGCGTCTGCGTGCTGTTTTTGAGATTCATTACGAATGGTCTTGCACGCACTTGACTTGATGATGACTTTACACACTGATTCCGACGAAAATGCGCAATAATGTGATTCGAAATTTCTTCGTATGGGTACCTAGCAGTGAGTGCAAAGCACATCTCGAAGCGTACTTCGCGCTGGGGGTCATTAAGTTCGTGGAGCAGCCATATTTGACGCAAATGGACCAATATGGTTTTCATGCTAAAATCGAAGGCTGCTGCTAATCCAGCTGTAGATTGAGTATCATTAGCTTTAATTATTTTTAATTTAACATCGCCTTTTTTGTTTTATTAAGGACAGGAAACAGTTATATAATAAAAATTACTACTCAAATCTTATGTAAGTTGATAAACTAATTACACAACCAACACAATTATCCACAAAATTACCGTATTAATTAAAGTTATAAGGCACAGATAACACAAATATGAAATAAAGTAACTAAATAAATAAATATAAATAAATAAAGTAGTATTTATTTACTCCCACATATTATCAGTGTATTACAATAAACTAAGTAATAGTAAACTTATACAGCTAAATAACAGCTATAAATACTAACTAAATAAGATCTAGGTGGGAGACTGGTGCCCAAACTAGGTAGCCCTGTGCTATGGAATCACCAGGCCCCTTCGTCAATAGAAGTGATATTGCTGTAACACTTAATAAAGATTACAACTACTTGTAAACAAAAGTACATTCAAATAGACTTGCTCAAAGGTTGTTGGAGAAACCGTTTAAAAATTATTAAAATATATTAGGTGTATGTTCCGAAATACAACGCAGTGTACTGTCCAATGCAAATGACGTATCACTTGACACTTTATTGTACTAGCGTGCCACCGCCATATTTTGTCGGATATCCGGCCATAATAAAACAATTATTAATTGTGTGTTTGCCGAATGAAGCATGCCAGAATTTGTTTCTATTTATACAAATACTAAAAATTATAGAATAATTGATGGTAAATCCATTAGGAGGATATAATGATTTTTGGAGCACAAAATGACAAAATAATCGCCAACACTTTTCCAAATGGCGCAAAAGTATGACGTCATATACTGTCCAATGTTTTGGAACGAATCACCAGTATAGCGTCGATTCATGACGTCATTTGCATTGGACAGTACACTGCGTTATATTTCGGAACATACCCTAGGTGTACATAAAAAGAAAAGCATGTTTTAAATACTAATGAAGGTAGGTTGGTCTATTAAGTGATATTAATGTGTCGGTTGTGTGTATGTGTGTGGTGTGTAAGTGTGTAATATATATTTAAACAATACGTTCAAATAGTTTTTCTGTCTGTTCGTAGTCTAATGATTTAAGCCATTTAGTTAATGAGTTTTTTGTCTGTCTCTTATTTAACAGATATATATTTAATAATTTGTTTGCTAGATTATATAGGAATGGACTTGTAATTGAAAAATCTTCGAGCAAATAATAAATTGGTAACCGGTACAGTGCATACATGATGCGGAAGTCTTTTGCTTAATATAGGGTTGTATTTATTATATTCCGTTTTTGAGTGATTTAATAATATTGTCGCAATAATATAGAGCTGACGTACGTGAGCAAGTCACATAATTTATAGAGTTCGTTTGTTGAAAATAATCTGTGTTTTTTATAAGATATTTTAAGTATGTTTTTTTTCTATTACCTTGCTTCTTTACTGTCTTTGTGCACGTTCTAACCTAATCATATGGGTTCTTGCTGCACCCCCTCCCCCCATGACTTTATGCTATAGTTAATAATAGACTGACATAAGGCAGTATAGACGAATTTTATGATACTGGCATCAGCAAGATGACGAAGCTGCTTAAAAATATATGTTAGTTTACGGACTCTGGATGAAATGTGGTTTATATGCTCTTCGAAGGAGAGTATCTGGTCTATTATAACACCTAAGTATTTTGTGATTGTTGCCTTTTGAAGAGAACGACACGTACATGAGCTAAGAGGTAGGTGCTTTTGTTTTTCTCTTGGCCTTTTAATGCTGGTGTGCTGATACAAAAGGGAATGTATTTAGTTTTAGTTGCGTTTAAAGATAGAAAATGTGTATATAGCCATTGCTGTACTGTATTTAGGCCACTTTGTGCAACAGAATAAACTTCTTTTCAAGATTGACCATAAAATATAAGTGCGGTGTCATCAGCTTAGCACATAACCTTGCAATTAAGAATATTAATTTGACAGAGGTTATTAATATAGCACAAAAAGAGGGTAGGGCCCAGAACACTGCCTTGAGGAATTCTGCGTGTAATACTACAATCGTTACTCAAAATATCGTCAAATTTGGTGCACTGAGTGCGATTGTGTAAGTAGTTGCTAAGCAATTGGAGTTGGGTACCTCTGATGCCTAATTTCTCTACATTTGCTAAAATTTCGGGGAAAGAGACTGTATCAAACGCTTTTGCAAGATCCAAAATTATAGTTAGGATTTTAGAATGAGAATCTGGGTTTTTAGCCACGAAATCCACAAACAATCTTACAGCTTCTTCTACAGATTTATATTTTCTAAAACCAAATTGACTTTCAGACAGTAATTTATTTTTTCTAGGTATTGTAAAAGTATTTTATTTATTATTTTTTCAAAGATTTTTGATAAAATGGAAAGTATTGATATGGGACGATAGTTATTGATACAGTCTCTTTTCCCTCCCTTGTGGATAGCCAGTATAATTGATTTATTAAAAGCGTCAGAAAATACACCGTCTTTTAAACACTGGTTAAAGAGCCTTGTTAGTGAGGCAACAATATAATATTTTATAGCTTTAAGTGTTTTTGCCGAAATACCATCCCATCCAGGTTCAGACTCAGTTTTTAGATTAATTATCAAACGTTCAGTTTCATCCTCTGAAATATCCTGCATCACAAAAGAACTACTGCTAGATAAAAAAAATTATAACATTGGATGGCAAATGTGGAACATTATTAGAAATATTATTAGCTAATATGGTACCAACAGTAGTGAAATAATTATTTATATAATTCATTGACTGCTCGGGTGTATCTTTAAGGGTCAACAGCTCTTGCGGAAAAAATAAAGAACTAAAAACTAAAGGCAACAATGCATACTTAGCCGTTAACAACAAAATCATGAATATTACACATATATTACATAGAAAAAGAAAACAATTCAGATTAACGTTATAAGATTATAAAGAATAGTAATAAAGATAAAAATAAAAATTAGTCATATAATACAAGTTTTATAGCTTTTCTAAATTGGAGTTGGAACATAGTAAATAAGTCTACATCGGAGAAGCTGTACAGTATACGACGCAAAGGCGCACGCTTGCCCGCATTTTTTTTTTTGCATAGATTAAGGAAAAACAAACGATGCACGTGAGTGTTTCGTATTCTTTGTGGGCAACTTCGTACACTAAGGTATATACAATTGACAAATTGAGAGCAATCGACAAAGTTACGACAAATTTTCTAAAGAAAAGTACAATCAAGTAGTAATCGCCTATTACTTAAAATTGTTAAATAGTATTTATGCAAGAGGTTATCATAAGAGGACAAATAACAGTAACATCTGTAGTTTACAGAGCGTAGATATTTAGCTTGAACCGATTCTAGTAAATCACGATATCTTTGGAGGAAGGAATTCCAAACTTGTGTGGCATAATCCAATTGGGTCTTATAGGAGATTTATAGAGCAGTAGATAGGTACCAGACTTTTTAAATGGCTTACAAGTTCTCATGACAAAACCGTAAAGCTGAAAGTCTTCGTTGATAACGTGGTTAATGTGGTAATCAAAATGAAGCTTTGAGTCAATGAACATGCCAAGGTCTTTAATAAGCGAAACGTTTTCAAGAGGAGTATTACAAAGATGTTGCGTTTTATCGTAAATCGAAACGCAACAATGACAAATAGCCCGAGCCAATCAAAAAATTCGAATTAAAGATATAACTGTTCTAGACTTTTTCAAGTGACGATAGCATAGTTTAACGTAAGATAGTAGTTGACCTTTTATATGGAAATCTTGTTTTCATCCTTTACTTCTTGAATTATATGCATTTAATACAATTAAAGTCAAGATTTTTATTTTGGGAATTCGACGACATAAATTTTTATATACATCACCCAAGAGCTCCTGCCGCATCCAGGAACAGGATCTTGGGCAAACAAAGAGAATACGCGAATTTAATAATATTACTTTTTAGTGAAGGTGATAGTTTTACATTTAGGCAGGCTAAAAATTAATTTATTTTCTAGACAATAGGAAGATAAGCGATCCCTGTCATCTTGAAGTAGAATACAGTCATCAAATGTTTTTATACTATGAAAAATTTCTAGATCATAAGCATAGAGCAAGAAATGAGAAATTTGAAACAATTCGATATATTGTTTATAAAGATTAAGAATAGAATAAAGAGGCCCTAATATTGTGCCCTGTGGCACGCCGGATGATACATTTATTTCATCGGACGAGAATCGATTAATGACCAACTTTTGCGTCCTGTTTGTGACGTATGATGAATACCATTGTAATAAGTTTCCGCGTATACCGTTATTAGCAATTTTTCGAAGAAGAATTTCGTAATCTACCTTATCAAAAGCCTTGCAAACGTCTGTATAAATTGAGTCGATTTTAGGCCGCTTGTTCATATTGCTAAACAGAAAATTAGCATATAAAAATACTTTCAGTTGAACGGTTTTTGACAAAGCCATGCTGTTCAGGGATAATGATATTGTGTAAGCTAGATAGATACAGTTATAAACTAACCTTTCCAAGGCCTTCGACAAGGCGGACAGAAGCGAGATCGGGCGGTAATTTGAAACAATATTTTTTGATCCTTTAATTTGTCATTGTCACCAGCTTTCGGACGACTACGTTTTTTCAGGTCGAAATTTCCAGAACGGAAGTGAGCAAATCAACAAGTAGTGCGTCCGATTGTAGTGTTCGCCTCGTAAATGTTGTTGAAGTTGCGTGCTGCATGTGCCGAGTGACTTGACCGTACCCATATTCCATAATTACTCCAACTTTTAATGTATCCATGATGACGAATAATATAAGTTTTTTGTTTTTTTTTTAATATTTTCCTGTACCTTGGGGGCAGTTTACATTAAATTAATATATAAATTACATAAGGACAAACATCCAAATCCGAAATAATTTTAGTAGGCCCCACAAAAACTTATTACGTGTGGAAATCAAATAAACCAAAACCAAATGGTAAGCTACTGCGTCACGGAGCCACTAACTTACGCAGGTACATAATATTTATCATGATACATAGACATTATTTTTTTGCGTTACATTTATCATATCATTAGTATGATTCTTAATAAACTAACTAAAAACTTATCCTTCTATGGATATTTTTTATTTATTTCCAAATCTATGTGGATGAAGTGGCGGGTAGAAAGCTAGAATTTTCATATATTAATGACAAGCTTTTTGTATATGAAGATCAAATTAAAAACTTTTAATTAAGGTAAATGTTTAATTAATGTTTGTGAGACCCTTGTCAGTCCGGTGTCATTCCTATTTCTCAACTTAATATGTGTTAGTGACGATGAAAATAATGAATACATAACAATAATGTTCGTGTTCATAACAACAAGAATAGTGATTAAGTAGTGTTCCTGACTTGTTCTTATTCTTGTTTACTTATAAGTATAATATTGTTATAGTGACATGTTTATAGCGTAAACAGATAAAATAGTATCATTAAGGAATTACAGTTAGAGGTTTAGAGTTAGAATATTTATGTAATATTAGTATAGGAAATAATTATGTAATAGTAGAAAATTAAAACAACCAATGAGAGCATAGAATGAGAATATTTTTACTTAATCTAAGAGTTTAATTTTTTTAAATAAAATATTAGTAATATTATTAATCAACATTACTAATATTCCTTTTAACCACTCCTGGTAAGCTTGAAATAAATTGGAAGAACAGACCAGTGTCCCTCCTGCTATGTTGCGGCTAGTGGCGTCTTTCCTGGCAGACAGGAAGTTCTACGTCTGCGTAGAGGATGCCGAGTCCGCAACAAGAACAGAGCCGGCGTTCCATAGAGCAGCTGTTTGTCTCCAGTCCTGTACGCGGCTTACACCAACGACATCCCAACACTGGCAGGAAGGCTGCAAGAGTGGGTGGACGACGTGGAATTGGGAATTGGAAAATACGCCTACTTACTGCGCCTACTTCACCTCCTCCAGAAGAGCTCACATTGCCACTGCCAGGATGCAACGTCTGCTGGACCTGTTGCTACCATGGCTAGATGAGTGGAGGATGGTCGTCAAAGTTTGTAAGACGACCGCTCCGCTCACTCGCCCTCTCAGGAACCTACCACCTCTGCTAACCCTCAATGGCTAGAAGATCGCGTACGAGAAGGCCGTGACCTACCTTGAGTGCCGGATTGACCGGGCGCTGGGCATGACTGCGCACGTCGACTTCGTCGTCCGCAGAGCCAGATGTGCACGGGCGGTGCTCCATCCAGTCCTGGCATCCAAGCTACCATTTAAGACCAAAGTGAAGATATACAAAATATATATAAGACCTATCATCACGTACGCCGCTCCGGCCTGGTACGCGCTTCTGAGAGATCCTCTGAGGCGGCGACTGCAGGCCCAGCAGAATTTGACTTTAAGAACCATGGGGTCGCTACGTCCGGAATGACGTCATAGCGTCCGACCTAAAGGTAGCAACCATACAGGACTTTGTGGCCTGGTTGGCACGCGGCCTGTTCGACCGCGCAGACAACGGGCCACACACACATCTTAACAACTTAGCGCCGCTACAATCTCGCCCACCGGATGGGCGACCCTATCCAACAGAACTCCTCTCTATATAGATAGGAGAGTTGAGTAATAACCCACAATGCCGCTGATTGGCCAACTTTGACATCTCAAGATAACCTCCTTTTTTCTTAGTCTTAACCGACTACGAAAAATTTTACCAACTACGGACTAAAACCCGAAAATGATCAACAACGCCTAAATAAGGCTCCCAGGACCGGCCCATAGTAGTGGGCCGCGAGGATAATCCGGGTAATGGGGGCACACCCCGAGGCCCGAGACCTGCTTGACCTAAGCAGTTCTCGCAGATGACAACACTGAGCTAAAATCACTCCATCGATCTCGATCTAAGTCGTTTCCGGACCGCGCTCGCAGCCGGTCACGTTCGGCGGTTGTCGGCTTCCGCCTGGGTGGAAGAAGTACAGCACGTCGCTTCGCAGTGGGTGCACATGCTGTGGGGCCACCTTGGCTTACGTCGAGCCTCGAGGACGCCCCTGAGCCCACTCGGGACGTCCACTCCGCGTTGAGATGCGTCTCCGCGGGACCTGGAGGTTGCTGACCCTTCGGCAGATCCCTTTCCAGAGGCGCGAGATACGCCAACTTCTGCCTAGGGATCTACCAGGCCTTAACCTAGAGCCAGGGAGGAGCACTGGAGGCCCGGAGTGCTGCTGTTAGGAGCGCACATCTGTCGGCAGGAGTGGCCCTGCGTGGACCCCCTGTACGTGGGACTCCGCGGGGCTTCGAGACTACTGGTCCTCCGGAAGCACCTACCTGGTGGCGCGCAATACGCCAACGAAGAGTACCTACAATGCCGTCCTTGTACGCTCAGCGCCTCCCTCTTAGTCAGTGGACGGTGTAGTAATTTAACGTCGTGCGGCACCCTATTCATAGACGTGTTAAACGTTAAAACATCTTTTTCCGCTACCCATAATAAACCTAATGTCCTACCGGGACCGTCTTGTGTAGCGCCTACCTTGCTTACGTGCTAATAACTCTTCCGGTTTGTCGTTCAACAAAGCTACATGGTTCGAATTCCAACCTGCTAACGTAAAGCCTGCCTTGCTGTGTACCTCGGTGAACTGCCAGCCGTTTCGATTGCCACGTGCAACGTCGCGTAGCTATCTAAGTAATCGTCCATATAATGACTGTTGATAATGGCGTTAAGGGCACGCGGATGTGTATCGGCGTAAACGCGCGCGTTGTAGTCCCTAACACTATGCGCAAGAAACGGTGAACTTCTCGCTCCGAATATCATAGAAGTCATTACGTACTCTTTCGGTGAACTACTACGTTCACTTGCTTCGTATAAGATTCGTTGAACTCCGGTGACTGATCCGTCTTCCTCTCAATGGCTCGGAGTCTGCGTGCTGCCATATCATAACTCGGTGGCAGCTTGACGTCGTCGTCCCTCCATGGCAATCCGACTTGGTAGCGCTCAACGACCCTCTTGACGGTGCGCTGGAATATGTCAACAGCGCACTCATCATCCCGTCGTGGCCTGCTCTTGAGCGAGATACCTATCGAGTCGATCTCATATTGCTTCTTGAGGAGATCGGTCAACTTATCGTTCGGACTGACATACGTTTTGACGTCTTTTTCGTATCGTGTATTAACGTAAGATATATGTAGAACGGTTTCACTATCTTGCCTACATTAAACACGAGGCGCGGTACCCTGAACAATCCATCCCAATAACGTCCTAGCGGCAATGGGCTGCCTGCGACGTCCTATTCGTAAGTGCCGTGATATAATTAAATGTGAATTATCCGAACCTATAAACACTTTAGATTTAGCATTATTATAGCACACTGCTTTCGGTAAGCTACGTAAATGTTTCAATCGTAGACATTGCTTACCGACGGATTGCGAACCTACGTTTAAGTTATTAATCATACGAGCGTTTATCACATACGACTCGTTTCTCGTTTTACCGCGTATGCCTATTTTCACTACGCGACTATTAGCCTCTCGTTGGCTATCCGATAAACCTTGTATCGTCAGTGGCCTCGTCGGCCCTTCCGTACCTAATTCACGAGCTAACTCACTATCTATTAACGAGATCGTAGATCCTTCGTCGAGGAGCGCGTAAGTTTCGATCTCTTTACCTCGCGGTCCGCGCACTATTATAGGACACACTTTTAACAACACTGTTTTATCGTTAGCCGTATTAGACGCGACGGGCACTGTCTCATCTGGGGCGACAGATGCTTCCGGGGCTTGGGTCTTCTTTACGTGTAACAACGCGTGATGAGCGGCGGTGCAGCCATCGATGCCGCATATCTTATACTTGCACTTAAGATGCCGATGTTTACTACTTAAACATTTGAAACACACTCCCTCTTCCTTCACCCATTTCCACCGGCTATCATTGTCCATCTGCGCTAACTTTCTACACTTCACTATCACATGTTCACCACCACAACACAGACACTTTTTATCACTTTCACTTTCACTGTTTGCGCGTGCGGTGAACGTCTTCACGTCGCGGGGCCTATCCTCTGCGCGGCGTGTTACTATAATTTTTCTCGACGGCGGCGTCTCTCTTCTTGCGGGCACTTCCCTTTTTTTTTGCGGATGGAAAATCATCTAATGACCCCTTTCGCTCTTGGTGGAGCGTAAGGGAGTGTCAGACTTTTTACTGACTAAAAACCATCCGTGTTCCTTCAGTGCCCTTACGTTCCGGAGCCGCGGTATCTCTTTCGAACAGCCCGCAGCGCCGGCAGGCGTTGGCTTTTACGGGCCCCTTCACGCTGCTGACAGCTCTTTGAGGCGCGCGTGGAACAAAACGCGCCGTCGACACGGCCTGTCGTCGTTAGACGGACGGACGGCGAGCTACCCATTGCTCGCCGTCCACAGGCCCGCGCCTACGGTGGCCGGGGGCCACGACGTAGCCTCCGACGCCCGGGGCGTCTCCCGCGGCGGCCGGGGAGGAAAGCTGCTGCTCTCTCTTTCTCCCGCTTCGCCACCTCCTTCGCTAGCATCACTGCTTCGCAGAAGGTGGTGACGGCATCCCATTACGTCTCGCTCCGGACAATGGCTTCGACCAGGGCCGGACGCGAGAGGTCGCTGCCGCCTATCGCCGCTACGAGGACACGGCGGTGCTCCGCCCAAGCAGGGCACACCTCCACGGTGTGTTCCACCGTGTCCTCCGATCCATCCTCGCAGTGGGAGCACCCGGGCGTTTCCTCCCGCCCGATTCGGTGCAGGAACCTCCCGAACACACCGTGTCCGGTGAGGACCTGCGTCAGGCAGAAGGTGAGGATGCCGTGGCGTCTCTCAAGCCACTCCTCGAAGAGGGGTCTTATCGCCGCTATAGTGGCGTGCCCATGCGGGCACTTCCCTAACCGGCGTGACGAACGTATAAGCGTGACTTAACGCTCGGTCAGCTTCTCTCATCATAAACCTGGATAGTGTCACGATATCCGGTTCTTCAGCACTGCCATAATGCTCCGCATAGTCGCACCATCGTGACCGCAGGTGAGGGCTTAACTTATTCGTGACCTCCCGTATTAACATAGGATTTTGTAAATATCCTTTACGTTTTTCACTATACAGACTACGTTCTGTAATTTAATCGCAAACGCATTCAATTCCTGAGCGGTCTGACCCGGGCGCGGAAGGCGTCGTAAATCTTCTAATGCTCGATCAATAATTACCTCCGGTCGGCCAAAATATTGCTCTAATGTACGCATTATGTCGGCTGGGTCCCTCGCGGTAAACAATAACGCGGAGACGGCTTCCCTAGCTTCACCACATAAACAATTTCTTAACCGTGCCATATTTTCCGTATTAGTGAATCCGTACAACCTAGTGGATTCTTTCATCGCGGCTTTGAATGCTAACCATTCCGCTGGCGCGCCGTTAAAAATAGGCAGGTCCTGTGTTTGCTTCGCGGCGGCGGGCCTACATTTCACCATGCTTTCTAAAGCTTCCGCAAGCCGTTAGATTCCCCGGTCTTTACCTCGCGGGGTGAGCAACCTATCTCTATCCCTATTCATTAATCTTTCCGGCGACACACGACGATCTGGGGATGTATCGCGGTTATAAGGCGACCGTGGCCTACGACGACCGACGATACGGCGACGATAATCTACGTTCCTCGCGGCGATGTGGCGATAACGACCTACAACGTACTGGAGATAGAGTGCGGTATTGGGCGCGTGTCGGCGACGTCACCCTTACATGGTGGTTCGATCGTTTTGATTCGGCGGCGGCTCCTAACAATTTCCTCTGCGCTGTGTGGTTACCGTGACGCGGCTGATCATCGTTCGCAACCGTCCTCCCCTGGGCGTCCTTACTATATACGAGTAGCGCAGCGTCATAATGGGTCCCCTCTTCCGTTGGGGCTAACACTACGTCGACGGGGGCGTGGGCTGAGACTGTTGGAGAGGCGGCTCCCCCCCGCACAACCTCTATGTTATCTAACCACTGATCCACACGGCTCCTATTGTCCATATTATCGAGACTTTCCCTATCGATTTCTTCTTGCAACTGCGCAATGTCCCTAGCGTATTTCTTTTTGATTCAATCTTCCTGAATCTCTAACTGCTTTTTACGAATCGCGGCGAGCTTTTCTGCTGCGTTATACTCCAGTTGCCTAATTCTGGCTATCGCGCTAGCTGTCGACCGGGCTGAACGAACTGACGGGGCGCGCGGTGCGTACCTATTGTGATAGCCCAATATTATTATTAATAATTAAATTCAATATAAAGGGGCGTCAAAAATAGTCTTAAAAGATATATATTAAACAATAAAATTACATTAATAACCATAAAGTTAATATAAATACATTTCAGACATTAGACCAATAACATAGTAAATTAAAGGCAAAATATTGTCTTCCATAATAAATAAATTTATTAAAAACTTGAAAAAATATTTAAAATAAGATAAATAATAGAAATACAAGTCGAAAATATTATAAAAGTAAAGATAAATAACATTTATAAGATAATTAGAAAATTTGTTGAAAATTGTCTAAGTCGTGGAAGGAGTTCATGTATAAAAGAAAATTTTCGTTGTTGAAGGGGTTCGCGTATAAAAGAAATTTCCTAAGTTATGGAAGGTGTTCATGTATAGATGTCTTGTATGGAGGAGCTGTCGGAGATACATACCTGCAGTTGTACATATATATGGGGTGGTCGGGAGCCCGACTGCCTGAAGTACTGTAGCACAATGACTAGTCCTATATTAAGGACTTATGATATTAAACTCAATGATACGAAAGCAATACTATAGAAGGTCTCCATGATGAATTTGCATTACAATAGTAGGGTCGTGGGTTCGAACCCTATATATTGATGACTTATGAAAGTAAGGTCTATGATACAAAAGCAATACTATAGGAGGTCTCTATGATTAATATGCATTACATTAGTAGGGTCGTGGGTTCGAACCCTATATATTGATGACTTATGAAAGTAAGGTCTATGATACAAAAGCAATACTATAGAAGGTCTCTATGATTAATATGCATTACAATAGTAGGGTCGTGGGTTCGAAACCTATATACTGATGACTTATGAAAGTAAGGTCTATGATACAAAAGCAATTCTATAGAAGATCTCTATGATAAATATGCATTACAATAGTAGGGTTGTGGGTTCGAACCCTATATATTAATGACTTATGAAAGTAAGGTCTATGATACAAAAGCAATATTATAGAGGGTCTCCTTGATGCATAAGCATTGTATGGAGTGGTCGGGTGACCGACTGCTCCTAGTACTGTAGCAAAATGACTAGTCCTTATTAGGGACTTGAAAAGGAATATTATGGTGGCGTGTGTGCTGCTTCACGAGCAATTGGTCCGAGGTAAACTTGGACTCGCTAACCGATGTGTCCTAGACATATCATTATTGTGCTGGTGGTAAGCGAGTTTGTTGTAGCAACACGGCTTCCCCGTGGACATTGCAAATCCATACCGTTTGTGGGCGACGTCGTAGCGCATAGCGATGCGTCGTCTATCTTTCGGATTGGGATGTGAGTGTGTTTGGTAGCACTTTTAATTGTAACAGGCGTACTCAACTTCATGTCTTAGTGCATTAGCGCTATGATACGTGGAGTTTTGTCCACTGGCGTCTTAGAAGCGTACTACTATGATACGTTGGTGATATTTTTTTATATAACAACAATAAAAACTTTGTTACCAAAATCGATAGGGGTCATGTGGGTGTGTTGTGAGGGGGCGCCATCCGTATGATAGTTGCATTGATGCTTACTGCTACTTGCGGTATTGCGTCTTGTGATGGATCTGCGGGTGTGCTGCGCCTGATTCGACGCATTCTTGTGGTTCTGGTCGATGGAGGTATACGGGTGGTGATGTCTGCTGGGATGTATGTGGGACCTTGGGATGGTGTAAGCCCGACGATAGTCGTATTGATGCTTGTTGCGTTCTGTAGCATTGCGTCTCTGCGATGGTTGTTTGGTGGGACGCTATTCTCAATGGCACTCTCTGCGTCTTGGTTTGACTCACGCCTGAGTAGCTTTGCTCAAGTCGGGTCCCTTCATTACGGGGCTGCAGACTGTCTGCCCACCACGATGTTTTATTTAACAACATAATATTATATCTCTGTAACTTTCCCACCTTTGAATGATTGAAGGCAACTTGTTGGTGGGTGAGACAAACATGATCGAAAATGCATTTACTCAACGTCAGTGACACAAACCCTTTCTGATGGCGAATTATTACTCTTATCTTATAACTGCCTTTTGGCTATATCTGCCGTTGTATTGGTTGGTGGAGCATATGTGTCGACCTCATGCGGGTGGTAGCTGGCGGGAGGATCTGAGGAGACTCTCAAGGCTGCGGCCGAAAGTCGAACAACGTGGGACCCCATTCCCTTGAGGTGAGCGATAGACTCAAGACACGCTCTGCGGCTAGTAGCCGTGCTGATCATGCAATTGGTGGTAATGCCATACACTTACATCACGTCTGCAGGAGCGGCGGTCTGGCAGGTGGTGGCGCTCACGGAGGGTTTATGGCCAGTGTGCCTATTTGCCTAAACCGTGTGACGTACATTCACTGTGGCTGGATTCGTTCGTATTCTGTATGGCGTTTACACGCATTGACATGCGCGACTTCGGTCGATGTTTGTGCTTACGCACTAACAAGGGGCCAAGCCTCTTACTTACTGGTTCGTCAGTTATTTTGCTGTGGACTACGGTCCAGTTCCCGAATTAGCGTTCCCTTCGAGGGGAATGCATCAAAATGGTTGGCACTCACCGTGCACGGAGTGTGTAGGGCCGTGTACCTCCCCCACATTTTTTAAATGAATGTAGGAGAGCGAAGCCCTTGTATCGGGTATTTTTGTATAAATATATTGTGAGCCTTTTCCGAGCGGGAAGGGATAAATATTATTAATAATGTCAACCTGATACAAGTGGAATAGAAGACGTTTTATGTTCTTAACCTTTCTCGAGCCCTGTCTTCGTGAACGGGGTTCACTTAGCTTATAAGGCACTACCAACAGCTTTCAATTGCTCTAGTGAATATTCATTCTTCCAAAAGGACACCTAAAAGAACTAAGTTACTAAACAAACACAACGTGAATAAGGGTCCTAACTAAGACGAGCACGCCAAAATATTACAAACTGCCTATTATTAAACCTTTAGAAAGATCATTTAGAAAGATCAAAACATATTTTATTAATCCTGATCACACATATATATATAATTTTAATATAAAGAGGAATGTAATATATTTAGTATTTAATATATTTATTATTATGAGAGGGGGAAGCGTTACACTATGTACAGCGTCGATTGCTACGGGCGCGGCGGGTTGCATCGTCAAACTAAATTCTGTTGCCGGAACATCTTCTACAATCGCGGCGAGTGTATCGGTACGCGGCGCGGTTGTACTGTTATCAAATTTATCACTTGTCGACACGGACATAACGGGGCGCGGCGTCGCGGCGGCGGATACGGGCGCGGGCGCGGGCATAGTTGCTGGCGTCGGCGCGGGTGCGACGGAGGGCGCGGATGCCGACAGATAATCGAGTGGAGACGCGAGGGCTTCTTCAAACACGCGTACTCCCACCGGCGTTTCGTCGTCGTTCCTGGCTTTCTAGCTGCTTCTCGTTTTACGCATGGTCCCACGTTGCGGCTTCCGATCGTCTTCAAAAAGACGCACGTATGAGTTGCCGTTCCCGCCACAAGGGGCGTTACCAGATGGATACCGTTTGGCACCGTTAGGTGGTATTCGGCCGGCCGCGTAAACGCGGTAGAAACAGGATAAGTTAGTCGTGAAAACGACTAACGACGACGTTGATGGTTGACGGAGATTCAGAAACAGGGAAAGGTTTGAGATAATCTTCTATCTTTTTTCTTCACTGATGATCTTGATCTTCTGTTCTTCAATCCGGCGATGATGGACCAAAGAAATGTAGGGGATGAGAGCTAAGTGGACTGTATTTATTTGTTTTTCTATTATGTATACGCTAGAGAAAATTAATTTAAACTAACTGAGCCGAATTCTGTGACATCTGTCTGACTAAAGGATTGAGTTGAAATTAAAACCGTTAAAATGAATTTATTATATTTACAATTTATGCGGCAGTTAACACTAAACTATTAGGGATTTTGAGGGCTTCTTGCTTGCTTGTTCTTCCGATTGGGCTCTCGAATTGCCGTCGCTCGAATGACGAAGCCGCGCCAGAAGCGCTTCTTATAATTCTGTAGGACGGTGCGCCGTAGGCACCGAGTTAGTGAGAGTGTCGTCCGCGCGGGACCCTTGTTCTAATACGGGGCGCGCGGGAACGTGTCGACGGAGGTGCGGTGCGGGGCGATGGATGAATCCACTCGCCGTCCGCAACAATACTATATTGATAATTTAGGTAATATTTCGATGGCAAATACTTAAGGAAATTAATCTATTCTTTTTAATTTATTGTGTAACACAGAAAGATACAGTTGATGTATTTAGACCTTTGGCAAGTCGGGATGACTTACTCTCATTGTTCTGCAGGCATAATATTATATTACGAGGTAAAGCTATTACTCTATAAACACAAATTGTAGTTTTCTGGTCTGGTTATGTCCTTGAATGTTATGGGTTAAAATCTTATTAAATAAGCTGGGGAGAATGTAGAAAGCTTTTTTCTTGAGAAATAACTCAAGCCTTCTCCGTGAATAACCATAGATAACATGAAAGTAATTTCATTTCTAATATCGTATAAGATCGTAAATTTTAGGTCAATGCATAAATAACTTTATAAAAACGTAGAAAAACGTTCTTGCCGTTCGGGTTCTGTGAAAACCAGCGCCGTAATTTCGGCAACATTAATGCAACTATTAAATGTTAGACAAAAAGGCCAAAGGGAGTACTACTAAGTGAAGAAAGGCTCATTAATATTAAGAGGAAACACAAATGAATAAAACTGACGCTTTTAATTAAGTTTTGCATTACGAATTATTAAAAAAATCCCGAAAAATTTTTAATTATTTTTAATTATTAAAATATTATTGTGTATGTATTTTATTAATTTGTCATTTGTTTACGATTTGGCGGCAAATTGAAAATTGTCTGTGTCACGTCAGCATGAATTTAACGCGAGAAAATTTTCGTACAATGATTTTTTATGACTTTCGATGTCATTTAAGTCAACAAGAAAGTTATTACAAAAGAGTGACTTATCAGCAGATTCGGACATGCTTAGGCATCGGTATGAGTCAAGTGCACAAAGTTCTCCATGAACAGTCAGGAAGCTTTGTAGAACCTTTGACGTCGCCAAGTAGTCAATTGATTGCTTGGCGGTGTGCGACGAGGCGTTATCGTGTTAAAAGGAGGATCCTACTGCGAGGTCGTTTCTCCCTCTTTTTCCAAGACAAGTGGCAAACAATTGTTAGTATACCAATCTGCCGTAACTTTTTTCAATCCTCTAAAACAATTGTTGGGTGATCTGTCCTTCCGAAGAACGAGTTCACCATCTTTTTCCCACGCTTCGACCTCTCTTCACTTTAGTTGGCAACTCGTCGGAAAGAAACACCCAAACAGCAAACTGTCTCTTAGTTTCAGGATCATAACAGTAAATCCAGCTTTCGTCACCCGTAAGTATGTCGAACACAGCATTTGATTCAACTCCGTTAAATCTTTGAACTTAGGAAGGCAAACTAATTTCTCACCAAATCTAGCAGTGTGCTCGTACTGTGATGTGGAAATAACTCTTTTGAAGAATATGGAGGTAAAGTTATACTTTTTTTTAAGCTTGACGGTGTTTACATCCCGAGCCGTCAAAGCGTAGGCCCCAGCCTGGTAACACTACTGCCTACTACGTAATGCAGTCTTACAGGAGCGATTAACCTCCGATGGGTACCACAGATGATGGAATAAATAGTTCCATTCTCTGTGCACCACATTAATGACAAAGTTGGCACTAGCGCTGGGATCATCCAGCGAGAAGCAAACCCGCCCCCATGGGTAGGATGCAAAGACATACCTCATTCCGCCCAAATTAACCGACCTGTAATGCCAAGCATGGTGGCAGCATGCAGAACGCAACCTCAAGGGAAATGTGAGGGGTAGCACACTCCAATTCGGACAACGGTTCGAAGAGCCAAGAGGTGCGTTGACGGATTCTTTATATCTGTCCAGATGAGAGGTCAGCAGAAGGTCCAATAGGAAAGGTAAATGATCTTTCACATCTGGAATCCACGTAGGTGAAGTAACCAGTTGTGTCAGACCACATGCCAAAGCAAAATCTGGTGGACGGGATCTCCTGTAGCAAGGAATATACAGTCATTAAGACGAGGTCGATAAGTCGGTCTGTTTTGGCATTACCGCTATGGGATTTATAGAGGCACCCGTGGACATGCGGATGGTCGTCGCTGTCTACGCGTAGCCAAAGAATGGACAGTTCCGAACTTCAAACCGAAGTGTCGAGAACAGACGTTTTCTCCGACGTATACGCAAATCCCAGCCCGAGGCACAAAGGAGTGTTCCAATTTGTATCCAGGGTAGAAGAAATACGAAATATCAGCCGGAGAGGACAGCAACTCTTGGTCAGAAAGAACAAGGCCAGTTTCGCCATCTCCAGATAGTAGTAGATGGCGTTTACGTTCAAGTGAAGCTCTCTGATGTAGAAATCCACAGAGAGCGTGACAGGATTCACCTTAGTTGTTCTGCTTAGTTGGCCCCGAGCAGTTTTTGTCTTGAGCGGAATTTCGCCCCCCCCCCCCTCGCCTCAATACGTGCGGCAGCCTAGGCACCTACGCTCAGGAGTGGAGAAGCTTGATCGTAGATGCTCAGCGTGGATTTTTCCATTACCAGGGATGCTGAAACCCTTCTGCGGTAGTTTCTTATTTAATTCCGCTACCATGTTCATGGGCGCGGAGGGATGGGACCTCCGGCCACCTTCAATCACTAGGCGAAACGCATCTTCTACTTGACGCTGATATTCTTTGAGGTCATGGGATCACCCCGGTTTGAGCCGACCCATACCTGCAATAGTCGTGTGGCTCTGCCAATGTAAAAATTATAAACATAATAAGATTAATCCAATAAGCTATAATATATAACATAACGATAATGATAAATGGTAGCAAGTCTTGACATTTTTTGTCTAGTTAGAGTGTATCTACCTAAGACACAACATCCGAATATGTAAGTTCAACTTCGACGAAAAGGTCAAACAACGAATCCACCTTGCCTGGACGGCGTTTGAGAAACAGCGCCAAATCTTCTAGTTTGATGTTTGCTAAATCTTAATAAAGAAGTTTACAACCCGAGCGTATAAGACAACTCAAGAACGACTAGACGAAATGACTCAATTTATTTAGTTTTCACTATTTTCAGAATTGTGCGCAATGTTTGGTTGCTTTCTAATATCGTTATTGTCCGCCTTATTCGATTTTCTTAATAAAATAAAATCACTATTGCTAAAGCCGGCAATTGCTATTAGAACACAGAGCACTTAGTAATGGTTGACACAATTCGGAGTCACGGTCGGAATTACAAAAGACATAGATGCACAGTTTACGATTGGTGTTCTGCTAATCTTATGTTCTTAAATATCAGTAAGTGCTTAGTTATCACTTTCACTACTAAACACAATTCCTTGCATTTTAAATACAATATCTGTAGTCAGCCTCTAACACGCTAGGAGATTGTTAAGGATTTGGGCGTATATTTCGATTCAAAATTTTCGTTTCATCCACATTGAGTTCATAACTCAAAAAAGGTTTCAAAACCTTTAACCAGGGTTTATAATTCATGTAACGAAAAATTTCCCCAAACCTCTCGCATCGTTTCGATTATTTTATACTTTAGTTCGTTCTGTACTGGAGTTGTTGAATGTCGTCTACAATGTCCGGGGACAATGCAGGTATCGGGCACTGGAGTATGCTTCCACTGTATGGTTACCCTTTTATAAGGTACATTCTGACAGTATCGAGAGGGTGCAGAGTTGTTTCCTTCGCAGTGTTTGCGGTAGATATAGTAACTTGCGTCGTCTACCGTCATACGACTCTCGACTAAAGTTTTTTAATGTCCAGCGATTGTCTTTGAGGAGACAATTTGCCGAGCAAGTTTTTTTGCACAAGATTGTGCATTCTCGTATAGAGTGCCCAGAGTTACTAAGGCTAATTAACTTCAATTCCGGTATACGACAACGTGTTCAAAGAATTTTCAGGTTAGACGTACACAAGAATAACACTTCCTTTTTCAACCCTGTTGTTAAAATGTGCCGTGATTACGACGAGATTAAGCATAGTAACGTACATCTAGATATATTCGATAGTAGCCTGGTTAGATTTAAAAGAAATTTGCGTGTTTCTCTTAACATTTAATGTATTTTTTATCTGTTTTATTTTTGCTAAGACTAAGATTATACTGTAGTTATATTATTATGCTGTGTACACTTTTTTGGATTGTAGTTTAGATCAACACAAATATATTTTTAATTTTAGACCTTTATATAACTACTGTCTGTTTGTGTACCTTATTCAATAAAATAAAATAAAAATATACATTATACAATAATGCTCCACATAGTACTTTTTTGTAATTTTACTGACAAGCGGAGCGTTGGCCAACCCCCCATAAGTCGGAGTGACGACATGACGACACACGCAGGCAGTCAATTCCCATGATCGTACTTAGTATCAAACTATGGAGGAGGCCTGTGTTCAGCAGAGGAATTGTGATGAGCTGTATTGCTGAAAGGTTTCAGAAATCGTCACTGTGGTCGCAGGTGACCAGGGAAACATCAATCTAGACAGCAAATAATTGCAACTTTATATAAAATATCTGTCTGTATACGTACCACTATTGGGCACAGGACTCTTTTTTTCCAGGACTCACTTAAAATTTTAGTTAACAATTTCATTAATCCCGGAGGAGATCGAACCCAGGTTCCTTGGGTATTACGAAATTTTTAATCGCAATTAGAGAGCTTAGCACCGTAGCTACCACTATACTGAATACAAATACTTATTATCTTCGAAAATATTATACGTATATTATTCTGTGATATCATAAAAGTACGTACAAAGTGCCACTTTTGATCATATTTATGCAAATTCCAGTCGGCAAAAATAATTTAAGACATAAAGAGAGATCGTGAGAAGCTGTTACAAAGAATTTTTCCATCAAGTTCGTCTCAAACGTTTTGAAGACATTCAAGGAGGCTTAAAATTTACATAATATAAATAACTTATTTGAAAAGCCTACAGACTTCCATATGTCTAATCATACTAAAACTATATATGTATACATTATATTTTTTAATTTATTTTTTACTAATTATTTGGGTTAACAACAGCTTAGCTTTTTAAGTGTTACAATTATGGTACCAAATTAAGGCAATTACAGTCAACCTCGATTTACATATTGAAATAGGAGAACATAATGCAAAATTTAAAAGTGTGAAAGTGAACGCAAGTAAGACGAAAGTTATGGTTTTTGAAAGAGAAGAAAGTAAAACGTTGAGTGTAACATAACTGCTCATTTTAGATATTTAGGTGTTTTGTTAACACTTCAAGAAAGCTTACAGACTATATAAATCCAATATTGAATTTTGCTATAAATATAATCTAATGATAGGTAGGTATGTAGGTACGATTAATTTCAAATTAAGGCAATTACAGTCAACCTCGATTTACATATTGAAATAGGAGAACATAATGCAAAATTAAAAAGTGTGAAAGTGAACGCAAGTAAGACGAAAGTTATACTTTTTGAAAGAGAAGAAAGTAAAACGTTGAGTGTAACATAACTGCTCATTTTTTGATATTTAGGTGTTTCGTTAACATTTCAAGAAAGCTTACAGACTATACAAAGCCAATATTGAATTTTGCTATAAACATAATCTAATGATAGGTAGGTATGTAGGTACGATTAATTTCTTTCCAAGCCATCAGTGTTGTCTTTGACATCCATCGTAACATTTTAAACAATAAGCCACATTTACAAACCTATATGAATAAGAGTTGTTTACAATCTACAAGTACACACAAATATAATTCTATCCCATTCTGTGATAGTAAAGATCATTGGTAGACTAGTGAACTTAACAGAACACGTCATCTGGCTTATAAATCAATTAGGTCAATACATGTGTGTAGTTTTCTATGTAGGGTCCGTCCGAATAAGTATTAGCACATAATTATAATACCTACTGCACTCTTTTAAAACTTTGGTTGAATGAAAGTTAATGAATACTAGCAAGTAAACAACAATAATTATTATAAAAAAGGAAAAAATTTTAAAAGAATATTTTTCAAGATATAAAGGTTTTACTTTTTTAAATACAATATGACCTCAAGACATGGCATTTATTTGATCGGTAAATACCGAAATTACGTTTTGTCGAATTGCGCGAAAAATTGAGAATAAATAGTTAAAATACATTCATTTCATACATTAAGTATTATGAAGAAGTAAGAGCTGATATAGTAATGTAAAAAAATATTGTCCTTAAACATTTTTTTTTTTACTAAAACTGATTAAAATATTCAAAAATATTAAATAATGGAAATACAAGTCTAATTTATTACAATATTAAAAATAAATAACATTTATGAGTAATGAAACCTTTTAAACTATTACTGTGTGCAATATAACGTCAAATCGAACAAAGAATTATACGTCGAAGCAGTTTCGGAAATATGAGAACTTTCGGTAAATGAATTACTTTGAAGAGTTATTTTTAACTGCGGCTTACACCAACTTAAATTTATTATACTCAAAAACTAAATTCAGTTTTTAATAATCATTCACAACTTCATTACAGCCTATCAAAAGTTCAAGTTTGCCATTATTGCCACGGTTAGTGAAAAATAGAGTACATAATTTCCTTTGAATTTAACACATTACTTCAGCTAGTGTTTTAGGTTCGGAATTAAGTACATCTTCTTCATTGTCTACTTCTTTTTAAAAAGCTCTGCCGCTTCTTACCTCCTGGCCACACACTCGTCGAGTGGCATGGTAAGTAGCGATTAAAAGTGGCAGAGACGTAGTGTAACCACAATACTCGTCATGGCACACGTCATTCTTCTCGTCATGCCCACCGCTTCCTGTTTTGTCGATTTTTAGGGCGCGAGTCAAAGGACTGGCAATATGAGCGTGAGTGGCTGGCCACATACTCGCGCAAACACAGTTTGAATCGAGCGCTCGTTACGGAAGTACGACACGTGTCATTTAAAAATCATAAATACTGTACCTTTCATTATCATTCAGCCGTATTATCATATCACATAAAAAAGAATATACAGGGAAAAAGGTATCTCGACGACGACAAAGTATATTTCTTTTTATGACATTGATATAATTAGCTATAATAAATATGCATAACGTGCATGCTGCAACAGTTTCAACATCTATCGTGTTGCAAATGCAAGCGACCTAGTGCGGAGAGCAGTGTGTGGGCAGAGGGCAACATCGTGGCAGCGTGAGGAGCAAAGTAATAAGCAGCGCATATTATAATATATTGGATGTTATAATACAAATCTAATTACAATAATTCACCTATTCAATTTTTTTACAAAATTCACAACGACACGTCTCGTAACCATAAACGTTATCAGAAAAATAATTCTAACAAGGAATGACAACGGTCACTTTCCTTCATAAATCAAGATATACGTGACACACATTTTATTTTGTAACAGACAATCAAAGATTTTATAACATAGGTATACGTACACAATTTTTTTAATAACTTTGCCACAATACTACAGAACGAATCAAATTTTGAATATATTTACGACGTCCCAATTTTTACAGTTATTAATAAAATTATTATGAGGAAAATGTAAAACAATCTTCTTGTTTTCATTAGCATGTCTTTATTTTTAAAATATTTTAATTAATAATAAAATTTATAAAGAATATGTTGAACTAGCAACATTTGATATCTTCAATATCCAAAAGAAATTATTGAATAAAAGAAATAATTTTACAGATTTTTTTCGCGCTTTATCTTAACTTTTTTTATACCCAATGTTTCGGGTGCATCAGACGTTGTCACGGGGGGACTGGAGTGTTTGATTTCCTAATATCATTGTAAAACAAACACTACTTCAACTACAAAATATTTTTGATTTACGCAGTACAAGTTACAGTATATTGTTATGTTACAGTATCTGCTTGGGTTTGATTTAATTGTATTGGTTATGGGATTCTTAGCAGATGATTGATGGTTTTTGATCCTAATCTTAAGAACAATGTTCACGAATTACAGACTTATCAGAGCATCAGTACTCCATGCAAAGCAGTAATTCACGATAGTTATACGATAGAACCGATACTCTCGCTTTATTTTAATTTACATTTTTGTTTATAAAGGTAAAAAACATACAGCATTGTAAAGTGTACACATGGGTAATTGAATATTGAATAAACATATAAAATTAAAATTGTTCGCACTAAAATAATTAACAAAACTTTATAGACATAAGATGCATATTAATTATATTAAATTCATTATTATTAAATAAGAATATAATTATTTCTTAATTTATTTTACCATTTGAAACACAGGTATATTGAAAGTCGCCTGTTAAAATCCACCCGGGTGCATTTTTGGCGTTCAAAATAGACCCAATTGCTTTCAATATAGCAATGGCAACAATTTACACTTTTTATACCTTTTTACATTGATTGAGGTATGGCCTTCCATTCCTTTGGCGTATTTTCTTTTACGGCTTCAATCGACTCGATCAAAGCGGTATTTTAGTTTTTGAAACGGGAAAAAGTCTCAAGGGATCACTTCATGGTAAATTCACCTCTAGCGTCAATACTTTAAGATTTATGTTAAGGTTTTCGAGCATCATCTTTTTATTTTGTCGATATCGCAGGCATTCGTAGTTACTAAAAATCCATCGGTCGGAACCGGCAAATCAACTACCACTTTTGGTCTACTTTGAATTCTTTTTGCTATTCAAATCGGTGTTTTCTTGGCAGGATAACCGAATAGAAGCAATTTACTATTAAGGGTCATAAATACATTTTTAAATAAAATATTTTACATGTACGCTTGGGATTGACTCAACTATATCAGACTTAACGTCGATATTTATCGTGAATGCTTACAATGAATCGGTAGACTTGCCAACACAACGAGAATAGGAATGAAAAGTAATGGTGTTAAAATTCGGTTTGCAATTTAAAAACACTATACAGTTTTATCGTTTGTATTTGTAAAACGAAAAAATTAAATAAGAGAGATATACATAAGAGAACAGATTCCTCAGACACTGACAAAAAATAAATGGTTAAGGTTAATTTGGTGGGTTGGTTGGAATCCGAACAAAAACTCAACAATTTGCAGTAAACATTTTCTTGACAAGTACAAAAAGCAGAATAAAACAATTTTATTTAAAGGAGCCAATCCTACAAAATTAACTTTAGAATTTACATTAGAAACACATAATGATAGATCTTTTACATTATAAAACTATAGTACATTAAAGATAAAAAGTATTTGGGTTTATCCTATTTAAGCCAGAACTCAGCTTAGTATTTAATTATCGAATAAAGCAAATGTATAACCTTACATAATCACCCGCACCTCACGGTTACGCTAGTACAATATTTATCATTGCGCTCTTTTCGCCAACGGGTTGTGCGAAGCTTTGGATCATACTACCAAGTCACCGTGATAAAACTTTAAGCGTAGTTCGGTATAGATATTTAGTAGTACTCCTGAAGTGTCGCTAAATGCCCGCGCATGAGATGCGCGGTTCAGTGTATTAGGATAGTATTATTCCCTTAGTATTTGATTCTCCCAACGCTCGATGCCAACATAGCGTGTTTCATCGCCTACAACGTTAGTCGTATAGAATAGTAACAGCTCGCGTTTAAGTAACAGCTTCACGGATAAATAGATCTGCGAGATTAAGCTACACTTGCCACGGTCAGTCCATGGATGGGTGACCGTTTTTTTTTTTAGTACAGCGAGATTGAGGGAATAAGAAGTGCGTCTGTATCCTCAGGCATTTTAATATATTTTGGTGCACTTTAATATATCCTGCGTATTTGGCTAGTCTCATTTAAGCTAAATATGTTTTTAAAATTCATGCAGCAAAAATGATAATTAGTTCATTTGTTTTTTTTTTTGGGGGGGGGACTGATGAGAGAGAACGAGTAGCCTCATAAACATATTGACCTTAAAAACAGAGCAATCATACGACGACTTTTTTTTAACGACTTAAATGTCCAATCTTAAAATAAAATTCTTTAATGTATTTAACTATTTATTATTAAATGTTTGTAATTATTAAATGCGATATATATATATATATATATATATATATATATATATCGCATTTAATTATTACAAACATTTAATAATAAATAGTACACACATAAAACATCAAATAAAACAGCCATTACGTACTCCGTGTTCACGTTTGTTATTTCACCCACAAAACATTTTATCAAGTATATAAAATATAAATAGACATATACTTAATTAAGTATCTACTTTTTTGTATTGAGCCGTGGTAGCTCAGTGGTTAACGCTCGCTGTAAATATAACAGAACGCGAGTAACCCGGGTTCGATCCCCGCCGGCACCAATGAAATTGTTAATTGCAATTTTAAGTGCTGATTTACCACGTGCTCGGCGGTGAAGGAAAACATCGTGAGGAAACCTGCATGTCTGAGGAATAAGAAAAAAAAATATTTCGAAGACATGTGAAGTTCGTCAACACGCATTTGGGCAGCGCGGCGGACACTTCCTTGCCCTAAAACCCTTCAGAAATGAGGGGAGGCCTGAGCCCAGCAGTGGGACGTATATAGGCTGTAACTTTACTTTTAACTTTTTTTTTTATATTTGATTCACATTATGTTAAAAATAAATTCCGGGGAAACTGTCTATGGCAGTAAATATTTTTCTCTAAAGTTCATTACACGAAAATAAAAATCCAACTAAAGATAGATAAGTACAACTTATTCCCAGGGACAAATTGCATTTTAATAGTTTTTAATTATTTTAAAATATCATGCTAAAATGCAATCATAATTTTTTTATATTTTTACCGCTTCTATAACAATCCTTTTTCGATAGTCCGTATAAGTAAAATGGACATCACTGGTTAACGCACACAATGACAAATCAAAATTTATCACGCGTTTTGAGGCTGTCAGGTCTTCTATACGTCAGTATATTCTATGTTAAGAGTAACCCTAGGGGCCTGAACAGATCACAGATAATACGTGGCGGACTTGGCATGCTGGTAATTTACGAGAGTGCGGACTTTCCCGGTCAAACTGACCTTGCGGAATTGGCATGCTAGTATATACATTTGATAATGCACTTTTACAACAAAATCTAAAGCTAAGCTTTGATGGGCTATTCATATTTTAATGTAGGTACATACATTAATTTCAATAAATGTATAACAATGCTAAAGTACTTTTTACAACTTAAGTCAAAAATTGTTCACCCTTTTTTCGCAAGAGTAGTTTCTTGTAACGATTAGCAAAACTACAAGAAACTGTTACCCCATGTATTTTGAATGACACGAAATTCTATGAGTTCTTTTTTTATTATTTTTGAGATTTATGTTCCCACTAGAAATCATAGGACTATTAGAAATAATCCAACGGTCAGTATAAAATGTTCCTTACATTATATATATGCTAGAACTAGCTATAACCGCGACTTGGTTTGCGTTAACATTCGTATCGGTTTAAGATAAGTTAGATCAGTCTATGTATGTCTCACTACTCGGCACAGGCCTCCTATAACTTCATAGAAGGTTTTAGGGCATAGAAATGCCCGCCACACTGCCCAAAGGTATGTCGATGTTGACTTAACATATCTTCGAAGCCTTTTTTTCATACATGAAGGTTTCCTCAAGATGTTCTCTTCCATCGAACATTTGATAAATCTGCGCTTAGAATTTGCAATTGACGATTTCATATAAATATCTATTAGATTTCTCTTTTCCTAAGAGACTGCAGTGACCTATTAACTGAACTGCACTTCAATAGAATTCGAAATTCATATAAATTTTATATAAATGTCATGTTATTCATTTTTCAATATCTGATATTAATTAATCGTTCCTTTCAGTTTTGTATTTTCTTCAATATCGTTATGTTTATATTTTTGAATATGAGTTCAGTGGTGGAAAAAGTGCGTCACTAACGGCAAAAACTATCAATGACATATACGGAAGAGAACAGACGAACGTAGGAAAATCGCTTTCGCTCGGAAAAGTATGAACTCACAAATGAAACTTGTGGCCGCCTGTAGAAGAAGATTGATAATGTGAAGGTGAAGAAGACAGTGAAATCGGATCTGTCTCAGACTACAGCTGAGCAAGTATCAGCTGTTAATATAATTATAAAAACAATATCAAATAATTTGCGTAAAGTCGCTAAAATAAAGAAACTTAACAAATGGGTACCTCACGAACTGAGAGACATACAGTGACGACAGAGATATTAACAAAATTATTTTTTTTTTTGTACACCACAATACAGAAACATCAAGTACAGTTAAAACTAAAATAAAGTATGTACAATAGGCGGTTTTATCACTCTGAAAGTGATTTCTTCCAGACAACCTTTGCGTAGAGGAATGATGCAAACAAAAGTTAAAATGGAGGGGGCATACAAAATAATAATAAAAAAGGGTTTTTTATTTTTTTAAAAATAAAATATTTAAAAAAATTTTTTAAAGAGGGGGGGGTGGGGGGGTTAAAGGGTAAATTATTTAATTTAAATAAAAAAAGAGAAGGGGGATGGGGGTGAGTATTTCGTTTCCTGCGAAGGCGGATCGGGATCCATTTGAGCTGTTTGCGAAATTTGGAGATATGATCATATTTGCGAAGCCCAAATATAAATCTAATGCATAAATTTTGAATGCGCTCAAGCTTATTAAGCTGCTCCTCGGTAATGTATGATATGTAAGATAGCAAATATCAGCATAATCAAGGATAGGCAGAAGTAGAGACTGGGCGAGCGTAACTTTAGTTGCTGTGGGAAGAAAATTACGTAATCTACGTAAAGAGCTTAACGCAGCAAACATTTTCTACTGACCTCATTAACCTGTGAGGTCCAAGACATACAGGATTCAAGATACAACCCCAAGTTTTTAACCTTGTTACTGTAAGGGATTAGAGTGCAGTCTAATATAATAGGGAGTAGGGAAGACCAGTCAATTTTACCAATTAATCTATAACTACCGATGACAATGACCTGAGTTTTCTTAGGGTTAATCGTTAAACCATAACATTTACTCCAATTCGAAATACAAGTCCGATCAGCGTTAATAGTGTCAAATGCTTTAGATGAATCTTCAAGAGAGGACAGAGTATAGATTTGGAGATCATCAGCATATAAGTGGTAGGAAGAGGACAAATTATGACTTATAGAGTTAATGAAAATTGTAAAAAGGAGAGAAAACAACACGCCACCTTGTGGTACACCAGCAGCTGTATCAGTCCAGGTGGAAAAATTAACGGAACTAAAGCTAGAGATCGATCCTTATTCATATATCTATTAGCCTGGTCGCAAGATCTAGAAACATTCTCTTACGTGCCACCAGGCCCAAAGGCAACCTGGCTTTATAGATTTCATCAATTCTCGTGCAACAAAACATTTTATCAAGGGCATCAAGAAACTCCTAATAAAATGGCAAAAATATATGAATAATTTACGAAAATATTTTGATTAATTAAAGATTTTTTTAAATTTGATGATTTTTAAAAAAAAATATATCTAATTCTGCTTCTATGATGATATTTCCATAGCTTTTATTATAAGAATTATATTTATTTAAAATTATATGTAATTCTCATAACAAAAGCAATGCCATAGTACAGTATTAGTAAAATAACGGTGAGGTAAAGATACAAACGGTTCGCTTCGTTGATTAAAACTCGTACAGATACAGCCTGGGTGTCTTCAAAGCGAGTGAATATGTTTTTGTCAAGACAAGTGAGTGCGCTTTCTAAGGCTGCATCACCACTTTCAATCATGTGGCATAGTAGTCAAGCACTTACTAGTTTAAAAAAAACGGTCGTTAAAAAACCTCGTTATGAAACAATTTTTTTGCGACGCTTTATAAAGCTTCTATACAAAGTTGTCTGGAGTGCAAGTACACAAAAATATTGACGGCAAAGAGAATAAAATCACTACATTTAGGTGGCGGGACTTCCTTAGTAAAAGTAAATGTATGAAAGGGCACCAAGCTGCTACCTACCTACCTAGCTACCATCATCAAGACATGAAATTTAATTTTTGACATACAGTGCTGACAATATAGACGAATATAACAGTGCTATAAATCACTGTCCTCGAATAATTGTATCGATATAATGTTTATCGATATATTGTATATCGATATTTTTATATAATAAAAGTTAGATCTTGAATGACTTATGAGAAATAAATGCTTTTACATGGGTATTGAGTAATAATGCCGATTAGGGTAAGAAATCAATGTATTTTATACACCATAATTTTTAATTATATGTCTATAATTATAAGGTACAGAAGTGTGTATGAAAAACATAAAATTATGTAATTAATTTAAAAAAAATAACGACTCCATAGCGCAATGACTAAGCATTTGGCTGGGGCACTGGACAACTAAGGGTTCGCTCCTGCACTAAATAAGTGTTTCTATGCTGTAAAATAAATAATATGCGCTGGATGATGTTATTTTTTATACAAAAACGGTAAGAATATTGCAATTTTTAAATACTAATTGAATTAATTTGTTTTTAAATGTAACAAATACCATGGTGAAATCGCTAAGCTTCTTCAGAGGTACGTACTACGTACCTACGTACGTAATGTTTGTAAATGAATCCATAAAAAAGATTTGTATTCAAGTAATTACAAACAACATCGACTTTAGTTATAAAGTCGAATTCTTACCAAAATGTGACTTTATGTGGATATTTATACCACCACCAATACCACGTATTATATTTAATACGTGGTACAGCCATGCTGCAGGTATATTAATAGTATAGTTGTAGCACGAATGGGTCGGCTCGACCGGAGAAGGACCACACTCTCACAGAATACCAGCGTAAAATAGTAGCTTACTGCTGCTGTGTTTCGTATGGTGAGTGTAGAGAACCGGAGACTCTTTTTACTGGAAACGAGGCATACCATCTTAGTGTTCATGGGTGACAACGCATCTGCATTTTAGGACAGGTACCTTTAGGTCCTTCAGGTGAACTGTGTGCTCGTTTGTCACCCGATCCTATAAAAAAATATTATCTTTTACTACATATAAAGGAAATCTAATTAATTTACACATAATTATGAAAGTCCACTGATGGGATCCTCGGATTTGTAATTATTGCCACAAACATGTCTTAACATATGAAGCTTTTCAATTGGTACACGTGCAAGATCTTCATTGCTTACATCTGAAAAAATTAATAAAATAACATTTGTATTAAACAAATAGAATGTAAGCAGTCACAATTGATTATATAATATCTAAGTATAGGTCGTTCTTGTTTCTAATTTCGATCCCATCTGGCTATATATAGGAAAGGAAAAGTGTGTTTGTATTTGTGAACACAATCCTAATAAATAACTTCCCTACGTAGATGGTTAGTCTCCGATGATTCAGGATTCCGTGATTGAAGTTTGGTTTGAAGGACTACAAATAAAGATCCAAAAATGTATTCGCGTTAAGAAAATTAGAAGGAAGAGACAACCGCCATTAAAATTTGCTCCCGTTTCATACATATAATTTTTAATATGGAAGTTGCACCAGCCTGATTGACGGCAGTGTTCACTCGCAATAAAGTAACTGACCGTGGCTACAACTAGTGAAAATATTAACGCCCGCTGTTTACAACCTGTGCTTTATTAACTGATACTACCTCTATTACCTGATACTCTAGTCACCTGATAGGCTTATCACATTATCTTCACATGTCCCGGCTTGACTTGGAATGAATTCCTAAAGGCATTAAGTCCGCTCTTTGTAATCCATTTTGTTAAGGTGTTATAAACAAAAACCTGAAGATTTGATTTTACATCTGAGATTAGGTCTTCTCTCATTCTTATAGTTTAATTCAATCTCAAGATAAGTGCCAAATAGATTTTGTGAATTATTTATCCTCCATTAGGATATCGAACGTAACTCTAGTTCAGCACGTTTTAATGAATAAAATTACTCAGTGAGCTTTGAAAGAATGATATTGGAAAGCAGCCGCTGGAACAGAATCTAATTTCATAAAAATTATCTACCAAAGCTGATCCCTACAACGAGAATGGCTCATGCTATGATGATGAAGAAGAAAAAGATTAAAACACTTTTATTTTACTCGTACCATGTCCGACTCACATCAACCATGAGCGCTCACTCCGTTAATTAGTTGCAAATACGTACCAAAATATTCATAATCGTTAACCAAAAAAATTTGAAAAGCATCTCATCACTCGATCGTTTACCCACTTCTATAAAACTTACAAGTCGATATGCACTCCATTAAACTCACATGTTGCGAAAAATAAAAAATTTTGATTATCCAAGGTGCTGGGGCAATCAGAGGCACCGCTCTTCCTACCCTCCGTGACTGAAACTAAGTCAGTGATGGACCCATAGATCGGATCCGTTGGGGTCAGGAAGGCTGGTGTTTCCAAGTGCTCAATATTTCTGGCCCCATATTTTCCGTTTATCGTCCTAATCTATATAGAAACTGATTTCATTAAAAATATGTTATAGTAGTGTTATTTATACGTTTTCTTTTAGGAAAAAATTCTAAATTATTGACCAAATCCGAGATTAAGTTCTTGAAAATATTAAGTATTATTCATTATTTGGGTCAATGACTTTGTTTTATAATTCACTACCAAAACTAAAGTTTGTAAAATACTAACGGTAAACAGGAATGGAAACCGTGAGATTTTTAAATGAAGTTAGATTTACATTTTTAAACAAATGACAACCTCGCAACGAAACATAGCAAAAGTAAGCCAAGAAATCCAGGTCAGTTAACAGAAAATGAAGTACTTTTTTTCTTTTATAAAATATCAAAGAGCATGCGACTCCATTCCTGCTCGTCACATTATTTATCCTATTCAATTAATAATGTCCAATAATTGTCACCGTTGTAGTAATCGGACAGAATAACCATAAATTGAGAGGGAAAAATGTTTATCTGTCTATAAAATATCGGTGTGATCGAGAGTGAGTGATAGGTTACATCGCTCTAGCGGAGTGTCATATAGATGGTGGTGAAGTAGAATTGAGAGTATATTGAGACACCCCCCACTCGTTTGTGCAGTATAAAGTTCACTGTAGGCGCTATGCGCAAAAGATTCTGCCTTTCATTTGAGAAGTCAGTTTACGTAGTAATAAAACAGTGTCGTGGTTCTGTCCGTTGTGGTGGTTCTTCTGGTACAAGCAAGGAAGATGGTGTTGCTGAGAGGCTGTTCTGTGTTACATTGAGATGGGTAGTGTTGCTGTAGGCTTGAATACTTTGATGTTTTCAGGTAAATACGTCCTTCAAATTACACCTGTGTGTAATTTCCTGATGTATTTCCAAGATCAGAAGTGGGATCTCCTGTTGTAAGTTCCGACATGTTTCTTAAATCAAATCTTGTCCTGTGTTCCGCAACATAAAAATCAACCGTTGCAAAATAACGAAGTTTTTTTTATAAGAAACGGATGACAATAGAGTATGTACCTTATGGTAAGTGGTTGTTGTGGCCCATAGGCATCTACATCTATCATCGATAATGAATCAAAATGCAGATGTGTTGTCACCCGTGAGGACTGGGATTTAATGTCTCGTTTCCAGTAAAATGGATTTCCAGTTCTCTACACTTACCATACGAAACACGTATACTAATATACATCTCAACTATATAAAGTGCAATTTAACCAACAGCACAGAACCAACAAGGAAATTGAAACAGGAGATGGGCAAAATCATCTTCCTGATAACAAACTGGCAGTGGTAACTATGAAAAATATCCCCTATTATTGGCACGAAGCACAAGGTAATCTATGGAGCATGCCTGTGTTCAGCAATAATCTTTCGATAGACTGTGTGAATTAATGAATTATTCCAAAGCACAATAATGCGAGTGCCATGATAATATGTTGTGGTATAAGCTCTGGCTTAGGATCTATGGTAGTTAAAACGTTTTATTTTTAAATATCTCTTTTTATTCTTCTATCCGTGGTATAAATCGTAGCAAGGACATAAATAAGAAACGTAGATTGGTTAAGTTTCGCTTCCTGCCGTATAAAAATAAGTAAATCATCATCGAATATATGATACTTGTACGAGAAGCTAAGATTCTTCCAAAGTTAGGAAAAGTTAGGGAAGCCGTGTACGTTTTTGGAAGATTACGATACGCTGTTACAATGTATTGCAGTAACATACAACTTTCACTCAAAGAGAACCGTGTTGTAGATACATTTTTCCTAAATCAGCTTTTCAATTTCCATTTCGTGGTTAATTGTTTTTATTTGTATTTTGAAAATTATCATTTAATCAAACTGAATATTGCTATTTTATTATTATTTTAAAAAGCCATATAAATTTGTTAAATAAATAAGAAATTAATTGCCTTGGTGGTAAGGTACCTTAATGGTATTTCTCTAAAAAATTGTTAATATTATATGAAATAGATCTAGCACATCTTTAGCTATAGATCATTTAGTATGAGAATTATTATTTGTATTTATTTAAAATAAATGAATATTACGGTGTAGTAGTTTTAAGAGACGACAGTGGAAAACAAATCAGGAAAGACAGTGGAAAATAAAAAGAAAGAACTGCGGTTGCCAACCCGCTTGCCAAGCGTTGCCAAAGCAATCTATGGAGGAGACCTATGTTCAATAATGAACTTTATTAGGCTGTAACAAAAACGATAGAATGGATGTGTGGAGGGAACTTTACCACCGGCAGATTTTTGTTCTTGTTTTCTCGTTTAAACAATAGTTTGAATTGGATTTGCATAAGGAAAAATGATGCAATTTTGTGTATTAAGATTCTGCGCATGTAAACTTTTAGTACAAATGGCGGAACAGATGCTCCAATATTAATTTAAACCTCATGTTATTTATCAAGTTATCGTCAATATATTCCAAAAAATGCACATATCCGCATCAACCTAATTTGAGGAAGTTTTTTAACAAATTATTTTATAGGCAATGCACAAATGGATCGGCTCAACCGGGGAAAGACCACGCTCTCACAGAATACCAGCAAATGTAGAGAACCGGAGCCCCTTTTTTCTAAAAACAAGGCATTCCATCTTAGTCCTGACTGGGTTTTTTTTTACTTTTTTTAAGCCAGCACTTAGCAACAATTCCACCTGATGGTAAGTGGGGATGTATAATAGAGGTCGGTGCATCCAATTTTGTGTCAAAAATGAACGACGCAATCCCGCGAGCATCGCGTACATACCGTACACCTGCGTACCTCAAACCATCGATCGAAACGAGTTAAGCAGTCAGAGAGGGAAATCGGCTCTCCTGCTCGAACGGCGGTTAGACACCTCAAAAGCTTTACAAAGGGGTCCTAATGATTGGCACAAACCAAGTCATAAGCAATCGTAATCGTCATCGCATTTCCCTTTTATATGGCTCGAGGCTTTACTGACTGCGAGTCCGGAATCAGCAGCAGATGTACGTGTATTAAGAGCCAAAAAGGCTGACAGTACTAAAATCATAGATTATAGACCACACGGAGAGTTGGCCGCTCTTCGGGCTGTACACGTAGTAAAGTAAAAGTAAAGTTACAGCCTATATACGTCCCACAGCTGGCCACAGGCCTCCCCTCATTCCTGAGAGGGTTTTAGGGCAAGGAAGTGTCCGCCGCGCTGCCCCAATGTTGGCGAACTTCACATGTCTTAGAAATATTTTTTATCTTATTCCTCAGACATGCAGATTTCCTCACGATGTTTTCCTTCACCGACGAGCACGTGTTAAATCAGCACTTAAAACTGCAATTAACAATTTCATTGGTGCCGGCGGGGATCGAACCCTGGTTACTCGCATCCTGTTATATTACAGCGAGCGTTAACCATCTGAGCTACCACGGCTCTGCACGGTATCTGAGCCAAGGTGAGCTCCTATTTGCAGTGAAGAGACACGCTAGTATTTTGGAGGGGTTGAATTTCACAAGATTAGCATCGCCCCATTCGGAGACTGCCTGTAGTGTAAGATTCACACGCTCTACCATAGCTTAAGCTTTCGGACTGGATTTTACCCGAGGACCTGGTTGGTATTTCTCCACAACTGTACTGTCGTCAGCGTACCCATAGATATCGGGCATAAGCAAATTATTTATATGCAGCAGGAAAAGAGTTGCGGAGAGAACGGACCTCCGAGGAATACCGGTGTTAGTCGTCACTGGATCGCATGAGCAGCCATCGACAACGACCTGGAGAGACTATTCACTCAGAAAGTCCTTTTCCCAGTCAATTAGATCAGGGGATAAGCCGTACGCTGGAAGCTTAGCCAGAAGGCTAGCGTGTCATACTCTGTCAAAGGCCTTTGAGATATCAAGGGAAATGTCAAGTGCTTCCTCACTGTTCTCGTGTGCCTCGCCCCATACGTATGTGTCATACGCTAGAAGGTCTCCAGCTGACTAATTTCGGCGAAATCCGTATTGCCGGTAACTAACGAGGTCATTCTGTTCTAGGTATGCCATTAACCTGGCGTTCAATATACGCTCCATAATTTTGCAGAGTATGAAGGTAATTGAGATTGACCTGGCATACGCTAGAAGGTCTCCAGCTGACCAATTTCGGCGAAACCCGTATTGCCAGTCACTAACGAGGTCATTCTGTTCTAGGTATGCCATTAAGCTGGCGTTCAATAATCTTACATAGTATGGAGGTAATTGAGATTGGCCGATAATTGGCAGGGTCGGCACGGCTGCCTTTTTTTGGATCAGGCTGCACGTTGGCCAGCTTCCAGGATTTTGGCACTATTCCATACAACGCATCTGCATTTCGATTTGTAATCGAGGATATCTGTAGATGTCTATGAGCCACATCAACTACTTATCATCAGGTGGACTGTGTGCTCGTCTGTCACCCTATCCTATAAAAAAACATTGGGAAAAGACAACTGTGCACGTTCAATACGAATCCATCCTTGCCTTCTTCTTCTATGAAACTAAAGAACTAACGAAGTATATACTTATCCTTGCAAATGTCGACAACAGATAAAATTTTCAATTTTTTTTTTTTTTTGTTATCGGACCTTTTAATAAGGTCGCTATAATAATGTGTAAATAATCATCAAAAGTTATAAAACTTTAAATAAAGTATATTTACATTTTTAGGAAATGGGTTGCTAATAAACTGAGGCTATAGAAAATTTTCTAAGACAATAATTTACAAAAATATAATTATATCATTTAAGAAACCATCATTTAGAATATACATTTGCAACTTAATAAATAATATTTGTTTCCGTAACTTAAGCGTATTTAAGACTGTATCAGAATGATTAACGAGCGCTCGCTTCATGACTTTAAGCCTTTTGTCTAATTTTAATCGTCAACTAAATTTTAATGTAATAAATGAAGAAAGAAACACCGCGCTTAAGCAATAAGATCTAGGTAATTTAATAGGCTTAAAAAATGCTCCTGCGTGCTCTTACGTCATGTTTGAATTGTGTAGTGAGTATGACTACTTTTTCCAACGAGGCATATGCGGATATCATGTAAAGTGGCAGATTGTACTCTTCAGACTTCTGTACAATGTGCCAAAGGGTATGTATGTGGTCTATGGTGCTAAAACGGCTTGTTCGGGAGGCTGGAAGTCGTCGAGTTTGCATGCGAGACTATTTGTAATAACTCTCTAGAACAGCACGTAGACGCGGCTCAGCAAGGATATCGGTCTGTAGTTCTTTAAGAGAGCGTTGTACCGTTCTTGAAGAACAAGACCACCGCACTTCTGCTTCACGCCTCGGGAATAGTGCCACCATGGAGGGATGAATTAAAGAGCTTCTAAAGGACTTCAAGTATTAGTTTCCTACCCGCTTTCAGAAGCTCCGCTGTAATTCCATCCTCGCCCGGGGACTTGCCGTTTTTAAGGTGCTGGAGAACCATTCAAATCTCGCTCAGGCAGACGTCCGTGATATCATTAGGTTAATGTCGGATAAGACTTGCTCTCGATCGTTACTCACAGTTGCGTGTGTCTCCAATGATGACGTGTACAGCTGCCCATAGAACTTCTCAATCTTACTCAAAATCTCAGGTGTCCCAGAAACGATGCTGCCACACTCGGTCTTTAGCTTCGACAGTTAGCTCTTTCTGACAGAAAGATCCCTGGCAAAGACTTTGGAGCCTTGGTTCCGCTCGATCACTTCTTCAATACGAGCTGTACTGAAGTTGCGTAAGTCCCGCCGCATGTATTTGGAGATCTGTCTGTTCAGTTGCCTGTATGCTGTCAAATCTGCTGAAGACTGCAGCTTCTTTTCCCGTCTAACAGCCATGAGATTAAGAGTGTAATCGGAGAATTTTGTGTTCTTCTGCGGCAGGTCTTGCAGAACTTAGCTCCGACCTCATGGACAGTTTCCATGAGCTTGTCATTTATATTGTCCACTGCATTGCAATCTTCTAGGCACTGAAAACGGTTTTGTAACTCGAGCTGAAATGTTTCGGGACTTTGGATTAGAGCACGAGGGGGACGGAGCGTTGACTTCATTAGACGAGACCTCTCCAACTTAACATTTAGGTTCATTGTGTCTCAAACCATTCAGTGATCGCTGCCAGTTTTCAGTTCTTTAATACGAGCAGTATTAAAGTAGCGTAAGTCTCGCCGCATGCATTTAGAGATCTGTCTGTTCAGTTGCCTGTATGCTGTCAAATCTGTTGAGGATTGCAGCCTCATCTCCCGTCTAACAGCCATGAGATTAAGAGTGTGATCGGGAGTTTTTGTGTTCTTCTGCGGCGGGTCTTGCAGAACTTAGCTCCGACCGCATGGACAGTATCCACGGGCTTATCATTCATACCGTCCACTGCATTACAGTTTTCTAGGCACTGAAAGCGGTTTTGTAGCTCGAGCTGAAAAGTTTCGGCACTTTGTATTAGAGCACGAGGGGGGACGGAGCGTTGAGTTCATTAGACGAGACCTCTCCAACTTAACGTTTAGGTTCATTGTGTCTCAAACCATTCGGTGATCGCTGCCAGTTTTCACCCTCGCGATCACTGAGATATCACTGAACTGTTGGCATTTGGTCGTTATAATGAATTCAATCTCTTTTTTGTCTGTCGTCGGGGCTCGACCAGGTCCACTTCCTGTGGAGTGCTTCTGCAAGAAAGAGTTCATCATAAAGAGTCTCTCTTTCTCCATGTAGTCGGCCAGCTGCTGGCTACTAGGGTTCCATTGCCCTACTCCAAATTTCCCTAACTTCAGCTCACCGCTTTCTCTTGTGCCTAGTTTTGCGTTGAAATCTCCCATCAACACCCTGTAGTGATTTTTGGAGGAATGCATGGCTCTAGAGTTATCCTCATACATTTCCTCCACCTCCTCATCGGGATGTACCGAGATTGGTGCGTAAACCTGTATTATCTTCAGCGAATACCGTTTGGTGATTCTGCGTATCAGGTACGCGACCCTCGTCGACACACTCTCAATCTTTACAACGTTGCTGCCGAGAGACTTGTGAACGATAAATCCAACACCTCCCTGGGACAGATGGTCGCCTTCCTGGTAATAGAACAAGTTGCCGGATTCGAGGATTACCGCGGCCTCCTCCTCTCTTCGGACCTCGGATAATCCTATTATACGCCAGCGCAACTTGTCTAGCTCTTCTTCCAGCTCCAGTATCTTCTCGTCAGTCCTCAGGGTGCGTGCGTCATATGTTGGCAGGTCTAGTCATCGTAGGTGGCAACCGAACCTACACTGGAGATTCTTAGCACACCCTGCCCCGCCGTTACCATGGTCGCCACCGTAGCCAGGAATAGCGGGGCCGCCGGGAACTGGGTCGTTTTTTTTGTCGTTCTTAATGTTTGCCATAGTTGCCACTCTCGGCGAGCAGGCTGGCAGACGCAGTTTTTTTATTATATAGTTGTTGTTATCACGAAGATGCTGCTGCCCATCTCCAGCCTGCCTCCCTCTGTCGCCTTTTACAACACTCACGGGAAGATATGGTGTAGTGGATGTTCTCAGCCGCCACTACACGGCAACCTTACCTGATCAGGATCACAGAAACATGGGCTTGGATTAGGCGTTACCAGGGCGTGTTTTCGTACCACTCACAAATGGTAATGTACTAGGGCTGGATGAAACTTTAATACACACCCGTTTATATTGCTCCTTAAACTTCTTGTTTCTTAATTTTATGAAAGATTTATGGATCACAGAATTGTATTTTGTAATGAAATAAAACTGTAGACAAAGCGACAGCTTCTTATAACGGCCGGGGGGGAGGCAGTATTTTATTTATAGAATATAAGTCTTTACTATATAAATTTATAAATAATTTCAATTTAAATATATAATCTATTATGTGAATAAATATTATATATTTATATTGAAATTAAATTTTAATTTCATTACGGCGGCTCCAAATTATCGCCGTGAATTCTCGCCACAAATTCACGGCACAAGTCATGCCCTCCACATTCACGGGATGCTCACAACCGTTCGTGAACCTCGCCGCGAAACGAACGTAGAAGCTGCTGCTGCAATAACTTTATTTGCTGCGGCACCATATCACTATTTAGACGTCCAAAACAAGAAATTTATTAGAAAGCGTTGGAAAAAAAGAAGATGGTGCGTGACTAAAATACATCGTCCGTACGGCTTTGTAGTCCGAAACGAACTGGCACGGGGCCGTGATTGTAGATGTGTACGCGTGAACACTGCGCGAAGGGTGTGTGAACCCTTTATCACGTGACAAAATACCGACAGTGATCGGCGAACAGACGTGAACGCGCGTGAATCCCGCGAAAACCATCCACATTCACGTTCACGCCTGTTTACGGAGCTTCACGGCGATAATGTAGAGTCGCGATAAGGTACCCTACTTTGCCCACTGCAGTACAAACTTCACCAAATAACTTTCCGGTTGCCTGGAGTAATATATAATCTTTAACCATTTTATAGAAAAATATACTCCGATTTGGCAAATGTCAGGTTGATTGCTGACTTCCCAAATTTCATCGAACAAACAATCCTCTAGCTATAATCTTATATAACCCCTTCATAAAACGTTCCTACATCGGTAGAATTAGGTCAATAATATTTATTTTCAAACGATTGTCGGGTAGGTAAGCAATATCACAAAAAAACCTTAGGAAACAGATTACCATTTTAGCAATATATTTATCAAACGGCCTAACTATTTAATAAATATCGTCTTTATCATAAACAAATCATAGACAAAGATATAAAAATAAATTTCTTTTTAAATAGTAGCACTTGAATACAAATAAAATGTTTAAAAACGTTTTATCACGCTTTACTTGAATAAAATTCTTATAACAGCTTGGACTCTTGGACTTTCAATAAAACCTAGAAAATTAATCAAGTACGTCTCAATGACCCTCTTATGACTTTTAATTTAAGTTTTAAAGGAGATCCCACCCGAGAAATTTAAAATTATTTATTTTATTTAAAGAAACAATGATGTAATTTACCTATGTTCTTTAAATTAAACATAGCTTAATTAAATTAAAGTACCCAGTTGACCGAGCTTTGCTCGGTATTTTTCGCTCGGTTTTTTTAATTCGTGTGTTTTGGAAATTATATTTAGATACAAATTACATACTGATGAAATACGAATATTTTTTGATCTTAGCGACATAATAGAAAAAACTGAACTGCTTATTTGAATAAAAAATCATGAGTGCAATTTAGTTTAATTTAAATTTTCGTGTTTTTAAAAAATACTAAAAAAAAGGCTCGAAAAAATACATTTTCTCAAAAAAAGAAAGGAACTAAAAAAAATTAAAACAAAGTCGTCTGGGCTCGAACCATGGTATTACGATTTTGTGACCGCCCAATATACCAATTAAGCTATTTGTAATCACTAATAAACTGTCAAAATTTACCTTCTTATTCTAACGATATTGTAGCAGTTTTTCATTGCCTAAAAACACGGACAAAAAGACATTTTCTAAAAATAAATCCTACCTAGATCGATTTATTGCCCCCCGAAACTCCCTGCACACAAAATTTAAAGAAAATCGTTGGAGCCGTTTCCGAGATTCCGATTATATATATACAAGAATTGCTCGTTTAAAGGTATAGGATTTAAAATAAAGGATTTCTAAACCCGTGATATTAAAATATATGTCTTTACTGTTGACCGCATAATAAAGCCCAAGGCCGAATGCGAAAGTAACGACGTAGCAACGGATCAGCAAGATGAAGTGACCATAGGCTGCCCACATAGCTCAAAGAAGCGACAACCAATGAGGAAGTAAATTTCTCGAGTGGCAGCCTGGTAAACAAACTGTTGAGCAGCCTTCCAATAGACTAAGTGACGACCTGGTATAAGATGCAGGAAGTCACTGGATGTAGGTGGTTTAGGACCATGCTTTGTAGCGTTCCTCGGGGGAGACCTATGATATATAATTATAATAATAATGATATTAAATTATACGCTTGTACAGAATATATTTCTTATGAGTGTGCGTACAAACTCGCGTTATCTTTCTACACTGTTGTATAAAGAGGAGCCATTTCCTGTGAAAGACCCATACCTACCAGTGGTCTAGAATCGTGTGAAAAGTAGAAGCATTTTATTGTTTCACAACTTCAAATCAGGAAAAATACCAAAAACCAACAAGTTTGTCCCTTGTAACCCTTTTATTTAGTTTAACCCAATAAAATGTAAATATATAAATTAATAATTTATAAGACAGTTCGAGTAATATTGAACGAGACTTACCGTCAGCGAGGGTCGTTCGCCCTTCGTAACCTAGTCCTAAAAAGACGTAAACATACGTCTTAATTTTCTTTACGAGAAAAGATTCAATCGGATTTTTATTCTAACATAGCATTATACCGATTGTTCTAGATTGATTAAAGTTTTCACTTAAATATTTTGTTTAGGAATGCATTTGTTGCCATGCTGGTAACAAAGCATTCTGTTTTAGGCCTCAGGAAAGTACCACGCTCGTGTAGAATTCCAACGTTTTACTAGGCACTAAGTCTATAGACTCTGTAGTACCTAGTGTATCTGTTTGGTATAGTGTCTGCTCACTACGACTCTTGGCCATGTGATGCTTACTACTTATAGCATATTTAAATAGTTGTGAAACCATAATTTAAATGATTGTGAAATCATATAAGATATCGTTAAAATTAGCTTTTCTAAAAACTTAATTTACGAGTACATTCATATTATTACGTTTGTAAAATACTGTTAATCTCTTATATTAAGTAACACTCAACCATACATTATTTAGGTATTTTTTATAAATAAGATACGTTTAATTACATTTATTTTAGTTAGCACTTAGTATATTATAATTAAACATTTTATTCGTATTGGTAATCAGGTACTCCAGTCCAAAGGCAAATGCTTAGTGTAAATCAGGTTACAGATGCATTTTACTCTTTATTGCTATATCGAATATATACTCCATTATATAATACTTAAATTATATGTATATTCCATTATATAATATATAATGAAATGCCTCCAAGCTTGTAAATATATACCAACTTTCTAAGTTTTAATTATCCTTTAAACGATAACATAACTGTATCTAAATGATAAAGGCTATAAAAGGAAATGAATAGGGTGACAAACGAGCACACAGTCCACCTGATGGTAAGTGGATGCTATGGCCCATAGACATACCTTTAGCCCTCGATTAAGAATCTAGCAGAAAATCACCCGTGAGGGCTAAGATTGAATACCTAGTTTACAGTAAAAAGAGTATTCGGTTCTCTACGCTAACCATACCAAACACAGCAGCATTGAGGTACTATTTTACGCTGGTATTCTGTGAAAGCGTAGTCCTACCCCGGTCGAGCCGACCCATTCGTACTACAACTATAATATAGTTGCAGCGTGGCTCTACCACGTAAAAATTAATTAATTTTAAAGGTTATTTGAGTGTTTTATGAGTAATATTAAATATATTACTATATGAATTTAAAGTTCATATATAAAAAAATGTAATAAAAAAGACTTATGTGATAAAATAGGAAAACTACCATTTTCACACAACAACGTTAAGTAGCGTAGATTAATTACTTGCAGTTACTAGTATAGCAACGCTTGCAACTAAACGATGTACGAACCGCTGAAATAAATCAAGATAAACTTTTCCGTTTTCACCGCAGCACAGAATTTTATATGTAAATTGCCTAAACACACTACAGTTTACGAGTTTTAACAGTAGTATTCATGCTTTACATAGACGTGAGAGTCCCAGTTAAATACTATACATTCGTATACGTAATATATTTTAAGATAAATTCAATAATGTATATCATGTACAAGTAATATTTATGAATTAGCTTGTAATAGCGATCTCGAAAACGAATTTCTTTCAGGTTTACAGTACAGCGATTTACGAAGGCGACAAATCTATCTAACTAGGTCTAATTTCTGGGATAATTTGTTTTTTCTGCATTTTCGAGCACAAAACAGCATAATTGACTTTCACACACTATATGATTTATAAGTTTTCAATAGCTCAATGGCTGGAGTGTAGAGCATACTCCGAAGTACGTGAGCTCAGATCCTGCAATGTAATTAAATTTTGATAGCTTACTTTCTGCTGTTTAGTATTCTAGCCCGCAATTCACAGCTGTACAAAATAAATTATTAGACCAATTTAATGTTTCGTTTGCGGATTTAGGTACTTACGTACATTTTTATGTCGCTGTGCGTATTTTTAACCGTGAGTTCAGCTTTGGTCGAAAATTTATGGATTACATTATTGAATAAAAAAATCCAAAATCTGATTTTAATCAAAACAATTTAATACTCTTTTATTAATGAAAACAAAAAGTATCTATATATACCTAATATAATATGTAATTTCGATTTTAATGCTATTATGTATTAAGACAATACTTTACATTCCAGCAGTATTTTCAATAATTAAGTTGGTGTTATTTCAGAGATAATTATATATTTTTGTAACGCCAAGCAAAGATAGGCCTTCCAGATATGGCGGATATTACAGCCTTTTAGTCCCCTTTTTATTTTAAAAATTTTGCTCTTTTAATTAGAGCACAATATTTATAAACATTGACATTTTCTTCAGTTTTGAAATATTGAACAACTTCAATACAGATTTTTTATCTCAAAGGGTATATATTTCAGATAAAACAAAAAAGGCGTTGCGACTCAAATTCCAGCCACCTTATCGAAAGTCGTCCTTTTGTGTGCCTAATGCCAGCCAAGTATTGGGTCATACGAGTGTTACGCCATGTAATTTTTTGGTATTCTACGTAAGTTTTAGAGGAACAGTATTATAAGTATTTTTAATAACTTCTAATATTTAATTATACATGTCACGGGTACGAATACGTACTTACTTAAAGTACGTATATTACCTACCTACCCACATACAATTACATTAGCACTATGAACGTTTTTATTTTTAAAAGAATGATTTTAATGTAATAAAAATTAATTCAGCCATCACGTGTCATTTTTGATATAACGTAGTTAGTGAATAAAGCTATATCAGTTGGCATTTGATTTTTTGAACCTATTACAAGCCAGTGTTTGACCACAATCCCAAATCCTCAGTGCAAGGCGGTTTTGCATAGAGTACCACTATCTTATATGGTCCGGTGTTGCAAAATGTAAAGACGTCATCATCATCATCATCATTACAGCCCTTCACAAGCCCACAAAAGACGTGCTTATTGGTAACCTTGTTTTGTTTTAAACCAATCTTGTCAGCGTCGAGCACACGAGCAGAGCAGGTAGCCTCTCTGTAATCTATAGAATGCATAGAATTATTTGCTCTAACTCCTCCCACCATATTTTCATTTTCAGATTTTCACCATCAGACAAACAGATTTTCGGTGGGTCTTTACTCCTTTGTTGTAGATATTTACCGCATTAGAACCAAACGGATTATTTCATCTTTCGTAAAGAGTACAGGAAAGGAGTCGAATCATTTACGACCTGAGTGTTTTCTAGGTAAGAGTGAATAAGCGTTTAGACAGTGTGATTTACAATCTGGGGTTTCGTGACTACTAACCATCAGGTGAAATTGTGGTTAAGCACTCACTTATAATAAGTACAAGAAAAGATTCGCACGCTCCACCTAAGCCTCTTTTTGGACTGGATTTGATCACGGCCGGACCGAGAGTTTAACTGCTACCTCTCCACAACTGTGCTACCAAGCATAAGCATATCATTAATATGCAGCAGAAAAAGAGTTACTCTGACACGTTCTACGTACGCACGTACGACTGAGGAACTCTGTCGTTTGCCCGTGTAAGATTGGACGCGAAGCCATCGATGATGATTCGGAAAGACTGTTTACTCAGAAACTCCTCCAACTAGCATTTAATGACAATAATTTGTACACTCCTTTTAACCCAAATGAAAAGTATATTATAATTCGTATCTAATATTTTTATAATGATATTCAGAAGTTGATCCCGTACTGTTTTTTAATGCCTGATAATAATAAATAATTCTTTATTATCAAAAACAAGTATCTCCCAAATGCTTTTCTAAATAAAATTTATCTTATATTATCTTACATGGAGCAGAAATTCGTACACGCCAGAAATTTACGTCAGCTAAAGGTCGAAGTACTTTGTTTAAATCATTACGACTCCAAATTAAGTCGTAAACCTGCGTCGCTTACAATGAGTTTAGGTTGGTGTCTTTACTTCATTAAACCGCTCTGAGTTCTTTATTTATGACTTATTTTTGCCTTAGCATTTTTTCATTTTGAAAGTAGCTTAATAAAATGTAGTAATCTGTTTTGCAAATAACGTCGCGTCAAGGTCACCTCAGGACTCTAATGTATAATTTACGTTACGTTGATGTCTTCTGTACGTACCTAAGCACGTGCAGGTATCGGGCCTCGGGGTATACCCCATTACCCGGATATCCTCATACCCCATAACTATGGGGCAGTCACTTATTGCCTATCTTGGCGTGGTTATGCTGCATATATTATGTAGCCGGATAAGAATTTTGCTTTCCGTAGTTCACCGACTACGGAAAGGGAGGTAATCTATAGAGGTTATCAAAGTCTAAGTTGGCCTTTCTGCGGCATTGTGGGTTGTTACTCAACTCTCTAATCACATATAGAGAGGAGTTCTCTTGGAAGAGGTCGCCCGTCCGGTGGCCGGGTGTGTAACGGCGCAAAGCCGTTCAGATGTTCATGTGGCCCGTTATCGGCACGGTCAAACATGCCGCGCGCTAACCGGGCCACGAAGTCGGTGATGGTCTCGACTTTCAGATCGGCCGCTATGACGTCATTCCGGACGTAACGACCTGCTCCGACAATCGTCCTTAATGACAGGTTCTGCTGAGCCTGTAATCGCCGCCTCTGGGTGTCACTCAGAAGCGCGTACCAGGCCGGAGCAGCGTAGGTGGTAATTGTCCGGATATACATCTTGTATATCCGGAGCTTGGTCTTTATGGGCAGCTTGGATGCCAGGACCGGACGAAGCATCGCCCGCGCACATCTGGCTTTGCGGACGACGAAGTCGACGTGCGCAGTCATGCGCAGCGCCCGGTCGATCCGGCACCCGAGGTATGTCACGGCCTTCTCGTACGCGATCTTCTGGCCGTCGAGAGTTAGTGGTGGTGGTAAGTTTCTGAGGCGGCGGGTGAGCAGAGCGGTCGTCTTACCAACGTTGACGACCATCCTCCACTCGTTCAGCCATGGTGGCAACAGGTCCAGCAGACGCTGCATTTTGGCAGTGGCTATATGGGCTCTTCCGGACGAGGTGAAATAGGCGCTATCGTCCGCATATAGCGCCAGCTCGACGTCGTCCTCCCATTCTTGCAGCCTGCCTGCCAATGTTGGTATATCATTCGTGTAAGCCGCGTACAGGACTGGAGACAGACAACTGCCCTGTGGGACGCCGGCTCTGATGGTTCTTGTTGCGGACTCGGCGTCCTCTACGCAGACGTAGAACTTCCTGTCTTCCAGGAAAGACGCCATTAACCGCAACATAGCAGGGGGGACACTGGTCTGTTCTTGCAGTTTGTATAGTAATCCTGAGTGCCACACCCGGTCGAACGCCTTCTCGATATCGAGAAAGACGCCCAACGATATGCGGCCACGATTGTACTCTGCCGCAAGCAGGTGCAGCACTCGAGTCAGCTGTGTGACTGTAGAGTGACCCCTCCTGAATCCGTGTTGCTCCGCCCGAAGTTGGATGCACGGACGGAGACGTCTTAACAGCAATCTTTCAAACAGTTTAGCTATGTGCGGTAATAGCGTAATCGGCCTGTAGCTGGCAGCTCTACGCCTGTCCTTCCCGGGTTTCGGCAAGACGATAATTTTGCCCTTTTTCCATTCCTCCGGGAAGTGGGATGTCCGCAATATCCCATTGTAGAGTCGACCAATCTCTACTAGGACTTTATAGGGCAGCTGTCGGAGTGCAGCGTTGGTAATCCCGTCGTGCCCAGGCGCCTTCCTCGGTTGCAGGCGGGTTACTGTCCTCCGCAATTCAGCGGGGGGAGATGAACCACTCTCCTGCAAGAGGCGGCGCGGGCGACGACAGGAACTCCTGTACGCGACTCTCCTTTATGGCATAAAGCTCCATGTACTCCGCACTTGCAGGATTCGGCATAAACTGCTCCTCGAAGTGCTCTCCTAGGATATCCGCTCTGCCCTTGGCATCATAGCAACGTTCACCTGCGCTGTTGGTAAGCGGGCAAACGGGAGGTCTGGTTTTGGTTAGCTGTCGGTTCAGTCTATAGAGCGACGCATTTTGTTCTTCCGCCTTCCAAATGCGCCGCTCCCAGGCCTCTCCTCTGTGAGCCCTGACTGCCACCGACAGCTCCTCCGATAAGGTGTTGAGTTGTGCTTTTAGTCTTGGGCAGCGAGTACGCGCCCAGAGTCTTCTGAGTGCTCTTTTGCGTTTAATCATGACACTTATATCCCGCGGCAGATCGTCTCGCCTTCCTGTGATCGGGACGATCGTAGAAGCCGCGTGGAGGGCCTCCTGGATGTTTTTGGTAATTCTGGTTGCAGCGGCCTCTACGTCGTCCGCTGTGTTAATGAGTTGGTGAGCTGGAGGTCTCGCTTGCAGGTGTTGTGCATAGCGCCTCCAGTCAATGCGTGTCTTAAATACTCTGGGCGGCGTAGTCACCGCCTTAGTGCCAAGGGTTATCAGAATCGGGAGGTGCTGTGAACTCAGGTCGTATAGCACCTCTACCACTACCGGGTAGTTGACGTTCCTAGAGAGCACGATGTCTAATACATCCGGATGTTGCCTCGGGTCTGTCGGAACGTTGGTTGGCTCTTCGGGACCTAAAACGTCATAGTTGTTCCTCTCAGCGTCTTCATATAGTGCAAGACCCGGCGGGGTGATCACTCTGGACCCCCACGCCGGGTGTTTGGCGTTTAGGTCCCCGGCGATTATGGTAGGTGTATCGCCTTCCATCACTGTCCGGATGTCTGAGGAGCAGAATGGAGTCCCTGGCGGGCGGTATGCTGCGTAGATCCTTAGTTCCTCGCCCGCCGCCTCCATTCTTATGCCGATAGAACGCATAGTCTGGAAGGATGGTAATTCCAGCTCTTGGTGGACGATGTCCCTCCTCACAAGAACCGCCGTCCCTCTAAAGGCGGCCCCCTGGGGGGTGACCTCGTCCCTTCTGTATAGATGGTAATTAGGCAGCTTAATATGCGTCTTTGGATTGAGTTTTGTCTCGCCCAGCAATATAATGTGCAAATCCTGTTGCTGGGCGACTGTGCGGAGTTCATGAAGCTTCTGCTGTATTCCGCCCGGGTTCCAATAGAGGAGGCGCAGATTACTCTCCTCTGTAATGCCGGGCTAATAGATTTGCCAGCGCCTTCATAATTGCTGTTATTGTGTCAGTCCCGGCTCTAATATCGGCCAGGACTTGCGTGCCGACCTCGATGGCAATACCAACTAAACGTTGTATCGCATCTGCTGTTTCGAGGCCGGTGGCGGGTGTTCTCCTGTATGAAGGCGTTGGCAATTGTCTCGGGTGCGGATGTTCCTGGTCCTGCCCTCTTGGCTTGTGGGTAGAGCGCGCTCTAGCTGTAGAGCGGGCTCTACGTTCTGGTAGGGCCCTTTCTGGTACTCTACCCACTTCTTTGGTCGACTCCCGAGTAATCTGCGCCTTTAAGGCTACTGGTGCTGATGGTGTCGGGGTAGAGGTTACAGCCTGAGGAGGCTGCGACTTTTTCCTACTCCTCTCCCGCCTCCTCTTCTTAGAGGGTTGCCGTTCTGTGGCAGGGTTGGCGGGAGGCTGTAGAGTCGCCCCGGTGGTTGCCCTTATCTCAGTGGGTTCCACCGTTTCTTTAGGTGTTACGGGTGGGGGTGGGGCTGATTGTCTGCCCTTCCCAGTGATGGTAGCCCACCCGTCTTGCTGGATGGTAACAGCTTTTGGGCGACTCTGGGGGATCCTTTTAGGGTCCTCCGGGAGTAGCCCCGGTAAGGTAATCCCCTGCCTTCTCGCAGTCCTCCTCAGGACTGGGCATCGGCGGTCATTTGCCGTGTGGTTCTTCCCACAGTTGGCACATTTGGGTTCCTCTTCCCTACCCCTAGGGCATAGGCTCGCAATGTGCTCCCCGGCACAGCGCACACATCTCACTGGCCTGAAGCAGTTTGCGGATGCATGTCCAAAGGCCTGGCAGCGGTGGCATTGAGCCGGTCCTGCTTTCCTTTGCCAGGCCTCTATGACGACCCCTCTCATAAAGAGGAGTTCATCGGTGTTGTATAAATTCTGGAGCTGCTCCAGGCTCAGGTGTTCTAGTTGGGCAAAGTAGATGCAGCCAGGTCTGCCTCTACGTGGTGGAATTGCCTTGACATATTTGATGGGGAAGCCTTTTGCCCTTATGGCCTCCTCTATTGCCTTGGTGTCAGTGCCCATAGGTAGACCCCGGATGCCCACTTTAGTGGGCTTGTCCTCCTCCGGGGTATAGCAGTACCAGGACAGCGTTGGTGTTTCTTTGGTCGGCTCCACCATATAGCGCTGCACCATACGGAATTCGTTGGCGCTTTGTGGCGTGAACCGCACGCCTTTCCCGAACGGACGGGCATTTAAAGGGTGGCCCAACATTCTGTTGAGCTCCTTGAAATGCCTCGTCCAGTCCGGTAGGCACTCAGCTACTATAGGTGGATATCTCGATTTCTCCTGGTCGGCAGGCTTGTCTGTAGGCACTGCCGCCGGTTGTGGACGTGGTACTGCTGGTGCAGCTACCATATGGGCATAGCTGGTAGATGGTCGTTGACCATCGTCCTGCGGGAGCCCGGACGGATTAGTAGTTGCCACCGGCGATGATCTGCCGGCGGATGCTGCCAGGGTTGCATAGGTAGTTGACCCCCAGCTGTATGATTCTTCACCCCCCTGCTCAAACTGAGCCGAGTCACGGCTACGTCGGTCTGGTGATATAGAGCGAGGGGGGGGTTGTGGTGGAGAAGGCGACTTCGGTGGTGATCTAAGCACCTTCTTCGTTGTCACCACCTGATGGTATTTTTCATCTTCAGATGAGGAAGGAGCTTCGTCTGATGACGACTGGGGGCCTACCCGTTGCCTCTTCTCAAATAGCGAGGCTTCGGTCTCTGGCGGCGTATGGCGTCTGGCCGTTTTCTTAGCCCGCTGTTGTTGGGGCGACGGTTCCTGCCTAACCGTGTGCTCAGACACGGCTGGCGTGAGCGCGACGCCCGTTGCGGGCTCCTTCCGCGGCGAGACGGGTTTCCGCATAGGGATATGGGAGAACGCTGGCACCGTTCTGGTGCGCTCCGGGTTCATCATATCCCTAATTACAAGCGGTCTCTCCAACACCCCTTTCTTATCCGGCGGTATTTTGGGTTTGGGGGGTGGTTCCCCCTTGTCCCTACCTGACATATTACTGCCCTAACACGTCAGTCGTAATCTAACAAGGCCCTATCTGAATACGGAGATAAAAGTCTATGGCTTTCGACACTTGGGGCACTGCCTACCCCTTTTGTACACCAAAAGGGTTGGGGGAAGTGCAACGGTGGCACTTTATGTCGCGACTAGGCACATCCTGTGCCTCGGTGCTCGGAGCGCATAAAGTGCCCAAGAATCACCTAGGGGCCGGTGACCTCGACGCCTCACGGAATCACGGGACTCAACGTTCGGCGGAGTATGTCGTACCGGCGGTCATTTACAGCCACTGCTAACTGCAAACAACACACACCTAGGAGATCCTTATATATATAATTTAAATTCGTATTATAATTAATAGAATCAGGCGTTACTTTGCGGAAATCAATTATATTGAACATGTTAAGAATTATTTCGCATCCATCCGCTCAACGAAATAAAATTATGTGTCTTCCCTAGTTTGAAGAGCACCTCCCGCCCTCCCTCAATTGCGTGTACTAATCCCGTCAACACCTAATACAATGTATTATCATCGATGGTGTGTCTTTCCTAGAGTAATGGTGTTGAGAGTAGTGGTGCTGGGATTAGTGACGACAGAATTAATGCGCGCAATTGAGGGAGGGCGGGAGGTGCTCTTCAAACTAGGTAATACGAGTACACATCATTTTCTTTCATTGAGCGGATGGTTGCGAAATAACTCTTTACAATTTTAATTCGTATTATGTTATAAATGTAAGTTTCTCGATTCGGATAAAGTTTAAATACGTATGTGATGTAAATTCTAAATTTAAATTACAAGTTCTTTCCTAAATATAAGTTTTCCCGTAGAAAATGTTTCATACGTGATAGACTCATGCTACAACAATATTATTTGTTACGCGGAAATAACTTATTTTAATTTGCTCGAGGATATATTGCAGACAAGTGTTTGTCCTTTCCTTAAGCTTCATCTCCCTTCCGTACACACTAAAAGGGAAAAGGGGGGGGTCTAAAAGGTGACGCGATTCTTTCGACCAATGAAACGCGCGCCCCACCGAGGTGAATACGTGGGAAAGCCGAGCCAATAAAAGTTCGCGCGCGGGCCTAGAGCGCTCTCTTGCCGCACCACCTGGGGCAGTCACGCCCCAGAAGTAACCGCCACACATAGTGTGAGATATCGTCGCGCACCGCTCTTACTTCGCACCGCCAGCCTGGATCGCATCTCTGGGACGCCCCAGAAGAAACCACCTCACGTCGCGCCAGCTCCTATTTTTCAACACACCACCGCAACGGAAGCGTCTTCCGCGACATCAGAATCACACCCCGGTAAGTGTGTCTCCAATTATTTGCTACTTGAGCCTTTTGTTCATTAACTAACCCGCCCCATTTTGTTTCTCCTTATTGGCTCTAGTATAATTCCATCCTAACCTTGGCAAGCAATAGATCTGGAAGAGCGAGTGCATTGTCCAAGGTTGTCGCGTGCCACGCCCGCCATCTTGTTGAGGCATGAGAAGCCAACCAGGTATACAGTCCAGCTAGAATAACATCTCGCGCAGTAGGGTCAAGGCTCGACCTGAGAATCGAACTCGGGAACCCCTAGGCCCGCCGCCCAACCATTTTTTGGTCATTCGAGCGGATTTGGAACTGGTGCCCTGTAGCCTCATCGAGTCGAACTGCTGAACCAATTCCTTGGACAATACACTCTAATTTAATATTGGATAGATTTTATTTAGTTTTTTTTTGTTTAGTTTAAATTTAAATTTTGGTTAGTTTATTCGCATAGGTAAATAGATACTTTTTAATATTTATTTAAATAGTTAGATCCGCTTAGTTTCTGTTTACCTTATTCCGCTATTTGTAACATTTATACGAGTTCTAAATTCCTACCTAGTCGACGCGTGTGTTACCTCATTTGTTTGCAACTTACATTCACACAAGAAAAAAATAGTACTAACAAAGTGTCCAATTTAACGTCGTGATACGGCACGATTAGACAGTAGCGCATTGTGGAGTATTCGTTTTCCAACGTTGTACGATATTGTTTGTGATAAAGTGATTCAAGATGGCAGTTAGTGGAAATGAAATTAAACTTAAAACTCTTAACGCCAAGAGGGACGTACTTTTTTCATGTATACAATACGTAAGTGATCAAATAAAAAATATTAACGTAGATTCAGTGCGTGAAACGTTTTTATGCGAAATCGAAACAGTGGACTCTGAGATCGGATTACGAAAATATATTAGACAAAATTAATAGTTTAGAATTACAAATCGACCCTAAGTATACAGTGAACTATCAATAACTTCTATCATTTGAAGATGTGTTGTGTCGCATAAATTTTCAAAGCTCTTACAGTCTCCAGCCAAGAGCGAAGCAAAAACAGAAATTCAGGTACGCCCACGTTAATAACTTAGATTGCACCGTATTCCTGTATTCAATGGGGATATTAAAACTTGGCCGTTGTTTATTAATAGCTTTCAAAACACTATACATAACAATCCATCGTTATCGGACGCTGAAAGATTGTATTATTTAATTAGTAAATTGAGTGGTAGGGCACAGTCCATTTGTTCGGGTTTCACACCAATAGCAAACAATTATTCGTTAATTTTCGAAACGCTTAAAAACAAATATGAAGATAAGAGAATGTTAGCCTCTTCATATCTAGACCAGATATTCAATCTTAAAGCTATATCATCCGCGAACATCACTGGCTTAGAGCAGTTTTTGGATAAATTCGTAGCGACGGTAGCTGCGCTCAAGAACCTGAAATTTTATGACCTTATGGACTTTGTGTTTCTACATATCGCATTAAAGAAGCTAGACTCGGACACCGTGCGTGCGTTTGAAATGGAGAGTCGTTGCTCTGAGTTACCGTAATTCGACTCCTTAAAAAATCAAAGTCAAATTAAAGTGATACAGCGTTCCTCGAATATCAAACAAGAAATTAAGAAATGTGTCAAGCGCAGACCGATCTTATCAACTAGGACCGCTGAGTCTCTGACGTACGTAACCGCTGCGCCTACATCGCCTCATAGCGCCTGTGTTCTATGTAAGAATAAACAACACGGTAATTTGTATAATTGTTCGACCTTCCGTAAACATTCACCCAGCGAACGTTATAGAATAGTAAAGACGAACAACTTATTTTTCAATTGCCTAAGAGATTGAAAGAAGCTTATGACGGTGTCATTAATGAATATATAAGGGAGGGTTACATATCACTTGTGACTCCAAAATTAGATAACTACGAAGACACGCCGTCGTATTTCATACCGCATCACGGTGTCATTAGGGAAGACAAACTTACGTCCAAGTTCCGTGTAGTGCTTGATGCTAGTGCTAGAACTAGCACTCACCTTTCTCTTAACGATATTCTCTATAGTGGGCAAAACTTGCAGGGCAACTTATTTAATATAATAGCAAATTTTTGTTTGTTTAGTATTGCATTATCCACCGATATTCGCCAAATGTTTCTTTGCATATGGGTCCGTGAATGCGACCGTCGATTTCAACACATTTTATATCGCTTTGACCCAAAGGAACCCCTAATGGTGTTTGAATTTAATCGCGTTTGTTTTGGTTTAAAGTCGAGCCCATTTCATGCGCTACACACGGTGAAACAGCTCGCCTATGATGAGGGTCCCTTTTATCCTAAAGCTAAGAGGGCAATTGAGAGTGGTTTATATATAGATGATTTTGTGTAATCGGTCGATAGCGTAGAGGAGGTCATCCTAACCACCACCGAGGTTATACGCTCATGAAATCGGGACAATTCAATCTCGTCAATTGGACTAGTAATTCGCGTACGGTTTTGAATACAATCCCACTATCACACCACCTTTCGGCGATAAATTAATTTGACGATTCTGATACGCACAAGGTGCTCGATTTGTGTTAGTCACCGGAGTCCGACGTAAACTTAAGGTAAACCCGCCCGCAGAAACGTGCATAAAGCGCACAATGCTGTCATGCGTTGCTAGATTATGGGATGTCACGGATTTCGTAGCCTCGGTGGTGCTATACGCTAAGCTTTTGATTAAACAACTTTGGTTATGTGAATGCGATTGGGATGACCCGCCGCCTGATAGCATTGTTCGTTCGTGGCTACGTTTTAGAGAGGAACTTCCTTTACTAAGCGAAATTAAAATACCACGTCATATAAACGTCGATAGAAATAGTGTCATCACTGTCGTTGGGTTTGCGACGCTAGCGAGTAGGCTTACAGGGGTATTGTATATTTTCACGTCCAGAATAATGGTAGAAACTCGATCAACCTCACTAGTTCTAAGTCAAGGGTCTCCTCCCGTAAGGTTGTCTCTCTCGCGCGCCTAGAGCTTTGCGCGATATTAGTCCTTGCCAAGCTGATCACTGCAGTTACCTGTGCATGTAGTGATAGAGTTCACACAGAAAGAATATTTGCTTTATCTGACTCAACCGTCACTTTATGTTGGGTTCATTCTTCACCCCACCGTTGGAATACGTTTGTCGCGAACCGAGTGGCCAAGGTCCAAGATGAGTTAGGATCACGGAACTTTTAACACGTGTCCGGTACGGAAAACCCTGCCGATTGTCTATCCCGTGGACTTACTCCGATGCAAATAAGGGACCACCTGCTTTGGTTCCACGGACACTCTTGGGTTCACTTGGAACCTTCGCAGTGGCCAATAACCGATTTCAACCCTTCGTCAGTGTCCCAACCACCGGAAAAGAAGAGACTCGCTCTGGTTGCGAACGTTTCGAGCGAGGTTTCTCCAATCATTGCTTTGGCGAACCGTTTATCCTCTTGGTCGAAATTATTGCATAGCGTGATTTAGGTTTGTCGATTCGCGAAGCTTCTACCGCGACGTTTGTATTTCGTAGCGTTCGATTACAGCTATGCCGAGTTGCTAGTGTTGCGTGAACTTCAACGTGCGCATTTTTCTGATGAAATTGCAAGATTACAATCGAATAGAAATTGTAGTCGCACTTTTCAACGCCTTAAGCCATTTTTACAAGATGGAATCGTTCGAGTAGGTGGGCGCTTGTCTAACTCGCAGTTGAGTTTCGATCAACGGCACTCTATAGTTTTACCGCGTAAGGACCATATCATGAATTTATTAGTTGATTACCACCATAAATTGAATTCTCACGCTGGCCCCGACTTGTTGATGTCAATCTTGCGTGAGAATTATTGGATTCTTTCTCGTTTCGTGCAATCGGGTGCACAGATGTATGGCTTGCTTTCGAGTACGTCCTAAGCCGTCATTTCCGGAAATGGCGGACCTTAGGTCTTGTCGTGTAACACAATCCGCAAAGCCCTTTACGCACACCGGGTCTGACTTTGCTGGTCCGTTTAAGGTCACGCTCACTCGCGGGCGTGGTATAAGATCCACAAAAGCTTACGTCTGCATTTTAGAACTTGTTGGTGATCTAAGTAAAGCGGGCTTTATGGGTACATTTAAAAGATTTATTTCCCACCGTGGCCCTGTAAATAAAATTGTATTCGGATAACGGTACAAACTACGTCGGCGCGAAACGTATTTTATCAGAACTACATGAGCTTTTAACCAGTAAATATAATAATTCGGAGTTCGTTTACATCCTAGCCCAGAACCGCATCCAGTGGTTTCTGAACGTCCCCGCCGCGAGCCACTTTGGGGGAAACTGGGATACTAATATTAAGAGTCTAAAGAGCCATTTATACAGAGTAATAGGAGATCAAATTTTGTCCTTCGAAGAGTTAAGTTTTGTGCTCGCTTAAATTGAGTGCATTATTTATAATATATAACAAAGGAGGGACTATTTATAGTCGCCTCCTTTGTCGTACGTTTTCAAGTGAACCCTCGGAGCCACTGGCTCTAACTCCAGCACATTTTTTGAATTTAATGCCTTTGAAATATCTGCCCGCTATAGACATAAACGAGTACAAACTTAGTATTTCTGCACGCCATAAATTATTGAACCGGTTGGTGCAGTCGTTTTAGAAACGATGGAAGACGGAATATTTGCACACGTTTCAGTCTCGGCAAAAATTGAACACAACAACTGAGCCTTTAACTGTCGGAACTGTGGTTGTACTCAACAAGGAGAATACGTCGCCTCTCCATTGGCCATTAGAGATCGTCGAAGAAGTTTTTCCCGGTGAGGACGGGGTAACTAGGGTAGCTCGCGTTAGGACCACGACTGGGTTTTACATGCGCCCTGTTGTCCGTTTGTGCCCTTTGCCCAATCAATAGTTTGAATTAGCTTTCTAGATTAGAAATTATAGTCGAATATTAGGTTTAATCTTAGCGTTAGTTATTTTGAAGGGGACCCTTCAAGCCGGGGGGGATGGTTACGCGGAAATAATTTGTGTATTTTAATTTGTTCGAGGGTATATTGCAGCCAAGTGTTTGTCCTTTCCTTAAGCCTCATATTCCTTCCGTACACACTAAAAAGGGAGAAGGGAAACCCCCCCCCCCCCCGGGTCTAGAAGGTGACGCGATTCTTTCGACTAATGAAACGCGCGCCCCACCGAGGTGAATACGTGGGAAAGCCGAGCCAATAAAGGTTCGCGCGCGGCCCTCGAGCGCTCTCTTGCCACGCGCCGCTGGTCTGAATCGCACCACCGGGGGCAGTCGCGTCCTAGAAGTAACCGCCTCATATAGTGTGAGATATCGTCGCGCACCGCTCTTGCTTTACACCGCCAGCCTGGATCGCATCTCTGGAGCGCCCCAAAAGAAACCACCTCACGTCGCGCCAGCTCATATTTTTCAACACACCACCACAACGGAAGCGTCGTCCGCAGCATTAATCACACCCCGGTAAGTGTGTCTCCAATTATTTGCTACTTGAGCCTTTTGTTCATTAACTAACCCGGCCTATTTTGTTTCTCCTTATTGTCTCAAGTAAAATTCCATCCTAACCTTGGCAAGCAATAGATTTGGAAGAGCGAGTGCATTGTCCAAGGTTGTCGCGTGCCACGTCCACCATCTTGTTGAGGCATGAGAAGCCAACCACGTATACAGTCCACCTAGTATAACATCTCGCACAGTAGGGTCAAGGCTCGACCTGGGAACTCGGAACTCGGGAACCCCTAGGCCCGCCGCCCAACCAATTATATTTGTATTACGAATTGGTCGGCTCAACCGGGAAAGGACCACTCTCTCACAGAATACCAATGTAAAATAGCAGCATGATGATGCTGTGTTTCGTATGGTGAGCGAATAGGACCGAAGACCCTTTTTATTGAAAACGAGATTGATTCTTAATCAAGGATAGATGTATATGTCCATGGGCCACAGCATCCACTTTCAACCAGGTGAACTGTCTGTTCGTTTGTCATTCTCGTTCTATTAAAAAGCTCGTGTTAAAACTTTAATTATCTATACTAGAGAATTAAAAAAAATTATGTATTAAAAACGTTTACTTGGCACATACTACGTAGTACATACTACGTTGTTTTTTTATATCTTACATTGTCATCCGATTCTAAGCTATGTTCAAAATTTCAAGACTCTAACTCATTGGAAGTGAGTTTAAAATAAATTATCAAATTCAAATGCACGAAAGAGAGTTACTAAAAAGATGGCAATAAAAAATGATTGAGATTTGTAATTTTGGCTATCGGCGTGATAATGGGTATTATTTACCATTACAAACTACAACAGCACTTAGCTGAACAGGCCATCCCATAGATTGCCGATTTTGCTATAGTTGCCATGCTTGACATTATTTTTTTTTATTTTGCAATAGATGCTGTTTCTTTTATTTTGTTTAATGTTTGTTATCGTTGTTGGAATTGTTATCTGAAAGTTACTGCTACACATCACCTGTTTCAGTTTCCCTCTGTCGCCGCTTACGAGAACCACGAGCAGATATGAGTTAGGGGATGTTGTTAGACCACCACTTGACGGTAACAATAATAAGCACAGGTTTAGGACAATAATTATATTTCAAGATTTTATTTATCACCAAGTTATTATGGAATGACAAACTGGTCCGCTGATTTTCTTTCCTTTTTCAGAGAAACACTGAGAAGTTACACAGTTTGACTTTGGATTGAACTATGTAAAATAAATAAATTTCAATACTTTACTTTGTTTTTAAATTGTCTGTAGCAATATATGGCATGTAAAACATAAACCATTATTATTGTGATAACTGCAGTCTGCCAGCGCGTCACTTCTAACAGAGGCGAAGTTATATGCGCAAAGTAATAACGTCGACTCGAGTTCGAAGTACTTTGCTTAAATGATTACGAACCTAAATTAAGTCGTAAATCTGCTACACCTACCGTGAGTTAAAAAGAAATTGAGCCGACGTTTCGAAAGATTAGAATATTTACACAAAAGATCTACAGTATTTCATTTAACGAGTTAATAAAAACGAAAAGTCTATTTGATGCACAATTTTTAAGGTGTGTTATCATAGACTTATAGGATATTATAGGATGTACGGCCATAATGTGCAAGGGAGATGAAAATTCCTGATGGCAATATATTAAAATAGAAAAGGAAAGCAAATCTCAAAACTCTGTAACCACTGACCTCTATATATACAAGTTCGCTTGACTGACTATACCCCTCTGTCACCCAATATAGCCACTCTTTCACCCAAGTTGGGTCGCTTCCGATACGGCTGAATAACCTTAACAGGTTATAGCCAGTCTCACAGTTAGTGTTTAGTGGGTAAGGCACTGAGGTTTCTCGGAGTGCATTCCACGCAACCGGCTGCGTGTTATGCTATGAGCATTCACCATATCCCTCCCACGCTTTTCGGAGCCCTTATTTGCTTCTGGGCGTAAAAAACTGTCTAAACTAAAATTGACATAATATGCCAAAGTCAAAAGTGTTATTTAAATCGGTATCTCTGTACTTTGAACTTTTAAACTAAAAAATGAAAGTATTTTATGTAGTTTTGTTGTATTTGATTTTAGTTACATAATAAATAGTATATTTTTGTACGAGTGCGGAAAGCCTGTCATTGCAAAGAGTTCCGACAAATGTCTACCCGAGCCGAGGCGCAGCCGAAGGTGAGGGTTGACAGTCGAAACAAGTTGCAATATCGGTTCCGCACGTGTACTGAACAACTATTTTTAATACAGCAATTTAATAAAGAACATTTTGGAAAATGGCGCAAACCGTAAAAGAATATAAGCCGTAGACAGAGAAACCTATAGACAAATTGACGCCTTCTTTCGTATTCGCACACGAAAAAGATAGATTTATGCATACGTCTTGCATAGAAATGAGACAGAGCAGTGTGATTGTTTGTCTCTTTCTCCGTGCCGGTTTTTTCGTTTAGCAAACTACACTTTGCTAAAGAACTTTGACAGTTCGTAGCGATCTAAGGAGTTTACAAGTCAGTTTAAGTAAGAAAAAAGTTTTTTGTGAGCTTAAGATTGGTGAACCTTGTTCAGTTCAGTTCTTAGAACAATTTGTTTTAGTCATAAAGATTATCGTTCTTTTTCACTAATCGTTCTTTTTCACTCGAGGCCACGCTAATCATTAGTCTACAGTTTTCTTTGTCCACGATATAAGCAGAGATTTTTTTTGTTTTCTTCACCAATTCTGGGTAGGCAAAGGGAACTATGCCTAAACAGCCAAGTTTTCGAAGAAATTTAATGAGATGAAATGAAATGAAACCTAACCTAACTCATTGAATCAAATCATTAAATCTGATATTGAAACAAATTAGTAGCTTCTTTTTAGAAATATTTGCATGAATCATAAAAACTTCTATGAATTTTTTTAGTAAAAACTTCGTGGTTGTTTTTTTCTTTTTAATAGACATTATTTTGACAGTTCGGAAAGAGAAGGCACGAGTTCGGAAAAGGTAAAGAAAAAGCTCGAGTATGTAATAGCCTACATCCCCAACGCTATACGTCCCTGAAAAACGCCACTTTTTGAGCAACTGTATTAAAAAAAATTGTAATAATGAGAGCGTGCGTAATATGTAAAACTCGTTACCAGAAGGAAAGTGGGATAACATTCCACAAGTAAGTCAATTTACAGCTAGTATTAAATCAAAATTATTTGATAATATAGGTAGGTACTTAAAAATTTGTAACTAATCATCATTAATTAATATTTTAATTACCAACATGTTTGACTTTATATGTCGGACTTTTGATAAACAATAAATTTCAATAGGGCTGTCAAGTTCCTTGTATATAATACTCATCGATGTTGTTTCCTACCCATATCTAAAAACCACCAAAGTCACCGACAACAGTTTTCCAATTAAACCTAGACTAAAATTATGGCTTAAAAGCTTACAAATTGTAAATTGGCGTCCGAAACAAAATCATTATCTTTGTTCTAAACATTTCACAGGCGACTGTTTTATTAGACATGAGAAACGCACCACTTGGAAAAGTGTAGTATACCGACAATATGTAGATAAATAAGTGATAATACTTGTTAATGACTGATAACCTTGTAATTTAAAAATTATATATATTTTTATATGTTTGTGCTATTGATAGCGTATATTTTAAATGATTGTAGAAATATCATTTATATATAATATGGAACAGTTACATTGTATTAGCAGCGCGCAGCAACTTTACCGATGACTACCCCACACGCCTCCTTTATTCTGTTATTTTATTATATTATAATACATAATATTAAATCTATGTAACAACTCCAACGTTTCTTATTAATTACACTTAACTTACAATAAATTTTATGATTTGTCTACCGCACTAACAATCGACACGTGACGTCATGACGTCATCGGCAAAGCTTCTGCGCACGGATTATATAATTATGGATAATAATACAATCATTGACATTGAATGATCTATAACTTTCAAATAAATATTCAGCACGATACGCGCGCCACCTAGTGTAACTTAATTGTAATATGCGTATAACCTTCGAGCAAGTGCAACCAGTAAGTTGACAATGTTTTACAACAATCTGATGAACGATATGGCAGCACATAAAATACGAATAAACAAACATTATTTTTTATATAGTATATTCTTTTATTCTGCCCATAGATAGACCTGTAGATAATTAGAATAGGCGATATATTAGCAGCTAATTTGTTTTTTTATAATACTAGAACTGAATGAATGGTTGACAATAAATTATTTTTGAAATTATATTTTTATTTTTATTTTGTATAGTTACTTACTCCACTTGAATATTTTCCATTATTAATTAAACATTTAAGCATCGCGAATGAACCAACATACCAAATATGAAAACCAAGAATAAAATCCGTTCTGTTGTAACGAATAAAAACTTATATAGACCAACGCAGCGTCGATCTTAATTTTATATGAAGTATGAAGCTTGCGTCTAAGGCCTAAGTATTAATTGATATATTTATTTGTTGTATGGCATTATATTAATATGATACGTAAATAGAATGGTCGTTACGGGTAGGCCTGGGTATAGAATTTTTATCGATATATTTTGTCACACTCTCTTATAATATATTTATTATTAATTCCGTGGACGTTAACTTTCACTGTCAGCGCCAAAATGGAAAAAATTGAATCACCTCATTATATCGTGGTATATAGCCAGTTTATATATAGGGGAAGATTGGCGCCCTTCATACGGTTTTCACTTCGAATTTATTTTATACCATTTTGTTAGACTTAGAACGACACTGAAATGTATGTGTAGTATGTAGTATGTGTGTAACCATAGTATGATATGTTGAGTACATTATATATTAAAAAGATATGTGTATGTTTAACAATTTCTGTGTATCAAACATTTAAAAAAAGGAAACTTGTACGAATCTGCCCCCAGTACGGGGTAGCTTCGTACGGAGGTAGAGGTACATTCATACAGAATGGGGTACATTGGTGCTGGCTATTTAAAAACAATATTATATAATTATTTAAAATTTATTATATAAAAATAACAATATAATATATTTAAGTTAACATCGTTTTTTCATCAAAACATGATGTATACCTTATAACGGAAAACTAAACAGATCTTCTAAAGTACAAATATTTTAAATTTTATAAACTTCTTTTCTGAAATATTATTGAAATAGTCAAAAACTAAAGGTTAACAAAAAATAATGCAGTCTCTTCTTTACTCATTTATAATAATACCTACTTAGGTATCCTTAATGATAACTTTAGTTAACAAATGAACCATATTATTAAAAAATATAATCCACGGTTACATGAATTAAATCTTTACTTATTAGTTACTATATTCAGTCAAAAATTACAAATCACCCTTTGGATGTCACTTTGTCGTAAACATAATTATAACATAATAAAATAATGAGATCGACTTCTTGGTAACAATATGTACCTATATCAATTTTACTGCACGTTATAATTTGTCAAGTTAGCAAAAGTAAAAATTCTAGAAGTACAAATTGACGGAGGTTTTGGATCTGGTAAAATCCGTTCTAGATCAGTTATGTACACCGTGTGCTCATCTATAACATTAAGAAAAACAAATGACCATGATGACCCTGGTTTTTTCCATAAATAAGATACAATAAACTCTATTTCAGAATAGTGGCTAGTAACTTTTAAAACATATAAACTACCGTTTTTTTCTTTGCAAACTCAACTCAAATGAAACTATTGTCCTTAATGTTCTCTGGTACAATATCAACAGCCATTTCTTCACCGATCTCTGAATCATCATCTTCTTCCATCGTGGATGTCGAACTTTCCTATAAGCTCATATCAGATTCCTCGGAAGCTGAATCTTTATCTATTACATTTTTTTTGTCTTTATAGTCCTCTTTTTCAGTCATTCGTACACGTACATATCCTCCCCCAATATGACTGAGTACTTAATAACCAAAAATTAATCACATGGCTAGAAAAATTGAATTACGGGATATATTTTCATCAAAATATCGTTTCGTTTTATTTATGTGCCAAATCGTATAAATATCAAAATCTACCGGTCCAAATTAGATAAAATTTATGCGAAATATAAGTTTGATGAAACACTTGTCAAAGTGGGTTATATACATCCACACACACACACAGCGCACGCACGCACGCACGCACGCACGCACGCACGCACGCACGCAAGCACGCACGCACGCACGCACGCACGCACGCACGCACGCACGCACGCACGCACGCACGCACGCACGCACACACGCACGCACGCACTCACGCACGCACGCACGCACGCACGCACGCACGCACGCACGCACGCACGCACGCACGCACGCACGCACCACGCACGCACGCACGCACGCACGCACGCACGCACGCACGCACGCACTACGCACGCACGCACGCACGCACGCACGCACGCACGCACGCACGCTCGCACGCACGCACGCACGCACACACGCACGCACGCACGCACACACACGCACGCACACACGCACACACGCGCGCACACACACACACACACACAAACACACATACACAAACACACACAAACGCACGCACGCGCACGCGTCTAAGGCCTAAGGCACGCGCAAGCACGGACGCACGTGCAAACGGACGCACGCATGCATGCACGCACGGAAGCACTCACGCACGCACGCACGCACGCACACACACGCACGCACGCACACACACGCACGCACACACACACACACACGCACACACACACACACACACACACACACGCACACGCACGCACGCACACACGCGCGCACACACATACACACACACACAAACACACATACACAAACACACACACACGCACGCACGCGCATGCGTCTAAGGCCTAAGGCGCGTGCAAGCACGGACGCACGCGCAAACGTACGCACGCATGCATGCACGCACGGGCACGCACTCACGCACGCACGCACGCACGCACGCACTCACGCACGCACGCATGCACGCACGCACGCACGCACTCACGCACGCACGAATAAATTTATATTTCTGATGCTTCATAATTCTGATGCACCAGGTGTAAACAATTTTTATTACCATTTTGTGGAGTTATACAATTTCAACTATTAAGGATTTGTAAGCTACATTCTAAATTATTTAAATTATTATAACTGCTAGAGATTACCTCTATTGTTTCATTTTCTAATTTAAATTACTTGGAACGGATTCCAAATTGCATGTCAAATCATTATGCTGCTCAATAGGAGCAGATGTCTAGGTAGCCAAGTCCTTGACTAAGTTAATATATAAATAATAAGATATTACATTTGCTATCTGTCTTAAATTATATTTGGATAGGTAATACCTATCTGTAGTTAAAAATTTCTTAATTAAATTATTAATATCTATTAAATTAATTCTATTGGTATAATTGTTAAAATTAAATGTCAAATTTAAATTATTGTTACATGATAAATTATTTATTAATAAATTTAAATCATATGTTATTTTATTCTCCTGTGGCTAACTCTGTATGTAAGGCAATGTAAACAAGATAATTTTATGTACATTTAAAGTATTGAGGTAATCAACAAGAATTATTAATGTGCTATTAGGAAAAAACTTACTAGTTAAAATCCTATATATACAGTTGTTGAAAATTTTAGCTATGCTAGGAGTCAAGAGATCTAATAGCGGGAGGATCATGTTTCGGCTGACATTATCACTACCAATTGCATTAGAAGTTGCAGCTGTGATATTATTTTTAACGTCACAGTCAGCAAACTGACGTAGAACAAATTCAGAGAAATCGGGAGTTGGCAAAGAATGAAGGTGATTTAACGTTCCAGATTTACAACTTTTAACATGACTAGAACTTGAGAAAAAGTGCTGATTAAGCATTTCAATGTTTAAATCAGGAGGAAGAGAATAATTTTGCTTTTCACCAATTTTGAGAAATTTTGAGAAATTTCCAAACCTTATTAGGATCAGATTCATCAATTGTCTTATGAATGTAACGTCGTTGCGCATCTCTGCACATCGTGTTGCAGCGATTCCTAAGTATCCTGTACTTCTCACGATTTATATTACAGGGGTCTTTTTTTAAATTTGGATTTGGCTAGGTTCCTTCTTGACATTAAGTCTTTGATTTCATTTGTGAGCCAAGGAGCCGGCGGATGCTTAAGTTTAATTGATCGTAAAGGAGTATGCTTGTCGTAGAGTTGCGTTAAAAAGGAATTTAAAAGACGCACTTGTTTTTCAACGTCTGAGGTCTCATTAATTATCGACCAGTCTATGCTGGCAGCATCATTTCTAAGACAGTCTACGTCCATTTTAGCAAAATTACGTAGCAGAAGAACACGGGACCTGACTTTTGGTGATCGTAATTTATAAGACAAAAACAACAGATCGTGGTAAGAAAAAACATCGGCATTATACTGTCTGTGTTTGAATATATAATCTGGAAAGGAAACCATTATTAAATCAATAAAAGAAAGCATACATTAGGAAAGTAATGGGTAGGATTAGAAGGCAAAATGTAAAGATTACATGAGTCAACTACGGAATTTAATTTCTTTGAGCGGACATAATTTTTAAGAAGACACATGTTTATAATATGTTTACATGTCGGAATCAATTCTTCCAAAGTTTTTTCAAAGGCAGAAAAATAATTAACAGAGATAGAGGGACTATAAACAACGCCTAAGAGAACTTTGAAGGAAGAAAGTGTGACTTCAATAAAAAGATGTTCTGCTGCACTTTCAACAATTGAGGTGGACAATATGCTGACTATGAAGTAACGAATATCTTTACGAAGATATATGGCAACCCCACCACCAGTTCTGATGAGTCGGTCATTACGCAACATATGAAAACCTGCGATTGCATACGAAATGGATGGTAAGCAAGGCTTAAGACAAGTTTCAGAGACCAGAATTGCATGTATGTTTTTGTTGTTTAAACTTGTCAGCATATCAGGATAGTGTGCGGGAATGCTCTGTGCATTTATGTGTATTACATTGAAATTATTATCACAATCTAAGAAGCAAGAATTTAAGGAAGAATTAAGAGAGAGAGTACTGTGAAAACTGTCACCTCCGTCATCTGAAGTACCCGAGGAGCAAGTCTCAAAAGAGCTAGAGCCTAAGTTAATATCATTTAGGGAAGTATTCATCATAATATATTTAAAATAATATAATACTTATAAAATAATATTAAGATTAAAAATGTAAATAAACAAATTATATATATATATATATATATATATATATATATATATATATATATATATATATATATTTAAGATTCCTTGAACAATTTACGTACAACAATACAAAGTTCACCCACCAGCAGTACTTATGATTCAAAAATAATAATCGTTTATTAACACTTATATATCAATGAAATACAGCAAATTTACCTACTTATCCTTCTACTAATACTTATGCCGATAAACCAGCAACAGAAAAATATGACTAATATTTAATTAATAAAGTTGAGCTAAAAATGTACAAAATAATTCATGACTGGCAACTACGTACATCTAAGTTCAAACTGTTCGGGTATTGGACGTATGTTGAATAATAATTAAAATTTTATATAAAACAGTTTAATAAAGAAGTTAAAAATATAAGATTAAAATATGTAAAAAGTGTTAAATGTTAATGTTATGTTAATGAGCTCGCGTCCGTCGCGGTTACGGTGATTACGTGAACTAACACAATTTTTATAATTGTCGAACTATATCGATTGCTTCACGTAAAATGTTAACGCCAGCAGAAATGTACGGTTGGACCGTACATGCTGCCGGGCCAAGATGTAATAAGATGATTATAATGTTAGTTTGATGTGTTAGGTGATCTTATCTAAGTAACAAGGTGATAAACAATTTGTAACTTAACCTAATGAATGTTTGTTATTTTGTTAAATGAAAATGATGACAGTATCTAATTTATGATATAACAATTAATTTTATAATTAAACATTAAAACATCTATGCGGTATGGGAGAACACGCTTTGTTTTGTTTTTCAATTTCACACGACACATCACTATGACCCATATGTTGACGGTCATTACAATTTCGCGCACTAGCACTCACTGTGAAAACACTATGCTTACGGTTAGCCTTTCTTTTATTTCCCACACTCACTGCACTGACACTACTCGCCGACTGCAGCTACAAGTCCGGGGAGATGAGCGCACGCCGCCGCCGTCGCCGCCATCGCCATCGCCACACGAACACCGCCGCTACGACTGCTGCCACTCCGATTAATACGTAGTTGATTGCGTAGTGATGGATGTCGTGCGACGATAATGTGGTAAATAACTGCACGTTATTCTGTTTTAGGTCTTGTATTTGACGGTCTAAGTTGTGTAAGGAGCTGTTCAAATCTGATATGTTGGTGTCATTTTCGTTTAGAGGTTCTGAGGTTATGCTTATTTTGATGATGTTATTCAATGGGTCAATTTTTGGGAGAAATAAGTCCTTTTTCATCTCAATTTGATGAGTGTGAATTTTATGAGAGAACAACGTAAAATCTTGGCCTTTTAGCAAACATCCCTTATCGAGAGATATAACTCCCGCTTTAGTAAGCCGTTCCCCAACTACACGATCAGGGCAAATAATTTTAACATCATAGGTGTTGCAGCACTGGTGTAGGTATTGTGAAGGGTTATTCAGCGGTAGCCATTCATTTGTACAAGAAGTCTTATACATTTTGCATCTACCTGTTGTTTGATCTAATTGACAAAAATTCTTGTCTTCTGAAAGATGGTAAATAGGCTGCCGAATAGGACACAAATAAACATCTTCCTCATGTAAACATAAATATAACTCTTTGTTTGTTATTTTCAAATAAGTGTCCTTTCGTAAACTTATAGCTGTATATTTCGCAATGGGGAAAATGCTTATCTCTATATTATTTTCGACCTGATGAGGAATCGTTATAATTTTATACAATTTGTATTTATCTCTATTCAGCAGGGGGGAATATTACCTCGAATATAAGATATTTTTGCATCATTCTGGCTTTGACCTTAAGCTACAGAGCAGTTCGTTGTTATTCGACGCCCATTTTCTCAAAGTGAACCCCCCCCAATGGTAATAATTTGTTTAAGTCGTTAACCAACTTTCTGCCTTGCTGAATGTTGTGGGCTCCATGGACGAGATCATCCATATAAAAAGCCTCTTTTAAAGCCGTTGATGCCTCCGGGTAGGCGGCCTGTTCGTCTTCTGCTAGCTGTTTTAACGTCATCATTGCTAAAAATGGTGCCGCCTTTGTGCCATACGTAACGGTGGTAAGTTGATAAGATTGCAAAGGTTGTTCTGGTGATCCTCTCCAAATAATTTTTTGATAACGTTAGTCTTGTTCATTCATGATGATCTGCCGATACATTTTCCTAATGTCTGCGGTGAAATCATATTTATATTTACACCATTTTAATAATAAATATTGTAAATTTTGTTGTAAATTAGGCCCTTTATACATTAAGTCATTAAGACTATACCCACTCGAAGTTTTTGCTGATGCGTTAAAAACAACACGGAGGCTTGTGGTCATTGACTCGGCACGCGCTACACCGTGGTGAGGTAGATAACACTCCGGCATCGTACGACCGTCGCGATCGTTTCATATGATTCAATTGTTCATATTCTTTAATAAAGGATTTATATTTTTCCGCGAAATTATCATGTTTTACAAGTTTTCTTTCTAAATTCCGAAACTGTGCAATTGCCATTGATTTCGTTGATCCCAAATTTGTTTCGATTTCTTGTTTTAAAGGTAAACGATCATAATTTTTTAGTAGTTGATGTATAGTGTTGTAACAATATGTTCTTCTAGGGATAACTTGAATGTTCTTTATTTGTTCTATTTCCCAAAATTTCTGAATGTTTTCATTCGTTTGTGACAACATTACATTGAAATGTTTTATTGTTTCCGGTAAATATCAGCACCGAAGAGTAAATCCACGGGACGACTGTTATAAAACTCAGGATCAGCCAAGTTTATGTTCTCTATAAATGGCCATGAAGGCTTTGCGAACGATTGGTTTGGTAAATGTTTAATTAGGTTATTCATTATATAAACATTAGTGTTGAAAGAATAGTCATTAAACATGGATGTACACGTAATATTTAACATGTCCTTACAAATTTTTTCCTTTTCCCCGACGCCACATATAACTCCCTTGCAGTGCTGTCTGTTAAGCCTAAGGTTTGTGCGGCATTTTCAGAGATAAGCGAAATTTGGGATCCCTGATCTATCAACGCTCTTTTGATTTGATAGGTTCCATCCAACGCCATCACTTTCACCAAAGCTGTCGATAGTAAAATTTCTCCTCCTAAATTATTTTGTGACACGTGCGAAGTGTTTGTCACGGCCTCGTTAGGTTTTTTCGCAACCTGTGCACCGGATATGGACTTAGTGCACGCGTCATGTAACAGAGTATTATGTTTCTGCAAGCATTTGCGGCACCGTTGTGTTGAAATACATGGATTTCCGTTATGGCTAAATAAACAATTTATGCAAAGTTTCAATTTTTTTGGTGGTTTTCAATTTAATTCCATTTGACATATTTAAAAACGTTTTGCAATTGTAAATGCCATGATCATCATTACAAAGAGGACATTTTATACCAGTAATGTTACATGATTTTGCAATCGGTTTGTTTGTCGTATTTTGATTAAAATTGAATTGCTTTTTGTAATTATTACTCGATGTTGAATTGAAGTTATGTTGAGACTGACCGTTTAATTTCGATGTATTATCCTGTTTTCGCCGACATAATTCAAGTGCTGTAAATTTGCTTTCTAAGTAGTCCAGAAACTCCTGTAGCACAGGTAGATCTCTGGGCCTCTTTTTGCGATTCTATATATCCTGTATATGTTTCCATGTCTAATTTTTGTGACAGTATGTGTACTAATAGGGGATCCCATGTGCTAATATCTATTCCTAAGTTTTTGATAGCGTTTAGGCATTCTAAAGATGTATCATGTAATTTTTTAATTTGATTTACCGCTTGCTGCTGAATATTAGGGAAACCAAGCAATAGGCTAATGTGAGATACGAAAATTCGTCGCTTATTGTCAAACCTATGATTTAGAATTTCCCAACAGGTTACATAATTTTCTGAACTAACATTCAAATGCTGTATTAAACGCTCTGCATCCCCTTGGAGTTTACTCTTTAAAAATTGCATTTTTTGAGCGTTTGAAAGCGACGGGTTGCTGTGAACGCTTTCCGTGAAAAGATCTTTGAATGGTATAATTACCGTTAAACGTAGGGATATCCATTCTAGGCGTACAGCTTTCTCGGTGATTGACAGACCACATTTTAGAATTGAGTTTTCTCTTCAAATCCATAAACTCCTGTTCATACATACTAAAAGTAGTAGTATATTCCTTCGTCATCCCCATTGAGATCATGATCAATTTCCCAATGCAGAGAATCTATAGCCGACCATCGCGACTCTAATGTTTTTAAAGAATCTTCGAATTCCCATTTTTCCGTAATATTATTTATGTTTATGCAACTAAGAGACCTTTTAAATGCCTTAAAATTAATATATTGTTTGCGCAACATGTCATCTAACTTACTGGTTGTTCCTCGATGTACCTGTGGGCGGAGAGCTTCTTGTGGCTCCGCCGAGTTTCCTGAAGACGGTTCACCTAATCCACACTGTTCCATTTGTTGAGTTGTTTTACCTTCAGGGGCTGGATAATACTTCTGGCTAGCCAGGAAATCCTGATACTGCAAATTTATGGTTTCTTTTACCGAGTTATATTGCTCCCTTGCAATTTCGTACTCGGAGTTTGTAAAGTAAGGATGTGTACGACTCTCACTTTTTACAAGTTGACTGTGATTTTTCTGATAATCTCGCCAGTATGATTCCAATACCTCAAGTTTTCTTTTAAAATAATCTATTGTTTTACGCTCGGATCCATCTTTTTTAATATTGACACTAATTTTACGAATAGCTCCTACAATCTCGACCTGATTAGCGTGTACGTTTTGCATGTTGCTATAAAATGCAGAACTGTTAAGAAAGGAAAGATCTTACTTTGGCACGGCTGATTACTGCTGATGCTGATGCTGCTGCTGACCAACTGGCCGACTCGTTGCTTCTTGACCTCGACTAGCTGCTGCTTGGCCAAGCCAATTGTTGTGGATGTTGAGCAAGATGACCACTGTTATGTTCGAGTTTAAAAATGTTCGCTTGTTCTCACTGTCACGTCACTGTCTTTGATACACGCGGGGGTCCAATGCACTCGTCGAAGGACCCAAAAATGTTTTTTTTCGCTCGAAGGACCAAAAAATGTTCGGGTATTGGACGTATGTTGAATAATAATTAAAATTTTATATAAAACAGTTTAATAAAGAAGTTAAAAATATAAGATTAAAATATGTAAAAAATGTTAAATGTTAATGTTATGTTAATGAGCTCGCGTCCGTCGCGTTACGGTGATTACGTGAACTAACACAATTTTTATAATTGTCGAACTATATCGATTGCTTCACGTAAAATGTTAACGCCAGCAGAAATGTACGGTTGGACCGTACACAAACTAAAAGTACTCTATGGTTCATCAGACGGAATGTTTAAAGACAGCTAGAACCCAGAGCCGTAAAGGCAGTTTACAAAAAAAAGTTAAGAGACATGTCTATGCAAAGGTGACATATGTGTGACATAGATTTATTGTGATCTTACAGACGGTAACAAATAAACATTTCAGACAGATATTCACTCCGTCAGATGCTTATACATCAATAACAAAAATAAAATGGTTGTAAAATATAGAAATATAACAAGAACACTGCACAAAAATAATAACGGAGCGATGTTTAACAAAATTAAATAATAAGGTTGCGCAAACAGCAATTACTTACGGGCCGCTACGCGACTCCGAGTTGTAGTTGGCTTGGTTTTTTCAGCAGGTTTAGAATCATCCTGATTCTGCTTTGATGATGACGATAATGGTATTGACTGTAAATCAGCAATAGTGAACACTGAATGCCGTGCACCATCTGTCAAAACGGCCTTCCCTCGTCCAGCATTTCGATACTCCGAAGCGGTTGCGAGCTGCTAAAAAAGCTTCATGCCTAACTTTTGTAAGGAACTCGGACAAGGTCACTCCAGTACCTTTAAGATTTGTTTTTGAACTCCAGACCCTGTGACGAAGACCAAGATCCTTAAACTCCACTAATAGAGGTCTGGACTTGTCCTTAATTTTACCCAATCTTTAGTGACTTAATGACAGTTTCGATAACATCTTCATTCTTATCTTCGGGTACACCATGGATCAACAAGATTTTGCGACGATTATGCATCTCCAACCGATCAGTCCTATGACACTAATTGAACTTGTCGCTGCAAATTTTGGAGCGCGGATATAACAAAAACCATGAAATTTTCGAAGACTGTAGCTAGTGGAGATGATAGTGGAGGAGAAGGAACACTAACTTTGTTAAGTTCTTGTTGAAAAGCTGCAAGGCTTGACTGGAACAATGCAGTCATCTCTTCCATTGACTGTTCGATAGTCTTCATGATATAAGAGTGTAGTTAAGTGTTGTAGTTTACGGTAAAAACAAATATCAGTACCACTAGTGAATGCCACTTAATCACCTTGTATATTTATCACAAGATTTTGCTTTTTAAATTAAAATTAACAAGAGCACAAGAAAATAGCTGTGTATTATTCTGCGCCTACCCGTGAAAAAAGAGGTAATTGCTAATAACTTATTATTTCCTACTTCTACGTGCACTTCTTACAAAATAACGCAAAAATATAACCTAAAACGTATTCATTGCACGATTGCACTGATTTCGCCAGCTAAGAATATTGGGCTAATAAGACCTTTCAAAATGCTCTAATTGGTTGCGTATTTTCAGCTCTGTAACGCTAGGCCCAGGTTTGTATGAGAACCGGATTTCTCCTTTACAATTACAAGTAAAGGCTTACCACGTACGCGGTAAAAAACGTTCCGGGAAGTCTGCAGTACCTACAATAAAATAAACATCAATTTTTAATAGAGGAATAAGTTTTCGTCGAGTTGGCTATTAAAATATCTCCGCAAGACGTACTCTACAGTAACCTTTGTTCGCTTCTGCTTTTTAATGGGCAATTCTACCTACTATGCCTATTGTTTAGACAAAACCCTTAGTTTTAATTTGATACGTAATTCGTTAATAACCTCGAGGTAACGGCTGAATTAAAAGTAGCAATCCATCGTTTTAAATTCTTTGTATAATTTTCTTGAATCTTATTATTAATTTTTGTAAAAAACGAACAAAATTGTTAATATTCCCTAACTAAATTTTAACTAAAATATCTCTATAGGTATTTAATAATATCAATAAGCCACTACATCTACTTATCATAATGAGGCTAGCCGGGTTAAATAGTAAAACTGCCACAGTGTAATATTATGTCAACACACTGTAGCCCTTAGATTATGTTTTTAGGCAACTTATAATAAAGTATATACAATAAATATTAAATGATATATTTTATAATTTCATTTAAAGTTGCTTTACATCACAATTCATGTCATGAACCTCTTATAATACAAAAACAAAATTAATTATAATTATTAAATTTGCATCCGTCCAACCGTTCATTACAGCCTTCTAAGTCTGTTACTGCTTACTGCTAAAGAGACATGTTAGTGAAAGCAGTTTTACGTAATTTTGAGCTGTTATTAATAAAATGCATCTATATCATCTACATCTCTTTTGTTTTAGTTTTCCTCTGTTGTGTTTTGCGATACCTGTGAGAAGATATTATGGTGTAGTAAATATTCTTACACCGCCGCTGTTATAAAACATTATATAAGTAACTGTTATCATAATAACTTTTAATATTTTATAAGGTGATTACCAAGCGAAAAAATTCAGGAGTTAAAGACGACTAAAATTACATCCCATTAATGCAGTAGCTGTTAAGCGGCGACGCTGCGGGGCGCATGTTCAAATCCGGCCCGTACAAATATTTGTATGAACAACAAATAATTATTCCGTTTGTCTAAATGTCACTGGGACAATAATGTGTAATTATAACCTTTTTTTAAATATTGGTTTCCGTGACCCTAAGACTTTTTTATTGTTTAACTATAATTGCTTAGGAGCTCACAATTACCTTTTTAATTATTTATAAGATGATTTCTTACATCTACGCGAAAATTTGAATGAAACTATTTGTCGGTTACGTACTCAAAATATCAGACATTTTTTCATCGTCAGCCCAAAACCAATCTACTTTTGGGCACGTGTACCAGTCATTAAAATGAAATTTGCTGTACGCATAAATTTTGCTAACAATGACGAGCGCATATTAAACATACTTCTTTATTATGCGACGCGACACAATCATACGTTACGACTTACGACCCACAGAACAACCGAAACATCCGCCTCGCAGTGAAAGAAATACCGGAGATCTCAAATATAGATTAATAATATCAGTTTCGTTTTCATTTCATAAAGATATTGCTACAAATAATGAAAAAAGTGTCAAATGTCACGTCGAATAACGTTGACAAATTAAGTGATGTGCACGATCTGGTATCTGTGATTTTTCATTTTCCGCCAGAAGTTACTTTAATATAATGTTGAATATAATTTTATATTCAGCTTAAGAATTGCTTGTAATAAATAACATAAACATAAACTCAAGGACAAATTTAGATGAACGCAAAAAGAGTATACATTTTTGGATTTTGCTTAAGATTCGTTATTTAAGATTTCGAACGTCGACAAAAACAACAATCAAATTAAACAAATAAAGTAAAAAGATAAATTTACAGGAATAAAAAGCATTTATGTACTTTACATTTTATTCTTTTTTTTCATAAATGCTATAATGTGGGCTATATCAGTACTTAATGTTACCACCTCTACCTCTTTAATTTGCTTCCAGTCTTCTTGCTATACTCTTAATCAAGTTATCGATAAAATTAAAACTACTTTAACGGATTTAATCGCGTTTAATTTTTAATTATTTTTTATTCTCGACGTTTCGGGTGCTTTCCAGCACATGGTCACTGGGGACTGAGGTGACTGACGTCCCGATGTCTGGGTTAACCCGGAGTACCTTCAGATTTTTAATTATTATTTATGGTGCGTGTATTTTTTGTGTTTGTGTGTGTGTGTGTGTGTGTGTGTGTGTGTGTGTGTGTGTGTTGTATTTGTGTGTGTTTGTGTGTGTGTGTGTTTGTGTGTGCGTGTGGATTATTTTCGCACAGACATAACCACCATACTACACAGAACATTATACATATGAAATCATACTTATTCCCCTACTTCATCATTAACTAATGATAACGATATATTAACTAATAGCGGTGAAAATATAAACAAATATTAATGTAATTTTTAAAGTAACTTTTTTCTCTCAGAGGAAATCAAAACAGAAAATTTATTAATCCGACTTTAATGCCGCTACCGCGTTTTTAATAAAATCAATGCTCAATCCGTACCCCTACGAATCAGTTTGCTAAGATTTTTAGTTTTAATTGAATATGAAGTAAACTTTTATCAAACCCTTAAGATAATGATTTCTTATATTTACGGGAACACTACACATTGATTAAAACGTTAGTTTTACGGATTTTATCGCATTTAATTTCTTGATTTTTAATTTCCGACGTTTCGGGTGTTTTTAGCACCCATTGTCATGGGGGACTGAGGTGACTGATGTCCTGATGTCAGTTTTAACCAGGAATACCTTCAGCTTTTAACTATTATTTATGGTCTGATTTACGCAGAATAAACTTACTTGGTCTTATTCCAAAAAAATATTTTAATACAGGTTTAAACTTATCAGAATTTAATTGGGACTATCTGCGCTTAATTTCTTGTTGCAATGGCTGTACTTACGACTCACACAAAGGTTTTCTCGTTAGAATTTATAAGAAATTTATCGAAAGTCTTCGTACATCCGCTATTAAAAGTCACGTAAGTCAAGTAGGGTATGGAGTGACATCGCGTAAACGTAAAGGCACGCCGGGCTGGAATGATGTAGTAAAATCAGCGTATGTGGATGCTAAAGTAAACTTATCAAGGTGGATCGGGGCGGGGGCTCCCAGCTCTGGTTCTCTCTTGACCTAATAAAATGCGTGGTTAGCCCTATTGTCAAAAGTAAAACCGTTAGCGATACGATCAGTTCCAATTATAGGCCTATCTCAATCGATACAACCTGTGCGAAACTATTTGAGTCTATTATTCTGGATATTTTATCGAAATTTATTTTTATAAGTGACGCTCAGTTTGGTTTTAAAAAAGGTAGCTCTACTGAGTTGGCAATTTTTTCCTTAAAACAAATAGTAACGTTTTACGTGTCACGAAGAACAAAAGTATACGCTTGTTTTTTGGACTTGAGTCGCGCCTTCGATAGGGTAAACTATACCATCCAGTGGGATAAGTTATAACTGGTGGGTGTTCCTTCCGACATAATTAGAATCCTTATTAATTGGTTTAATACGTAGATTAATGTAGTGAACTGGGATGGCTCGCTTTCGGACGAGTTTGTACTGACTAATGGGGTTAGGCAGGGTGGGCTGACTTCTCCTCTGCTGTTTAACCTTTACGTTAACGCTCTAATTGAGGAGCTCAATGAAACGGGTATCGGCTGTCATGTATATGTATGTAATTAAAAATCTGAAGGTACTCCGGGTTAACCCAGACATCAGGACGTCAGTCAACCCAGTCCTCAGAAAAAATGGGTTCTGGAAAGCACCGGAAACGTCGGGAATTAAAAATCAAAAAATTAAACAAGACAATATATGTAAAAGTAGTTTTAATCAAGTCCTTGAGATAATATATTGATCAGGATCTGTTTCCGTTGCAGTATTGTATTTATCTGTATTGACGACCTCTCACTATGAGTCACAGTCTGCGTAAACGTAGTGTCTTGCGACACAGTATTGTTTTTTTGTACACAGTTGTACATTATTTTGATATTACACTTGTTCTACACGTCGCGCACATTTTACGTGCTCCAGTCTTCACGTAAATTAGAGGGTAAGTTTCTTATTAATCGGGGAACTAAATAAGACGCTGAGCGTTAGCCCTAGATGTTATTATAGTCAAACAAATCTAAGAAATACCTTTTGACATTTAACATTAATCATTCCGCAATAACTTTGCACAAGCGTACTCACACGATTTAAAATAACCTTTTACATAAATCTGAAGAATTATGAAGTTATCTATATTTCATTACAACGTGTATAGTTTTTTTATCACTAATTTAAATTAAAATTTTTCAAACAAAGCAAAATATTAAAAAATAACCAGTATTAACTTTTTTACTTGAAGTTGTTTCAATGACATGTCGCTATGTATATTACCGTAGTGTTTGGATAATTAAAATTCACTGTTATGCGAATAATCGGCAAAATAATTAAAAAATCGGTAAAAATATTCTTATAATCGAATCATTAATTCATAATCATTAATTTAAATTACATGAATCATTAATAAAACAAGTTTATTTTTTTCACTTTGTCAAAGTAAATTTTTGTAGGTAAAAAACTCGTACACAAGGCCGTGCTAAAATAACCACTACATAATTTCAATATCCCGCCATTTCGATACCAGTTATTCGACTCTACAGAATCAGTAATTCTTTTTTGAGGCGATGTATACGCTTTTATAACAAAATGCCAGAAAATATACAAAATTTGACATAAGTGCACATAGTTCAAAAACTTTATTCAACTCAGATAGTATAAAAAGGGTTATTTTAATATTAAGGAATTTATGGATGATAATAAGCCCGGGGAAGGGTGATAATAATAATAATAATAATAATCTTTATTTTTGCAAGAATATGGTTGTATAGTGGTGTTAGAGTATAATTCGTTCTACATATTCTACCTTAGTGGTGTGCAAATATTAATGGTCAAGTAACCTAAAGAACAATACTTATCGAATTTAACAACATATATTAATTTAACAAAATATACAATTATTTAATATTATTTACTTGATTTGATAATTAATTTATTATGCCACAGTGTCAGAAATAATATAATTAAGTATTATTATATCAAGTAAGATTATTATTATTGGTCAATGTCATATATTAATTATTATTCTTACGTCAATAATTATATAATGTTACATATCCAATTGTCATTAATTTCTTTCTATTTTTACATCAAATTTATTAATTAATTAAATACATAAGTCAAATTTTATAAAAAATAATATCAAAAACATTATTTTTTTAAACATTAGAATCTTGTAATTACGTAATTAATCATATATTAATACTTGTATCTAGGTCGTTGTCGTTTAAGAACTCTTTTTGTAACTTTTAGACGATTTGCTGATGCATATAACCTATTAGATCGTTACCAAGATCGCTACCAAGCTATTTCTAATTTGTTTTGTGTTGTTAATTGTAACACGTAGGATTGTAAGCTATTTCTTTTAAACTAGTCCCGTTGGGTTTCTTGCTGGTTCTTCCCAGGACAGAGGTAATTTTTGCGAACCAGTTGTAAATGAAAAGTGACTTTCAATAATTATTATTCATAATCTATATTGAATAATAAAGTTTCTGTTTCGAGAGCTTAATGTGCGTAATTTTGTGATGTTGTGTTTGTCTTCTCATTTTGTGACTCGGCTTTAACTTTTTGGACTGTTTCTTCTATAATAACTTTTTTGTAAGTAGTAGAGCCACGCTACATCTATATTATAGTTGTAGCACGAATGGATCGGCTCAACCAAGGCATGACCACGCTCTCAAAGAATACCAGCATAAAATAACAACGTAATGCTGATGTGTTTCATATGGTGAGCGTAGAGAACCAGAGACCCTTATTACTGGAATCAAGGCATTGCATCTTAGTCCTCGGGGGTGACAACGCATTTGTATTATGATTCTTAATTGAGGATAAATGTGTATGCCTATGGGCCATAGCATCCACTTACCATCACTCACTCGTTTGTCACCCAATGCTTTAAAAAAAATCGTTGAAGCACGTGCCCATGTTACAAAGGATTATGGATAACTTTGAAAGAGACGTTAATTTTGACTGCATTATTGAAAATCTAATAATAATAATAATTAACCCACCGACATGTGGGGTGGTTGGCCGACCGAAATTATTCCTGTAGTCGTCTCTGCGAATGGGCTAATCCCAGTCAGCCTCTCGGGTCAGCTGAGGCGACTGGGACTCCGTGACGTACCGCTCCAGGCTCAAATGCAGAAGGCAGTGGTCCTCGATACCGCCCGCATCGTCCGTCGGTTTCTTTCCCTTTCCCCCTAACCCTCGGCCGTTTGGTCTCCCCTGCCGAGGGCTTCAATCTGGTTGGATCTTTATTTATTTGTGTATTTTTTGTATTTATTTTATTTTATTGATATTTATGTATATTTATCTTTTCATTTTAATTTATAATTATATATTTATACATCCCAACCAGATGAGAAAACTATACAGATACCCCAAAAATAATAATTAATATTAACAACGACATCCCTACTAGTTGTACTGAAAGTGATTGAATAAATTTATTTTGAATCTAGTTTCAATCTTAAATTTTTATATCTGTGCCTCTAGAAATAAGCAGTAACAACAAATACGAAGAAACTGATAAATCTTGTGTTTTAAATTATTCGTTTTTAATTTATTCTGATATTATTCAAACCAAACTGTAAATGATTACCAACTCTAAATAATCGATATCGATTTTTTTAAGAATCGAATATTTTACGTTCACTATTTTTAATTGGCATGCTTGGTGCAGTAAGTCTGACAGCTGTCAAAATGTATTTCTTAGATTTGGTTGACTATAGAACGGATAGTGTAAAACCGATTTTGCGCGACTGCTCGCGTGTATACGGGACGTACAATATTTTCAGTAAGTTTTTGATTAAAGATTTGTTATTTGAGCAACCATATTTAAATTGAGTATAAATAGGTAAAATTATACAATGTTTAAATAATTTATTATTACCGCTTTGGAATCTTTCCTTAATGTTTGGAGATACTATGATGTGTTTAAGAGTTTTTAGTTGGAGCATATTGCACTGTGAGAATAATAACGACACTATCCAAAAAATGTAGTTTTGAGATATAGTCACGAAAAGTTTGAGAAAATTATGTCTCTGCATTTTCCCACGTAGAAGTGATTTTTAATGCGGTTTCCACATGAATCCATAAGAAACTGTCATAATAATATAGTGTTGAGACAGAGTCAATTGATTTCCATTATTATTATTGTTTTTCTACTTTCTTTTGTTTAGTGTCACAGTGACACTTCTTTTCCCACCGCTTGCAACTTAGATGTTATTTTTGATTATTGATTTTTGGGTGGCGGTGGGGTGGGGGGCCGATTGTTGGTTGATGTTGTCTGATTGCTGGTCGATTGTTGGGTCGATTGTTGGGTCGATTGTGCGGTCGATTGTTGGGACGATTATTGAGTTGGTTGTTGGGTTGTCTGTTGGATTGCTTTTTGGGTTGGCTTTTGAGTTGATTGTTGGGTTGATTGTTGGATTTTTGTGTTTTTTTTTTTATAAAAACGTTACCTCTACATTAAGATTTTCTCTTGTATCGTGGGGGCAGTTTACAAACATAAATTGCACAAGGACAAACATTCAGACCCGGAACAACTATATGTAGGCCATACAGAACTTTTAAGTTTTGATTTTGATTGTTGGGTCGATTGTTGGTTCCATTGTTGGGTCGATTGTTGGATCGATTGTTGAGTCGATTGTAGTTTCGATTGTTGGCTCGATTGTTGGTTCGATTGTAGGCTCGATTGTTGGCTCAATTACTGGTATTGTTGGGTCGATTGTTGGGTCAATTGTTGGGTCGATCGTTGGGTCGATCGTTGGGTCGATTGTTGGGTGGGTCGATTGTTAGGTCGATTGTTCGATCGATTGTTGGGTCGATTGTTCGGTCGATTGTTGGGTCGATTTTTGAGTTGGTTGTTGGGTTGAATGTAGGGTTGATTGTTGGGTTGACTGTTGGGTTGATTGTTGGGTTGGCTTTTGAGTTGATTGTTGGGTCGATTGTTGGTTCGATTGTCGGATCGATTGTTGGGTCGATTGTTGGGTCGGTTGTTGGGTCGATTGTTGGATCGTTTGTTGGGTCGATTACTGGGTCGATTGTTAGGTCGATTGTTGAGTCGATTGTAGTTTTGATTGTTGGCTCAATTGTTGGTTCGATTGTTGGCTCGATTGTTGGCTCAATTTCTGGGTCGATTTTTGGTTCGATTGTTGAGTCGATTGTTGGGTCGATTGTTGGGTCGATTGCGGGGTCGATTGTTGCGTCAATTGTTGGGTCGATCGTTGGGTCGATCGTTTGGTTGATTGTTGGGTCGATTGTTGGGTCGATTGTTGAGTCGATTGTAGTTTCAATTGTTGGCTCGATTTTTGGTTCTACTGTTGGCTCGATTGTTGGCTCGATTGCTGGGTCCATTGTTGGGTCGATTGTTGGGTTGATTTTTGTGTTGACTGTTGGATTGGTTGTTGGGTTGGCTGTTGGGTTTATTATTGGGTTGATTGTTCGGTCGATTGTTGGATCGATTGTTGTTTCGATTGTTCGGTCGATTAATAGGTCGATTGTTGGCTTGATTGATGGGTCGATTGTTGGCTCGATTGTTGGGGATTGTTGGATCAATTGTTGGGTCGATTGTTCGGTCGATTATTTGGTCGATTGTTGAGTTGGTGTTTGGGTTGATTGTTGTGGGGGGTTTTTTTTGATATTTGGGTTGATTGTTGGGTTAATGGGTATATTGTTGGGTTGATTGTTGGGTCGATTGTTGGGTCGTTTGTTGGGTCGATTGTTGAATCGATTGTTGGGTTGGTTATCGGTTGATTGTTGGGTTGATTGTTGGGTTGATTGTTGGGTTGATTGCTGGGTTGAATGATCCGCAATTGCTCACAATATTATTTAATTATTTAATTAGTATTAATATTGTGATAAAATTTAAAAGTACACTATTTTTCCTTAGCCGATCAGATTATTGAATAAGTGCACAAAAGTGCCCACAAATCGCTCATTTCGAATCCGTAATTGCTCACACTAATTAATCAATCATTTTATTAATTATTAATAATTAAATATACAATATCGTTTTTACTTTAAAAACAATGAACTATTTTGAAAATGAATAAGTACTCTTGATTGTTCAAAAAATGCTTAATTAAAATCTGCAATCGCTCACACTATTTATGATTTATTTAATTAGTAATTAATGATTAAAAGTACAAACTTTTTTTCCATAACCGCCCACAATAATGAATAAGTGCACATAATTGCTCACTAATTGCTTTATTCAAACCCGCAATTGCGCACACAATTTATCAATTATTTTATTAGTTATTAATAATTAAAAATACAAAATGGTTTTTGCCTTAAAACCAATGATTTTTTCTAAACTTCAATAAGTACTCTTAATTGCTCTTAAAATCATTTACGTGCACTTATTCATTAATCTGATTGGTAAAGAAAAAAAATTGTACTTTCAATTAATAATTATTAATTAAATAATTCATAAATTAATAGTGTGAGCAATTGCGAATTTTAATTAAGCATTTTGTGAGAAATCAAGAATAATTATTCATTTTCAAAAAAGTTTATCGGTTTTAAAGCAAAAACTATTTTGTATTTTTAATTATTAACAACTTATAAAACAATTCTTTAAAAGTGTGAGCAATTATGGATTTGAAATGAGCAATTTGTGAACAATTTTGTTCACTTTTTAAATAATCTGATCATCTAAACAAAATTTTTGTACTTTTAATAATTAATTACTAATAAAATAATTAATTATTAGTTTGAGCAATTGCGGGTTTTAATTAGGCATTTTGTGAGCAATTAAGAGTACTTATTGATGTTTAGAAAAAATCATTGGTTTTAAGGCAAAAACCATTTTGTATTTTTAATTATTAATAACTAATAAAATAATTGATAAATTGTGCAATTGAGACATAAATACATAAATACACATAGTGTGAGCAATTCGGATTTTAATTAGGCATTTTGTGACCAATCAAGAGTACTTATTCATTTTTGAAAATGTTTTTCATTGGTTTTAAACTAAACACGATTTTCTATATTTAATTATTAATAACTAATAAAATGGTTGATTAATTAGTGTGGGCAATTACGGATTTGAAATGAGCGATTTGTGAGCAATTTTGTGCACTTATTCAATAATCTGATCGGCTAAGGCAAAATAGTGTACTTTTAATTTTTATCACAATAAATTAATATTGTGAACAATTGCGGATCAATCAACCCAGCATTCAACCCAACAATCGACTCAACAATCGACCCAACAATCAACCCAATAATCGACCCAACAAACGACCCGAAAATCAACCCAACAATCAACCTCAACAATCATCCCACAATCAACCCAACAATCAACCCAAAAGCCAACCGAACAATCGACCCAACAATCAACACAACAATCGACAAAACAATCGACACAACAATCGACCCAACAATCGACTCAACAATCGACCCAACAATCGACCCAATAATCCCAACAATTGACCCAACAATCGACCCAACAATCGACCAAACAATCGACCCAACAATCGACCCAACAATCGACGCAACAATCGACCCAACAATCGACCTATACAATCAACCCGACATTCAGCTCAACAGCCAACTCAACAACCGATCGAACAGTCAACCCAAAAATCAACCCAACAATCAAACAAACAAATGACCCGTTAATCGAGCCAACAATCGACCCCAAGAATCGCTCCAACAATTGACCCAATAACAATCAACCCAACAATTGACCGAACAATCGACCCAACAATCAACTCAATAACCAACTCAACAGCCAACTCAACAACCAATCCAACAGTCAACCCAACAATCAACCCAACAATCAACCCAACAATTAACCCAACAATCAACCCAACAACCAACCAAACAACTGACCCAACAATCGACCCAAAAATCAATCCAAAAATCGACCCAACAATCGCCCCAACAATCGACCCAACAATCGACCCAACAATCGACCCAACAATCGACCGAACAATCGACCCAACAATCGACCGAACAATCGCTCCACAATCGACCCAACAATCGACCCAACAATCGACCTAACAATCAACCCAACAATCGACGCAACAATCGACCCAACAATCGACCCAACAATCGACCTACAATCGCCCAACAATCTACCCAACAATCGACCCAACAATCAACTCAACAATCGACCCAACAATCGACCCAACAATCAACCCAATAATCGACCCAACAATCGACCCAACGATCAACCCAACAATCGACCCAACACTCGACCCAACAATCGTCCCAACAATCGACCCAACAATCGTCCCAACAATCGACCTAACAATCTACCCAACAATCAACCCAGCAATCAATTTTTAATAATTGATAACTAATAAAATAACTCATTAATGAAGTCAGTAATTAGGGATATGAAATAAGCAAATTGTGATCATTTACGTGCACTTATTCATAAATCTGATGGTAAAGTAAAAAAAGTACTTTCAATTAATAATTACTAATTAAATAATTCAATAATAGTGTGAGCAATCACGATTTTGAAATGAGCAATTTGTGAGCAATTTTGTTCAATAATCTGATCGGCTAAAAAAATGTTGTACTTTTAATTATAAATTACTAATACAATAATGGCTTGTAGTGGCGGTTAAGAATATCCATATCTTCCCGTGAGTGTCGTAAGAGGCGACAGAGGGAGACAGGCAGGAGATGGGCAGCAGCATCTTCCTGATACAACAGTAATATTATAAAAAAACTGTGGTTGCCAACCCGCTCGCCGAGCGTGGCAACCATGGCAAATATTCCACCATGAATAACGACACAAACAAACGGCCCCCAGTCCCCGGCGGCCCCGCTATTCTTGGCTACGGTGGTGACCATGGTAACGGCGGGCCAGGGGGTGCTAAGAATCTCCGGTGGAGGTTCGGTTGCCACCTACGACGACTCGACCTGGCAACATATAACGCACGCACCCTGAGGACTGACGAGAAGATACTGGAGCTGAAAGAAGAGGTAGACAAGTTGCGCTGGCATATTATTGGATTATCCGAGGTCCGAAGAGAGGAGGAGGACACGGTAATCCTCGAGTCCGGCAACTTGTTCTATCACCGGGAGGGCGACCATCTGTCCCAAGGAGGTATCGGATTTATCGTCCACAAGTCTCTCGTCAACAACGTTGTAAAGATTGGGAGTGTGTCGACGAGGGACGCCTGATACTCAGAATCACCAAACGGTATTCGCTGAAGGTCATACAGGTTTACGCACCTAACTCGGCACATCCCGATGAGGAGGTGGAGGAAAAGTATGAGGACATTTCCAGTGCCATGCATTCCTCCAAAACCAATTCCTCAATATATCCTTAATAGTGTGAGCAATTACGAATTTTAATTAGGCATTTTGTGAGCAATTAAGAATACTTATTCATTTTCAAAAAAGTTTATCGGTTTTAAAGCAAAAACTATATTTAATTTTTAATTATTAATAACATAAAATAATTCATTAGTAGTGTGAGCAAATACGGATTTGAAATGAGCAATTTGTAAGCAATTTTGTTCACTTATTCAATAATCTGATCAGCTAAACAAAATTTTTGTACTTTTAATTATTAATTACTAATAAAATAATTAAATATTAGTTTGAGCAATTGCGAGTTTAAATCAGGCATTTTGTGAGCAATTGGGGATGTGCACTTATTCATTATTGTGGGCGGTTATGGAAAAAAATTTTGTACTTTAAATTATTAATTTCGAATTAAATTAATAATTAATAGTGTGAGCAATTACAGATTTGAATTAAGCATTTTGTGAGCAATTAAGAGTACTTATTCAATTTTAGAATAGTTCATTTGTTTTGAGTATAATAGGCAAAAACAATTATGTATTTTTAATTACTAATAACTAATAAAATAATTCATGAGTAGTGTGAGCAATTGCGGATTGGAATTGAGCAATTAGTGAGCAATTTAGTGCACTTATTAATTTATCTGAGCGGTTATACTTCCGAGCCAACTTCTTTGTGGTTGGGCAATGTTTATCACACTGGTTCTACTGCGGAAATCCTCATTTCTAAGTTTATAACGCAGAGAAACTCCGAGTATAGCCCTCTCCATAGCTCGCTGAGCGGCTTTGAGCGTCCTCATATAGCCAGCAGTGAAGGACCACGTCTGGGTTCCGTAGGTCATCACTGGAAACACACACTGGTTTTACAATCTTGTTTTCAGAGTTTGAAGTATACCTGACGAGCAGATGTGTCGTAATTTCCTGAACGCTGCCCAGCCGAGTTGAATCCATCGATTGACCTTTCAGTCGAAGTTGGACTTACCTAGATGTACTATTTGTCCCAGGTAAACGTACTCGTCAACAACTTCGAGCTTAGTGCTCCCAACAACTACCGGCATAGGTGTGACATGGACATTAAACATGGTCTTTGTTTTGTCCATGTTCATCTTAAGACCTATCCGTTGGGAGGCACTATTGAGGCCATTGAGCATAGTGCTTAAGTCCTCCAGCGATTCTGCCATAAGGACTATATCGTCGGCAAATCGAAGGTGAGTGATGTACTTGCCATTGATGTTAATACCGTATCCTTTCTAGTCCAGTAGCTTGAAAACGTCTTCCAATGCAGCGGTGAAGAATTTCGGGGAAATAACGTCACCCTGTCTTACACCTCTCTGCAGTTGGATAGGTTTCGTAGTCTGGTTCTGTACTCGGATAGCCATCGTAGCCCTACTGTACAGCACTTCGATATACCGACAGTCAACTTGGCACCGCTGAAGAGACTGTAGCACCGCCCAAATTTTGACGGAAACAAAGGCTTTCTCATAGTCCACCTATGCCAGGCAAACTGGCAGATTGTACTCTTCGGACTTCTGTATAATTTGCCGAAGGGTAAGTATGTGGTCTATGGTACTAGAACTTTTTGAAAACCGTCTTGTTCGGGAGGCTGGAAGTCGTCGAGTCTGCGTACGAGACGATTCGTAATGACTCTCGAAAAGTTACAGCCTATGTACGCTCACTCTCTCTCAGCTGGGCACAGGCCTCCCCTTATTTCTGAGAGAGTTTTAGGGCAGGGAAGTGTCCGCTGCGCTGCCCCAATGCGTGTTGGCGAACTTCACATGTCTTCGAAACTACTTTTACGGATTTTATCGCGTTTTATTTATTATATTTTTAATACCCGACGTTTCGGGTGCTTTTCAGAACCCATGGTCACGGGGGAAGTTTTAATCAATGTATAGTGTTCGCGTAAATGTAAGAAATCATTATGTCTTTGAAATATTTTTTTTTCTTATTCCTCAGACACGCAGGTTTCCTCACGATGTTTTCTACATTACATTACACGTTACTTGCTTTTAGTTAACTTATGATCCTATTTATTTTACAACCTGAAGTTTTCTGAAAATACAAACTTAAGTCGATTTTTTGTTGATTCTATCAAAATTCAGTATTTTTATACCTTACTTAGGAATTATAACCTTCACTGCCCTGTCAAAATTGGTTACATACTTATGGCAATGGTTTTAGTAGTAAGCTTTTGTGCATTGGGGCGTGGTAGCTCAGATTGTTAGCGCTTGCTGTTAATTTTACATTACGCGAGCAACCCGGATTCGATCACTGCCGGCACCAATGAAATTGTTAATTGCAATTTTACTTGCTGATTTGTCACGTGCTCTGCGTTGAAGGAAAATATCGTGAGGAAACCAGCATTTCTGAGAAATAAGAAAACAAAATATTTCAAAGACATGTTAAGTTCGCCAACACGCTTTATCACATTTATAGTCAACCAATTCTAAGAAATACGTTTTTTCGTTTCACATTAATCATTACGCAATAACTTTGCACAAGCGTACTCACACCATTTAAAATAACCTTTTACGTAAATCCGAAGAACTATGAAGTTATCTTTATTTCATTACAACGTGTATAGTTTTTATCACTAATTTAAATTTGAATTTTTCAAACAAAGCAAAATATTAAAAAATATCCAGTATTAACTTTTTTTACTTGACGTCGTTTCAATGATATGTCGCAATGTACATTACCGTAGTGTTTGGATGATTAAAATTCATTGTTATGCGAATAATCTGCAAAAATATTCAAATGATCGGTAAAAATATTTAAGTAATCGAAATGACTGTTGTAAAGCACCAGAAACGTCGAGAATTAAAAATAATTAAACGCGATACAATCCATATAAATAGATTTATTAAAATTTTTATCAATGTAAACACTGAAAATGATGGCTGGGCACTAGCCGAAGTCACAAGAATGGTTATAATAACAGAAATGCAGTGCACACTTCAGGAAAGCTTAAAGAAATAAAATTATTGTTTATTGTTCATTATCACTGCTTTTATAGAAGATGCGTTTATATTTCGTGTCTAAGAGTCGATCGGAAACTGAGAATTTCCCTGGAAAACGGGATCAACAATAAGTATTTTTTATATAAATCGACAAATAAGTCTTTTCCAATAAATCGGTAGGTTGCAAACACTTAAATTAGAAACAATTCATTACAAAGAAACGCGATGTCAGTTAGTTAACGATGACGTCTTATACACGACAGAATATGTTCACTTTAAAGACACTTTTACGATCTTGGATACGTTCACTCTCGCATATTTGATCAAGTTCTAGTTTTGAATTTTCTTCTTCAGTAAAATAGCTTCATTTCTCTCATCTGCCTTGGAATTTAATAATATAGTTTTTGTAAGCGCATTTTGAACTTCAATAAACCGAACACTTAGGGTCAGTTCACACCGAGACGTGACCCAACGAGATGCGGCGCGCAATTTTTAAGATGATGATACAAAATATAACTTTATTTATTACACAAAAAGGTACACATTTTATTGAGATAATTCGAAAATGCCCCACGCTGTCGAGCTACGCCGCGCTGCGGCTCCAGGTGCCTCACAGCGTAGTGCGGCGCATCATGACGCAGCGCAACGCATCTCGACGCAGCGGTGCCTTGTCGATAGGGGTAGTGTGCAAGAGCGGTGCGCGAAAATCGACTTCATGATACGCCTCACTGTCGCGATTTGTCTCGCGGCGGCGCGCTGCGCATTGGCCTCGTCAAACATCATTGCGTCACGTAGCGTCTGTATGTAAAATGAAAAAAGCAAAAATGTCATCGAAACGTCTGCCGCCTGCCCATCTATTTGGATTTAATGTTTAATGTTACTGCCTTTGGAAGTTCTCCAGACTCTTACGACTATTAAATATAAAGCTTGATAAATTCAATATTTTAATACTATACCCACAAAAATGATTGATAAATTTATGTGTTCACACTTTCAAAATATTTTTGCCTTACTATAACCTATTTTAATGAATGAATTATGAATTCATGAACGACCAAACTTAAATTATGAGCAACTCAATGGAGATATATCTCATTCGGCTCGATATCTCTTATGAGTTTCTGAATTTCGCCATAAGTGCATTTAATGTTATTAGCACCATCAGAACCTTCTACACGACATTCATTTAGATAAATATTTTTCCATTTAAAGATATTATAATCTAAGGTATATTGATCCATAACCTCAGGACATCCTAAAATAACTCTTTAATTTATTACAGTACACCATTCTATACAATAGTAACTATAACAGTAGTAGAGCCACGCGGCAGCTTTGCTGTTGCACTTATGGGCCGGCTCTAAACCAGAGTGGTACCACGACCTCACAGAATACCGGCGTGAAGTGGGAGCTCAGCTTCCGCGTTTCGTCTAGTGAGTTGTAGGTGGCCGAAGGCCAAATTCCCCCCCCCCCTTTAACATGGTAGCGGAATTAAGTAAAGATCTACCCCAGGAGGGTACCAGCACCCCTGGCGAATCCCTCGCTGAGCATTCACGACCAAGTTAATCCACTCCTGAGCGTGGGTGCTCAGGCTGCCCAGCATATTCTGGGGGGGGGCGAAATTACGCTCAAGACAACAACTGTTCGGGGCAAACTGAGCAAAAAGACCAAGGCGACCTCTGCCACACTATCCGTAAATTTCTGCAATATCAGGGAACTTCATTCTAACCTAAACGCCGTCCACTATCATCTCGAAACGGCGAGGTCGGCTTTGCTCTTTCCGACCGAGACGCAGGTGTCCTCTCCGGCTGATGCTTCGCATCTCTCCTACCCGGGATATAACCTGTAACACTCTTTTGTGCCTCGAGCTGGAGTTAACGTATACATCAGAGATGACATCTGTTCTCGACGCCTCCGCAGTCTTGAAGGTTTGGACTTGTCCGCCCGTAATAAATAAGAAATAGGGTGGGTGTAATTTCTGCCCATAAGTGATTTTGGATACAGATAGTGTTGACAAACAAGCATGTGGCCAACCTGATGGTAAGTGTCGACCGCTAACTATAAATAACTGCAACACCAGGGAAATTGCAGGTCCATTGCCGGCCTTATAAAAATGAGTAAGCTAGTTTCTTAACTCTTCCAACAACATTCAGATGGGGTGGTAACGTGAATTTTTTTTAGACTTTACAGTGGGAAGTTATGGGTCCGATTTTGACAATATTAAAGTTTCGCTAAGTGTGATTTTGGTATAAAGATAATTACGGTTTGAAGGCCACATGTTAGAAAAACCTGCACAATATTTAATATGTGGTGCTAAAAAATTATAGTTCATATTCTGTAGCATGCTATTGATTATAGCCATGAAGAACTCTACTTTCACTAATACTCGCAGCCAACGCTCTGAGTACTAGTACGGATTTTGTTATTTGTATACCGGGGTAGTTCAGAAACCCTTGTAGCGTGATATAGGCTTCGTTTGTGGTGTGCTAACCACAAATAAAGTCCACTATAATTAACCTTGACGGGATCCACTCTTGTTTTATTCCGCAGAGTCTTCCCTATTTAGACCTTTACTCCGTTGTGGGCTGTGTAAAGGACTTTCCCGTATAAGTCATTTTATGTACAAATACAAAATCCCACATATTTTACAATTCACACCAAATTCTCAGTTTTCACTTTTTATATAAATATTGATAACAATACAAGTACCTAGTTATTCTGTTTCTACATAAATATTTTATTTAATAACTTTATATACAGGAAGTATACACATACAGGGTTATTTTGCAATATCCGGCCAAATTTGAAAAGAAGGTTCAGAATAAGTAATATAGGCAAACGGTGAAGAAAAAATAATTAAAAAAGATCTCAAACAGTTGTCCTTTTTGTCTTTTAAATTCAAAATTCGTGGTAATGCATTATTTGACTGCGCACGCACACATTCCTAAGGGTCGATCGGTAAGCAAAACGTTGTTGCCCGTAAATCACATTCAATTTGGTATTATTTCAAATAAAAGTAAGTCTCATTTACTCGTAATTTTCTAGAACTGCAATAACGGGATATCATTATTTATGTATTTGAACTTAAGATTAAAATTTGGCTACTTTTTGAAAAAGGGGTTACTGTATAATGTAACGAATATTATACTTACTTTCAAAACATGATTAATTACTTTTATCCATTTATATAATAATGACAAATAACATATATAATAATTTATTGTATTTATTGACTCATTTTCTTCATTTTCGACACACAGTGCGACATTGAGTGATGGATTTTTGTACCTTTAATTCTAATCCATTACATGCTTTTTCAATTACATATAAATCAAAACATGGCTGTAATTTCTATATCCATTATCAAAAATCTTTGATTTGTTTTTATAGGATAATGATGACAAACGAGCTCACGTCACACGTCTCACAGAATACCAGCGTAAAATTTTACCTTTATGCTGCTGTGTTTCGTATGGTGTGTAGAGAACCGGAGATCCTTTTTACTGGAAACGAGGCATTCCATCTGAGTCCTCACGGGTGACAACGCATCTGCATTTTGATTCGTAATCGAGGATAGATGTAGATGTCTATGGGCCACAGCAACCACTTACCATCAGGTGCACTGTGTGCTCGTTTGTACCCCTATCCTATAAAAAAACACGTTCCTCTTGATGGTGTCGCCCATAGACATCTACTTCTATTCTCGACTACGAATCAAAACGCAGATGCGTTGTCACCCGTGAGAACTAAAATGGAAGGCCTCGTTTCCAGTAAAAGTGATCTCCGGTACTCTACACTCACCATAAGAAACACATTCTGTGAGAGCATGGTCCTTCCCCGGTCGAGTCGACGAATTCGTGCTATAACTGCACTACTAATATAGCTGTAGCATGGCTCTACCGCGTATAAACATCAAATTGACAACCATTTATGAATAAACATTAAATTGACAATCATTTCCGCTATTTCATAGCGTCCATTATTAAAACTGGCAAACAGACTAACGCACTGTGTTTGATAAAGAGTATAACGCAGTTCATAAAATGTTGTTATTGTTTAGTTGAAAAAATAATTGAGAAGTAAAAGGCAGGATAAAAATAGTTTAATTTAATGAAACTGCCTGCTGAAGAGAGGCCTTCCCGTAGCTTGATTTTTCCATCGTAATCATGGTTAGCTCGCAGGTTCGCAACCGCAGTTACGTAATATATTCGGTTGTTATCATCATGTTGCTGTTGTCCATTTCCTGTTTCAGTTTCTCTCCGTCGCCTCTTACGAAACTCACGGGAAGATAATATGGATATTATCATCCCGTGATATGATAATATAGATAAATATCTATTAAATAAATTCAATAATTAACTACTAAAATTATTGTTAAGGCTGTTTTTTAATATTCTTTTAATTAATCAAAACACAGACTGGATAATACGTAGAGATAATGGTAGCAAAAATTAAGCTGCAACATCTAAGATATCTTGACATCAGTGGCTAATGTTTGGTTTGGTTTTTTTAGCAGGTTTATAAAAATACACCAATCTTCATCTGTTTTCACTCTTCAGTTTCATATTCAGTGATGTCAAGGACGTGTTTAACAAATCACACAGAAGGTATACTACTGCTAGATAGACTGTATGATATATCAGCAATTGTATACCTTCGGTAGTATACAATTCGGGTTTGCTTGAGCGAAAGAAAAAGTTATTTACATACTGTTGCGCACCACAGTTGATGGCACTAGCGCCATCTGGTATCAAGTTCCTAAAGATCTTGACACTCCTATTTTTGATACTTGATACCAGATGTCGCGAGTGTCATCAGCTGTGGTGCGCAACACTGCCCCCTCATAAGACATGCTTGTCCCGAGCATTATCGGTCCCATAATAACGCGCCAGTCGATCCACATGGACGATCTTAGGAGTACCTCTTGCACCTTTCTGTATCCGGTAGGTTACGTCGTTGATCTTGGTCACAATCCAGTACGGGCCGTCCCATTTAGCTTGAAGCGTAGGAGATTTCCCTTTGCTGTTCATTTTGCGATCATACCGGGTTTTCATCTTTTCAAACATTTGCTGGCCCAATTGTCTGACGTGCTCATAAATGTCAAGAATGTCGGGTTGTAAGAAGTCGTTCTTGTTTTGTGAGTACCCATAACTCGGCAAGTTCCCTGGAATATTTAAGATTCAAAGTTCCTTCCTTGATCACTGTGAATCTCTAAAGGTACTCCAAAACGACAGAAGACTTCATGAACTAGTTTATCTGCAACTGTTGAAGCTTCTTGATTTGGAATGGGGAAGACTTCTGGCCACTTAGTGAAGTAATCCATCACAACCATGAAATACTTGTTACCGCTTTTACTCTCCGGAAACGGCCCCGCCACGTCAATGGAGTAGTTCGATCCACCTCGCAACTTGTCCTTCTGGATTTTTAAAGTGCAATACCCATTTTAGTGCAACATGGTCAGTTTGCAAGTGAAATTTCCTAAAATGCTGCAACGACTTTACCACAGCTAGCAATTCACGTCTTGTGACACAATAGATCAAACTTAATTAAAACCGAAAGGTTTTGACAACGACTTGCTGAAGTACGCTATCACGACCTCTTGATCATCATTCCGTTGAGACAACACACCGCCAAGCCCTATATCACTTGCGTCTGTGTCAACTATAAATTCTTTGCTTGCATCAGGGTACCCCAAAATAGGTGTTTTGCACAGACGGTCCTTGAATTCCTGGAATGCGATATTGCAACTTTCATCCAAGCAGAAATGTCGCTTCTCCTCAGTTAGCTTGTGCAGAGGTTTAGCTATATCTGCAAAGTTCTTCACAAATCACCGATAACAGGAGCACAATCTCAAAAATGCTCTAACCTGCGTCTTGTCTTTTGAAACCGGCCAATCCTTGACAGCGGCAATTTTCTCCTGATCTGTGCGGACACCTTCTTCCGACACTACATACCCCAAAAAATTGACTTGCCGTTTGAATAGTGAACATTTCTTCGGACTCAACTTGAGGTTGGCACTCTGAAATCATGAGGACGCGTTCCAGGTTTTGAAGGTGTTCCTCAAAAGTACGGCCCACGATGATGATGTCATCTAAGTAGACCATACAGGCATCGTCAATTATCCCGGTAAGTACAAGTTCCATCAACCTTTCAAACGTTGCTGGAGCATTGCACAACCGAACCGCCATTACTTTACAATACAATACAATACTCTTTATTGTACACCAACAAAACATAAATATAACAAACAATGAACAATGAGGGGAAAACAAAAGGCGGTCTTATTGCTAAATAGCAATCTCTTCCAGACAACCCAGAAGAGGAAATTAATAAAAATAAAAATAAGATTAACGGGTAGGGTGCACTAAATTAGACAAAAAAATACAACTTATATACTATAAAATACACACTTAAGGTATATTAGTGACCATAACTAAGAGGAGGAAGAGAGAGGAGTTAGAGACAAATAGTGTTACTTAATTTGTTTCTTGAACACATTTAAAGATTGAGCACTTTTAATGGACTGGGGTAAGGAGTTCCAGAGTCTTACTCCAAGAACAGCAAAAGATTTATCATAAAAAGTCGAGGAGTGTACAGGATATTGGAGCGAAAGGTTGCACCGTAAGAAAAAATCGTGACAAGAGCTAAGAAATTTAAAACGTTCTTTTAGATAGGGAGGACTTGATACATTAAATAAGACGCAGTAGAGCGCAGAAAGTATATGAGTATTCCGACGAAGACAGATTGGGAGCCACTTGACTTTAGTGCTGTATTCCGAGACATGGTCATATTTACGAAGCCCAAATATGAACCGTATACAGAGATTTTGGAGTCGCTCAAGTTTATTAAGTTGCTCCTCGGTGATATCAAGGTAACAAATGTCAGCATAATCGAGGATAATAGGGAGTAGCAAAGATTGTGCAAGCGTCATTTTGGTGGAAATGAGTAAAAAGTAGTTAAGCCTCCGGAGTGAAGCATAAGCCGCAAACATTTTTCGGCTCACTGAATTAATTTGGGGTGTCCAAGAAAGACTAGAATCCAAAAGGATACCTAAATGTTTAACTACTTCATTATATGGAATAACGATACCATTAAATACAACGGGTTGAAGTTGACATTTTTTAATTTTGGAAATAGTTCTTGAACTCCCAATAATTATAGCTTGCGATTTTGAAGGGTTAACCGTCAACCCGTAAGATCGTGTCCAGTCGAGAGTAAAAGCCAGATCCTTGTTGATACATTCAACAGCTTTGGGAAGATCTTCGATGGTTGTTTGTAAATATATTTGAAGGTCATCTGTAAGCAAGTGGTAGAGAGAAGATATTTGGGATGTAATCGTATTAATAAAGATTGCGAATAAAAGAGGAGTTAAGATACCACCTTCTGGAACGCCAGCTACGGTATCAAGCCACGAAGAAAGTCTATCTTGGACACGAATACGTTGCCGGCGCCCATGCAAATAAATATGAAACCAGGAAATTGGAGTTGGAGGTATGTTAAGAGAACGCAGAATCCCTAACAGGATATCATGATCAACATTATTGAAGGCATTGCTGAAATCCAGCAATACCAATAGTGACTTGATGTTTCTCCATACCGTGACGAATGTCGTCGGTGATTTTTAATAACGCTGTAGTCATACTATGACTAGATCTAAAACCAGATTGGAGAGGACTAAGGATGCTATTTCTTAAACAAAAGGAATTAATTTGTTGTTGGACAAGGCGTTCTAAAACTTTGGAAAGAAAAGGAAGAATTGAAATAGGACGATATTCAGAAAAACTTGAAGGATTTGCTTTTTTAGGTAAAGGTATGATTTGGGCGTCCTTTCATTGGGAAGGGAAGAAGATGAGGATATGGAAAAGTTTAAGATATGGGTTATAATAGGTGTTAAAAAGTCTAACAAGGGAATGATCATTTTACGACTGACACTTACTCTTTACGTGGTAGAGCCATGCTGCAGCTATATTAATTGTATAGTTGTAGCACGAATGGGTCGGCTCAACCGGGGAAGGACCACGCTCTCACAGAATACCCGCGTCAAATAGCAGCTTAATGCTGCTGTGTTTCGTATGGTGAGTGTAGAGAACCGGAGACCCTTTTTATTGGAAAAGAGGCATTCCGTCTTAGTCCTCAAGGCTGACAACGCATCCACATTTTGATTCGCAAACGAGGATAGATGTAGATGTCTATGGGCCACATCCACCACTTACTATCAGGTAGACTGTGTGCTCGCGTCACCCTTTTCCTATAAAATAAAAAAAAATTACATCATCACTTCCGACAACGTCGGAATGGATAGAGAGTATGTGTTTCCTAACATCACAATCTGCAAATTGCCTAAACACAAATGGAGAAAAGTCAGGAGTGGGAAACGATGAAAGTTTAGTAAGTGTTGCTGATTTTGCCATATTTTGCAGGCAAAAAACGAAAGAAAAATGCTGATGAAGCAAATTTAAATCAACATTATTTGGAATAGGACATGAACGAGTTTTCCCAACTCTAATAGACTTTAAGAAGTTCCAAATACGACATGGATCTTCTTTATATTGTTTATGATTGCGGCGTCGTAAATCTCTACACATCTTGTTGCATTGATTCCGCAGGAGTCTAAACTTCTCCCGAATCCTGTCATTCTTCGGATCTGACTTGTAACTAGACTTTGCGTTATTCTTCCTGTAGATTAATCTTTTAAGATCTTCGGTCAACCACGGAGCTGGAGGATGACGTATTCGCACTGGACGAACAGGAGCATGAGCATCATAAAGTTGAACATGAAGTGAATTAAACAATGCTACCTGTTCGTCAACATCACAAGCCTTCATTATAACGCTCCAGTCCATATTAGCAGCGTCTTTTTGAAGCTTTTCCAAATCCTTTACTTTAAATTTCCACACACCCTTTCCCGTCGAGAACGCAGTTTTCTCCTTATCCTTAAGGTCAATTTCAACTTGCCAGTAGCCACTTTTGAGATCCAGCGTGCTAAACCACTTTACTCCTGTAAGCATGTCCAGCGTGTCATCAATTCTTGGCAAGGGATAGCTGTCCTTCTTTGTAACGTCGTTCAGACGGAGGTAGTCAACACAAAACCGCATGCTGCCATCCTTCTTCTTACCAGCACCACGGGTGACACCATGGACTAGAGGAAGGTTCAATAACACCATCCTTCACCATACCCTCAATCATGGTTTTCTGTCATTCTTTCGTCTGATAATAATGACCTTGCGTTATAGGTACATACATATATTTTTTGCTCTGGAGGGTTGTAGTCATATTTTTCCGCGGTGACAAGCCGTGTTGGATTTTGTAGAGAGGAAAGGACATGGAAGCCTTATATCTTGATGATTTCTTAATATATTGATTCATATTTACCTTGTTTCGCTTTGGTATTTGTTTAGTGAATTTATTTATATCTTCTGATGGAGTTTGCTCTTCTGGGGATGTGAACAGATTTCTTTTGTTATTGGGATTATATGTGATGTTTGTCTGTTCTCTTTTTTTTTTTCAAAATGACAATTTTGTCATATTTTAATATAGCTCTTTCTCCTTATTCAATCTTTTGTTTGAGTTCTGGAATCAGAAATTTTCTAGTTTTATATATTTTTGGAGTAAAATCGTCTTTAATATATATAAACTCTTTTCAAGATTCCGACGATTTTTAAATAATTCGATTTTTTTACTCATATTTATAAGGGTTATAACTATGGGTCTCAACTTTTCTCCTTTTTTACTAATTCTTCTAAAATATTCCAAATCAGATTTTTCGCATGAGACTTGCATGTTATCATGAAATATTTTTAAAGTAATTTTTTCTAATTAGTGACAATTATATTCAGTTTCTTGTGCTCCGAACAGGATGTTTCTTTTTCTTAGGTTTTTGTCTATCATTTCTATGCGGGCATCTTGTTCTTGAATATTTTTTTCCATAGGGAGTTTCGCTTTCTGGGTACACGCTAGGTACTTTTTTACTAGACGTAGAGACCAGTTGAAATTTATAAACATAAATTTACAAGCAGCTGAATATTAAATCCTTTGTTTAGATCATTTAAAAAGATTTAATTTTTTACGTCTATTACTTTACCTTTTGATTAGAAAATTATTGTATTATAAATAAATTAATTATTTATTTACATTTGATGGACAACTTTAAGAAATAAATTCAAAACAAAGGATTTTAATTATATCACGCTAGTTCATTAAAACAAATAAGTAAGTGTTTTATAAGAGTAATGAAAACGTTTCAGCTGACTGAATAGCATATTTTAAAGGTATAATGGAGCACCATTCCGTGTGGTGTGCAACAAATACGTGCGTTTAATTTTATTAAACTGCATTTCTAATGAACACTTATAATTGCAACATTTTACAGAAAAATGTAGTTTTAGGAGAAAACTCTAGTCATAAATTACCTTTAAGCGTAATGTAAATAAAGGGTCTTTGGAGACTAAAAGCGGGTAGGTTTACTACTTTTGAGGATTGAGTTTACGATTTGCAGTGTAACAAATAAGATTATTTAGTTCTTGTTTATGAAGGGGATTTTGTATAAAACAGCTTTTTCGTGGAACCTGTGGGATGATATGTCATAATGGTTGGATTATTTTAAGAAGACTCCAAATTATTTTAACATACATAATAACTAACCCAGCGGATATAGTACTGCCTTTTCCGGTTGGTGGCGTAATGCGTTTCACTACAAATCTAACTCAACCTTAGTATAACCTATCAGCTCCAAATTTTGTGATTACTAAACTAACACATTGTAAATGTGAGTCATTTTGACTTCTTAGTATTGAATTTGTTAATAACTGAACTATTTAATCCGAAAGACCTTATAGATACGGCGTATGAATGTCCACTACCTTATGAGGTTGATATTTTTTTTTATAGAATAGGGTGACAAACGAGCACACAGTCCACCTGATGGTAAGTGGTTGCTGCGGCCCATAGACATCTACATCTATTCTCCATTAAAAATCAAAATGCAGATGCGTTGTCACCCGTGAGGACTGAGATGGAATGCCTCGTATCCAGTTAAAAGGGTCTCCGGTTCTCTACACTCACCATACGAAATACAGCAGCATTAAGCTACTATTTCACGCTGGTATTCTGTGAGAGCGTGGTCCTTCCCCGGTCGAGCCGACCCATTCGTGCTACAACTATACTACTAATATAACTGCAGCATGGCTCTACCACGTAATGATATGCCACTGAGGGTGTTGAAAGAGGCGACAGAAGAAAATGTAGCAGTAGATAGGCATCAGCATCTTCCTGATAACATCATAGAATAATAAATATCTACGATTACCAACCCACTTATGAAATGTGGCAACCATCTGCTTATGAAATGTGGCAACCACCTGCTTATGAGGCAATCTATGAGGAGGCCTATGTTCAGCAGTATATTATAATAATATGTAGGTAATTCATTTTTTTATTTTTTTATTTAACCAGTCTTGCACAATATTTTACTCCTCCCGCACTTCGCAAATAAACGTGTAAAAAGCTACAAACAATAAGAAAATTTAGTCATTTCATATTGTGTTAAATTTATATTTTATAACAAGCAATACCCCTTTTATCCGTAATAAAGGTATGATTCTTTTAAAAGGCATTTTTTTTCGTTAAGATAAAATTTATTATTTTATGGAATAACAGTGACAAGCGAGAACATAACCCACCTGATATTAAGTTAAAGCTATGGCTCACGGATCAAACACCCATCCTCGCTAAAGAATCGAAATGCTCGTGCGTTGTCACCCCTGAGGACAAAGATGTTACGCTTTCTCTACACTTAACATACAAAATACAAATTGTAAGACATTCTTTATTTCATACTTACTGGTGGAAAAAGTACCACCGGGACTTCTTGCTGGTTCTTCCTAAAACAAAGGTTTCATTTATTTTTATCGATAATTTACGTTAAATAATTGTAAGTATTTTATGAAAATTATATTCAAATAAATGATTCACTTTTTTCAACATTATTGAAAGCCCATGGATGTCGAAACTATAAAGTTACTAGAGCGGGAATCTTGGAATTGAAATTTTAGTCCTCTGACAAGTTTTGAAATTCCGAAAAATTTAAGATTATTAGAAGCATTGTCTGGCAAAGGGTGACGACAGTTTCCAGTAAAAACTTCTGTGCGCCTATAAGTCCGTTCTACGGAATGTTTCATAATTACAGAACACAACAGACCTTTTCGTCATGAAATTAAAGTGGACGAGAGTAATTGACAAATAATCTGGATTGTTAAAGACGATCTGATCTATCTTTGTTTGCAGTTTTTGATGGTATACATTTGTTGCAATTTTATTGTCAGTTTTTAAGAACTTATTTTGTTGATTAGAATCGATTTTATTGATTTATTTTGTATATAATATAAAATAAATTAATATTTTATATATTAGAATATAAAATAAATCAATTACAACTCTTTTACAAAAAGTTAAACAATATGGGTGATAAAGGTATTTTCACTAAATGGTTTTAAAGCTATATCTCAAGGACCAGAGACAGTGTGTGAGGATTGTTCGCGCTGTGAGTCTGCCACAAAATGTACCTTTTGGTATACCGCAGGGTATCATACTTGGCACCACGATATTCACTGTCTATATCAACTTTATACATGACCTCCCCATGGAAGCCGGAACCATATATTACACCGATGATACTGCTATCGCATTCCAATGATTATCGTGGAACGATCCTCTGTATAGTCATTGCATTGCAACTAAATTCGTTGTTTATGAGTTGCACCTTCAGCCACGTATACATTGGAATCGATATTTTACCGAATTTGCCTTAGTCGGTATTAGGATCGACTAGGCAAAGCCCGAAACAGCATATTTTACTTTCGACATTTGCCTATAAAGATAGTTACATCTAGGTTTGACTAAAAATAATTCAATAAAAGGTCGAAATAAGAATTTATTTCGGGCTTTGCCGAAAGGCCTTGGTTAAACCTAAAATAAACCAGTCATTAGAGGAAAAGACTGCATATCGACCTTTGACTATAGCATTATCTGTATAAATGTTACCTAACACGGGACAGCTGTAATGATATTGTTAGAAATTAATCTCAAAATTATTTAAAATAAAAAAATATTACTCGACTTAAATTATTCTGGGGGTTAATTGATAACAATGAATCAAAAGTGTGAGAGGGAATGTTCAACTTGCTCTCTTACTTAAGCGATTAATCATTATCAGGAATAAGAGAGCGTACTGCACTACACATTTAGTATACAGCAAATACAGTTCGACCAGACAGTAGACAGTGCCTGGTTTTTAAATTTCTACTTCAGAGACATGTTCCATGTGGCCTAAATCTACGTACTCTCTTATGACGCTCGCATATTGGCTTTGAAAATTTGGGTCCCGTTAAAACCTTCTTTCTAAGGCGGAAAAATGTATGCGTGCTATATATTCCGAACCACCATACTTACATACTGGATCTCCAGATTTGAAAGGGAGTTTGACGATGTATCGTTCAGACTCACCCCTTCGTGCGGTTTCAGAAAATATTTGTTCGCATTTCTTTTCTTCGTCAGTTAAATGTTTTTGACGTAATTGTTTAAATTTACGCGAACACTATACATTGAATAAAACTAAATTTACAGATTCTAGCGCGTTTATTTAACTGATTTTACTTATTTTTAATTCCAGACGTTTCGGGTGCTTTACAGCAACCATGGTCACGGGGGGATGAGATGTTTGATGTCCCAATGTTGTTAGCCCGGCTACCTTCAGTTTATGAATATTAATTTGTGGTCCGATTTACGCAAAACGAACTTACAGTATCTTGAAGTCTTGCAGTGGTAGTAGGTTTGGGTTTAATTTTGTTAATTATAGGATCCCAAGCAGATGGCAGCACCCAACCATCTTCTCTATTGAAATTAGGATGTCTTTTTAAATTCAATAGCCTCGTGTATCATCCTTGGTAGGAATCGGTGTTCTTTTGCGAGGATTTGTGGTTTATCAAATCCGATGTAATGGTGGGGACGATCTTGAACATGTTCACAGACTGCAGACTTCCCGGAGCGTCGGTGCTTCACGTCAGCTATATGTTCTTTCACGCGGGTTTTTATGGATCTTTTTGTTTGACCTATGTAAGAGAGACCACATTTACAATATAACTTGTACACTCCTGCATCATGTAGAGGGATATTACACTTGACGGATGGTAAAAATTGAGGAGCAGTAAGAAGGGCTTTCTCCTCAAAGTCCTCCATGAATATGTCGGCGACTATGGGAGACACAAGTGAGCCCCTCGCCACACCATCTACTTGCTTGTAGAACTCCTCCTTCCATAATAGATAGCCAGATGTGAGGCAATGTTCAAGTAGTATTGCATATTCTTGAGGCATGTTATTTTCTTCTAGCTTCCTAGTTACAATTGAGATGCAGTCCACAATAGGTAGGCATGTAAATAGTAACTGAACATCAAAACTGACCATAGTTTCATTGTTAGCGAGATGTAGGTCCTTTATCTCACTCACAAAATGGTACAAATCCTTTGATGGTGTGCTCTGGTATGTCCTCTCAGTGGCGATAGTATTTTTGCTAAGTATTGTGCCAGCTTATAAGTTGGTGAATCGATCTGGCTCACTATGGGACGTAGTGGAGCGTTTGGTTAGTGTATCTTCGGTAACCCATACAACGGATAATAATAAAAATAAATTAAAGTAATTAAACGCGATAAAATCCGTAAATAATAGTTTTGTTCAAGGGGTTCTTCTTTTTAGGAAGAGGAATGATATTTGCTTCCTTCCAGATTCGAGAAAGGATTCAAAGGATATGGAGTAATTTAAAATATGAGTTAAGATGGGGGATGTCAATCAGGGGGACGATCATTTTACGGCTAATTTCATCACATACGATGGCACTTGACGATATGAACAAAACATTCTTCTTAATATCACAGTCGGAAAATTGATTGAAGGTGAACGGCGAGAAATTAGGAGTTGATGCTTTGGACAGATAGATTTTCCAACTCCTATAGATCTGAGAAATTTCCAAATTTTTGTTCCGTCTCGGGTCTCCGTTCTCGACTGATCTTTGTACGTGGCGTTGTTGTGCGTCTCTACAAATCTTCTTACTTGTCACTATTGTGGTCCGATTTATCACTATTATAAATAAGCCTAACTTTATTTTTCTTATTTAATAGTAATTTAATATCGTCCGTTAGCCAAGGTGCAGGGGTGTGTTTAACTTTAACTGGCCTGATTGGTGTATGGGTGTCATAAAGGTCAATTAAAATGTAATTAAATGTTTCCACTTTTAGGTCTATAGAATCTGCAGAGTATACAGCAAACCAGTCAGCATTCCGGGCATCCTCATGTAAACATTTACATCCCACTAAAATTCCGTAGCATCAGTACCTTGCCTCGAAGTTTGGGAGTACGTATTTCATGACAGAAAGATGAGAGAATGCTACAGCTGCACATTGACCATGCTTTGACACGTGATCAGAAGATGAAACTATAATAAGATCTACTCGTAACAGGGATGAAATACAGTTAGGCAAGGTGTGTGTAGCATTAAGTGGCAGAATATGTAAATTACACGAGTCAGTAATAGAGCGCAGCTTTTTAGTGCGATGATTATTCTTTAAAGTGTTGCAAAGTGTTAAAATCGTCCATAAAAATAATGTGATTGTATAGAGGAGTCAGGTCTTCAAGTGTTTTCTCAAACGAAGGGAAATAATTCACATGGAGGGATGGGCTACAAAAGACACCCAGTAAAATTTTGGTGTTAGATAATATAATTTCCAACAAGAGATGTTGAGCTTCATTAGGCAAGGGTGCTTGAGTAGACAATTTAATAATCTTAAAAGGAATATCATATCTAAGGTAAATTGCTACCCCACCACCACTCTGGCCTACTCGGTCATTTCGAATAAGTAGTAGAAGGTAAACATGGTTTGAGCCACGTTTCGGATACAAGAATAGCGCTGAGGAAGCTGGTGTTAAATGATGCAAGCATGTCTGTAAAATATGCCGGAATACTTTGGGCATTAATATGAATAACATTGAAATTTTTCAGAACATCTGAGAATTGAGAAGATAGGACTTCGTTTAGAGGAGTGAGATCTGTACTGTGAAAGCTGTTGTCACGACTGCCGCTTTCAGAGTAAGGTGTCACAAAGGAATCTTTATTTGAAACAATATAATTGAACAACTCAGTACTTACAATAAGTCTTTCTTTTTTATGAAAAGTATATGATATGGTAATGCGTATATATACATACGTATATATATATATATATATATATATATATATATATATATATATATATATATATATATATAACGATATAAAATGATAAAATAATATATTAATATACAGATACAAATAATATGAATAAGTCAAAATGAACTAGTTCTCCTTCACCAACTGGCGTTACCAGAAGATCGATCGATCAAAAACGCAACTAAACTATCAGTAGTACATAGTTACACTTCATACGTACACAACAGTAGCACAAATTGATATTACAAACAAATAGAAAAATTAACAGTAGGTCTTAAAAGTAAACAAATTAATTTTATTGAACTTTTTTGTAAGCAAATAAGTTAATGTAAAACTTTGAGTATAAGTTGGCTGTATGGTCATTCGATCTTTGCCTATATAGACATCAACAAGATTTACTTTGACAGACTTAAGTCAATGTCGAAATAGAGTAATTTAATAACACAGACTATGGTTTATCTATGGTATGTCATACTTTATGGGCATGTCGACCTAATTAGTGCATAAAGTATGACATTGACAGGTACTGTCTGTACTACTAAGAAATTCAGGACTTCATAGGCGTGATTTTTACTGACAGCTGTCGCAGAGATCAAGCTATCTTTTATAAACTATAGATAGAGAAATTAGAGAAACTGACGTTTCAGACCGTATATTGTCCTTGAACCGTATGCAAGAATTGAATATGACTTTTTTATACTTATAAATGCTAGTAGCATTAGGTAATGGAACGAAAACCATACAGCCAAATATTATTACAGCAGCGTAGCGAAGTATTTCCAATTAATTTAATATTTTAAAATGTATTTCAAATCAAATCAAATCAAATAATTTATTTGTAAAACATAGGTAAAAAGTTACAATCTTGGTATGATATGATAAGTAACACTATGTTTCGCCTACAAATGCATACAAATATTTGTTTATCACTATCACCTGGCAATATGAAAATTAATTTTTAATAAAATTACAATTTCAATTATAATTAGTATGTTTAGAAATAACATTAGTTATTACTATTAATTATTATTATTAATTATTATTATTGCAGGTATAATAAATAAAACAGCGTTTGTCTACATAATTATTTATTGTAATGTTTTTATTTTTCAATTTTTTCTTGTACTTATTATTTTAGAGCTTTTGTTTTTTGCATTGGCAGTAAATTATATTTTTCGGCCCTCATTACATCAGTCCCTTTTAATAATTTATTGATTACAGTGCACCAATTAAAAATGCAGTTTAATAGATATTTTCAAAAAAATTTTCAAGAACTATATCTTTGTGTAACTGGCAATCGAGAAACGAAAATGAATATTTGGAACTTATTTCAAGTTCAAAAACTTTATTAAACTAAGTTTGTACAAAAAGGGTTATTATAATATTAGAGAATTTATGGATGATAATAAAAAGAGTTACATTTAATTTTGTTTTTTATATGTAATACAACTAGTTTAAAACATATTTCTTACCATGTGTTGGTAATGGCTATTATTATCCTTGTCATCTTATCTTTAATAATATTACTTTAATAGTATTTGAAATGTACACTTACAATCAATCAATACATGTCAAAAATAGAATCAATATAACATTTATGCACAGACAGGCACTATATTTTGCCGGAACTAGTGAAAAGATTTTAAATTGATCTTAAAGTATCTATAAATGGTGAATATACCTACAAATTTGTTTTATATGTACTATTATTCAACTGTGCATTATTTTAACTTATAATACCGGTGAATACTACTAGAAAATCGCTTTCAGTTTGTTTTTAGGTTATTGTTAGATTCATATTTTAATTGTTAATTTCGCAGAACTCCATTCAAAAGTTTTTACCTGTTTGCTCATATATTTAAAAAATTTTGGATTTATTCCAGTGTCAATATTTAATTGGCTTATCATTTTCTTCAATGTAGTCTTAGAAGGCAAAATAAATATTTTTTGCAGAAACTTGTATGATTTAGGACCTTGCTTATAAATGGAAGGAGCTATGAGCTTCTCCCCTTTTGTAAACATGCGGGCCATTTTATTTTTTGTAAATAGTTTAACAAAATTGATCCACAAAACTTTTTTAGTCAAGGGATTCATGTTTTTAGTCAGCTCTTCTAAAGATTTTTCTTTACTGAAGGCCAATGCTTTTTTGGTTCTAGATCTATAATCAATTTGACGTTTCGCCTTTTTTGTTTATATTTTTTATAAAATAGTTGGCATCTTGGAGTTAGTGAGTTGAAATTTCTTAATAATCTCCGTTTCACCAACTTTCTTGCGTGTTAATAATTTTATAATTACATTTTTATCAAACAATTGAAATCATTGTAACTTCAAAATAATTTGTAATAATTTTGAAGTATCGGTAGAACGCAGTAAAGAAATGCATATACCGTAGTAATGATCCGACTTAAAGTGCCTATGCTAATGAACTAAACACTTAAACGATTACAGAGAAATAATTATCTATCCAAAGTAGGCCTAGCATTAGTAGCAAATATAGTGAACTAGTTTAAATATACTAAAGTACTTAGCTTTATTATAAAAATAATCAAGTGAACAAGGGTAATCATTTTGCAGTGTTGGTACAACACAGTAAATGCATTTAAAACCATTACCCATGTTATTGAATAAATAAATGCAATTTATATTTATTAAAATACAAAATGTGTAATACAAGCATATAAGCATATTTTTATAAAACTAAAACTAAGGAAATAATATAATTTCATTTCATATGGGCTGTCTGTCCTACTCAAAATATAATAAAAATGTTAAAATTTTGTTGTGTTACAGTACAAAAAGAGAAATAATCACTTTGGATATCAAACTAAAGTAACTAAGTTTAGTAAGAAATAGAATAAAGTAACCAAAATATAATAAATTACTTAGTTTTTAATTATGAAATATAAAAAAGAGAACAAAAAAATAACACTACATAATAGAGAGAAATGGCTGTTCAAGTAAATGCATTACATACAGCGTTTAAAGAAGCTCAATACAAAGTTATTTTGCCTTGATAACTCTCTTAGATCTAGCTGTAGAAATAACCTTGTTTCCTTTATCACTATCTTCGCTAAAACTCTTTCCCGGTAGTGACAACCCTTCCAAATCACCAGTGGAGCAAGGAATAGATTTCAGATCAGCGAATGTGGTGGCGGTACTCGTATATCGCCGACCATTGGAACCCAATTATGACTATATGACCATCCTTTGTCCAATATTTATTAATGCCAAACTGATTACGAGCAGCAAAGAAAAGGTCATGTCGACTCATGGTCAGAAATTCCGATGCAGTTATACCAGTGTTTTGAATGCAGTTTTAGAATACCATATTAGATTTTTATTTTCAACTAGCTGTTACCCGTGGCTTCGCCCGCATGGTCACTGGGAAATGAACTATCCATTGCTTTTTGAATTGAAAGAAAACCGAGTTTTATAGATTTGTCAGAGATGCATCCATTAAAAGGAAACTGAGCAAAATTGATTCGTCAGCTTATTTAAATGTTTTGAAACGCAGCGTATAGGAAATCATGAAAATAGCCTGTTTATTCCAAATGGAAATGGGATATTTTTTAATTAAAAGAAACTGAGCATAATTATCCGTCAGTGATGCAGACTTTTGAAAAGAAACTGAGCTAAATTGAGTCGTCAGAGATGCAGTTTTCTGAATTGAAAGGAAACTGAGCCAAATAAAAGATCCGTCAGAGATGCAGCCTTTTGAGTTGAAAGGAAACTGAGCTTAATAGGTCCGTCAGAGGTGCAGCATTTGGAATTGAAAAGAAACTGAGCTAAATAGGAAATTTTGAATTGAAAGGGAAGATCTGTGAGAATTCTGATTAATTGATTGTGGGAATTTTGGAAAAAAACTAACTGAACACTATTTTAAGACGCTACTGTACACAATGTTATATGTTTTTCCATTCGGGGAAGGAATGTTCAGATTCTGGGCATTTGACACACGCTAACATGCTACATACAGCTGACCATGAGAGAAGCACGATTTTTCTAAGTTGACCTCCGCTACCTGTAACGTTTGCCCTTGCGCTTTATTAATTTCCGTTGCAAAACTGAGCTTAAAATAGGGAACTGCAACCTTTTAAATTGAAAAGGAAGATCTGTGGGAATGACAGGGATCCGTGGTATAATAATATTTTCACCTTTTCCTACGCCTGTCAAAATTTTAGCGCGGTTTATGTTCCATCAAAATGTGTCACACGCAGCCTTGGCCGTTACATAACCGAGGAGTATCTAAATTTCGCATTAGCATGACTGGGACGCCTAATTTTAATTGACGCTTATGTGAGGGCACACCTGACAACTCTAGAGAATTTAGAAACTCTACGAGATATGAAGTGCTCTGTTCTGTGTCCATAAATGTGTCTACTGACAAATACTCTGTTATTTCTCCTGCTACTTCGCTTAATATATCTGAATTTATTTTGTTAACGCTCTCATTTTTTGGTGCAAGAATCGCCCTTTCACATAACCATTTGTCTTCATGCATTTTGTTCGTTAAATCATAATAAACGCTCGTAATTAATTCGAAATGACTCTGTACTAAATTACAAAAATCTCTCGTTAATTTAACGCTGCCCTCAGCATCCGTTTCCAACCGCCCATCGCCAATTTTTAATAGTGTCAGCATAGTTTCCAGCATTGATATCATTATACAAATGCACTCTCATATTCGTAGTTAAACTGAATTTTGTCACCTTGTTCCATAAAATAGACGAATAGGAGACATGCTTTAATTTCATCTGCAGGCCCTTTTGAATGACAGGTAAAGTTTGGCGAAAGCCACCAGCCAGTAAAACCACCATTCCTCCCATTACATCAGTATTGCTGCGCAAATCCTGGAGTGTTCGATTAGAAGCACTATTTCTACAGCTTTTTTATGCGACATTGTACTTTCGTCCCACACTAAAAGTTTGCATTGCCGTAGCATTATACCTGTGCACTATTTTTGCTAAAGTTGCAGATCGGCGATTCTTCCTGGGCTAGATTTAGAGGGAGTTTTAAAACAGAGTGTGCAGTGTGGCCCCCGCTTAGCAGCGTGGCGGCTATACCGGAGGAAGTTACGGCCACAGCAATGTTTTTATCTTTCCGTACTTGCGCTAATAATAAATTTAAAAAAAAAATGTCTTCCCAGTTCCTCCAGGGGCATCTAAAAAGAAAAGTGGACCATTTCCAGATTCAGTTTGTCCTAATACTTTGTCAAAAACTCGTTTTTGTTTGGGAAGCAAGCGGGGTACAAATTCGGCTACTTGCTGCTGCAAAGCTGGTATATCGTAGTTTGTTTCACGTATAATTTCATCACTAGTATTTCTGTTCGCTGAGGGCTTATCATTCTAAAGTCGTTTAATTTTTTGCCTACCATTGTCATTACTTTGTCTTCAATTTTTCCAAGTGCTTCATTATAAATATGTTCATTGTATGTCATGTTCGCGTGTGTCCTTCGCAAAATATCTTCCGCCATGTACTCTTTATATTAGTCCCACAATTCATAGCCCGCAAGATGATATGAGAGTTGCATAAAGATCCCTAATTTTGGCTGGTGACTGGCACTGCAGTCACTGCACGAGTGCAGATGAAATATGGAGGGGCAGCTTCCTCCATGATTTCATCCTAGTGATTATCGTTTTCTAAACGATGCAGAGCTTTACATGCTTCTCTATAAGTTGCGCATTCCTGACCGTTGACAGTTAGTTTTAAGGTCTTTATATTCTGTAGGACCCCGAACATGGTGCAGCAGCAATCGTAAACAGAAACATTCAAAATTAGTTACATGGATGGTATACACACGACCAAGGGCATCAGATGACTTTACACCGGGCCAATTTAAAACAGGCGCGCCTTGAATACGGCGTTTCCACTCCTTCCTAGATGTGTTCCAAGTATAGTAGCGGGGGACTTCAGAATATAACGACGTTTTTGCAAAGGGGTCGGTTTGACAAAGTTGAAAGAAGGCTGTTAGTGTATAGTTTTTGGCGGTGATGCAATTCTTTCTTGGAAATTTCTTTCGGTGAAATATACACGCTCTCAATTTTCTAAGTGCACAGCAAGATGACTAACTGTTGGGTGCCTTTCGTGTAAAGGGAAGCCAAGGAGACGCCACGCTGCCTCGTTACTGCTGACATAACGCCCTGCTTGAAAGGTCTGTACTTCATTAACGGGATTTGCCTCACCTTCACTCCTGAGATTAAATATTGCTTGGTCGCTTCCTTTATTTATGTACTTAAAGATATACTTGATTGCGCGGACAGAGCTACATGCTTCTACGTTAATCTGGGCATTAAACATTTTACATAGAATGGGCGAATACGGGACAATCCAGCTGTTATCTAAGGTTTCCTACGTTCCAGAGCGAGATTTGATTGTAACTTTCCTGCCACCATCTTCGGGAGCTCTGCGTCTGTATAAAGGGTAGCCATTGTCATTGTGCACTGTTTCTTTTAATAGCTGTTCAGGGAATTTCTTTGTACATTTTCCTTCTTATGGAAATGGAACATGGCGATATTGAATTTCATCCTCCAAAAGGACCGTGAATCATATTTCGGACGATGGTATCATACAATTCTTTATCTTGCTCAGGATCCGGAATTTCGGCGCTTATTATGTCGTTTATTTGGCTGGGCCGCAACTTCTCTTTAAGCCATATTAGAATGTGGGCATGCAGTAATCCTCTTTTTTTGCCATTCAATTAAAGATATGAAGCACTGCACCTCTCCGAAAATTTTCCCTTTGTTAATTACATACATTAATTTTTGTACTTTTAATCTAAATACTCTAGCAACTAAATCGTGTCTGTCAGTACTTTTTTGGCCCGGCAGCTCCTCGGTTATTTCTTTCCATGTGGGATTGCAAGTAAAAGTAACAAAAAGATTAGGTCTTCCGTAAGTTCGTACATAGGTGAATGCGTTTTGTGTGTACCCATATAGGTAGCGGGGACTGTTAACGAATGATGAGGGCAGAATTACCATTTTACCTAAATCTCTGGGGTTTATATTGGCGTAGCTAGAAACTGCATCTTGTAAATGTATATAATTCTCAACGCTCAGCTTTTTTGATTTATAGATATATAACGGAGACGTTCACTTTCTACCTTCACATACATGTCTACCAAAAATTGATGAAATAATTGTCTACACCGGGCTAAGAGGTTAAAATCATTTTCTCGCAACATCATATGATACGCATAAAAATCCATACATGATACTTTTTTATTCGGATTAGGCTCCTTTGTGACCGAGTTAATGAGTGGAATTTGAAAATGATAACCCTCTTGACCTTTGCAATAAATCAATGGGTATTGCAGAGCGTCATAAAACTTGTGTATATCGGCTACCCGTTGCAACGTATCATCACGTGCTCGCAAGACAATGTCTCGTGAAGAAAATTGATCACCACTAATTACTCTTCAGGTAGGTTTTCTAAAGCAGTTTTAAATGTTTTGACTAAAATGTTACGTTCATGCAAGAATCTTTGAATTTTGAACACTGTGTCTCTCTCAACTCCCTGGATAAATTGGCAGCACGGTCTACCTCAATTTCTTCGTCACCCATAAAATATACTTGTAAAAAATTATGCTGTTCGTTTTCAGCTCGAAAAAGTGAACCCATTCTATGATAAATTTGCCCTGTAAATGTAGGCGAAAATCCCGGCATTATTATTTCCCGGTCAACTCCAAAGGTCGTCATTTGAAAGCATGAGTTAAATTTCCGGATCCTGTTTAAAAAGCGCCGTGACTCATTAGCATCATATAAAAAGAGAGTTTTCAAAGGTTCTTCTGGTTCCCCAAGTAACGGAAGAGACACTTTGTCATTGGAACAGCACATGCCTGCGGTCTTATCTTTCCATTTTAAAGCGCTGCAAATCGACACGCCTTGTCCATCAGTCCGACAACAACTAACCTGTGATTTTTATAACCAATCAACGGGTCATAATTGAATGCTGCGTCATTAAAAACTGACCAATTGTTTCTTTGAAAATTTTGTCGACGTTCAGCTTGGAGCTGTGCATTTGCATCTCTTCGCGCCTGTGTCTGTTCTGGTGTTTCAGATGCCCTTATAGTAGATTGACGTTCAGCTTGCTCAATGAGTCTGTGTTGAGTTTCATCAGGTGGTTCCGCGGCTCTTAAGGCGGCCTGACGTTCCGCTTGTTCGATTAGCCTTTGCTGACTTTGAGCAGGTGTTTCAGTAGCTCTTAAAGTAGCTTGACGCTCTGCCTGTTCAAGACGCCTTTGCTGACTTTGAGCAGGTGTTTCAGTAGTTCGTAAAGTAGCTTGACGCTCTGCCTGTTCAAGACGCCTTCGCTGACTTTGAGAAGGTGTTTCAGAAGCTCTTAAAGTAGCTTGACGCTCTGCCTGTTCAAGACGCCTTTCCTGACTTTGAGAAGGTGTCTCAGATGCTCTAAAAGCAGCCTGACGCTCTGTCTGTTCAAGACGCCTTTGCTGACGTTGTAAAGGTGTCGTAGATGCTCTAAAAGCAGCCTGACGCTCTGCTTGTTCTTGCCTTCTCAGTTCAGCATCTTCTAAAGATTCTAGCGATCGAGCTAATCTTTTCGCTTGTCTTTGAGAAGATACTCTTGAAAGGCTGGACTTACTTTTGCGAGGCATTAGAAGTTACAAAAAACCTATTTATAAAAAAATGTTAAAATACCTAAAAGGAATTAAATTTCTTTAATTCCTTTTAGGTGTTTTATCATTCTTTTAAAAGCAAATCCAAAATATCTAAAAGGAATAAAGAAATATTTTTTTAAATCAAATCAACAAAACCAATTCAAGACACAACACGAATCCGAAAACGATGGCCAAAAAAAATCGAATCAACTAAAACCAAATCACAAAACAAATCGCAGAAAACCGAAATCGAAAGCAGTAGTCAATATAAATATAACCAACGAAAAAAGAAGTAAGTATATGGTACCGTATACACTATCTATACTATTAATATTCCTTTGAAATATTGTTAAACAACCTAAAACAACGAAAACCAATTCACGATTCTAAATAAACAAAATCCAAAATCAAAGCCAGAGTCTAAATATGTATAAAGGAATACCAACCAAATCAACAAAACCGATCCAAGAAAATACACAAATTCGAAAATGAAAGCCAATATAAATCCATTCAACCTTAACCAAATCACAAAGCAAACAACAAACAACCGAAATCGAAAGCAGGTAGTCGAATAAGCTACGAAATAGAAACAATTTAAGCGTATAGGTACCGTATGCACTATAAGTTGACGCGCGGCTCAACGGCGGGAGTTAAGTACACGTCAGGAAACATTTCGTTACCGCGTTTTAAAAACCTAGTAACGATATCTAGCGGAATCAATTTAAACTATGTATACGTTAGTTAATAAAAACTCTGAAAAAATATTTTTCTTCTAATTTTGCACAATTTTTCTTATTGTAATACCGATTCATTCATAACCAGATATAAGAACTGTATTCATTTCCGTTCAATAAATATTACTAAGGCTTATTAATAAGGCTTACTGTAAACTATTTCTACCACAATTAAATAATAGTTAAGGGTGAAAGCGTGACAGGTGGTGATAGTATTTCTGGTCCATACTTATAATCACGCCTGTAACCCTTGCGGGGTAGGCAGAGCATCAAAGGATTACTTTATATCGTCTGCGAGGTTATCGCCTATTCTGTGAATTACAATGCACCAAAACGTTTGAAGAAAATCAGCTGGTGAATTTTATGTTTTTTATCGCTCTCTTCTCGGTCCTGCGTGGTAAAATACAGATCCATAAATTTTTTATCTTAATTTTGGTAAAAAGACATAATAATCCAGATATTCTGACCTTCTGTGTTCGTCCATCCTACCGTCGTCCGTCTTGTGTAATCACGGTGGCGCCACCTAGCTGAATAAAATTTTGCAACATATTCGATTTTCCCGCGGGAATGATATGTTTTTCTGCTGAAAAAAGTAGCCTATATCACTCTACAGCCACCGAATTATTCCCATACAAAAAATCATGCCATGCCGACGCTCTGTTGTGACGTGAAAGAAGGAAACAAACAAACAAACACACTTTCGCATTTATAATATTTTATTTTCAATATTATTGAATGGGGCGTGGTTTACCTTCTTTAGAAACGCCTAGGCGATGACATCTGGTAATTACATCGGTGTGTGTATCTCTCAATTTTAATTTGTCTGCGAACAATGTACATACTGTAGAAGTAATGTCTTCTCTCTTCTCCTCTCTGATACCATGTAAAAGGATCATCTTACGTCTAGATCTCATTTCAGATTGGTCACATAATTTGAATAACAGTTGCATTAGTTCATTCAGAGTTTTTAAAGATGTGAGCACAAAAGATCGAAAAACTTCAAAATCTGTTGAGAGTGAGGATGTATTACCTGCTGTTGGTATAGAGCTATTTGGTTGTAGACTTTTCAGAAACTTATCCATTCGAGTGTTGAATAAGGTTGACATGTCTTCAAGTGGCTTCTGAAGTGTCTCCATTTTAGTGACAGTGTAAGGACTAATTTTAATGTAATTAAAAATATATATATTTATCAAGTGTTTGGTGTGACTGATGTTTATTCTTACAGTGTGTTCATAACCTGTCCTTACACTGTCACTTAAATGGAGACACTTCAGAAGTAGTAGAAGTAGAAGTAGTCAGTCGTATATATATATATATATATATATATATATATATATATATATATATATATATATATATATATATATCAACCAAGCACGTGGTAAATCAGCACTTGAAATAGCACGTGGTATAAATCAAACCTGGATTTCTTAGTTTTTGTTTTTTCATTTATTTTAATGTAAATAATAATTTTATATTAGGTGCTTGAAAATGAGAACTTTTACCTTTTCAGACCTTGTTGCTTCAATTAAAAATATTTAATTCTTGTTTTGATATTAAAATAGTTAATGTAATCATATAAGTTTTCGCTGCAATAATGGCTAAAATATGTTTTATGAATTAATTATTGTCAGTGAAAATTGTACCACAACATAACTTTTTGATGAAACCCTTGTCAATAAAAGCCTTCACTTTGTTCTTGTTTTATCTAACATTAAACCTTTATATCTCTTTGTCTGACACATTATATTAAAACATGCAAGCATCATGTTAATGAAATGAGCCTTTTTATGAAAGGTCCGTGTTATTAACCATAATAAACAGAATAACATAAAATCTTATCTCTTATTAATTAAGAATATTTGTGTATAACATTATTATATATGATGTACTGTTTATATACATATTTGACTGTGTACACTGGACTTTTAGTTCTTATTTCAAATTACCGACATTTAAGATGATCAATAGTCCACATGTAGTGGCGATGTAAGAATATCCACTACCCCATATCGTTCCGCGGGTGTCGTAAGTGGCGGCAGATGGAAACTAAAACATGGGATAGGCAGCAGCATCTTTCAACAACTCAAAATAATAAAAAAACTGCGGTAACCAACCCGCGCAGCGACAGTGGCAAAATCCCTCTGATACACTCTATGGGGAGGCCTTTGTACAACAGTGAAGTTTTTCAGCTCGATGCTGCTGTGTTTCGTATGGTGGGTGTAGAGAACCGAAGACACTGGAAACGAATCATTCCATCTTAGTCTTCACGAGTGACAACGCATCTGCATTTCGATTCGTAGGATAAATATTGATGTTTATGGGCCACAGCAACCACTTACCATCAGGTGGACTGTGTACTCGTTTGTCACCCTCACCCTATAAAAAAATCGGTTCATCTAGTTTTCTTGACGTGTGTTTTCTATTTTATATCGTAATTAAGATAATTTAGTTCATGACACCAATAATGTAAACGGATTAATTTCAAACCACCATCAGAGTTCCTAGCAGCTTTCACCGCAACTTCATCACAGCCCATCAGAAGTCCACTGCTGAACATAGGCCTCCCCAATTGCTCTATATTTGCAATAACATTAATTCATCACTGTGGAACTATGAATATAAAATCTTGGAAAAAAGGGGTACCCTAACAACATACTGAAGGACAGCATCAAAAAACGATGATTCGGCCGGCACACAGATAATTCCGAACTGGAATATCACTAAAAATGAAAAATACTCTATATGGTAAAAAAAACATGCAACAGCGTAAATTGATTCAAAAGTAACTACTTGTAACAGTGGACCTATGTCGATTTTAATTTATACCAAAAAAGCAATGAAATTTTAAGAATAAAGTGTTTCATTAAAAATAACCTATGTTAGCTACTTTTTTAAATTTCAAAATAAGTTAGTATTCTAACAGAGGTCCTAATTACTGATGATTGACATAATAATAATGAGAATGATTGAGATGAAAATTATTTTTGAGGGAGGGAGGTTAATATTTTAAAGACAAAAAGCATAACAGTTACGCCATACTGCTAGTTTCAGAAAATTTATGCATTTTTTGCGATAGCTATAAGCATTTTGCAGTAACTAAGGTACATCCTCGATATAAAAAAAACCTTTGTTTACTTATTCAGCAAATGGAATAATGAAATCGTAACACATATCAAGAAAAATGTGGAATTGTCAGTGTTTGATGCAGACTTCTATACTGAAATCATCAACGACTATGCTCTTCCTTATGTACGTAATTACTTTTTATAATTTTTCGTATTATAGGAGAATATTACAGTGTTTTTTTCTCCTCGAATATTACTCGTATATTCATTTTAAGATGTAGTCCAGCAACAACATTAAGAAATTTATTAATTTAAGAAAACGTATTAATTTACTATCCATTATAATACATCACTGCTTTCTTATAGGTATTTATACATAGCCCCGATGGAACTATTCTCAGTGTTTTCCCTGCGTACACAGTTGATAAACATGGCTATATAACGTACGGATTCCAAATCCGGAGCACCAAAATTTCCAAAGAGCTTCAGGCTACTTCAATACATGTTCGAAAATGCAGGTACCATTACCACCACCACCTATGAAAATACCTTTGATAGTGGTATATTCATCCATTCTTTCATCATCATCATCATTACAGCCCTTCACAAGTCCACTGCTGAACATAGGCCTCCCCCAAGTAATGCCACAAAGCACGGTCCTGAGCCACCTGCATCCATCGACTTCCTGCATGTCTTACCAGGTCGTCACTCCATCTAGTGGGGGTCGCCCTACACTACGCCTACCGGTACGAGGCTGCCACTCGAGAACCTTTCTTCCCCATCGGTTATCGGTTCTTCGAGCTATATGGCCGGCCCATTGCCACTTCAGCTTACTAATCCGTTGGGCTATGTCGGTAACTCTGGTTTTACTGCGGATATCCTCATTTCTGAGTCTATCACGCAGAGAAACTCCAAGCATAGCCCTCTCCATAGCTCGCTGAGCGACCTTAAGCGTCCTCATACGGCCAGCAGTGAAGAACCACGTCTCAGATCCGTAAGTCATCACTGGTAACACGCACTGGTTGTACAATCTAGTTTTTAGAGATTGAGGTATACCTGACGAAAAGATATGTCGTAATTTCCCGAACGCTGCCCAGCCGAGTTGAATCCGTCGATTGACCTCTCGGTCGAAGTTGGACTTACCTAGTCGGACTATTTGTCCCAGGTAAACGTACTCGTCAACAACTTCGAGCATAGTGCTCCCAACAACTACCGGCATAGGTGTGACATGGACATTAAACATGATCTTTGTTTTGTCCATGTTCATCTTAAGACATATCCGTTGGGAGGCACTATTGAGGTCATTGAGCATAATGCTTAAGTCCTCCAGCGATTCTGCCATAATGACTATATCGTCGGCAAATCGAAGGTGAGTGATGTACTCGCCATTGATGTTAATACCGTATCCTTTCCAGTCCAGTAGCTTGAAAACGTCTTCCAACGCAGCGGTGAAGAGTTTCGGGGATATAACATCACCCTGTCTTACACCTCTCTGCAGTTGGATAGGTTTCGAACTCTGGTTCTGTACTCGGATAGCCATCGTAGCCCTACTGTACAAACACTTCAGCACTTCGATGTACCGACAGTCAACTTAGCACCGCTGAAGGGACTGTAGCACCGCCCAAATTTCGACGGAATCAAAGGCTTTCTCATAGTCCACATATGCCAGGCAAATTTTATTTTTTATTTTGTACGATTGTACTCTTCGGTCTTCTGTACAATCTGCCGAAGGGTATGTATGTGGTCTATGGTACTGAAGCCTTTTCGGAAACCGGCTTGTTCGGGAGGCTGGAAGTCGTCATCCATTCTTTATGAGATGAAATACTCAGATTGGCGACGGAGCACAGCTTCAAATTTGCGATATGTTGCCAGTCCGCCTGTTAACCGTGACAATTATGGCAAATCTTCCCCACAAAGGGAAAGGACAATCATTTGGTGGAAGAAAATCTTTTTTCTTTTCATAGAACAATGGCCACATAGGCCACCTAAAGTCGTGGAATTATGTCAGTACTTTAAACATAGATCAACATTCTGTACGATTTCGTCAAAAGAAGAATTAAGAATGCTTCATTGCCAGTTTTGCTTATCATTAATTCATTACAGCCTATCAAAAGTCCACTGCTCAACATACGCCTCTCCCATAGATCTCATCGTAGGGGACATACTTGCCATAGTTGCCACGCTTAGTATGCGGGTGGCAAACACAGTTTTTTCAACTATTTTTGGTTGTTATCAGATAGTTGTCGTTTATCCGATTATGAGATATTATATAAGAAGCTTTCTGCTCATCTCCTATTTCAATTTCCCTCTGTTGCCTCTTACGACACCCACAGGATCATATGGGGTAGGGGATATTCTTACTACAAAACGAGTTGTGCTTAAAGTGTACGCGTTTCTCCGTATGAGTTTGTTAAAGGCATTAAAATATTCTTTTAGGTTTCTTTTAGGTATTCTTATAACAATTGCTTATTAGAATGCCGGATTCAACTAATTTTAAAATTATGTTGCTGCGTTCCACATTTTTATAAAAAAACAGGTTGGTGCAATAAATTATTATCATTTTTGGTGTCACTAGACATTTCCCTCTACCTATATCCATTTCGTTCCCCTTTACATTAATAACATCATACATACATAACATATATAAACACTCACGCCTGTCACCCAGAGGGGTAGGCAGTGACTACGGACTTCCATTTGGCACGATCCTGACATACCTCTTTCGCCTCCTTTACATCCATATATCTACGCATACATGCTCGTCGGTTAAGGGTACTTTTAACGTGGCTCCTTTTCAAAATATCGCCAATTTGTTCGATAAACTTTTTTTCTAGGGCGTCCTTTCCCGACTCGGCCGTTCACATCTGCCATATAAATTTTCTTTGTCACTCTTTCCTCATTCATTCTTTCTACATGACCAAACCACCGAAGCATTCCTTTCTTAATCCCGGTCACAACATCATCTTGCATACCACATTTATCATTAATAACATCATTTCAATAATATCATTTCCCTTTATATCAATAACACCAAGGTATAGTGGATGTCATGACTAGCGATGAAAATTTTTATGATATCGGATAGATGGAGATGGATCTCGTTTGCACCAAACATAAAACAGCCAGCCCGGCGACAGGCAACATAGCCAAAAGTGCGAGATGTCTGATTGTACGCTCGTCAATTCGCATAGCAAGCGTGTTAATTGTATATATCCACCCTGCAACAGAAGAGATCATGCCATGCCATGAGGCTCTTACAGACTGTTGAAGAAAATTAATCATAATTCATAAAAATTACGATTTCTCTGAAATCCAAATGGCTGCATTATAGTTTGATATTTTTTTCTTATAGTATAATGTATATATATATATATATATATATATATATATATATATATATATATATATATATATATATATATATATATAGTACGTTAGTAGTAAATAACTGTTAAATTTCAAAAAAACTTTAACTTCCGTTACATTATATTTTGGGTGAAAATTTTGATTTAATATTCTAGTGACACTTATTATATGAATAATAGCTTCGAGTTTAAAAAAAATCCTACAATCATATTTTAAAACACTTTAAATAAATTTTAATAAATAATTAATAAATGAAGGATGTCAATAACTTTGCCAACATTATCATTATCGAACAATTCATTATTATATATTATATTTGCCATTCAACATCTTTGAATTAATTACAAATTATTCCAAAGAATAAATCCAGTGTAGCTGGGATGGCAACATTTGTAGGCTCTGGCGGCCCGGGCGGCAGAATCCCTAAAATGCTGCCCTTAGTCACCGGCGGGTATTGACATTCATCCCAAAATGCCGCTTCTAAAAATGTGCCGCTCGGAACCATTCTCCCTGCTACATCATTGAATAAAATAATAAACCCTTACCCGAATAAAGTGGATTTTAAAGGTGATCTGTATAATTTCTTCCTTAAGTAAATCGTATTAATACATCGTTTTTAAGTGTTCAGAATAAAGTAATCAAGACGACATTTTGCTACTTTTCGGCAATATTATTCAGTAGTGAGTTATTAAGCATAGTTGAATTACTTTGTAATAATTATATAAATTTTACAAATTAAGACAAAAAATTACATTCACGAAGAAACAAGTACAAGTTGTTTGACAAGTACTAGTTGACTTGATATCGTTACTTCACGAAAAACTCACTACTAAACAATTTTGACTACTAATTAACTAAATTGCCCTAAATATGAAGGATAAAATAAATGAGTGGGTCTCATGATGAGAACTAATCTAATGAAGAATGACATAAAAATCAGTGTTAAATTAGTAAAAAGTATAGTATTAAATTATCTACCTCGTTGAAAAAATTGTGTAATTGACAGATCTCTAATCATTTTAAGGTCACGAGCGAACATGTAAATTATCTGAACTCAAATGTTTTCTTCAATACAGAAGAGAAATTATGGGGCTATCAGTTTCTTATGACACACAATATAAATTTACCACAAAGGGCAAGTTACCTAAGTCATCGAAGGATTGTAATTGACTGAGCAGCTGCGAAACAGACATATATCGCAAAGGCAGCGAGGATATCACGCCCGATTCCTCGGCAAACCGATTAAGAATAATCATTTCCTTTCCAAAGATCAGAATTGTGAGAGACATTATCTTCAGTTTCTCTCATATTTTCTGTAAAATATTTTCTTTTTCTTAAACGATAAAGTAACATAAAATAACCCAAATTATATACCAATACCACCCATACACACTACCAATAACCCTATAAACCAATACAAGAACTGCCTGTGCATATTTAGCTTGTTGTTAAAAGAAATTCTTTACGATCTGTAACTATGGCAAATAAATATGCCGCGCGGTAGGTCTACACTAGTCGCGCGGCAATTTGTGTCCCACGACTGCCGCGCGTAGCTGCCGCGCACCTTGTGCGTCGTGTTTGGACACACCTTTACTTATAGATAAAACTTCAAAATTTCTTTAACGAGCGACAGTTGCGGAAAACCAATCAATCCGAACCTTAATCTCATAAATCCTATCACTGTGACCGAGGGCAGCGTGACTAGTTTGTACTAGTAATGCTGCCTTACCTTGTGGTATCGGCTCAACACTCACCAGCTTTTTTAATTTCGGATATTTTCTATGATACAGTGAAGGTTCCTAAAGATCCATTTAATGTTTATAAACTAAGTTATATTAAAATTACAATATGACTTTTACAGTGAGATGTGGTGGTGTCATAAATACCTGCATAGGCTCATCGGTGATTTCCTTAATGGAATTAATTATGGTTATGATTTGTATACCCATATTTTTTTAAGAATATTTCACGCATGTATTCTTTGACTTATTCAACAAAATTGGATATATGAAAGTGCATAGTAAATTGCATTTCTAAATCAATCAAAATTAAAATGTTATGAAAAATTGCATTTGAAGTTTCAATTAAGCCTTTCCTACTTATTTCAATTTCTCACCTAGTTTCAATTATAATTTTAATAACAATGTATATAATATATGGTGTGACCAGTCGTCATATTCTAGCAATAATTTTTATTTACTACTAGAAATTTTTGTTTATTTTTTGAACCAGCGATTCAACGACGAAGATATCTTAGTTAAAACACTACAAAGCGGCAGGAATCAGCTTTTAAAGTGACAATAATTCAACCTTATCTAGCCGTTTCCTACAAAAAGTAAAGCTTAAACAATAAGATCAGACGTAGGTTAAAACGCAGTACGAAAAAGGCACGGAAAATCGTAATACAACCAGACTCATGTATAAATAATTTATCTCTAGAGTATTTATACTTTACAGTTTTCTTATACCATTTAATTAGTTTTTACAAAAAATCGCACCATCAAGAACAAAAAATTTAAATGGAGTAATTATAATGAATCATTATTTACCCTTTACAATTACATTTGACATATTAGCCAACATGGCCCGAATAAATGTAAAAAAAACAAATCCTCGATCTCAAGGAGCAAATGCAATGGCTACATTTCTATATTTACCAGCAGCAATCATATTAAAAAAACACATTTACATCTATTTTAACACCGATTAATATCACAGAAATAAAAATAAATTCAAATTTTTAATTTCTTCAATGCAGCAATCAGTAATGAATGTTGCAGGTTTGCAACATATCATTGATATGCAGAAGAAACAGCGTTGGTGATAGCACGCAGCCTTTTGGAACACCAGCATTAACAGGCTTGTAATCGGGGCTTGCACCGTCTACAACTACCTTGATGCTCCGATCTGCAAGAAAGCTGATGACCCAATTGCACAATTTCTCGGGAAGCCCGTAGGAAGGGAGCTTCGAAAGATACGCTTTGTGCCAAACCCGATCGAAGGCCTTCGCAATGTCCAAACTAACGGCCAATACCTCCCCCTTGGACTCTACTGCCGCCACCCAACTATGAGTCAGGTAGACCAGAAGATCACCAGCTGATCGACCACGACGGAAACCGTATTGGCGATCACTAATCAGCTGGTGATTCTCAAGGTACCTCATGAGCTGGCAGTTTACCATGGATTCCATTGTTTTGGAGAACAAGGAGGTGATGGAAGGAGGTGATCACGATCTCTGCGGAGGGGATCTGTTGTAGCAAACAATCTGTAGCCATTTGGACGTGGTCGATATGGGACCTATAGAGGCACCCGTAGACTCGCGGATGATCATCGCTGTCTACGCGTAGCTAAAGTATGGACAGGTCCAAACCTTCAAGACTGCCGAGGCGTCAAGAACTGATGTCCTCTCTGACGTATACGCAAACTTCAGCCCGAGGCACAAAGGATTGTTCCAGTTTGTACCCCGGGTAGGAGAGATACGAAGCATCAGCCGGGGAGGACACCTGCGTCTCGGTCTGAAAGAGCAAAACCGACCTCGCCGTCTCGAGATGGTAGTGAATGGCGTTTAGGTTAGAATGAAGTCCCTACTATTGCAGAAATTCACGGATAACGTGACAGGGGTCGTCTTGGTCTTGTTGCTCAGTTTCCCCTGATCAGTTGTTTTCTTGAACGGAATTTTGCCCCCTCCCCCCGCCAGAACACGCGGGGTAGCCTGAGCACCCACGCTTAAGAGTGGAGTAACTTCGTTGTGGATGCTCCGCGAGGGATTCTCCAGGGGTGCTGGTACCTCCTGGGGTAGATCTTTACTTAATTCCGCTACATGTTAAGGGGGGGGGGGATTAGGCCTAGAAGCTAAGCTTCCACTTCACGCCGGTAGTACTGTTAGAATGTAATAAAACCGGTGACTCAATGTTTAAGTTGCAACTTTTGGAATTTGTTAAGCAAAACAATGATCGCTTTGAAAAATGTGTTGTACACGAGTTGGCTAATCCACAAATCGTCGCGTCATACGTTTGCCACCGTATCACTGTGAGCTCAACCTAACTGAGCTTGTGTGGGCTCAAGTGAAGGGCTACGTGGCAGCAAATAACAAAAGTTATAATTTTGATGAAGTTCGAACTCTTTGCTACAAGGAGTAGCTAAAGTGGATAGCCAAAAATGGTCGCCATGTGTCAATTATGTGATAACCAAGATCAAAACAAAAATGTAGAAAATATGTTAGAGCAGTTTATTATTTACTTGTCTGCAGAAAGTTCATCAGAAGGAAGTGATGACGATAGTTTTTAAGATTACAAGAATTATATAATAACTATTTTATTCATAAGTTCTTGTGCAAAATCTTTTTATTCTATATCCAATATTGTTTTGTTGTTATTTATTAATGAAATTATTTATATATAAAAATAATTTATTTTTCTCAACAGTAAATAGAAGTATTCAATATAAACGGTCCTTCATCAGCAAAACAAGAACAAAGGCATTGGCCACGCCCCTACAATCACCCACTCAATCTGTGAATATCAGAAATGTGCTCTACATACTCAGTATTCGTTTCTTAAAAAAGCAGGCTATAGACTAACCTAGTGAAATAGTTACGTGTATAAGTGTAAACTGAATGCAAAGGAGCAAACTCGTGTGAATCGAGTAGAGTGTATAGTGGAATTTCGTCATGTGGCGAAGGCTGCGGATCACAACTGTTGTGCAATTAATTAAACAACGAAAATAACTTTCAGGAATAAAGGGATAAATCTGCGGACAACATAATGACTTCTTATATTTGTGCGAACGCTACACATTGATTAAAACTACTTTTACGGATTTTATCGCGTTTAATTTTACTTTTAATTATTTTTAATTCCCGACGTTTCGGGTGCTTTACAGCAACCATGGTCACGGGGGGGACTTAGATGTTTGACGTCCCAATGTCATTGTTAGCCCGGCTACCTTCAGTTTTTGAATATTAATTTTTTTGGTCCGATTTACGCAAAACGAACTTACAGTATCTTGAAGTCTTGCAGTGGTATGCTTGGGTTTGGGTTTAATTTTGTTAATTATAGGATCCCAAGCAGATGGCAGCACCCAACCATCTTCTCTATTGAAATTAGGATGTTTTTTAATTTCAATAGCGTCGCGTATCATCCTTGGTAGGAATCGGTGTTCTTTCGCGAGGATTTGTGGTCTATCAAATCTGATGTAATGGTTGGGGCCGTCTAGGATTCGATCACAAACTGCAGACTTCCCGAACTTCTGTGGACAACTTAAAAAGAGCTGCTGAAAAAATTAATAAAGAGTCCACTAACATATTTCGCGACATTACCATTGAATTTACAGTTCCTATTGTGTTGTTGTTGTATGTGCGTGTGTGTGTGTGTGTGTGTGTGTGTGTGTGTGTGTGTGTGTGTGTTTGTGTGGATGAAGTTGTTAGTTTGTTGTTTTAATTGTTGTGTGTGACTTTCGTAGTGACAGATAATTGGTTTTGTTTCTCTGTCGATTTTCCGCCGCCCTATTAGCATGCATGTCGTTTTCCTACACAACCAAGCACGTGGTGAATCAGCACTTGAAATTTCACGTGGTATCAATCAAACCTGGGTTTCTTAGTTTTTGTTTTTTCATTTGTTTTAATGTAAATAATAATTGTATATTAGGTGCTTGAAAATGACAAATTTCTACTTTACAGAACTTGTTGCTTCAATTAAAAATATGTAATTCTTATTTTAATATCAAAATAGTTAATCTAATCATATAATTTTTCGCTATAATAATGGCCAAAATATGTTTTATTAATTAATTATTGTCAGTGAAAATTATACCACAACATAACATTTTAATGAAAACCCTTGTCAATAAAAACCTTTACTTTGTTCTTGTTTTATCTAACATTAAACCTTTATATCTCTTTGTCTGACACATTATATTAAAACATGCAAGCATCATGTTAATGAAATGAGCCTTTTTATGAAAGGTCCGTGTTATTAACCATAATAAACAGAATAACAATAACAAAAAATAAAATCTTATCTCTTATTAATTAAGAATATTTGTGTATAGCATTATTACATATGATGTACTGTTTATATGTATACATATTTGACTGTGTACACTGGACTTTTATTTCTTATTTCAAATTACCGACATTTAAGATGATCAATAGTCCACATGTAGTGGCCGTGTAAGAATATCCACTACCCCATATCGTTCCGCGGGTGTCGTAAGAGGCGGCAGATGGAAACTGAAACGTGAGATAGGCAGCAGCATCTTTCAACAACTCAAAATAATAAAAAAACTGCGGTTGCCAACCCGCGTAGCGACTATGGCAAAATCCCTCGGGTACACTCTATGGGGAGGCCTTTGTACAACAGTGAAGTTTTTAGGCTATAAAATACTCATGAACACTACTTCTGAGAGCTATAGGATATATATATATATGTTTAGTGGTCACTTATTTGTGTTAGTGCGATTACTTAGTAAAAGTAATCTACGTTACCACTTTTTATCATACCAAGTATTTCATTTATAGAACAGTTTGGTTTAAATGTTTATAAGTGCTCCAATTGTAAATAATATATTTTAAAATACATTTAAAATTTTCAAGTAATAAAAAGTCCATTGAAAATACACGCTTGCTTTTGTACTTAATAAATAAATAAATATGAAACATATACCTTCAGTGGCGTATTTGACAATGTATAGTACATTAAGTAGACACATAGTTTTATTATTTACCCTGTGGTAGGGGCGTGACAAAATTCAACACTCCATTTTGATGTCGTCAGCTCAAACATGGGGATTCGTAAAAGAAAGAACAAATATTACACATAATCACATCTTATATTTCCTCAAAATAATACAACATCACAGGGTATACATAATATCATAGCAAACAAGTTCACACGTACATACAGTTTCAGCCTTCCAATAATTAAATATCATCTACTTCTGCGCTTTATTACTTACGACTTACTTCCTCTGAACCTCGAACCAGAATGCCTTTCTCCTTTTGCGTGTTAGCTACTCGTTTATTATGCATTCGAATAAACGACCGAATCTATGGTTGAATTATTTAATAATTTTGGGTTGCCATTGTACAAGTACCTATCATAAATGAGCAGTATAAATACAGACTTATTTAGGGTTACCAGAAGGAAGCTAACAATTTCGTGCTCTGGGTATAATAAAGTGCGACTACGACAAATGTCAATGAGTAAAATGTGTTATGTCTTTTGATAGTCTATGTTCCTAACTGTAAGAGCTACTTTATTGACGTGGTTCTACCTTATTAATGACGTAGTAGAGCCATGCTGGAGCTATATTAGTAGCATAGTTGTAGCACGAATGGGTCGGCTCGACCGGGGAAGGAGCATGCTCTCACAGAATATCAGTGTAAAATAGCAGCTCAACGCTGCTGTGTTTCGTATGGTGAGTGTAGAGAATCGAAAACCCATTTTATTAGAAACGAATCATTATATCTTAGTCTCCACGAGTGACAATGCATCTGCATTTTGATTCGTAGGATAAATGCAGATATTTATGGGCCACAGCAACCACTACCATCAGGTGGACTGTGTGCTCGTTTGTCACCTCATCCTGTAAAAAAAATCGGTACAACTAGTTTTCTTGACATGTGTTTTCTATTTTATATCGTTATTGAGATAATTAAGTTCATGACACGAATAATATATATATATATATATATATATATATATATATATATATATACAGTATAATATCGGCGACTTCATCACATCCCCATCAGAAGTCCACTGATGAACATAGGCCTCCCCAATTAGTTTATATTTGCAATAACATTGATTAATTACTGTGAAACTATGAATATAAAAATCTTGGAAAAAGGGTATCCTAACACTGAATGAGCAACGACACAAATAAACGGCCCCCAGTCCCCGGCGGCCCCGCTATTCCTGACTATGATGGCGACCATGGTAACGGCGGGGCAGGGTAAGGGCAGGTGCTAAGAATCTCCGGTGGAGGTTCGGTTGCCACCTACGACGACTCGACCTGGCAACATTTAACGCACGCACCCTGAGGACTGACTAGAAGATACTGGAGCTGGAAGAAGAGGTAGACAAGTTGCGCTGGCATATTATTGGATTATCTGAGGTCCGAAGAGAGGGGGAGGACACGGTAATCCTCGAGTCCGGCAACTTGTTCTATCACCGGGAGGGCAACCATCTGTCCCAAGGAGGTGTCGGATTTATCGTCCACAAGTCTCTCGTCAACAACGTTGTAAAGATTGGGAGTGTGTCGACGAGGGTCGCGTACCTGATACTCAGAATCACCAAACGGTATTCGCTGAAGGTCATACAGGTCTACGCACCAACCTTGGCACATCCCGATGAGGAGGTGGAGGAAATGTATGAGGATATTTCTAGAGCCATGCATTCCACCAAAACCCACTACACGGTGTTGATGGGAGACTTCAACGCAAAACTAGGCACAAGAGAAGGCGGTGAGCTGAAGTTAGGGAAATTTGGAGTGGGCCAACGAAACCGTAGGGGCCAGCAGTTGGCTGATTTTATGGAGAAAGAGGGACTCTTTATGATGAACTCTTTCTTCCAGAAGCGGCCCCACAGGAAGTGGACCTGGTCGAGCCCCGACGGTTCGACAAAAAATGAGATTGACTTCATTATGACGACCAGACGCCAACTGTTCAGTGATGTCTCAGTGATCGCAAGGGTGAAAACCGGCAGCGATCACCGAATAGTTAGAGGTACACTGAACCTAAACGTTAAGTTGGAGAGGTCTCGTCTAATGAAGTCAACGCTCCGTCCCCCCTTGTGCTCTAATCCAGAATCCCGAGACTTTTCAGCTCGAGTTACGTAACCGCTTTCAGTGCCTATAAGATTGCAATGCAGTGGACGATATGAATGACAAGCTCGTGGAAACTGTCCATGCGGTCGGAGCTAAGTTCTGCAAGACCCACCGCAGAAGAACACAAAAACTCTCCGATCACACTCTTAATCTCATGGCTGTTAGACGAGAGATGAGGCTGCAATCGTCAACAGATTTGACTGTATACAGGCAACTGAACAGACAGATCTCCAAATGCATGCGGCAAGACTTACGCAACTTTAATACTGCTCGCATTAAAGAAGCGATCGAGCGGAACCAGGGCTCCAAAGTCTTTGCCAGAAATCTGTCCGCCAGAAAGAGCCAACTGTCAAAGCTGAAGACTGAGTGTGGCAGCATCGTTTCCGGGACACCTGATATTTTGAGTGAGATTGAGAGGTTCTATGGGCAGCTGTACACATCATCGTTGGAGCTACACGCAAGTGTGAGTAACGATACAAGAACAAGTCTTACCCGACACTATTCCGATGATATCCCGGACGTCAGTCTGAGCGAGATTAGAATGGCTCTCCAGCACCTTAAAAACGGCAAGGCCCCAAGCGAGGATGGAATTACAGCGGAGCTTCTGAAAGCGGGTGGAACACCGGTACTTGAAGTCCTTCAGAAGCTCTTCAATTCCGTCATCCATGGTGGCACTACTCCGGAGGCGTGGAGCAAAAGTGCGGTGGTCTTGTTCTTTAAGAAAGGCGACAACGCTCTCTTGAAGAACTACAGACCGATTTCCTTTCTGAGCCGCGTCTACGTGCTGTTTTCGAGAGTCATTACGAATCGTCTCGCACGCAGACTCGACGACTTCCAGCATCCCGAACAAGCCAGTTTCCGAAAAGGCTTCAGTACCATAGACCACATACATACCCTGCGGCAGATTGTACAGAAGACCGACGAGTACAATCTGCCACTTTGCCTGGCGTATGTGGACTATGAGAAAGAAAGCCTTTGATTCCGTCGAAATTTGGGCGGTGCTACAGTCCCTTCAGCGGTGCCAAGTTGACTGTCGGTATATCGAAGTGCTGAAGTGTTTGTACAGTAGGGCTACGATGGCTATCCGAGTACAGAACCAGAGTTCGAAGCCTATCCAACTGCAGAGAGGTGTAAGACAGGGTGACGTTATATCCCCGAAACTCTTCATCGCTGCGTTGGAAGACGTTTTCAAGCTACTGGACTGGAAAGGATACGGTATTAACATCAATGGCGAGTACATCACTCACCTTCGATTTGCCGACGATATAGTCCTTATGGCAGAATCGCTGGAGGACTTAAGCACTATGCTCAATGGCCTCAATGGTGTCTCCCAATGGATAGGTCTTAAGATGAACATGGACAAAACAAAAATTATGTTTAATATCCATGTCACACCTATGCCGGTAGTTGTGGGGAGCACTATGCTCTTGGTGTGTTGAAGTTGTTGACGAGTACGTTTACCTGGGACATATAGTCCGACTAGGTAAGTCCAACTTCGACCGAGAGGTCAATCGACGGATTCAACTCGGCTGGGCAGCGTTCGGGAAATTACGACACATCTTCTCGTCAGGTATACCTCAATCTCTGAAAACTAAAGTGTACAACCAGTGCGTGTTGCCAGTGATGACTTACGGATCAGAGACGTGGTCCTTCACTGCGGGCCGTATGAGGACGCTCAAGGTCGCTCAGCGAGCTATGGAGAGGGCTATGCTCGGAGTTTCTCTGCGTGATAGACTCAGAAATGAGGATATCCGCAGTAAAACCAGAGTGACCGACATAGCCCAACGGATTAGTAAGCTGAAGTGGCAATGGGCCGGCCATATAGCTCGAAGAACCGATAACCGATGGGGAAGAAGGGTTCTCGAGTGGCAGCCTCGTACCGGTAGGCGTAGTATAGGGCGACCCCCCACTAGATGGAGTGACGACCTGGTAAGACATGCAGGAAGTCGATGGATGCAGGTGGCTCAGGACCGTGCTTTGTGGCATTACTTGGGGGAGGCCTATGTTCAGCAGTGGACTTGTGAAGGGCTGTAATGATGATGATGATGATGATGAACACTGAAGGACAGCATCAAAAAAATTATGATTCGGCCGGCACACAGATAATTCCGAACTGGAATATCACATAAAATGAATAATACTCGTATGGTAATCAAAACATGCAACAGCATAAATTGATTAAAAAGTAACTACTTGTAACAGAGTACCTATGTCGATATTAATTTATACCAAAAGAGCAATGAAATTTTAAGAATAGTGTTTCATTAAAAATAACGTATGTTAGCTACTTTTTTAATTTTTAAAATAAGTTAGTATCTAACAGAGGTCCCAATTACTGATGATTGACATAATAATGATGAGAATGATTGAAATGAAAATTATTTTTGAGGGTCTAAGAAGTGATGCAACACCTTTTTCCCGAACTGTCAACCCGCCTTTACTCGGTGGGTCCTGTCGATTAACGGAAAATTATCAGTAGACCGAATATTTAAAATGCATCCATAAGCGCTCGGTACACACTGATAAAAAGAAAAAGCCTACCAAGAAGTGTTCTTAGAAAGGCTGTTCGTATATCATATAATGAGGGTTTATTTAAATTGTATGAATAGATATTTGTGTGAAAATGATGAAAGACTGTACAAAAATTGTCTTTACATGTTTTCCCATCTCTTAATTTAGTTATAATTTTAATCAATTTTGATACTGCAACCAAAAAGTTTTCGGGCTCACATTAATTTATCCAAAACATCATAGCTTTTACACTTGTTTTTATACTCGCACAACTGTTACTAGTTATATTCAACTTGTAATGATAAGATATAAAGGTTTTTATCAACAAATGAAAAAGCTAGGAGCAGATGTTTGTGAGGATTTCGTGTTTCAAAGTATATCAAAAAGCATTTTGCACCTGCTTCCAGATTTGGGAGGGTTTGTTTATAGAGGTAGATAACATTCTTTTTTAAATAAATGTACGTACGTGAAAAATATACGTATATTTATTAATGTATATGATAGGCAATGAATAATCTAATTTTTAATTTACGCATGAACGGTCTCCTAACGATTTTTTTATGCCTAAATTATGGGTCCATTTTGAAAATGACCAAGAAGGCATGTCGGTGACTATTAAATTAATTGATGCTGTTTTATTGGTCCACTTTTCATGGCTTAGTACCATAACTGCTATTTTTTGTTTATATCAATATTATTATATCGTTACTTACACAAATGCTTTACAGGCAAACGAGCATGCAGCTCACCTGATGATAAGTGTCTGCCGCCGCCCCTGAACAACTGCAACGCCAGGGGAATCGTAGATGCGTTTTCGACCTTTTAAAAAGAATAAGTTATTTTCTTGAAGTACCTTAAGTCGTTACGATCCGAAGAAATCGTTGGTGGTAATCGATATAACAAGGAAGTAGTACGAGGAATAAAAGTTCTAGTAAATCGTACATTGGTAGACCGCCAATCATTCAGATGATGTGGATATTGTTTGATACAGATATCGAAGCGATTAAAACGAAGGAGCTGGTACTGGGGGCCCGGCCAAGAAATGAGAACAGTTTTCCATGAAAACGCGATCGAAAGGGGAGGGCAGCCATCTTGATTATGATTTCAATAGCTTCGCGCATCATCCTTTGAAGGAATCGGTGTTCTTTAGCGAGGATTTGTGGTTGATCAAATCTGACGTAGTAACGGGGGCGAACCTGTACGTGTTCACAGACTGCAGACTTCCCAGAGCATCGATTCTTCATATCAGTTTGTCCAGAAACCACAAATTCACAATTAAACTTGTACACACCTGCATCTTGCGGAGGGACATTATACTTGGCTGATGGTAAAAACTATCTAATCTTCTTCAGCGTCTTAAATCTTAAAGTATGTTTCAATGCAAGCACGCTTCAAGATGTAGCCAATCTTGTCAGTGACACCTCTGACATATGGCAGTACAGGCACACACTCAACTGTGGCCAACTTCACTCGTTCACTGTGACATAAGCGCGGGACCCGAAGCCTGTAGTCATGTGTTGGAGCTCGGCGGCAACGTGTTGCTGTCACAGATCCCTCGTGTTCTCTGAAACAAAGGTTTACTCACGGTAACTAACTGTGAAGGTTGGCGGTAAAAATCACCATTTAAGTATATCTATCTGTATGTGTCTATTTTCTATATACAGTGTGGCTCAAGGTGTAATCAGTATTCCGAATTACTAACACATCTAGAAAGGCTAAAGAACCGTTTGTCTTTGACTCCATTGTGAACTGAATTTAGCATTTATGGTGTTAAGAAAGGTAGAAACGTGAAAGTGTCGTCTACGTACCGCTTGTATAATCTTGGATTTACGGGAGAAGTAAGCAGGGCTTTCTCCTCAAAGCCTTCCGGGAGGGAGACAAGTTAACCCATCGCCACACCATCTACTTGCTTGTAGAACTCCTCCTTCCACAAAATCCATTAAACCCGTAAAAACTAGATTTATTTGAATGCATCACTCGAAAATCCTTTTCACTTTGAATCCTCATATAGTTACCGTTACGACCTATTAAAAGTTCCTACTCAAATAGGCTTCCCCCATAAATTGCCTCGTAGGAGCGATATTTGTCATAGAAGCCACGCTTAGAGGGCGAGTTGGCGACCGCTGTTTTTTATAATTTCAGTTGTTATTATGGAGACTCCCTGCTGCCCATTTCCCGAATTTTTTCCAAAAAGTTGCACTTAAAGCTTAAACTTAAGCAGCTTCATTCAGTTAAGTAGTCAACTAAAATAATTAATGAAAAAGCATAATTAAAATCGGTTCGCCTAAAACCGGTAATTAAATTGATGAAGATATCATGTAAAATCGAGAACCTTCTTTTTAAATTTGACTAAAATTAATTTGAAATAAGTATAACTTAACTTATATTCAATAGAATGAATACCAATTGAGGTAATCATTCTCAATTAGGTATATTCTCCATTCTTAAAAGTCAACAACATTTTTATTCTTTCTCAAAGCAAGCCTTAAAATATCACTTACTTCCAAGATTTCGTGCTTAGAGTAATTACATACGTAGGTATGCAATTACTCTGAGATTTCGTGACTACAACAAAGCTAAGGAGACATTATTTACACATCATTGAACGTCAACTAAAATGAAATCTTTATTTGTAATATTCTTTCTTGATTATTATTTTTTACATTCTAACGATTTCTATTGTTTATTTTATTTATTTATTTAACTTCATATACACATTAGATGTATATAGGCGGACTTAATGCCTGAGACATTATCTACCACAGAACACTATTACTCATGTCCAGTCTACCTTAGAGTAGTGCAGAGATAAAAGAGGTAGGTGTAATAAGAAGTATGTATATATAAACTATATATATATATATATATATATATATATATATATAAACTCATACATATATAAGCGTATAAATATATACATATATAAACATTATGTAAGTATATATACATAAAATTAAATACATATATATATATATATATATATATATATATATATATATATATATATATATATATATTAAATATAATATTAAACACGGCTAATTTTACAAATCCGGTTTTCGGCACTCCTGATTTCGGAAGGAAGAGCGTTCCAAAGAAGAACAGATTGAACAAAGAACGATGATTGTACAAAATTAGTACTAAAAGGGGGATACTGAAGCAAAAGATTATTACTAGAACGGAGAACTCTATCATGGTTGGAGCTAAGATATTGAAAATGAGGAGTTAAATAAGATGGAGGATTTGGAGACATCAAGATAGAGTAAAGAGTAGTGAGTGCACGTAAACTACGGCGCTGACGAATGGGTAACCAGTTGAGTTGAGAGCGATAAGTAGACACATGATCATACTTTCGAAGATTAAAAATGAATCGAATGCAGTTATTAAGAAGACGGTCATATTTGTTCAAGAGTTCTGCATTCAGGTCAAAATAACACACATCACCATAGTCAAAAATGGGAAAAATTAAGGTCTGCACAATAATCGTCTTGGTCCTGGACGGGAGAAAGTTCTTCAGGCAGTAGAGAGAACACAAAATACCTGTCACTTTCTGACAAACATTTGCCACTTGAGTTTGCCAGCTCAAGGTGGAGTCAATGTGCAATCCAAGGTCTTTCACGGTATTACTCAGTTCTAAAATAAAATCGTTAAAAATGATCGGTGGTAAAGCCGTGGGATCCAGTTTCTTTATCATCCGTTGGCTACCTATTATTATAGCCTGACATTTGGATGGGTTAACTTTAAGATTATGGGGGGGGGTTTTTTTCCTTTCCATTAACTTGTCAGACCAGTTCTTTATATACTCTAGGTCCCTATTAAGGGACTCAATTGCTGTAGATATACAGTCGACCTTCGCGTGTGAGTACAACTGCAAATCATCAGCATACAAATGATACGCACACTGAAGATTTGGAGTAATGAGATTTATAAATATTGAAAATAACAACGGAGATAGAATACCGCCTTGAGCAACACCAGCATGCAAGTCACACCAACTTGATGAGGACTCGTCAATGCGGACTGACTGCTGGCGGCCTCGAATATAAGACGAGAACCACTCCAAAGCCTCAGATGAGATCATAGAAAGTGAAAGGATTGATAATAGAATGTCGTGACTGATGGCATTAAAGGCGTTAGAGAAGTCAACCAAAACCAGTACTGTGACTTTAGTTTCCTCCATGCCTGCCCTAATGTCACCAGTGACTTTGAGGAGCACGGAAACAGTGCTATGACCTGGCCTGAAACCAGACTGTAATGAGCTTAACAGGTTATTCGAGAAGATAAAATGTGATAGCTGTTTGTGTACACAAGCCTCTAGCACCTTTGACTAAAAGGGAAGAATGGATATAGGTCGGAAGTGATTAGGTAAAGAAGGATTAGAAATTTTTGGGAGAAATATAATGTAAGATTTACGCCACAGCGACGGAAAAACTCCAGAATCCAGAGAGAAGTTAATTATATGGGAATTAGCATGGAGGAGATGGTCTATAATATTAATAACCATACGGCGACTGATATTGTCACAACCAATAGCATTAGACTTTGTCGTGAAGCGACAGTTAAAAACTAAAGAACCTAACCTAACAACGAAACAACCAAAAAGAAAATAATTTATTTAAAATTTGTAAAGATATTTACAGTTTCTTTTATAAAATGTAAAGCCTCAATTAAAAACTATAGAACCTAACCTAACAACGAAACAACCAAAAAAAAAATTTATTTAAAAAAAATTTTAAAGATATTTACAGCTTTTTTTTTATAAAAAAAAAGGTATGAGGGTGATGATGGGCTGTAGTGATGATAGTGAATTACAATTTTTAAAAAAAATAAAAGTTAATAAAGATAAATGAGTACGGAAACAATGTATGTACAGGCTATGCCTGTGGTAGATGCACAGCGCCTAATCTAGGTACACGCAGCGCTTGAAGTAGGCACACACAGCGACCAGAATGAGCACACACAACACCCGGAGTAGACACACACAGCGCCTGGAGTAGACACGCAGCGTCTGGAGTGGGTCCACGCAGCGTCTGGAGTAGGTACACACAGCGTATTGAGCAGGTACACGCAGCACTTAGAGTAGGCACACACACACCGCTCGGAGTAAGCACACACAACGCCCGGAGTAGACACACACAGTGCCCGGAGTAGACACACACAGCGCCCGTAGCGCCGGAGACACGCAGCGTCTGGAGTAGGAACACGCAGCGCTTGAGACAAGCACGCTCAGCGGCCGAAGATAGCGCGGGTACTAATAGGTGGACGCGTAGGCGTGGCTAGGCGACGACTTCAGGAGAAGGCAAAGGCTTGCAAGATCCCGAGGCAGTGCGGATAAAGCCTTTAAGAGGTGCTTCTCGTATCAAAGCTGAAGTGAGAACCTCTATTGGCCGATTCTTCGGCTTTTATACTTTTTGACGGATCTGGGATAAGAACGAGAAATTATTTGAAATTATTTAAATTAAAAGCAAATTTTTGTAAATGGCCAAGAAGAAAAGAGTATTTTTGAAGTAAAAACATCAGGCCGGTAACGATATTTGAATAAAATTGCCATGACAACCAGATAAACAACGATGTCAAAACATGTCAAATTTTGGTTTTAGGCTCGTAATAGAGAAACGGCAAGATTTAAGTGAAAAATGAGATATTATTGATATAGGAAAAAAGGTAGCGCAACAGTGCGCACGAAGCCCGAAATTGCAGAGTTACGGAGAACTAAATAAAATACCGAAAAAGGTAGACTCCATTGACACCGATTTAAAAAGTGCTGATAACGTGAAAATACGATGTGAAAATGATTTGTTATTGTGTTCTTATGGTTTAAAAACGTTACAGGATCCTATGAAAATAAAGGTGATGCAAAATATCCAGTTTTGAGGCTAATGCAGAAAATCAAAAACAGAATGGAAAAATAAATTTAAAATAGTGTAAAATGATATGTAAGTAGCATAACAATACATTACTTATTGGAGAGTATAAACTTCCTGATCTCATTCGTAGCTATTGGGGAGAAGTGGAAAGGAGCGATATTTGGACGAGGTAAACCCATTAACTGATTAACAGTTTGACACTTGGTTTGGTGATCCAGAGGTATATGTGAAGAGAAGTGTTGATTGATATCATCCAAACCAATTGTCCCCTGAAACTCAGAATGGGACTTCTTACCAATATCCATGGTTCCAAGGAACTTCCAGATATCTGCGGGGGAAGAGGATATGATATTGTTAAGAATATATCGGCGTTTTGCGTTGCGTATCATCTGGTTACACCGATTTCTTGCAGTTTTAAAAATGGACCAATTTTCCTCACACCGCTTTTTTCTATATTTCTGAAAGGCTCGGTCTCTACGCCTCATCACAACGCCGATCTCTGTTGTCATCCAAGGTGCTGGCAGCTTCTTTAGCTATACTTTTTTAATAGGAGCATGCATATTATATAGATTAATTAATATGTTATTAAATGCGCTAACTTTTTCGTCTACCGTGGGAGCGGCTGTCACTGTGTCCCAGTTAATTTTAGAAGCATCCTGACACAACTTCTCTACATCGATACGGCCAAAACTACGCAATTGCAGGATTTTAGGTGAGGGGTTAGGAGGTTTCAGGATATAGGAAAGGAAAATGAGATCATGATGGGAGAAACCAGACGCATAATGTTGACCATGAGTAGAGACAAAGGTGGGGTTTGAGGTTAGCATTAAATCGAGCCACGTGTCCTCCCCGTCCGCATTGTGGTGAGTGGCTTGTAGAGGTAGAACATGAAGGCCAACCGACTCGATTATTTGAAGGAACTAATAGGAACGGGATGAGTGCGAAGCCAGGAGATTTGTATTAAAATTACCCATAATGATGTGATGTGAGTGTTCTGACCCTAAAGATTCCAGAGTCGTTTCGAGACTAGAGAAGTAATCAACAGAGGAGGGACAATATACAACACCAGGCACGGTTTTAGCTCCCTTCACACATACTTCAAGAAAAAGAAATTCAGCAGATGCGGAGTAAAAGGGCGAGGAGGAAGCTAGAAGTTTATAAGATAAGTCACTGCGGAGGTATGTAGTAACACCACCCCCTCTCTTATCAACCCGATCGTTATGTATCAAAGTGAAACCAGAGAGGGGGGTAAGTGGTTGAAAGAAGATGGGGCTTCAACCAGCTCTCCGAAATCAGGATGGCATGAACGTTCACGTTAGTAAAGGCTTCAATGAGATCACTGTAGTGGCTGGGTACACTTTGTGCATTGATATGACACACATTTAGCGAAGAGCTAGACTGGTCAAATGTATGACGTACAAAATCACCCAGCGTATCAGTTATGGAACAAAAACTATCGTCAATAGATGTAGCAGTTTCATTGGCAGAAAAAAAATAATCATCATCAGCGTTCATAAAAATAAATATAGATTTTTATATATATAGTATATGATATAAAGTATATAAAATTAATTAAATTATTATTAAATCGTACCTGACTTAGGTTGTAAACCAAGGCGTACTGTCATCTCTTCACCACCCGCCAGCTAACTTACGCACCTTAAATTACTAACTAATCAAATAATAAGCAAAATGAATTAAAAAGATCATGTAAAACACGAATCATATGTACGTTAAACACATAAGTATCGAATTGAGTATTACAACAGATAGAAATGAAAAAAAAAACACAGACAAAATTATGTCATAGAGTTAATCGGTACACAACGTGTATAGACTATAAACTATAACACTACGTGACAGGTTACCGTAATTCGAAATATTACCCTTAAGTTGTCAAACGTCAAATTGGCATTACACTAGAATAGAAATGACAACTGACAATTATTAATACAACATACAAAAGCATGTTTACATTGTAGTTCGAGAGAATAAATAGCGAATATTATCTTAGTAATTATAAATACGATACCCATGTTACAAGAACAAGAAAGGAGGATATAATTAGTTTAGAAAAAAAAATACAACGCTTAGTACTACTTAGAAACCATTTTGGAGTTACGTACCTATACTAGAAATAAAGAAAAATAAAATTGTATACATTTCACATAAAAAAAATTTAAAAATTTGAGAAATGTTGTATTAAGGTAATGAAAAGTTAACACGAAACTACAAACTTCAATTGTCGTCACTTACGAAGTTTTGAAAGAGGGTTCGTTGATCCCACAACTGCGGTCTTGCCCTCAACCAAGGATTCAGCTTCTGATTTAAGGAGTTCAGCTCGTCTAGGGAAGTGATCTTATGCCACGATTCATCAACAGCTTTCACCACAATTACACCGTCCTGAGTCCAGCAATCTCGCATACCAAAATGCTGCCGGGCTTTAGCATGAACAGCTTGATGGGTCTTTGTCAAGAATTCTTTAACTGCAATCGATGAACCTTTAAGCTTGGACTTTGACCTCACACCAATGTTCTAGAGTCAATGTCAACAAACCGTACCAAGATTGGTCGTTGATGGTTTTTACTGGCCGCTCCAATCATGTGACAAACTCTGATGCTAGAGGCTGTAACGTCTGTTAACTACATCTTGCGAAAAATGCTCACCACAGTGGCTTTACAATCTTCCTTCTCTTCTTCAGTAACACCGAGGAAAATGAGAGCCTTACGACGATGCCTGGTTTCGATGACATCTACCATACGAGAGCACTCAATAATCTGCTGCGAAGCATCCCAAGCATTGAGTACATGAGCTCACAGAAAATCCGGAATTCTTCAGCCACCTTTGCAACAGTGTCTTTAGCGAGTCCCCCAGTATGCAGCTGTGCTTCCAACTCAGCCATCCTTTTAGAAAAGCATTCCTCTAGAGTATTTTGAGCAGTTCTTATTTCTTCTAGTTCAGACATTCTGTTGTAAAAATTATTCAAAGTGTGATGTGCTGGCAGGTGGTGAATTTTAAATCAGTTTACATGCATAAACATGTAAGTACTAACTAATGATGTATTTTTACACCAAATAAATACACGAATAATGTACTCTAATGTATTAATTACTTTAAAATATATTTTTGAAAACGTAAGAACGTGTACACTTTTTTCATCACCTACCGCCAAAAAAAAGTTTTATTAATATTCTTTGAAGTTTCCATTTAAATAATATATTAAAAAAATACAGGATACATTCATTTTTAATTTGGCTTGTATTGATGTTTGAATATATTATTACTTTCTGCACTTAAACGATGCTTAACGGAACCTAGTGTATTCAATTATCAGCAATAGCATCAACAATATATTCAATAGAGCGTGTATTCAAATACATCCAATCTTTTATCCATTAACTAACTATAAGAAACCATAGAATAGACCAGTTGAAATATTTTTCTAATAAGTAAATAAGACATAAATATTTACTTTACGTAAAGTTATTTTTTTCTCCAGTTATTATGAACAAATTATAGTATCAGGCAATAGTGCTAAAACGTTGTCGGTTAGAAAATTTTATCCGTCTGTGATATTTTGATGAAATGATAATGTCTTTAAAATACTACAAAAAAGGCGATTGACAATTTGATTCTATTTTTTAATGTATGTGTATATAATATAATTATTGTTTAGACGTTAACCGATTTTGCTGATTTTTAATGGAACATCGGTCCCATAAATTTCAACAAGATCCGTGGATAATAAAATTAAAGATGAATTATATTTTTTAAATGGACATGCTACTAATTATTTCAAAAAAAGTAAAATTCAAATATTTTACTCTTTTCCGTAAATCTTCTAAGAAAACTGAAAACTTTGTGATATACCACGCATTTATAGTAGTTATCAGCTAAATTAAACTCAGTTAACTACAGTTAAAGTCACAGTTTGTAAAAGAAACGTTTTGAGATACTTCAAAATCGTTTTAGCGGAATTAGAACCTTTCGATATTCTTAAGATGAGAACTGAATTTAAAATAGTGCAATTTGTGAGTTACCGTTACCGTGTAAAGGCGTTGTAAAAATATCCACTAGCCTATATCATCCCTCGGATGTCAAAAGAGGCGATAGATGAAAATTAAAACAGGAGATGGCGACGGCATTTTCTTGATAACAATTCAAAACAATAAAAACCTGCGGTTGGAAAATCACATCGCAAGCGTTGCAACTATAGCCATACCCAACCTATAATACAATTTGTGAGTCTTTTATAGGCACTGATGATTTACTGTGTAGTGGGTGTGATGCATGAACGGCACCGTACTCTGGATAAGACAGTAGACCGAAGACTGTTCACCAGTTACTTGCACGCACCATGCGATAAGCAAAAGTAATAAATACTGCTGCTTCATACGTGTATTTTGTGCAGCCGTGTTACGTGTGTGAGCAACCGGTTTGCGCCTGCTGATTTGTGCACCAGCAAAAACTAGTGTTACCGCATACCGTTTGTTGCAAAAAAACCTTTTTTTCAACCAAAATCAAATTTTATATTTTGGTTAGAATAATTAAAAAAATAGGAAAATCCAACACGACCAGAGAGAGATCAGGTATAGAACCAACGGCTTTACGTTCTTTTCCGAGGCAAGAGGTCACGCTCTATACCGCCAACTTTCTGACTTCAGGCTACTACTGAGAATTTCTTGACGGAAAATTCCAACTACTAATTTTGCCACTCCTTGGGAACCAAACCCGTCACCTCTCGATCATCAGTCTCAATTACCACTACACGAACAAATTAAAATTGAATGCAAGAAATAATGTACCTAGTTTCTACTCCGCAGATGCCATTGGTCTATATACTCATTTGCCAGCAATAGAGTCGTTATCAATTGTTCTTTTTTAATATCACGATATACAGTAGCTTTGCGAACGTAATAAATATTACGTCTGTTATTGATTATATACACTTTGCTTTTAAGTTTAAAGTAATTGACAATCATGGTTAAAAATAAACGGCTGAAAAGAAAGCAAAAGCATCTATTAATAACTAGTGAAAGAAGCGAACTTATTAAATATTTGCGTAATGAAATTCAAAGCTCAAGTACACATGGTTTGCCATATATTTTTGATTACAAAATTAATTGGATAGAGAGGTAATATTTTTAAAATTTTGTACATTACTGTTGCTTATTCCTGTTACCGTATGAAGAAGCTCTAGGTCGCTCAGAGAACTATGAAGAGGGCTATGCTCGAGGTTTTTCTGTGTGATAACCTAAGAAATGAGGATATCTGCAGTAGAACCAGAGAATTTCACTGGCAATGGGCCGGCTATATAGCTCAAAAACCGACAACCGATAGGGAATAAATGTTCTTCAGTGGCAGCCTCGTACCGACATGCGAAGTTTGGGGCAGCTTCTCTCTAGATGAAATGACGATAATGGAACGATGACGGAAGTCGATGGATGTAGGTGGCTCGGGACCGTGCTTTATGGCTTTCTTTGGCGGAGGCATATGTTCAGCAATGGACTTTTGAAGGGATGTAGCGATGATGATGATGATCATTCCTACTACAGTACTAAATTAAAGTTATAGCTAATGCCCTCATACTCCCACTTATTTTTGGGAGAGAGTGACCTTGATGCGATGCTCCAATGCGTGTAGGTAAATTTTGCATGCTCTCGAAATATTTATAGTTTAACTCACACTTAAGTAACTTTGCTCAAGTCGGGTTCCTTGATGATGGGGCTACAGGTTGTCCGACTTCCATGATGTTTTATACAACAACAATAAAATACTCTGTAAATTTCCTACCTTTGAATGATTAAAGGCAACTTAATAGTGGGTGAAACAAATATGATCGTTAAATGCATATGAATCCGAATTGCTCTCATACTGGGAAATTTACGGTGAGTGTTTGACTTTTTAGCTAGTCGGGTCAGTGTCAATATTTCAATTATATATACTATGTTATAATATTTGAGTCTCTTTTATTTTTGCGACACATCAATTGAAATTAACGGCTATCAGTTTTAAATTACTTTATTACTTTCGTACTTACTTTACTTTACCTACCCTTCTTACAAAGATCTTAAGAAATCAAAGATTTCCGTTTCTGTGTATGGTGTTGGGTGTACATTTCTAAGTTTAAATTTATTTCCTGCTTCATAGCAGCTATTTACCTAGTGAAGTATTTTTCAATCATTAGTAGACATATCCTCGAGGTATGCATCCTCGGAGCGTTCTTTAGTAAGGGTAAGAGCTAAAAGTTTAGTTAAAAGTTTAATAAAAGCTTTCGACACGCTGTCGGTTTACACTCTTGTAAGAATGATGGAAAGTATTAGCATTAGGAGAGTGCCACTAAAACTTCTAACTGATTATCTTAGAGACCGGTCCCAATGCGTAATAATAGACAATTACACTAGTACTGACACTAAAATTGAGTCCGGCGTCCCCCAGGGTAGTGTCTTAGGCCCTACATTGTTTTTAATATACCTCAATGAACCAACTAATATCAAAATTGAGAGTAGGCACGTATGCTCATATGCCGATGACACAGCCAAAGTTTATAATGGTACTTCCTGGAAATCTATTTTTGAGGTTGCCGAGCACGGTCTCCACAAGGTTGCAATCTGGCTCAAATGCGCTATCCTTACCTTGAACATCGCCAAAACAAACTTTATTTGCTTTGCAATCGATAAGCGCCCAAACCTGAAATTAATAATTTACACCTGTGACCTTACTTGTAATGGGCCATTTGGGTGTGATGAGGTTGAGCGTGTTAACTATACTAAATACCTTGGAGTTACTTTGGACCATCGACTATCTTGGCACCCTCAAATTGAAGCTATAAATAAAAGTAAACTCACATGGGTCTTTAAAAAGTTAAGATATGTAACTACTCAACAACTCTTAAAATATATCTACATCGCATTCACCCAATCTGTTATGAGTTATTGTATTCCTATCTGGGGTGGCGCCACCAAAACTAAATTCCTCGAGGCTTAAAAAGCCCAGAGATGCCTACTTAAGACAACGTTTTTAAGCCGTTTAGATTTCCTACTGATAAACTATATCGAATCTGATCAGTGGCCAAAAATTTAATTTATTTAATAGGGTGACAAGCGAGTACACAGTCCACCTGATGATATATGTAATGATGATTTATCGTCAATTTAGCTTTGTCACCACTGAACACTAAGATAGAATGCCTCCTTTCCAGTAAAAAGGGTATCCGGTTTTCTACACTCACTATTCGAAACACAGCAGCATTAAGCTGCTATTTTACGCTGCTAAAAATTTAGTTTTTTGCCGCAAAAACAGATCTGCCATATCAAAATTATAAAAATTATGGCATTACCTTTCATATATAAGTAATTTTTAATCACATTCTTGCTATTTTCTTCTTTTTAAACGTAAAAACTACAATAAAAACGTTCGTGTTGTTTCGGGTTTGTTTACCAACACAGGCCGGTCGCCCTCCTACAATATGATGATCGGTAGGACGACTGATCCTAGTCTGTATCCGAGTTATCGCTGTCACCGAGCGATACTGTCATATTGTATATATATATTTGTGCGTGGAATTGTTATAATTGTCTTATGTGAATTTTGTAGTGACAGACACTTGTTTTAATGTACGCAGATTTTCTTCCGTTTCATTCCATTCAGAGAGAAAAAATGACAGACAATTTTGTATCGGGGAAAAACGCTATGGCTACTCCCCTCGAACTCTTATTGCTCTATGTCGCCAGTATGTGAGCTTGAGAACTACTCAATGGTTCTATCAGTATTCATTCTCTTAGTGTGAAGTTAAAAACAATGATTTACGACTCATAAAATGATGAGATTTTATTTACAAAACATTAAATATTATTATTTTCAGATTATTTTGGATATTAAGTTTTGTGTGTTCGTTGATAATTGTATACATTTCACTATCGTCGCAATTTTCCAGATTTATTGTAAGTGAATTGGTAATAGCTTAACATTGGCTGATTAAATTCAATTTAAATGGATAAATCTTTTTTACACGTTCACAGGATTCACCTACTGTTATGAGCGTAGAAATGGATTATTTAGAATGGAATATTTCCTACCCAGCACTGACACTGTGCCCTCTTATAAAAACTAATTTTACATCTGTTAATAATTATGTTGAGTAAGTAACAAACTAAGGTTCTATTTAAAATCGGTAAAACCTTTTGCTTATAATGCTTACTAACGCATGGGGTTATGTCGGATTGATGGTAGCATATCCATCCAAAAGTAGTAAGTACAACTTTTCTCCACCACAGACCGAGTGTTCGAAACATCATCACTCCTCCGCGTAAAGTTTTTCAACTAAAAGCGCAATTAGTTAAGAAGAAGAAACATTCAATTAATGTTAATGCGTCATTTAATACAGTTGGAAAAGATTCTAAATTACTAGATTCTAAAGATTGATAAAAAAAATCAGAATATATTTTGTGACCTTCCTGTACTCTTATTTCCTTTTACATTATATTACTTATGCCGCATAGTGGTGGCGTGAGGGAATCAGCTATCCCATTTTATCCCGGATGTGTAGCAAGAGGTGACGGAGGAAAACTGAAACAGTAGACATGCTGCAGCATCTTCCTGATAACAGCTCAAAATAATAAAAAATGTGCTTGCCAATCCGCCTGCCAAGCGTGGCATTATGTCAAATATTCCTATATGCCTATGTTCAACAGTGGATTTTCGATAGGCTCTTATGAATGAATAATACTTATATGTAAAAAATATTTCAGCCACCTTTATAACAACACTGGAATGTATCTGGAGAAATATGTCTGGGCTATAAGCATGGCTGCTTCATACAATTTAGAAACCTTGGCTCTCACTGATCCTAACAATACAAATGTAAGTAACAAGCAACAGTATATTTTGTTCAGTCTAAATAATATTTTAAAGATATTCTTACTCTGTTGATAAAAAAAGATTATATATATATATATATATATATATATATATAATGTTGATAATATAGCTCGGAGTTTCTGAGCGTGATAGAATACGAATAAAAGATATTCGAAAGAACCGTTAAGGAAGAAAAGTTCTCGAGTGGCAGTCTCGTACCGGTAAGCGAATTGGGGGAAGACCACGTTAGTTACCCAGAAAAACATAAAATAAATCAATGGATGCAGGTGGCTCAGGGCCGTGTTTTGTTAAAAAATATGAAGGATTATAATAATGATGATATTGATAATAACGATGATATGGCGTGTATTATTCTACAATAAGTGAGACAACCGCCTTGATTTTATCGGGATGTCGTAATATAATGGAAAAGCTAATTAAAGTAATTCTCCGTCAACTAGAAAACGTACCGCATGTCTTTCGGGCGTTAAAACACTGTTCTTAATTTTCATTGCATCTTTGAATGTCACATCGACTGATGCGCACTACTATCTTTTTATAGAAGGCAGGACGATAAACAACCACATAATCTACTTGATGTTAAGAAGATGTTGTAGCGCAAAAACGTCATCATCCATGAAAGCTATCATGAAACACTTCTTTGCCAATAAAACTGAACTCCGTTTATCGTCACGCACCATACGAATAAAAAGAAACATTATAGGGTTATGTAATGATGCTATTCTGTACGAGCGTAGTCCTTACCCGATGAAGCTTACGGCAAAAGCTTTTCTGAAGTAAAGCCTCAAACCAAAATTGTCACTTATGAAAAACTGTACATTTAAATGCTACAGTTATTGATACACATATTTAAAAAAAATATTACGAAAAGGAAACATTTTAAAATATTTTTATATATTTCAGCCAATAAATCCCTCGGACTTTGCAAAAACGGCAGCGCAGTTGTTCAATCACTTCGACAAACGAGCACTAACTGCAAACTTCAACTATTCTATATCCATACAATCAGCAATGACTGAAATGGGAATGTGTCATGTCATAAACTCTAACGTTGCTGTATTTGACGATCCACTGTACGGTGATATACTAATGCAATAAAATAACGCTACGTATTCCTTAGTGGCGGTGGCGTATGAGAATCTATCACTCTATTTCGGCCCGTGGGTGTTATAAGAGATAACAATGAGGAAGGTCGTAAAAATCTTTTAGCCACTTATTATCTTACTTAATATGTTATATATAAGAGAAGAATTAAAAATGTGCATGTGATAATGCACAGTAAAACCAGAGTGACCGACATAGCCCAACGGATTAGTAAGCTGAAGTGGCAATGGGCCGGCCATATAGCTCGAAGAACTGATAACCGATGGCGAAGAAAGGTTCTCGAGTGGCAGCCTCGTACCGGTAGGCGTAGTGTAGGGCGACCCCCCACTAGATGGAGTGACGAACCTGCAGACTAAGACATGCAGGAAGTCGGTGGATGCAGGGGTGGCTCAGGACCGTGCTTTGTGGCATTATGTACTTGGGGGAGGCCTATGTTCAGCAGTGGACTTGTGAAGGGCTGTAATGATGATGATGATGATGTGATAATGCGATCACCAATACTTTTGCAATTAACAGGAATTTTCTGATTACGTTAATTTACCATTTTACACCCCAAAAGAAACTGATGTTATTAAGGAGCACTTAATCTCAATACCGGCCATTTCCTGGAGATTGATGTTATTAAGGAGCGGTTAATCTCAATACCGGCAATCTTCTGGAGGTCTATGTTATTAAGGAGCAGTTAGTCTCAATACTGGTCATCTCCTGGAGATTGATGTTGTTAAGGAGCTGTTAATCACAATACTGGCCATCTCCTGGAGGTTGTTGTTATTAAGGAGCAGTTAATCACAATACTGGCCATCTCCTGGAGGTTGATGTTGTTAAGGAGCAGTTAATCACAATACTGGCCATCTCCTGGAGGTTGATGTTGTTAAGGAGCAGTTAATCACAATACCGGCCATCTCCTGGAGATTGCCTCATAAAGGGGTTATTTGTTACAGTTGCTACCCATGGCAGCTTTTTTTATTTTCTATTTGTTATTAGGGAGACGCTAGTGGCCATCTCCTGGAGATGGCCAATAGCGTCTCTTTAATTACGAAATTCGTTTCATCTGTCACCTCTTACGACACCTACGGGATGATATGCGGAATAGGATATACTCACAACGCCACTACACTATTTAGGAGAAGATTCAAATTTAGTACATCACGACCTCATTTCTAAGTACTTCGAGCATCTGCACGAATGTTTTTTTTTATTATTTGTTTTATAAAGACGATCAGTAACAGTTTTAACATTACTAACATTTCCAATAACGACGTAAATTTAAATGCTTGTATTACAATCGAATGGCAAAACAGATGCTGGCAAATAATTTACTCCTTTGCTTTACGCATTACGAACGACAAAGCAAACCGTTTGACAAAATACTACGTGGACTGGCCGAGGGTTAGGTTGCTTTATGGTAGAAAGGAAAATTTCGAAAAAGTTTCGCTTAAAATGCTTATTAAAAGTAGTTAACCACATTAGTCTAATGGCCGATTTGAACCCACGACTTCAAAGTTTGCAGTCCGTACCTCGAACCATTAGCTACGCTACGCTAAGTCTCTGAGAAAAATGGATGTGATAAATGCATAGACAATGAAATGATTTAGATAATTTTGTTGCGGAACACTAAAACATCTCTAAAAGTAAAAATAAGAAAAGGAAAATTACTTTTACCAATAATAACATTGAGATTGATATCTAAACAGCCAGGCATAAAAGATGAAAGAAATAGGAATTATAGTTTAATTTTATTTTTTTTAAATAAAATTTATTTAATTTTAAGAAATATAATTTAGTTTAATGATAAGAGAATAAAATTAAACGTGACAAAATACGTAAAATTAATTCAATGTGGCGTTTCACGTTAATAGTTCACGTTACTATAAAAAAAATATTTTCCGTGAACAAGTCGAATTAAAAAATAATCCAAGCGATACGGAGTACTTTTGCAAGCATCACTATGACAAAAAGTGTTGTTACGATTTTCAGCGTTGTAACTTACACAAGTAGCGTCCATCTATGTATACACTACACTGCATAATAAGCATATTTTTTTATTTATTACAGCCTACTATACTACTATTTAAAATTAAAGTCCACTGCTGAACATTGGGTTGGCAAACAAAACTTTCTGAAGTGAAAGCTTCTTTAGAATCATTGTGATTTGAAACTCGATGAATTGAAAAAGCGAACTTAAAAACGTATCGGTATGAAATGGCTTTCGATAAATTTGGAATTCATATAATGACTCTTTTCTTGTTATTGTTAAGTGGAGTAAATTAAGGGAACAATCTTGTTCCAATTCTAGCTTAAGTTAATTTTTTTTGTGGATTCTATTAATTTAAATTAAAGGAAAACATCCAGTTGCCACGTTATGCCAGTCCAGCAAATAATTATGTCGTATACATATTGATAATAATATAAGATGTTTTGATTGACAACTGTATGTTGTTTTACGAAATTATGCATGAAAATAGCTAACCCTTGTTTTTGTAGATAGAAACGGTTATTAAACCGGAAACAGTTTTATTTCATACAGAGAGCGGTTCATAACGTTCATAACGTACGGAAGATCATTTGTTTCCCCGGGATTTAGACGACGTTTAATAAAGAGATTTGCGAGTAGGTATACGCAGTCTGGTGATGAAACATCATCTCTTTAGACGTTTATAGTTTTTTCACAAATGCACAAACAAATGTTTCTAACTCGCTTCTCTTAAACTTCTTTAAGCTTGCTCCTTATAAAAAAAACCTTTGTTTACTTATTCAGCAAATGGAATAATGAAATCGTAACATATATCAAGAAAAATGTGGAATTGTCAGTGTTTGATGCAGACTTCTATACTGAAATCATCAACGACGATGCTCTTCCTTATGTACGTAATTACTTTTTATAATTTTCCGTATCATAGGAGAACTTTACAGTGTTTTTTTCTCCTCGCATATTACTCGTATATTCATTTTAAAATGTAGTCCAGCAACAACATTAAGAAATTATTAATTTAAGAAAACGTATTAATTTACTATCCATTATAATTACATCACTGCTTTCTTATAGGTATTTATACATAGCCCCGATGAAACTATTCTCAGTGCTTCCCCTTCGTACACAGTTGATAAAGATGGCTTCATAACGTACGGATTTCAAATCTGGAGCACCAAAATTTCCAAAGAGCTTCTGGCTACTTCAATACATGTGCGAAAATGCAGGTACCATTACTACCACCACTTATCAAAATACCTTTGATAGTGGTATATTCATCCATTCTTTATGAGATGAAATACTCAGATTGGCGACGGAGCACAGCTTCAAATTTGCGATATGTTGCCAGTCCGCCTGTTAACCGTGACAATTATGGCAAATCTTCCCCACAAAGGGAAAGGACAATCATTTGGTGGAAGAAAATCTTTTTTTTTTCATAGAACAATGGCCACATAGGCCACCTAAAGTCGTGGAATTATGTCAGTACTTTAAACATAGATCAACATTTTGTACGATTTCGTCAAAAGAAGAATTAAGAATGCTTCATTGCCAGTTTTGCTTATCATTAATTAATTAATTCATTAATTCATTACAGCCTATCAAAAGTCCACTGCTCAACATACGCCTCTCCCATAGATCGCATCGTAGGGGACATACTTGCCATAGTTGCCACGCTTAGCATGCGGGTGGCAAACACAGTTTTTTCAACTATTTTTGGTTGTTATCAGATAGTTGTCGTTTATCCGATTATGAGATATTATATAAGAAGCTTTCTGCTCATCTCCTATTTCAGTTTCCCTCTGTTGCCTCTTACGACACCCACAGGATCATATGGGGTAGGGGATATTCTTACTACAAAACGAGTTGTGCTTAAAGTGTACGCGTTTCTACGTATGACTGTTAAAGGCATTAAAATATTCTTTTAGGTTTCTAGATGAACCAATTAGTACAAGATATCCTGTTTATTCTTATAACAATTGCTTATTAGAATGCCGTATTCAACTGATTTTAAAATTATGTGGCTGCGTTCCACATTTTTATAAAAAAACAGGTTGGTGCAATAAATTATTATTATTTTTTGGTGCCACTAGACATACTAATTAACTAAATTGCCGTAAATATGAAGGATAAAATAAACGAGTGGGGGCACTTTCATGATGAGAACGAATCTAATGAATTTCGAAGCACACAAAATGTATTTTTCTGTGGAACTTGGACCAAAAAAAAATTTATAGAGCGGACCTAAACCTAAACCTAGAAGACAATTGTATTTTTTATTTTTTACTGTGGACATTGTGTGTATCACTGACTGAAGTGGAACGAATTTGAACATTTTCCAGGATGCTCACATTACTTGCTGTTGCAGAAATTACGTTTTCCTTATTTTTTCCAGTAATTCTTTTATAATTTTTGGTAGCATTTTCAGGATTATTCACATAATTTAGTTCCAATAGGGGGTGCATCGGTATTATAACACTAAATCAAATCGGGCGGCTCCCGCGCCGCCCGCCCTTCACTTGTTGCGATTACCAGGCTTAGAATTTAGGAGACACGTAAGATCTCAAGATGCACCGTGAGAATGATATTTTTACCGAAGACCTAGTCTTTAAAAAATTTAAATACATCATTAAGTTAAGGTTTCAGTGTGAATTAAATTTATATAATTGTCTTTCATACGCTTAAAAATATGGCCATAGTAGCTTGTCGCACAAAGAGATAAAACAGACTTTTGATTCCCCACTGACTGCAAGTCACGCAGAAGATCCTTTGTATACTCTAACGCAATGAACGTGTTAAGAATGACATAAGAATAAGTTACAATAAGAAAGAAACATCATTCATAAAAAGTATAGTATTAAAATTACCTACCTCGTCGAAAACATTGTATGATTAACAGATCTCTAATCGTTTTAAGGTGACGAGCGAACATGTAAATTATCTGAACTCAAATGTTTTCTTCAATACAGAAGAGAAATTATGGGGCTATCAGTTTCTAATGACACACAAAATAAATTTACCACAAAGGGCAAGTTACCTAAGTCATCGAAGGATTGTAATTGTCTGAGCAGCTGCGAAACAGACATATATCGCAAAGACAGCGAGGATCTCACGCCCGATTCCTCGGCAAACCGATTGAGAATAATCATTTCCTTTCCAAAGATCAGAATTGTGAGAGACATTATCTTCAGTTTCTCTGATATTTTCTGTAAGATATTTTCTTTTTTTTTTAAACGATAAAGTAACATAAAATAACCCTAATTGACGTTAAACATATAAAAATTCTTCATGATCTGTAATTATGGTAAAGAAAAATCATTTACTTATAAATAAAAAATAAAAAATTATTTTGTGACCAACTGCTGCGGAAAACCATCCCAATCAATCCGAACCTAAATCCCATAAATCCAACCATTTTGACCGAGGGCAGCATTACTAGTACAAGGTATAGGGCTCAACACTCACCAGCTTTTTAAGTTCGGATTTTTTCTGTGATACGGTGAAGGTTTCTAAAGATATATTTAACGTTTATAAACTAAGTTATATTAAAATTACAATATGACTTTTACAGTGCGATGTGGTGGTGTCCTAAATACCTGCATAGGTTCATCGGTGATTTCGTTAATGGAATTAATTATGGTTATTATTCGTATACCCATATTTTTTTTAAGAATATTTCACACAAGTATTCTTCGACTTATTCAACAAAATTAGATATCAGTACATAGTAAATTGCACTTCTAAACCAATCAAAATTAAAATATTATGAAAATGTGCATTTGAAGTTTCAATTAAGCCTTTCCTACTAATATTATGGGCCACAGCAACCACTTACCATCAGGTGGACTGTGTGCTCGTTTGTCACCCTATCCTATAAAAAAAAAATATAAATTTCCTACCTAGTTTGAGTTATAATTTTAATAACAATTTATATAACATATGGTGTGACTAGAGTCGTCATATTCTAGCAACAATTTTTATTTACTACTAGAAATTGTTAATATTTTTACGAATCACGACGAATATGCTTCCAACTACGATGATAATTTTTGAACACAGGCGCAAATTAGCAACGAAGAAGATATCTTCTTCGTTAAAACACTGCAAAGCGGTAGGAATCAGCTTATAAAGCGACATGAATTCAACCTTATCCAGCCGTTTCCTACAAAAAGTAAAGCTTTAACAATAGGATCAGACGTAGGTTAAAACGCAGTACGAAAAACGCACGGAAAATCGTAATACAACCAGAACGAAAACTTACATAGAACAACGAAAACCTCGTGTATAAATAATTTCTCTCTAGAATATTTATACTTTACGGTTTTCTTATACTATTTAATTAGTTTTTACAAAAATTCACACCATCTAGAACAAAAAATTAAAATGGAGTAATTATAATGAATCATTATTTACCCTTTACATTTACATTTGAAACATTAGCTAACATGGCTCGAATAAATGTCGGGGTAAGCTAAATCCTCGATCTCAAGGGGCAAATGCAATGGCTACATTTCTATATTTACCTGTAGCAATCACACTAAAAAACACATTTACTTCTATTTTAACACCGAATAATATCACAGAAATAAAAATAAATTCAAATTTTTATTTCTTCCCGAAATGCAGTGCACTTAAAAGTTAAGAAATCAAATAGAAAACACTTTACTCAAGAAATGAAATATTATACTTACTTATCTTTCGGTCAACTAAACAAAAATCAGCAGATCAGAGATGGCAACATCAAATTTTATAGAAACAGTAACTTTTGGTAAATCAAAATGTGCATTCCTTGAACGCTCAAGCTATACGACAAATATTTTAAAGTATTTTAAATACACACAAGTTTTCACAAATAACCTTGTTACTATTACTTCTAATTTTCCGATAGTTTTATGTTAAACTACAATAAAAAACGTTTCACAGAAGTGCACGACTCATTATGATTGTGTAAAAAATCTCAATCGACTATAGAAAATATTATTTTAATTTTACTATGTTATTATAATGGAGATTCAAAAATTATTTATTTATTTATTAATATAATAAATTATTTAATTATTAATATTAAATTAAATTAATTTCAATAGAGAAGGAGGCTGGGTACTACCACCAGCTTGGGACCCTATAATCAATAAAATTTAAACTAAACCCAAGCATACCACTGCAAGACCTCAGGACATAGTCAATTCATTTTGCATAGATCGGACCATAAACAATAATTAAAAAAGCTGAAGGTACTCCGGGTTTAACAATGACATCGGGACGTCAGTCACCTCAGTCCCTCGAGACCGTGGGTGCTGGAAAGCACCCGAAACGTCGGGAATTAAAAATAAAAATAATTAAAAGTAAAATTAAACGCGATAAAATCCGTAAAAGTAGTTTTAATCAATTTATTAGAACGTAGTAACGTTTTTAACGTGGTAACGTACTTTAAAAATAATAGAGCCACGCTGCAGCTTATAAGCACTGTATTATGTTAGTAGTTATTAATTAGCTAGGTGTTTTAAAGGTAAATGTAGGTGTTAATGGGCCACAGTATCCTATTACCATCAGGTGGACTGTGTGCTCGTTTTTCACCCTTATACTAGTGGATAGCCGGCGTGTGCTACTACACTAAAAAAAGAAACACATTTTGTATATAAATTGAAAAGAAAAAAGAAAATTTTGTTTGTTTTACAATGATTTCAAAAATACTCTAAACATCATATATTTAAAATTTTTATTTTTATTCGAAAATTCGGTTATTTTTCAGCATTACAAATATTATTTATTTCATAATTAAACTTTCTGTATAAGCTACAATTCGTGATAGCCTTTATAGCAATTTCCACTAATCACACACAAAATCATCTCACAAGTTGGGCATTGATGTCTCGCCTTAGTGGACATGACTTGGCAGTCTGCAGCGGTTTTGGGTGTCCAAAACAATAGGTAAGTGATCTTATTTTCTCGTTGATGATGGATGCTGAGTTCGATTTTGCTTGTTTTGGCTTGCAACCAACACTGTGTCATCATCAGCAGAAAGATCTTCTTCTATTCCCTTTTCATATTGCAGTAGAAAATCAGCTATCGCTTCCCGAAACTCAATATTTCCTGCTCCGATTTATATTTTCTATCTAGGATGCTGCCAAAATAAAATCATATAAATGGAAGATGAGTCTAATCGTCCACTTGCGTGTTCTGGATAAAATCCTGTAGTAATTTATAATCCAATCCAAGTAATCTACACAACCCATTTTTTCATTGTAGTGTTTCACTACATCTGGACACTGTACCTGGATGTACCTGTTTTGTTTTTTATCCCATCTAGAGCATTCATTTTCGGGTTCAGCTCCGTGAGTAGACGACGCTAAGCTTACTGGTTTGTTATCTTTGACCATTTGACGATAGCAATTTGTCCGGTAGAAAAGACACACTGGGAGAAACTTACTCGACCATCACAACGTAGCTGAGCATCTGTTTTTAAGTTGCAATTAGATGGAACACGGTTGTTTCGAAGGGTTCCAGTACCTGTACACATCGATTTAAAATGTAAAATGTCCAGTAACTGAACTAAGGTAAAATATCTGTCCATGTATATTGAACACCCAAGAGGCAGACGACTAGACAAACGTACCACAACTTTACCACCAATATCCAATCCATCAAGATCTTCACCTTCAATAATTGTATCTCCTTTGCCTTCATAAAGGTGAAGCAGTGAAGCGGTAAGCCATTAGTAGAGGCTGAAACAAAACTTTTCAAACTGACTGGATTAGGTTTTCCTTTTGTCGTTTGACGTGCTGCATTTTTACCCTAAAAGGGTATCATCTGCTCGTCGATACTTACATCAGGAGTTGGTGAATTCAGCCAACATTCATTTCGAACGAAATATATCAAGAGCTGAACCTTCCAAAAATTTTTTCTCTCCTTTTCGACCGACGGAACTTCAGAATCATTTACAATTTACAAAGATGCTCTTAATTTGAAGTAGCTATCTCTTGCCATACTGTCTGCGATAACTGCAACCCTACTTTTTCCTTTCCCAGTACATACGTATTCTATGATATCGAAGGTAAGACATCATAACTGTTACGCCAAAAAATGTTCTCATCTTTTCTGACGTATTCAGATTTTGTCCAGTTTTAGCAAGATAGCTTTGGTTTGTGTGGAAAGCGATTAGCTCATAGAAGTCGCTAGGTATGTACTTGGTCACATACTCGTTTGGTGGTAAATTTATGGCCACTCGATCAGTCTCCTCAAAGGTAAGTGCTGGAGACAATGTACCAAAAACATTTGTGGTTTACCAGAACAGGCGACGAGGTTAGAAAAATCTAGTGCTGGTGACTGATTTTGGGAAGATTGGCTATAATTTTGGGTAGAAGCCTCACCGCTATCTTCACTGCGTTCATCTTCATCTGACTGTTGTCATCCTCTTCATCTTCATTACCTTCAGCTTCAGGATTGAACGTTGGACCATCAACAGAATTTACTAAATCAGAATCATCCCCGTTGATGACGTTACTAATGCTTTCTCTAACGAAGATTCTCTAATATAAGCAAATAAATATAAAAATAACTAAAAATATGCGGAAAAATCGGAAAAGGTAATGAAAAATATGTGAAAATGTAATGTATCGAAAGATATGGAAAAAATATTTTTATTAACATTGAAAGCCAATGTCCCCATATGGAGACAACCAGGTTTACCGACGTCTGAGAAAAATGTGGCGCATTCGAACCAAAAGAATTGTACACAAAACTGCTCTGAAACTATTTCAAAATATAAAATAGATTATAATTTTCTTGTGTCAATTCAAATAAAGAAGAAATCTTCAACTTACCTTGATTGGGATCACCTATTTTAAAAATTTTTCGGGAACTCATTTTTAAACACTTGCAGAAAAAAGATGCATGCAATTGACTGCAGATTGATTTGAGCGGTACTGCCATCTATCGAAAAATGTAAAAAGCTCTAACACGTTGTCACTGCCAACTTCTTTTAACGTAGTTTTCGAATTTCCGCACGATGGCGTTATGTCCCCATATGGAGACGTTTGGAGCGAGGAGGCTAAAGATATTTAGTTACTTTGAGAATATTATGTTTAATATAAGTAAATATTTTACGCAATATCATAATTATTTCCTTTATTATACGTCACTTAACTCCACTGTAAAATACACTGTTTTCTTTTATATCAAACACTGTAATTTTCTCGCAAACACCGTATTTTTATGTCGAAAACACAGTATTTACGATAATCTGATCTGGCAACACTGCTGTATCTATACATTGTATATTATAGTTGTGACAAAAATCGTTAAGAGGGCTGTAAGTAAATAAGAACATTTTTATATTTTTAGAATTGTCTGTTTCTTTATGAACTTATTCGGTATTAAGTAAAATTTTTTTTTAATAAAATCGCAAAATAATCATAAATCATGTCTTCGCATTACATTTAATATTTGTTTTATTAAAATCGGTTAATTGTATTAAAAGATGTGATATTTTCAAAAATAGGTTCGAATTAATTCAACGGCTCCATAAAATCTCAGAAATAATAATAAAACTATTAGTGTGTAAAATTACGTTCTTTAATAATATATTTATACTTAAAACAGACTGTATAAAAAAGAGGTCTAAATCTTTACAATGGTAAACTGCTCAAATTAGTTTTTCCTTAAGGGGAAATATAACCTCAAATGGCTTAGCAAGATCCTCCGTTATGCCGAAAATATTGCAGCATTAATTTTGAAATAAATATATGGTAAAGTTGAGGATTTATGTTAAGGATGTTCTCGCACACCTGGTGCACTTCACGTCTTTCTTCTTCTGAGCCCGATGGAGCAGAAACCTCTATGACCTACTACACTAATTATGTAACGTTTGTGCGAAACAATCGAAGTAGTGGTAGGCAAACTTGAAAAACATCAATTTTTGTTTTATTTTTAAATATGGTATAAGTATCCTGCATAATTGCTAAAGTGCTAGCGGTAAATAGCTATTACTTTTGTGTTATTAAGATTAATAAATAAAGGCACAGCCCATTAGGTGATAGATAGTTGTTGTATCTGTAGGGTCTGTCTGACTAAAGCGAAATTTTGTACGAGTGCGTCCGGACAAAGTTCATAAATTGCAAAAATGTTAATTATTCTTCCTTTTTCATAATTTATTTTCGCCTATGATAGCGTAATATAATCCATACGTCCCATTTAATTCCGCAAATGTAAGAAGTACCCTAGGGAAACGCCTAAATCATCTTGTGGCCTCGAAAAAGGTAGTTTATATCAGTATCAGACGTAAAATACCAGCGATATTCTACGTTGATCGGCGATTAAATACTTATAAAAAGTGGCGAAGGACAATCCCATCATTATACAGGTTGTTTGGGAGATAGGTGCAAAGCTTGAAGGGAATGATACCTTAAACCATTTAGAACACATTAAGTTGTCATAGACGAAGAAGACTTAAATATGCGTAAAATGTTTTTCTGATGATGAAGACGCTTGGAAATTATTTTGGTTAGTAATTTGGATAGTAATTTACACATTACATAAATAAAAGATAATAAAATCTCACAACTTTTACTGGACACTATTAACAATTAATTGTAATAAAAAAGGGGTTTTATTGTTAAAAAACTTAGAAATACAATTTAAAAGAAAAGGAGCGACAACGACATGTTTAGCTTATTATGTTCTAAATGGTTTAAGGTATCATCCACTTTAGGCTTTGTAGCCATCTTACAAACAGCCTGTATATCATATTTTTGGTAGTAAGAGTCAAAAATCAAACTATGGGTAAATCTAGCAAGATCTTATGCCTTCCCATAGATAACGATATAAACATCTCGTATGTAATAGTACATATATATATATATATATATATATATATATATATATATGTATATATATACACTCACGCCTATTACCCAGAGGAGTAGGCAGAGACTACGGACTTCCATTTGCAACGATCCTGACAAACCTCTTTCGCCTCCTTAACATCCATATATCTACGCATACATGCTTTTTGTAATAGTACAAATGTGAAATATCAAAATGGCGACAGAGAGCAGCATCAAGGAAGTGCCCTCCCTGAAAATTTGTAGAATTTATAGCCGCGCTGCCGTCGGAAAGTAGTGTTTGCGAAGTATTTGTTTAATTATTGACAAAAAGAAACATTAAAAAATGGTGATATAATATTAAAAAAATAATAATAATTAATTATTTCTATTCGTAATAATATATAATATTTAAGTATAACAATCAAAATTATAAAAAATAATTTCTTTATTTTTTTTCTTTGAAGGATATTATAACACTAACCTCTATACGGTGTATTATAATCATTTTAAACTAGCGCATAACAGCCCGCTTTTATTGAGACAACTTAGCGATCGCAGCGCTTCACTTATTTTGTCCATATTTCTGGGACACTATTTTCTACAGCAATCGTTCTCCTGTTCTCTAACCTCCATGTGTACGGCAAATCCTTTCTACTATTCAAGAGGCTCTTGTCATGGGACTGTTTTTTCTACGAGAATAATAGGAACAAATAATAAGAAATGTAAGATGTTACTTTGATACATGTTTAATTAGCTGTGTAAATGATCGTTTATTTAAAAAAAATTCATTTTTATATAAATTCCTTATCATCATGTCCGATTCCTGATTAAATGTCCACTGCTAAACATAAACCTCCCCATAGATGGTACATAGGGAATAGGCTGATAATTGCAGTTTCTTATACCTAATTTGGAGTTGTTATTAGAAAGATGCTGCTGTCTATTTTCTGTCTCGGTTTTTCTGTGTCGCCACTTACGAAACCCACGAAACGATATAGAGCAGTCGATATACTTACACCGCCACTGTAGGCTTTAATATGGTATAGAACAAAATTCAAGAATTATTTAAAACTTGGAGTTTCTTAAAATTGGGAAATTTATAATAATAACACATCGCTATTGAAATTCACATGTAATAATAGTTGTTTCCCTAGATACTATAATAAATAAAGTACTAACGATCTTAAATACCCTATTAAAGTAATTCTCACCTTATTGTATAAGGGTAAGGAGACTGGGATGTATTTGTTGGTTTACAACGAGCAACGAGCCAGAAGGGTTTATGTATAAAGGCTAATGTATGGTCTATCGCTTAGAGTTCCCCTATAATCGGATTGTTTTTGTCTGTCGGAAGGCGTAATGCTCTAATTTCAAAACAGTAAAAGATCACTTAATCTTAATACTTGTAATATAATTACTATCATGTATATAACATTGATTTAATATAAATTGAAATCAATTCAATACAATTGAATTGTAATTATTATAGAAGTAGCTGTGCCCGCGACTTCGTTCGCAGAGAATTTCTATTTTTTTGTTTATATATTAGTTTATAATAGTTTTATTTCTTGGTACTGTTAATTATATTTTATAAACTACATCACTGTTTCAACTCAAACAATAATAGTATTAATAATTTTAGTATACGGAGTAATTTCATCAATTAACCAGTTAAGTGCATAGAAGATGTCAACACGGAGGATGTCGTGTCCGTTCAATATTATATTTAAATGAAACTAAGCAACGTAGATATGCACTATACACAAAAAGCAACTAAATGTGGGTTAAAAATTACTCCAATTTATCAAAAAAATAAGAAGGGAACGAAAGTTCGTTTGCTGTATAGTAGCGGTGTAAATGAATCCATCACCCCAACGTGCACCATCACACCGAAGAGGTATAGTAAGAGGCGACTATATGAAACGCCAGAAAAATGTGACGGCTTTCGATATATGGCGCTATAAACAAATCGTTTACGTCAGAGCCAGACTACCAAAAAATACACAGACTGGTTATTCGTACCCAGACTGGCTAGTTTTACCCACACTGGCCAGCAATGTCAAAGATGCAAGATGTATTGTATTGCGATCGTCAATTTCGTTGCAAACCGTGAAAGTTTATAATAAATCACTGCTAAAGTGGGAGAGGTCCATGTCTTGCAGTAGACTTTTACGGGTTAATCGTGAAGGACAGAAGAAGTATTGACAATTTTTGCGTCATAAAGTAATGCGATAAAACTCTGAGGTCCTCCAAACTTTAAAGTAAATCGACCGTCTCTGACACACTCCACACTTCGGATCCACTCTTGTAAGTCACTTTGTTAATTTTCATTGCAAAGTTATAGGTATTACGTTTAAAGCGATTATTTGGATAAAACTCCTCATCTACATCGTAACCGATATTAATTTCTGTATCTAGCACATTATTTTAAGAGGATATAGTAAGTCAGCTCAAATTCTAATTTCGCCCCCACTTCCCCGCGCGTCGTATGCTATGTACCGACATGTTTGTAATCACTAATACTGTAAGTAGATAGATCGTTAGATACTTATTTCATTAGGTTTATCATATTTATGCCTGCTTCTTAACGCCAACCTAGTCGCTTCTTATTTTTATTACGGTAATTTCCCATTTTAATTTTACGTCGTCCTGTTGCGTAATGCGTATTCTGAACGTCCCAAGCGACTGACCGGGCGGCAGGAATCGAGCTTCAAGAAGCCGATAGTTTAGGTAATTTCTTTTTACAGTGAAAATAATGGTATTTAAAAAAAAGTAAATAACATAATCGCTGCTTTATAGTTAGTTCAGTTAGTATGCAAAGTTTCATGATCTTATTTAAAGTATTTTATGAATAACAGTGGTTTATCCTTTATTTTGGAGGTAACTTTGGATTTTTTTCTATCGAGAAAATTTTATCGATATCTTTTAATACAACATATTTTAACATCGATTTTTATAAATACAAAGATTAAGATGTAATTTGCGAAGACATGATTTATGATTCCAAAAAATTTTGCAATTTCACTTGAAAAAAATAGTTTACTTAATACCGAATAAGTTCGATAGAAGAAACAGACAATTCTAAAAAATATAAAAAGGGCTTGTCTCTTATTTACTTATTGAAAAGGAACCAGAAAAACGTTAACTAAGAAACAGAAGGGGGGAATCGAGGCTTCTCTCGATCCGGCCTCCTATAACGCCTACGTTGGGTTCGGGAACAACGTATGTGATCTCCGCAACGGAGTAACACACAAGGGCGATAACCTCTTCCTTTTCAGAAAATAGGTTCAATCGGGGATTACGGGTCTTCCGAAGTCGTCCCGGTCCCAACGCCTTAATTCTTCGATATGGACTGTAACACTTTAAGGGGAGAATTCCTTGGGAATAAAACAGCAATTATCTTCAAACCGTTACGTGAGAGAGTAATTACTTTTCCCTATCACTTCCCTACACTTTTTCTTTCTTCTTCTTATTGACTGCTGGTCTTGCACTTTTCCCGAACGATTTGCAAGAAAAATCAATTTACTGAACTACCCCGAAGCTAAACGCGAAAGTGAGCCGCGCCATTTGTGCGCTTGCGCAACTCAATTACATCAATTTGTACTATCACTCTCTCACGGTTTGCTCAATAACTTTATTTGTATAAGACATACATTTATACAATTTACTTATAAAGATAGCACAAAAAAATATCTATACTACGATATACATTACATTTTCATATCACAAAAAACCCTTTATTTATTTAACAAAATATGCTTATTTTACTCACATGTTCAAAGTTGGAATTTCTTAAATATTTAATATAGAAAGTTAAAACAATGTTTTCCACTTGAAATTATACATATCTTAACTAATACAATAGTTTAATTTACATTTTCTCTATACATTTCACTATTAAAACACTTTTAAATTTCTTATACAAAACTATCATTATTTCACTTATTCACAGGAATTTTCACATAAAATAACACAGAATTCACCTCTTTTACACGTACAATCAATCTGAAATGTTTTACAAGTCATTTTACATAAATTGCTGAAATTTGCAAATATTTAAATTTCTACATATTTGGCCTCCTAAGTACGTGGCTAGCGTGCGTCTATGAACTCACACTATTTGAACAACTAACTTTTGCACGGCTATCGACTATCAGTAAAAATGGAAAGTTTAGTATACACTAATATCAACAATACTAATAAATGATTCTACATCAAACGCCGAAAACTATTTCTAATCAGATTCTTATCAGTTATCATGTTTCTTATCAAACAATATAAGTGAATGTTTTCATAAATCAATCATAGAAAATAGGCATTTGTTTTCATACAAAACATATCAAACTCATATAAGACAATACTTATGCAATTAATTTCCATTAATTCTGCTTATGCACAGCGATCATCTCGACCGGGGAACAAATCCGGTAACATAATTTATATCTTAAAAATTCCCTATATGAATTTATTAAGAGATATTACTAAGAAAACGATAAACTATTCCGGCCTGGGAGTCGAACCCAAGACCTTCATATCATTAATTCGATATTTCTTTAAGATTCAACTAAGCATTTTCTTATCGGAATATTGTTGCTTGATAATTTGCTTTTTAGAAGCTATTCGTAATCGGTTAACTAATAAATTGAAATATTCTTATAGGCGCGTCGCCAACAATCTCCCCCCCCCCGTGCATCAGCACCATCATTTGGGAGGCGTCGCGGGTACCAGGATTATTATTCTGGATGTTGGTCTCCTCAAGATACCTGTGCTGGTAATGACGTCAACCTCTAGTGTGACCGTCTGGTCCCGGTAGCGTTCTACTAATCTTGCCTTTCGGCCACGTATTTCGTGGCAATGAATGATCTATTATCAAGACAATATCACCTTCTTTAGGCTCCATAAACTTTCCGTTATTACCTGTTCGAGGTATTAAAGTAGGCATGTATTCTTTTAGCCATCTTGTCCAAAAATGGTCGGCTAACCTCTGTGCAGATTTCCAATTGAGTTGACCCGTCAGATGTTGCTCTAAAAATAATCCAGGTGGTCGATCACCACATGAGCGTCCCAGAAGAAAATCATTGGGTGTCAAACCCTCTTCAGGACTATCCATACTGAATGTTACCAGAGGTCTGGAATTTACAGTATGCTCTGCTTCCAAAAGCAACGTATGCAGAACCTCCTCTCGCGGGCTCCTTTCTTTGAGCGTAGCGGTCAACGCAATTTTAATTGATCTTACTAACCTCTCCCAGGCGCCACCCATGTGCGGTGCTCCCGGAGGTATAAATTTCCATTTAATATATTTTTTAAATTACTCATTTTTCATGCCCTCATAGCATTCTTCGCATGCTTTCAATAATTCTTTATTCGCAGCTTTGAAATTTGTCCCGTTATCGCTGTATATAACGGCTGGTTTTCCTCTTCTGGCGATAAATCGCCTCAATGCCATTATCATTGACGCTGGTGTCAATGAGGCTGCTAATTCTAGGTGTACTGCTCTGGTGGTCAGACACGTAAATAAAACACCCCAACGTTTTTCGTGTCGCCTTCCTATAGTCACACTCATAGGTCCGAAATAATCTACGGCTGAACATGTAAAAGGTGGTTCATTGTGAGCTATTCTCTCCAGAGGAATATTTCCTTGTGGCACGTTCTGCGGTTTTGACCTGTATGTCCTGCACCACTGACAATGATGTGACACACTTCGTACTACATTACGCAGGTTCAAGACATAAAATTTTTGGTTCACCTCATTCATCACCGTCTGGTGATTGGCATGTCCAAAATGATGATGAACTTCTCTAATCATCATTTTAACGGTTTCGTGTTTACCGTCTAATACGACAGGTTTTCTACTTTCCTCGGTCAAATTTGACTTAAAAGGTAAACGCCCATTTAAACGGAGTAAGTTATCTTCTCCTATTTCCATAGATAATTTACTTAAGCGTGAACTTCTTTCAATGCTTTTGCCTGCTTTCAAGCATTTTATTTCCAAATGAAAACGCTCGTCTTGAACGAACTTCCAAATTAATAATTCAGCTTTTTTCAAGAGCGCTATGTCCAACGCGCTATCGGGTCCTTTAACCGACTTTGCTAAAACTTCGTTGGAACACATAACCGACTTTTCGGCTGCGTTGTCGGGTCCTTTAACCGACTTTCTTAAACTCTTGAATTTTTCTACCGCTTGTAAGGTGCGTGTAGTTGCCCCAAGGAATTTCTTAAAGCTGCTAAATCGTCCGTAGTCGGGTAGACTTAACGGTTCTTGCTTTCTCAGCGCATTTACGCCTTTTGGCGATTTTTCTTCACCCGTTTCTAAGCTATTTATGGTGTCCACTTGTTTGGGCCATAAATCAGGACTTGTCCTGAGGAATTCAGGTCCTTGAAACCAGCGATGACTTACATCGAAGGTGGAAGGAAAATTTCTAGTGGCGTCGTCTGCCACGTTTTGTGACGTTGGAACCCATCGCCATTCACATGGTTTACTGTGATCTTCGATCTCAGCCAATTGATGAGCAACGAATGGTTTAAAAGCGCGAGGATCTGACTTAATCCACGCTAACACTGTACGTGAGTCCGTCCAAAATACTCTCTCGGATATCTCGTACTTGCTCTCTTCAATAACTGATGCAGCTAATCTGCTGCCCATAAGAGCTGCTTGCAATTCAAGCCTTGGAATAGAAATTGGTATCAGCGGCGCTACTCTTGCCTTTGCGGCGATCAGCGTAATCCGCCTTTCTCCTAGCTCGTCCGTGGTGACGTAATACACCGCGGCAGCGTATGCTTTTTCACTAGCATCCGTGAAGGTGTGTAATTCTCCCTTGCCGACGCCTTCAGCAACGGGTCTAGGTACTTCTAAATGACCTAATTTCTTCACTTCCGATATCCATTTACAAAATAACACGTGTAATTCGTGTGTAACTTCTTCATCCCAAGAGATGCCTGTCCTCCATACTTGCTGGATCAGCGACTTCCCTTGAATCGTTATGGGTGATGCGAGTCCCAAAGGATCGAAGACCGACATCACAGCACTAGTTATCTCCCTCTTCGTAGGCGGTCGTAAACCTTCCATCACCTCTTCCGGTGTGTTACGAAGACTTATGGAGAAACTTATTATATCCCGTTTGATATTCCAGATCAAACCTAAAGTGCGTTCTGTGTGCTCCTTATCTCCCAGTGAAGCACTGTCGCTCTTATATTTATTTTCCATTTTACATAAAACTTCGGGTCGGTTGCTAGCCCATCCCCTCAGTTGGAAAGAAGCATGTTTATGTAATTCATACATATCGTTTACTATCCTTTCGGCCGTCGTCACGTCGGGAAATGCCTGTAGATAGTCATCCATATAAAAATTGCTTTCCGTAGCGGAAGCTGCTTCTGGATAGATATGTGCGTTATCCTGCGCATTCCTATTCTTCACATACATAGCGATGCATGGTGATGATGCCGCTCCAAATATGAGTGACGTCATTCTATACTCTTCCGGTGGCGCGTCACGCTTGTGCCGCCATAAGAATCGAAGGCTATCCCTGTCTTCTTCCCGGATTTTCACTTGCAGGAACATTTCTTTAATGTCTGCCATCACTGCCACGCTTCCTTCTCTGAATCGTAGCAGAACGCCAAATAACGACTTCAATAAGTCCGGTCCGGTTAACAATGCATCATTAAGACAACGTCCGCCCGTCCTAGCGGCGGCGTCGAAAACTATTCTTATTTTCCTTTTTTGTGGATGAGTCACTGCGAAGTGAGGAAGATACCACGTGCGTGGGGAAATGGAAATATGGTTCGCTTTCTCTGCGTAACCGTTAACGATGAGATTTTCAATTTGCTTCTCATATTCTTTTTTCAACTCGCTATTTTTATCGAGCTTCTTTTCGATATTAAACAGGCGACTTTCAACCTGCGCTCTATTCGACGGCATGCACTCATTATCTGTGCGCCATAACAAAGCAGTCTCGTACCTATTATTAGGTATACGACGTACCGTTTTGCTCAAAATATTTAAAGCTCGTTCTTCTGGGTCGTTCATGGGCTTTCGCGCAGACACTCCCAGAGATTCCAAACTAAAATAATCTTTGATCAACTTATCCATGTCTTCCTCCTTCTTGGTGGAAATGTGGTTAACAATCTTGATTGGTTTAATGCCACCCGATATGTGACCATGTAAAACCCATCCAAGTTTGGTGAGCGATGCTACAGGTAGGTTCTTACCTCCTGAAATTAATTCACGAGTAACTATGAGATGCCAATTGTCCTGGCCAATTAATATGGTAGGTCTGGACCTCTCATAAATCAACTCGTCCTTAATCGGGGTCAAATGAGAACACCGTTGCAATAATTCTCGGCTTACTGACTGCGGAGAAAGGTTAAGTGACTTAATTGTTTGTACACTTATCTCTTCTAAGTCGTTCGAGTAAATGCCTTTTATCTTAACGTTTAAGCGATACGAACTGTCGTCGTTAATTCGCTTACCTCCCACGGCTTCAATACGTAATTCTTCTTTACGTCCGCGAGGCGCTAACTTCTGAGCCATCCACTCCTCTATGAGTGTCATGGTTGATCCTTCATCCAGAAGAGCTGTGGTCTTGACCTTTCCTTTAGGTCCATACAACTCGACCGGTATAATCTTTAAGTATGCACATGCCAGTGCATTCACTGTACTAACAGTTGTAATTTGAGCCTCTTTACCCCCCCTCGTCCCCTTGCGGCGAGGTATTTTCATTGGGGTATCGGTGTAGCATTCGATGATGTGACATTCTACATCCCTTTACACCACATTTTTTCCCTTTGCACTCTAACCTCATATGGTTAGGTGACAAACATTGAAAACATACTTTCGCTTTTTTAACCGCTTCCCATTTCTCGCGATTATTCATGTCCTTAAACTTGTAACAACTCACTATAGAGTGCTCCTTGTTACATATAACACACTTATGTGTTACCCGACTTACAGGCTTATCCTGGGTTATCATTACCATCACTTGTCGGTTGTGCCCTTTATTATTTCGGCGTTCTAGACGCTCGCTCGTATTACTTCGGCGCTCATAGCGCTCGCTCTTGAAACGGTTGCGTACAGACCCCTTTGCGGTGTGTACAGTTTGCTTCCTGAATTCAGGACGCTTCCGTTTTTCAGGCACATTTTCATTGCTTAAGGACGTTCCAAATTGTTCACTCAATAAATTTAAAAACTTGGCCATCTTCTGTAACTCTGGCTCCAAAGGATGCTGAGCTCGATATTCAAACCATTTAAATTTAATCATAGTTCCAAGTTTCTCGACTATGCGGTTTACTAACTCCGGTGAGTATAAATACTGTGGTTGATTCAATGCTTGTATTGTGGCAACCACGTTCGTAATACGACTTGCAAAAGATCCTATATTCCGGCAATCTTCTGCCAATCTTGGCATACGTCTTACATTCTCGATTTCGGCTAAAATGCATGCATCTCAACCCTACCGAATCTTCTTTCGAGAGCGTTCATTATTTCTTCAGGTTCACACAAAGTAAACAACAACGACTTAACCGCTTCCTTAGCGGTGCCCTTTAATGCCCTCCTAAGGCGTGCGACATTCTGCACCCCTGAAAATTGGCTTCTCGTGTCTTCAAACACCGTTTTGAAAACTATCCATTCACCCGGGTCTCCATCGAACACCGGTAATTCCTGGAGGAAATGAAGCTGGGAAGACTTATCTTTACCCGCTATCTTTATTGCACTCACAATCGCTTCGGTCAATTCTGACACCTCACTCGCGTGTGTTTTCTGTGCATTTCCTTGGTTGCGCTCGATCTCCGCCCCTTTGCGGCGTGATCCTTTACACGCTTCCTTATCAGTAATATCGGGTTGCGTTACACTAACCGGCGCGCTCATTATGGTCTGTTGAACCCAACTCCTTACGAAAGGTTCCACCTGAGTATTCCGCTCTTCATCATCCTCACTCGAGTCGATCTCCTCTTCTCGGTTGAGACGTGCCAACTCCAATTGAGACTTGGCTAATGCAGCAGCTGCCTGTCCTCGTTCGAGCTCTGAGCGTTCGAATTTAATCCGCGCCTCTAATTCGGCTTTCAGCCTCGCAGATCGCGATGACCTACTACCTCTCTGTGACCCTTTGTCACTAGTGTGCCCGATTACTGTCCTTGACGATGCCGCTTCTTCGGTCCTTTGACCTACTTTTTCGACTACCGTTTCGCTCCTGGATATAACGGATTGTTGTGCGGTGCTGGCCTGCGTACCACTGGTGTCCGTCCTGTTGCTTGTCGTTGCCGTGGACGCCCCTGAGTCCCACGTGCATGTGGACGTATCGGTGGTGGCTCCACTTGAAGGAGTTGTTCCACTCGAAGCAGTAGCTGTGGTCGCTCCAGATGGTTCCGCCTCTTTAGCTTTTCTTGAGGGCCCTGTCCTTGTCTTGGTACCTTCGCTTCTCCCTGTCTGGTCTTGTGTCTTCTTCATCTTGCAGGAAGGTGATTGTTGGCCTACGGTCCCTAACTGTCCCTACGGTCCCTACAACCCCTTCTACACCCCAACCTAACCCCACTACCCCTCCCCCCTCCCTTTATCTCCCAACCCTACAACCTTACTACCACCCTAACAGCCCTATCAGCCCTATCAATCCTGAACGGGGCCTACCGAGGTGAGCCGTCCAGGGATGGAGTCGTGCAGGAATGGAATGGAGGAAAGGTTTAGGAACTGTCCCGCCAAGGAATATGACGAAACAGTCGAGCGGTAGTGCAAGCGCAGTCTCGCTCGAGAGAACTGCTCCACCCGAAGGTGCTGTGCCAGAGCCCGACCGTTTGGCACCGTTAGGTGGTCGGGATGTATGCTGCGCTTCGTCGCCCAGTCGCCGGTGACGCCTCGTCCAGGCGCCCTCTCCCGGCCGCGATGCAGTCAGGTGCCCACGAGCACCCTCGCCTGGCAGCAGCAGCGGTGGATGCTTCTTCTTCTTGCACCCTCTGATGACCCGACAGGAAATGCCGGACACGGTCGTCCGACAGGAAATGCCGGACACGATCGTCCGACAGGAAAATGCCGAGCACGCTTGCCCGACAGGAAAAATGCCAAGCCTTGCTTGGCCACGATGAGCGCCTTCACAAGGCACCTGCGCCTGGCTGCGAAACGTGCCCCATGCGAACACACGCCCCAAGCCGCAATCCCGATTTTCTTTCTTCTGGTAGTTCCAGGTCCAGTCTACTGCGCTGACCTGGTCTTCTGGCCTTTGGTCCCGTTGCTTCAGCTCAAATCTCCGGCTTCCTTCGGTTGCTGATCGTCACTCGGCTCCGAAGGTCTTCTTTTTCCATAACCAGCAGTCCACAGCTGGTTCCTTGATCCGGCTCGAAGGACCACATGAAAAGGAACCAGACAAACGTTCAACTAAGAAACAGAAGGGGGAAATCGAGGCTTCTCTCGATCCGGCCTCCTACAACGCCTACGTTGGGTTCGGGAACAACGTATGTGATTGAAATAATACTAGTTTTTTCGGAATTTATCGCGTATATTTAACTTTTTAAATACCCGACGTTTCGAAACGTCGGGTAATTAAAAAGTTTAACAGCAGTGTTCGCGTAAATATAAGAAATCATAACGTATGTGATCTCCGCAACGGAGTAACACACAAGGGCGATAACCTCTTCCTTTTCAGAAAATAGGTTCAGGCGGGGATTACGGTTCTTCTGAAGTCGTCCCGGTCCCAACGCCTTAATTCTTCGATATGGACTGTATCACTTTAAGGGGAGAATTCCTTGGGAATAAAACAGCAATTATCTTCAAACCGTTACGTGAGAGAGTAATTACTTTTCCCTATCACTTGCCTGTACTTTTTCTTTCTTCTTCTTATTGACTGCTGGTCTTGCACTTTTCCCGAACGATTTGCAAGATTTTTAAAATCAATTTACTGAACTACCTCGAAGCTAAACGCGAAAGTGAGCGCCATTTGTGTGCTTGCGCAACTCAATTACATCAATTTGTACTATCACTCTCTCACGGTTTGCTCAATAACTTTATTTGTATAAGACATACATTTATACAATTTACTTATAAAGATAGCACAAAAAAATATCTATACTACGATATACATTACATTTTCATATCACAAAAAACCTTTATTTATTTAACAAGATATGCTTATTTTACTCACATGTTCAATATTGGAATTTCTTAAATATTTAATATAGAAAGTTAAAACAATGTTTTCCACTTGAAATTATACATATCTTAACTAATACGATAGTTTAATTTACATTTTCTCTATACATTTCACTATTAAAACACTTTTTAATTTCTTATACAAAACTATCATTATTTCACTTATTCACAGGAATTTTCACATAAAATAACACAGAATTCACCTCTTTTACACGTACAATGAATCTGAAATGTTTTACAAGTTATTTTACATAAATTGCTGAAATTTGCAAATATTTAAATTTCTACATATTTGCCTCCTAAGTACGTGGCTAGCGTGCGTCTATGAACTCACACTATTTGAACGACTAACTTTTGCACGGCTATCGACTATCAGTAAAAATGGAAAGTCTAGTATACACTAATATCAACAGTACTAGGTGAATAAATGATTCTACACAATTCTCAAACGCCGAAAACTATTTCTAATCAGATTCTTATCAGTTATCATGTTTCTTATCGAACAATATAAGTGAATGTTTTCATAAATCAATCATAGAAAATAGGCATTTGTTTTCATACAAAACATATCAAACTCATATAAGACACAGCGCTCATCTCGACCGGGGAACAAATCCGGTAACATAATTTATATCTTAAAAATTCCCTATATGAATTTATTAAGAGATATTACTAAAACAACGATAAACTATTCCGGCCTGGGAGTCGAACCCAAGACCTTCATATCATTAATTCGATATTTCTTTAAGATTTAACTAAGCATTTTCTTATCGGAATATTGTTGCTTGATAATTTGCTTTTTAGAAGCTATTCGTAATCGGTTAACTAATAAATTGAAATATTCTTATAGGCGCGTCGCCAACACTTATTTTCAGCCCTCTTAATATGTACTCGATTTTTGTCATCAAATATAATTTTATACAATGTATAGATACAGCAGTGTTGCCAGATCAGATTATCGAAAATACTTGTATGAATATATCGAAAATACTTGTAATGGGAAATAACCGTAATAAAAATAAGAAGCGACTAGGTTGGCGTTAAGAACCAGGCATAAATATGATAAACCTAATGAAATAAGTATCTAACGATCTATCTACTTACAGTATTAGTGATTACAAACATGTCGGTACATAGCATACGACGCGCGGGGAAGTGGGGGCGAAATTGGAATTTGAGCTGACTTACTATATCCTCTTAAAATAATGTGCTAGACACATAAATTAATATCGGTTACGATGTATATGAGGTGTTTTATCCAAATAATCGCTTTAAACGTAATACCTATAACTTTGCAATGAAAATTAACAAAGTGACTTACAAGAGTGGATCCGAAGTGTGGAGTGTGTCAGAGACGGTCGCATTACTCTAAAGTTTGGAGGGGCTCAGAGTTTTATCGCATTTCTTTATGACGCAAAAATTGTCTATACTTCTTCTGTCCTTCATGATTAACCCGTAAAAGTCTTGCAAGACATGGACCTCTCCCACTTTAGCAGTGATTTATTATAAACTTTTAGGGTTTGCAACGAAATTGACGATCGCAATACAATACATCTAGCATCTTTGACATTGCTGGCCAGTGTGGGTAAAACTAGCCAGTCTGGGTACGAATAACCAGTCTGTGTATTTTTTTGGTAGTCTGGCTCTGACGTAAACGATTTGTTTATAGCGCCATATATCGAAAGCCGTTACATTTTTCTGGCGTATCATATAGTCGCCTCTTACTATAGCTCTTTGGTGTGATGGTGCACGTTGGGGTGATGGATTCATTTACACCGCTACTATACAGCAAACGAACTTTCGTTCCCTTCTTATTTTTTGATAAATTGGAGTAATTTTTAACCCATCTTTAGTTGCTTTTTGTGTATAGTGCATATCTACGTTGCTTAGTTTCATTTAAATATAATATTGAACGGACACGACATCCTCCGTGTTGACATCTTCTATGCACTTAACTGGTTAATTGATGAAATTACTCAGTATACTAAAATTATAATACTATTATTGTTTGAGTTGAAACGGTGATGTAGTTTATAAAATATAAATAAAACTATTATAAACTAATATATAATCAAAAAAAATAGAAATTCTCTGCGAACGAAGTCGCGGGCACAGCTACTTCTATAATAATTACAATTCAATTGTATTGAATTGATTTCAATTTATATTATATCAATGTTATATACATGATAGTAATTATATTACAAGTATAAAGATTAAGTGATCTTTTACTGTTCTGAAATTAGAGCATTACGCCTTCCGACAGACAAAAACAATCCAATTAAAGGGGAACTCTAACCGATAGACCATACATTAGCCTTTATACATAAACCCTTCTGGCTCGTTGCTCGTTGTAAACCAACAAATACATCCCAGTCTCCTTACCCTTATACAATAAGGTGAGAATTACTTTAATAGGGTATTTAAGATCGTTAGTACTTTATTTATTATAGTATCTAGGGAAACAACTATTATTACATGTGATTTTCAATAGCGATCTGTTATTATTATAAATTTCCCAATTTTAAGAAACTCCAAGTTTTAAATAATTCTTGAATATTGTTCTATACCATATTAAACCCTACAGTGGCGGTGTAAGTATATCGACTGCTCTATATCGTTTCGTGGGTTTCGTAAGTGGCGACACAGAAAAACCGAGACAGAAAATAGACAGCAGCATCTTCCTAATAACAACTCCAAATTAGGTATAAGAAACCGCAATTATCAGCCTATTCCCTATGTACCATCTATAGAGAGGTTTATGTTTAGCAGTGGACATTTAAACAGGAATCGGACATGATGATAAGGAATTTATATAAAAAATGATTAATTTTAAATAAACGATCATTTACACAGCTAATTAAACATGTATCAAAGTAACATCTTACATTTCTTATTATTTGTTCCTATTTAATTCTCGTAACAGTCCCATGACAAGAGCCTCTTCAATAGTAGAAAGGATTTGCCGTACACATGGAGGTTAGAGAACAGGAGAACGATTGCTGTAGAAAATAGTGTCCCAGAAATATGGACAAAATAAGTGAAGCGCTGCGATCGCTAAGTTGTCTCAATAAAAGCGGGCTGTTATGCGCTAGTTTAAAATGATTATAATACACCGTATAGAGGTTAGTGTTATAATATCATTCAAAGAAAAAAATAACGAAATTATTTTTTATAATTTTGATTGTTATACTTAAATATTATATATTATTACAAATAGAAATTATTAATTATTATTATTTTTTTAATATTATATCACCATTTTTTAATGTTTCTTTTTGTCAATAATTAAACAAATACTTCGCAAACACTACTTTCCGACGGCAGCGCGGCTATAAATTCTACAAATTTTCAGGGACAGGCGGGCTATCCTAAAGCACGTAGCGATCGTTCTTCTGTTCTGTAACGTCCATGGCCGTAGCCGTCGCTCGTGTCACGCGAATCGCTGAAGGCAATACTAGCCGTCTCACTTCCTTGATGCTGCTCTCTGTCGCCATTTTGATATTTCACATTTGTACTATTACAAAAAGCATGTATGCGTAGATATATGGATGTAAAGGAGGCGAAAGAGGTTTGTCAGGATCGTTCCAAATGGAAGTCCGTAGTCTCTGCCTACCCCTCTTGGTGATAGGCGTGAGTGTATATATATATATGTACTATTACATACGAGATGTTTATATCGTTAGGCTTGCTAGATTTGCCCATAGTTTGATTTTTGACTCTTACTACCAAAAATATGATATACAGGCTATTTGTAAGATGGCTACAAAGCCTAAAGTGGATGATACCTTAAGCCATTTAGAACATAATAAGCTAAACATGTCGTTGTCGCTCCTTTTCTTTTAAATTGTATTTCTAAGTTTTTTAACAATAAAACCCCTTTTTTATTTCAGTTGTGAGATTTTATTATCTTTTATTTATGTAATGTGTAATTACTCAAACAAAATAATTTTCAAGCGTCTTCATCATCAGAAAAACATTTTACGCATATTTAAGTCTACTTCGTCTATGACAACTTAATGTGTTTTAAATGGTTTAAGGTATCATTCCCTTCAGGCTTTGCACTTATCTCCCAAACAACCTGTATAATGATGGGATTATCCTTCGCCACTTTTTATAAGTATTTAACCGCCGATCAACGTAGAATATCGCTGGTATTTTACGTCTGATACTGATATAAACTACCTTTTTCGAGGCCACAAGATGATTTAGGCGTTTCCCTAGGGTACTTCTTACATTTACGGAATTAAATGGGACGTATGGATTATATTACGCTATCATAGGCGAAAATAAATTATGAAAAAGGAAGAATAACTAACATTTTTGCAATTTATGAACTTTGTCCGGACGCACTGGTACAAAATTTCGCTTTAGTCAGACAGACCCTACAGATACATCAACTATCTATCACCTAATGGGCTGTGCCTTTATTTATTAATCTTAATAACACAAAAGTAATAGCTATTTACCGCTAGCACTTTAGCAATTATGCAGGATACTTATACCATATTTAAAAATAAAAACAAAAATTGATGTTTTTCAAGTTTGCCTACCACTACTTCGATTGTTTCGCACAAACGTTACATAATTAGTGTAGTAGGTCATAGAGGTTTCTGCTCCATCGGGCTCAGAAGAAGAAAGACGTGAAGTGCACCAGGTGTGCGAGAACATTTGTCCACCTAAATATACCCTGCGCTAATTACTGTTTTGGATTATGGACTCCAAGATTTTACAGGCACTTGATGACAGACTAAAATAAAGAGTTGCGTCCTGAGCATGTCTGAAGTCTGCACACAGGCGGCTTGCGTGATAATGGCCGTTTCTACGTTGAATCTAAGATAACAGCATAAATTCGGCAGCGCACCGAGCACCGAAGCAGTTCTATTTAGAAAAGCACTGATTGCTCCGCTCAGCCTAAAAAAGGGGCTGGAGAAAGTGCTCTTAAAATTGAAAGTGCTTATCTCACCCATATTTTGGAGGTAATAATTACGGCTGCCTATGCTACCAATACTTCTTGGTCGAAGACATCACAATATGTAAATCATCGAAAGTTACAATATAATTTTTAATGTGCCCAATATCCTCAATCATGACCATAATCTCTGTCTCAGTCCAGAGCGTAAGACGGCAAGATCGTGAACTGGGGCGTTATAAGATAGCTATAGCTGCGCTTATTGAGATTGGAAAGGGACACTACTTCCAAGTGATTGTTTTTCCTTGCACAAGTGGATTTGGAGGTCACTTAAGAAGGCGCGCCTTGTGTTCCGATGCGCCTTACCTGAGGACAGGAGCCATGGGGCGGCCGGCGCTGTTAGGGCCGCGGATATGTGTGAAAGCATTCCTGTGGCCCGGCAATATCCGGCAAAGGTGGAAAACATCATGAGATTTTTAGTCGCTGCGATGTTGGCATAGCTCGCCCAAGCCCCCGCGAAAAGGATATATGTAGCCGTTTCCCCATGTAAAAAGATATCAAACGCGAGGAACCCTCGTCCCGATCACCTGTTATACCTACAATATAATTACTAGAGATGGGCCGAATATGGATATAACCGAATACAAATATTAGGCCGAAAGTTCGGTAAAACTTTTACCGAACCGAATATTCGGCCGAATATTATTCGGCAGGGTCACCTCGGTACATACCTAACCAATTTATGTCGAAACTTGTTACCGTAAACCGCGCCAGATAAGCGCCGGACCCTGCCCTTCGCTCTATTTGCTTATTTAATATAATATTACATAATATTATATCACAATTACATTTTAATGATATTTTTATCTGAATATTAAAGGGTATAAAAGGCTGAAAATTATTTAAAAAGGTATCTAAGTCAAATATAAAAAAACATACTAAATGTATGTTTAACAAAACTTATTAACATAACATTTAAATTACAATTATATTTATTTAAATTAGAATAAGAGTCGTTCATAAATGCTGGGCACGCGAAGTTAACCCTTAACTTGGCACGGTGAACTGTAGGATAGGATCGATTTCAAAAAAAATCCAGCTCTTAAACTTTTTAACTTGGATAATTTTTTAAATAAATAATAATCTTCATTTATTTATCTAAAAGTAGGAAATTGATTTTCTGCTTCTGATAACACAACTTTGTCAATATCGCGCAAAATGGCGGACGGTCAGCAGGCGCCTACGCACAGCAAGGTAAAAATTTGATTTATTTAATTATTTTAACTAATAATTCATTGATTTGTGACCTTATTGTTAACAATATACTCTTTATGTAAACATACCTAACATACATAACCGTCATAACCGTCCCCCGAGTTGTAGCAAAAATCACTTTATCGACGAACTCCAAAATACTATCAAAAAATGCTCAAAATCTATTGATTTATACTTACTAGGAGACATTAACATAAACCTGAAATCGGACAACCATATAACACATAAATACAATAATATGCTGCACAGTTTGGGCCTTCTATGTGGGATTACAGCACATACTAGGATCGAATTATGTAATAAAAAACTAAGTAAATCATGTATAGATCATATTTACGCTCGATCCCGCACACATGACCTGAGCAGGACCAAGACACTGCAGCAGTCGGAACAACACTAGCCGATCATCGGACTATAATACTGGCTTGTCTTGGAGCACGTACACAGGCTGTCTCAAAATATAAAACTTGCATTAATAACCAAAAGCTATTTACATTATTCGAAAAAATTGATTGGGATTCTACGTGCAATATGACATGCCCAATTAATATGTACAATTCTTTATACACAAACTTCATGGATTGTTATAGAAATTCGGCTTACGCAGTAAAAATTAAAACAAATAATACAAGAAATAATAACTGGATAAATAAGAAAATTATTAGAGCATGTCAGTATAGGGACGAGTTATTTTTAAAATTGATAAAAAACACTAGTAATTCAGTAGTTAAACTACAATATAATAAGGCTAGAAACTACGCAAATAAGCTAATTAACAAATCTAAAATTAAAAATAAAAAAATCGGAAATTATTTCAAATAAACAAAGCTTCTAAAAATCTTTGGGAGATTTTAAATAGGCTGACGGGCAAGAGAGAAGACGGTCTTCAATTGATGATGCACTTCATAATTATTTCGGTAGTAATGGCTGCACTAGTAAAGACATTGCGAACAAATTTGCTAGTACATTCAACAATAGTGTGAAACAAATAATTCCCAAATGTTCGGAATTATTGCTTGACAAAGCAATCTATGAATCTTCATCAAATGTAACCATGCGATTTATCCCTGCCGATTCTAAAGCTGTGGAAAATATAATTAAATCAATAAGCAGTAACAAAGCCCCTGGGGCAGACAGGATAAGAGCCATTGATATAAAGCTACTGTGCGGAAAAATCAAAACAGTTATTGCTAAATTAATAAATGCAAGCGTTATTACGGGTAAATATCCTCCCCTGCTAAAAAATGGAATTGTTCGACCAATACACAAAAAAGGTAGTAGGACTGAGTATGAGAATTATAGACCAATAACGATATTACCTACCATAGACAAAATAGTCAAAAAATATATAAGCGCACAAATCCATAGGTTTTATGAAAGTAATAATATATTAACTAGCAAACAATATGGTTTCCAACCTCAAAAGAATACCTCACAACTACTTTCTGCATTCACAGACAGTTTGTACACGCATATTGACTCTAAAGAGCACATTCTAGTCGTTTTCATTGATTATAGCAAAGCTTTTGACACGCTAAGACACAACAAATTAATTCAAAGCTTAAATGATAGCAGAATTAGAGGAAAATTACTAGCGTGGTGTGAAAATTATCTCCATGAAAGATCTTATCGAGTAAAAATAGGTGATGCACTTAGTTTCCCTGTCCAGGTAACTGAAGGCACAGCACAGGGCTCAGTTCTTGGACCTTTACACTTTCTAACCTACGTAAACAATCTTTCTAATTTAATTAAACAGTGTGAGATCTATCAGTTTGCAGATGATACCTGTTTAGTAGCTGCTGGGCGTAGTATACAGGAGGTACTAATGAAACTTCAAAAAAGAGTTTGACATACTGACGTAGTGGTCACACGACGTCGGTTTAGTACTCAATGCTGCCAAAACTAAACTTATGTATATAAGTACAAGCCACAGCAGAAGTTCTTTTATACCTAAACTAATAGCGCACACACATCACTGCCTTCTTAGACAAAATACTGACAATTCGACACCCTGTAATTGCGATGCCATAGAAATTGTAAATAAGCACACCTATCTTGGTCTAATAATTGACTATCGGCTAAACTGGAAGGAGCATGTAAATCGTGTTTGTGATATATTAAGAGGGATATTAGCAAAATTTACATTAATCAAACACAAAATACCTTACAAAACCTCTTTAATGCTCTATAAATCCTTAGCTGAATCTGTTATACAATATGGCTTGTCAAGCTATGGGAGAACCTATAAAACATATCTAGATCGAATATACTCACTTCAGCTGCGCATTTTAAAACAAATAGTCCCTAATAATCTCAAAATTAATTTTAAAGATGATTATCGAAAACTATTTGCGTTTTGTAAAATTATACCTATTCACGACAAAGTTGAACTAACATTACTAACTGAAAATTACTTTACTGAAAATTTAAAAAAGATAGATAAGTTATTCTACTCCGCACGCAGAACTGATAATCTAAAACTGCAATTACCTAAATATAATAACTTATACGGAAAAAGAACTTTAAACTATGTTATACCTAATCTAATCAATCAGTTACCTAAATCTTTGAAAGACGTCATAACACGTAAAACATAAAATATAAATTAAATTTTTTTTATATACAATTAACTCTTACTAAATACTCATAACACTTAAAACAACTTCTCGTTCTATATTATTGGTTTACTTTACCAACATATTATCTTATTATAAATTTATGAAAATATATGTTATAATCATCCTGTATCACGATTATTCACAGAATGTAATAAGCTCACCGTGTGATTTTACGCTCATCGCCTAAAACTATTTTATATTTTTGTACCCACAAATAGTTTGTCAATTAGAAACATAACATTTAATGCACCTAATTTAAGTTGATAATAATATTAACGTAACTTTGGTAATGTAATGTACAGTAAAGTGTTAAGGTCAGCAATGGTTTACGGAAAAACTCTAATGAGTTTATGTTTACACTAAAACTATTCATCTTTGTAATCATAAATTTCTTAAATAAATAAATAACTTTCTGGTTCCTCACTGCTTTCCAAAGTGGCTATATCTTAACGTTTTTTCAATCGTATCTTTAAAGATACAACGCCAGGTGGCCTGCATATATCCTTATAACTTGGCCCTATCTTTAAAGATACGCTACCAGATTATCCGTAAAGTACTTAAGTAATTTTTTTTTTGTTTTGATGACGAATAAAATGACCAGCTGCTCACTGAGACCTCGCCTGTGTGATTAAATATTGACTAAATCGTACTTTTTCAGATGATACATCTACAACAACGACAACACGCAAACTTTTGGCTTTAGTTCCAAAACCAGGAGCCAAATCTGATATAGAGTGTAGTGGAATCATCTGGTGATGAAATGCAGAATTTGCAGTCTTCTCTTGAAAATCTATAAAATCTAATCTTTAAAATCTGCACTTATTATCTGACGAAGAGACTACTGATGTTGCCAATGATACCCCAGAGTTATTTCGGAATCCACAAGATTCCAATCCCCGCTCGCCGTCAATTTTGTCTGGAAACAGGTCTACTGAGGTTTTATCGCCTTTACAAAGAGTTTGTGCATCCAGTTCAGATCCATCAGCAGCATTAAAATACGGGAAAATTGTTTAAAACAAATGAGGAGTCTCACTTTAGTATAGACGAGATGATGGTGCTATATAAAGGCACAAGAGCTGGAAGCAAAAGACAGTACATGAAAATAAAAACAGTACATAAAAAATGGGGATACAAAATATTTGTACGAGCTGCTGTTTCGGGATTATTACATGATTTTTAGTATATGGAGGGGATGACACATTCCGCTTACAAAGTTCTACGGAGAAAGAAGAGAGAATGGGATTAGGAGCGATGTTGGTTCTGGCATTGGCACAGTCTATACAAGCCCCAGCATGAAAGGCGTTGTACTTTGATAAATTCTTTACATCATATGAACTCATTTGTCATCTGAGGAACGAATATGGGATCTTTTCCTTGGGTACAATAAGGTCGATCCGACTAAGAGGTGCTGAAGAAAAGCTACCAACTGACAAAAATCAGAAAAAGAAGGGCAGGGGCTCTCACGCTCAAGTTGTTTGTAATAAAAACAAAGTAGTCGCTTGCAAGTGGTACGATAATAAATGTGTTACTGCAGCCAGCTCTTATGTTTATTCTTTTCCTATGGATACAGTGCCACGATATATCAGATGCCAAAAAAAAGATTTCCAGTCTCATGTTCTCGTCTGATCGAAGAATATAACACTAATATGGGAGGGATAGACCTGGCGGATATGCTGATAGCTTTATATCGAACAGAATTACATGGTCATCGCTGGTATTTGCCTATTTTCTCAAAAATGCTCGATATTTGCATTGACAATGCATGAATTACATACCGACGAGGGAAGAAAAATGAAAAGTTGATGAGCTTGAAATACTTTCGATTTGAAGTTTTTAAAAGTCTACAAGTTTGACAGACTATGCATGAAGAAAATCAGCATTCGTGACAAATCTGTAATCACACATCCTAAGCCAACAGTTGAGAGGCCTAGCGATGATGTGCGTTATGATAAAATAGATCATTTACCAACATTTTATTCTAAAGGTAGATGTCGTTTTTGCAAATTGGGACAAATAACGGTTTTCTGTCAAAAATATAATGTAAGTATGCTTGGTTAGAAAGCGCAATTGTTAAAACCAGGCTTTTCATACAGAATAAATAAATAATATATTTTTGATATACCTAAATTCTAAGAATATATGCAAAATGTGGCAATTCATAATGATTAATTTTCTCAGGTACAGATCTCAAAAATTTAGCTGAGACTATGATTAAAAATGTTAAAAGAAATTTAATTTTTGCTGTAGCTATGATTAAAAATGTTAAAAGAAATTTAATTTTTTTCCAAGATGCAACCTGTAACTTCAGATAATGGAAACCTTTGTTTTGATGGAATTTATTAAATTAGTCACAATTTCGGGGTTGTACCCCGAAATTGTGTGTGTGCCACCATAAATAAAAATTTATTTGCCTAGAGATTCTGTTGTAAGGTTTTTAGATTTGAAACTACATACATGTTGTTTTACAATTCAATTTATTACTTATTGATGTCAAAAATTTGTGATTCAAAGATACTTTATGATTCATTTGTGCGATAGAAATAAAAAATAGGTTTGTTTTTAATTAAACTAAAATAATGTTACTTAATAATATAAGAAACTTTAAAGTTAAATAATTAATTTGTATGTAGAAGTTTATTTTTTTGTTTGTTACGCACGTGGCAGAGTATCTTTTGGGATACGAACAATTTTTTATTTGATCTGTGGCTTATCTGGCACGGTATCTTTAAAGATACAATAAATATTTCTTAAACTACAAAAGCAAGAATTTTATTTTCATTTTTCCCGTACTATTTAGATCCTCGCAAGGGTGAAAACCGGCAGCGATCACCGAATGGTTAGAGGCACACTGAACCTTAACGTTAAGTTAGAGAGGTCTCGTCTAATGAAGTCAACGTTCCGTCCCCCCTCGTGCTCTGATCCAGAATCCCGAGACTTTTCAGCTCGAGTTAGGTAACCGCTTTCAGTGCCTAGAAGATTGCAATGCAGTGGACGATATGAATGACTGAAATACTCTCGAAAACAGCACGTAGATGCGGCTCAGAAGGGAAATCGGTCTGTAGTTCTTCAAGAGAGCGTTGTCGCCTTTCTTAAAGAACAAGACCACCGCACTTCTGCTCCACGCCTCCGGAGTAGTGCCACCATGGAGGACGTAATTGAAGAGCTTCTGAAGGACTTCAAGTACCGGTGTTCCACCCGCTTTCAGAAGCTCCGCTGTAATTCCATCCTCGCCTGGGGCCCTGCCGTTTTTATGGTGCTAGAGAGCCATTCTAATCTCGCTCAGACTGACGTCCGGGATATCATCGGAATAGTGTCGGGTAAGACTTGCTCTTGGATCGTTACTCACACTTGCATGTGGCTCCAACGATGATGTGTACAGCTGCCCATAGAACCTCTCAATCTCACTCAAAATCTCAGGTGTCTCGGAAACGATGCTGCCACACTCAGTCTTCAGCTTTGACAGTTGGCTCTTTCTAGCAGACAGATCTCTTGCAAAGACTTTGGAGCCCTGGTTCCGCTCGATCGCTTCTTTAATACGAGCAGTATTAAAGTTGCGTAAGTCTCGCCGCATGCATTTGGAGATCTGTCTGTTCAGTTGCCTGTATGCTGTCAAATCTGTTGACGATTGCAGCCTCATCTCCCGTCTAACAGCCATGAGATTAAGAGTGTGATCGAAGAGTTTTTGTGTTCTTCTGCGGCGGGTCTTGCAGAACTTAGCTCCAACCGCATGGACAGTTTCCACGAGCTTGTCATTCATATCGTCCACTGCATTGCAATCTTCTAGGCACTGAAAGCGGTTACGTAACTCGAGCTGAAAAGTCTCGGGATTCTGGATCAGAGCACGAGGGGGACGGAACGTTGACTTCATTAGACGAGACCTCTCCAACTTAACGTTAAGGTTCAGTGTGCCTCTAACCATTCGGTGATCGCCGCCGGTTTTCACCCTTGCGAGGGTCTAAATAGTACGGGAAAAATTAAAATAAAATTCTTGCTTTTTGTAGTTTAAGAAATATTTATTGTATCTTTAAAGATACCGTGCCAGATAAGCCACAGATCAAATAAAAAATTGTTCGTATCCCAAAAGATACTCTGCCACGTGCGTAACAAACAAAAAAATAAACTTCTACATACAAATTAATTATTTAACTTTAAAGTTTCTTATATTATTAAGTAACATTATTTTAGTTTAATTAAAAACAAACCTATTTTTTATTTCTATCGCACAAATGAATCATAAAGTATCTTTGAATCACAAATTTTTGACATCAATAAGTAATAAATTGAATTGTAAAACAACATGTATGTAGTTTCAAATCTAAAAACATTTTTAATCATAGTCACAGCTAAATTTTTGAGATCTGTACCTGAGAACATTAATCATTATGAATTGCCACATTTTGCATATATTCTTAGAATTTAGGTATATCAAAAATATATTATTTATTTATTCTGTATGAAAAGCCTGGTTTTAACAATTGCGCTCTCTAACCAAGCAAACTTACATTATATTTTTGACAGAAAACCGTTATTTGTCCCAGTTTGCAAAAACGACATCTACCTTTAGAATAAAATGTTGGAAAATGATCTATTTTATCATAACGCACGTCATCGCTAGGCCTCTCAACTGTTGGCTTAGGGTGTGTGATTACAGATTTGTCACGAATGCTGTTTTTCTTCATGCATAGTCTGTCAAACTTGTAGACTTTTAAAAACTTCAAATCGAAAGTATTTCAAGCTCATCAACTTTTCATTTTTCTTCCCTCGTCGGTATGTAATTCATGCATTGTCAATGCAAATATCGAGCATTTTTGAGAAAATAGGCAAATACCAGCGATGACCATGTAATTCTGCTCGATATAAAGCTATCAGCATATCCGCCAGGTCTATCCCTCCCATATTAGTGTTATATTCTTCGATCAGACGAGAACATGAGACTGGCAATCTTTTTTTGGCATCTGATATATCGTGGCACTGTCTCCATAGGAAAAGAATAAACATAAGAGCTGGCTGCAGTAACACATTTATTATCGTACCACTTGCAAGCGACTACTTTGTTTTTATTACAAACAACTTGAGCGTGAGAGCCCCTGGCCCTTCTTTTTCTGATTTTTGTCAGTTGGTAGCTTTTCTTCAGCACCTCTTAGTCGGATCGACCTTATTGTACCCAAGGAAAAGATCCCATATTCGTTCCTCAGATGACAAATGAGTTCAGGGTATGTATGTGGTCTACGGTATTGAAGCCTTTTCGGAAACCGGCTTGTTCGGGAGGCTGGAAGTCGTCGAGTGTGCGTGCGAGACGATTCGTAATGACTCTCGAAAACAGCACGTAGATGCGGCTCAGAAGGGAAATCGGTCTGTAGTTCTTCAAGAGAGCGTTGTCGCCTTTCTTAAAGAACAAGTCCACCGCACTTTTGCTCCACGCCTTCGGAGTAGTGCCACTATGGAGGACGGAATTGAAGAGCTTCTGAAGGACTTCAAGTACCGGTGTTCCCGAACAAGCCGGTTTCCGAAAAAGGCTTCAATACCGTAGACCACATACATACCCTGCGGCAGATTGTACAGAAGACCGAAGAGTACACTCTGCCACTTTGCCTGGCGTATGTGGACTATGAGAAAGCCTTTGATTCCGTCGAAATTTGGGCGGTGCTACAGTCTCTTCAGCGGTGTCAAGTTGACTGTCGGTATATCGAAGTGCTGAAGTGTTTGTACAGTAGCGCTACGATGGCTATCCGAGTACAGAACCAGAGTTCGAATCCTATCCAACTGCAGAGGTGTAAGACAGAGTGACGTTATATCCCCGAAACTCTTCACCGCTGCGTTGGAAGACTTTTTCAAGCTACTGGACCGGAAAGGATACGGTATTAACATCAATGGCGAGTACATCACTCACCTTCGATTTGCCGATGGCAGAAAGACCTTAGCACTATGCTCAATGACCTCAATGGTGTCTCCCAACGGATAGGTCTTAAGATGAACATGGACAAAACAAAGATCATGTTTAATGTCCATGTCACACCTATGCCGGTAGTTGTTGGGAGCACTATGCTCGAAGTTGTTTACGAGTACGTTTACCTGGGACAAATAGTCCGACTAGGTAAGTCCAACTTCGACCGAGAGGTCAATCGACGGATTCAACTCGGCTGGGCAGCGTTCGGGAAACTACGACACATCTTCTCGTCAGGTATAACCTCAATCTCTGAAAACTAAAGCGTACAACCAGTGCGTGTTGCCAGTGACGGATCGGAGACGTGGTCCTTCACTGCAGGCCGTATGAGGACGCTCAAGGTCGCTCAGCGAGCTATGGAGAGGGCTATGCTCGGAGTTTCTCTGCGTGATAGACTCAGAAATGAGGATATCCGCAGTAAAACCAGAGTGACCGACATAGCCCAACGGATTAGTAAGCTGAAGTGGCAATGGGCCGGCCATATAGCTCGAAGAACCGATAACTGATGGGGAAGAAAGGTTCTCGAGTGGCAGCCTCGTACCGGTAGGCGTAGTGTAGGGCGACCCCCCACTAGATGGAGTGACGACCTGGTAAGACATGCAGGAAGTCGATGGATGCAGGTGGCTCAGGACCGTGCTTTGTGGCATTGCTTGGGGGAGGCCTATGTTCAGCAGTGGACTTGTGAAGGGCTGTAATGATGAATGGTGATGATTTAGACCCTAACTAAACCAGTTATACCAAAAACATTTTACGAAAACAAAATTCCTGCCAAGTATAGGGTTAAAAATGGACGAATTTATACTACTTTGACTTTGATGTGGAAACCTAGAAATAAAATAAAAGAATAATGAGCAGATTTAAATATAAAAATTTAGCCTAATTACGATAACTTATATATGTTTCCACGAAAAAAATGTGTATAATAATATATTCGTCCTATATTTAAGTACCCACAAAAATGTCGCATCTGAACAAATTAATTTCATAATCTATATTCCATGACACGAGATGGCGTCGTAGGAATAATTTGTTTTATTATTAATATATAATACTTTTTTATTGATTTTATATTGATTGAAGTATCTTATTAACCGATGAAAAGTAATTCCTTGGTTTTTACTGACATATCTTGAATTATTTGTGCAATATCTAAGTACACACGACGACATATTTTTATCAAGAGATTTTATTTTTAATCAACACGACACGTGACAACTCCATAAGCGCCTAGCGAGTGACTGATTAAAGTGCGGTGAATGCACCGAAGTTGAGTGGAACAGAGTAGCTGAATGCAGTGTCGCTTCTATTACCTAGTACATAATGGCTCAATGGTGAAAATTGATAATTTTATGATAAAAATGAGTGGCAGAAGATCTACTATTTGGACTTATTTCAGAGAAACTGACGACCAATGTAAAGTGAAATGTACTTATGTTATGTAATGTTTCTTTGCTCGATTCCAAAAATAATTTATCAAGCTTTCTAATTGCTATAATTGAAAATAAATCTACAGTGCCTCAAAAACATAAAGCTATACAAGTAGATTTAATCCGAACAATTACTTCTCATGCACTCTCCATGGTATATACGAAAGAAAATGCAAAGAGATGCAACATCTCTTCGCAGTGCCAGTGAATCGAGCCGATCTGAAAGCACTTGGTCGTCGACGATTTGAGCCGCTCTGCACTGGGTGCGGTCAAGTGGAAGGAGCTGGTACTGGGGAACCCCAGCCCAGAGATGGGAACAGTATTCCATGTGCAGCCGGACCTGCGCCTTGTAAAGTTGCAGGCGGTGTGCCGGCATGAAATACTGTCTCGCTCTGCTGAGCACGCCAAGCTTTTTAGAGGCCAATTTGACCTTCTCTTCCTAGTGACCACGAAACAGCACGTCACTCTATATGTCGAAGACGAGGATTCCGATACTGGCTGAGGCAACAAGGGGAGTGCCTTAAAACTGAGGAGATACGACAAAGGGGTTCTTTACAGCGGTTAACGCGCAAACTTGTGTCTTCTGGTGGTTAAACTGGACTAGATTTAGTCGCCCCCAATCCGAGACTCTGTTCAGCAAAGATTCGACTTCAGACACAAGTGTGTCCCGGCACTCGGAAACGTTTTCCCGAGAAATATTGGCTCGGCCGGTGTAAAGAGCATCACCAGTGCTATCATCTGCAAAGCAATGAATGTTACGGGTTTGCAACATATCATTGATATGCAGAAGAAACAGCATTGGCGATAGCACGCAGCCTTGTGGAACACCAGCATTAATAGGCTTGCAATCGGAGCTTGCACCGTCTACAATGACCTTGATGCTCCGATCTGCAAGAAAGCTGGTGATCCAATCGCACAATTTCTCGGGAAGCCCATAGGAAGGGAGCTTCGAAAGAAGCGCTTTGTTCCAAATCCGATCGAAGGCCTTCGCAATGTCCAAACTAACGGCCAAAGCCTCCCCCTTGGACTCTACTGCCTCCGCCCATCTGTGAGTTAGGTATACCAGAAGATCACCAGCTGACCGACCAAGGCGAAAACCGTATTGGCGGTGACTACTCAGCTGGTGATCCTCAAGGTACCTTATGAGCTGGCAGTTTACAATGGACTCCATTGTTTTGGAGAACAAGGAGGTGATGGCGATAAGCCGGTAGTTGGACGGGTCTAAGCGGTCGCCTTTTTTAGGGATTGGGTGGACGAAAGCCGTCTTTCATGATTTTGGGACTACGCCTAGGGAGTCGGAGTACCGGAAAAGACGCGTTAAAACCAGTGCCAACTCTGGAGCACACGTCCTCAGCACAATTGGGGTATCCCCCAATTCCCGTCCCGTCAGGCCCACTCGACTTGTGGATGTCCAGGGAGAGGAGTGCTTTGCGAACCGAGCGCTGTGTGAACTACACTTCCGGCATGGAGCACTCACACCGCGGGATGGTCGGCGACGTACTCCCCCCGTCATCGAGGGTCGAGTTGGACGCAAAGAAAGAGCATAGAAGATCGGCTTTCTCCTTTGCGGTATGCGGTATGGTGAGTCGTCCTCCCTGTGCAGAGATGGAAGAAATGGCTGATAGAAATTCCCGTGGACAGCCTTGACGAGAGACCAGAACGCACGGGTTCCAGAAGGAAGGCAAACTAGTTTCTCGCCAATTCTGCCTATGTGCTCTGACTTTGCCTTGGCAATGACTCTTTTGAAGGACCTAGAGGCGGAATTATACTTCTTTTTTATAGCGCTGGTGTTTACATCCCGGGACGCTGATGCGTCAGCTCAAATTTGGTAGCACTCCTGCTTATAGCATGATGCTATTTTTGAGGGGCGACCAAACCATGGCTGAGATTTGCCTCCAATGGGCACCACAGAAGGAAGGAATAAAAAGTTCCATACCCTGCAGTACCACATCAGCGACAGAATCCGCAACAACGTTGGGATCGTCCGGCGAGTAGCAAACCCGACCCCAAGGGTAGGATGCAAAGAAAGACCGCATCCCATCCTAATCTGCTGACCTATAGTGCCAAACACGGCGGAAGCCTGCAGAATGCAACTGCGATTTCAGCGTGAGTGGCACCACACTCCGGACAAGACAATGGTCCGAGGAGCCTAAAGAGGCTTCGACGGAAATCTGATATCCGTCCGGGTGAGTGGTCAGCAGAAGGTCGAACAGGGAAGGTGCAAGAACCTCCACATCTGAAATCTGTGTAGGCAAAGAAACCAGTTGTGTCAGACCATATGCCAAGGCAAAATCATGAACAGATCTCCCCGCATAATGGGTTAAACGTGAACCAAGCCATTCGGCCTGATGGGCGTTAAAGTCGCCGAGGATCACGATCTCTGCGGAGGGGATCTGCTGTAGCAACGAATCTGTAGCCATTTGGACGTGCTCGAAGAGTCGTTCTGTTTCGGCATTACCGCTACGGGACCCATAGAGGCACCCGTAGACGCGCGGATGGTCGTCGCTATCTACGCGTAGCCAAAGGATGGACAGGTCCGAACCTTCAAGTCTGCCGAGGCATCGAGAACAGATGTCCTCTCTGACGTAAACGCAAACTCCAGCCCGAGGCACAAAGGAGTGTTCCAGTTTGTACCCCGGGTAGGAGAGATACGAGACATCAGCTGGAGAGGACACCTGCGTATCGGTCAGAAAGAGCAGAGCCGGCCTCACCGTCTCGAGATGGTAATGGACCTTGGTTTAGGTTAGAGTGAAGTCCCCTGATATTGCAGAAATTCACGGACAGCATGGCAGGGGTCGCCTTGGTCCTGTTGCTCCGTTTGCCCCGAGCAGTTGTAGTTTTGAGCGGAATTTTGCCCCCCCTCCCCCCAGAATACGCGGGGCAGCCTGAGCACCCACGCTTAGAAGTAGAGAAACATGGTCGCGTATGCTCAGCGAGGGATTCTCCAGGGGTGCTGGTACCCTCCTGGGGTAGTCTATCATCATTTAATTCCGCTACCATGTTGAGGGGGGGGATTAGGGCTTCCGGCCACCTGCACTCACCAGACGAAACGCGGAAACAGAGCTTCCACTTCACGCCGGTATTCTGTGAGGTCGTGGTACCACCCCGGTTTGAGCCGGCCCATACGTGCAACAGCGAAGCTGCCGCGTGGCTCTACCACTGTTAAAAAGATTTAACCCATAAATAAAATATACTTTCAACAGTAAAATTATGAAAGACATGGCATTACTCAATTCGTACATTTCAATACAGTGAACACCCTGAGAACTACTTTACCAAATGTGCGGTGATTTATCCGAATATTCGGCCGAATACGAACATTCGGTGAAGTTGCCGAATGTGCCAAATACCGAATATGAAAGGAATATTCGACCAATCTCTAATAATTAGTGTGACGGTATTGTCGCTTACCCTAAGTGTGGTCGTACCTTGCTCGTTAAGATCTACTATTTTATTCATTTGCTGGCACATGTACGGGTATAGCAGATAGAACTTCAATGTAGGAGTCAAAAACGGTCGCGGTAGTTAGTTGGAAGCGGCTGGGAATGTAGCAAATTATCACAGGGTCTGATTTACCCACATGCTAATTAGCCTGAGCGCAAAGCCTAGGGCGCATGGTCCGAGAGGGCGCAGAGCTTGCCTTTTCAAGCACCACTTATTTACAGTATAATATTTGGTATATTACTCTAAATAAATAATAGAGTAAGTGCCGCAAGCATTTTACTTGTTGCCATTTCCTTATTTTTGTTATAACACATTTATTTTTGTACCAAAATGTGTGTAAATAAAATTAAAAAATATTAGTTTTGTACCACACATACATAAATAATAAAATAATGTTGCGCGACTAAGTTGACGTCATGTACCCGGCACTAGCGCCATCCAGTGTCGGGGTCGAGAGCGAGGACGGCTTCCTAGAAAATGTCAATCTTGACTTTCGACCAACAGCACCATCTATTATCGAATTGAAGAACTAAGCTTTCTAGAAGCCCTACACTCGAACTTTCTGCGCCTGGTCGGTTGGCGCGCGTATTTACTTGAATATTCTGGATGTTTCGGTAAAAAGGTGTATTTAAAGGCGCTGCAATACGCGATCGGGGCAGTATTGATTTTGGCAAGACATGCGAAGCTTCGAAGCGAAATAAAGTGAATCAGAGTGATTAATTATTAGTGTTTTAAGTTTTAATTGGTGTAAAGAAAATTAAAGTGTAAATTTTGGTAATTCAATCGGCAGTTTTTATTGTAAGGAACCTCAAGCTCGTAACAATTGGTGTCAGAAGTGGGATAAAATTATGCCGATTTTACCTAAGGATGAAATGGAGGATATCCGTACCCGAAGTCAACGTCAGCAGGAGACGGACCAAAGAAGATTTGGTGGTGCAACGCCGCAGACGGGGAAGGAGAGTCGGAGGGCCAGCCACCGGCTGCAGGCCCGTCAGAAGCTCCTACATCTGCAGCACTTGACTTAGGTTCACTCTGATGGTGATGCTGTATATATGTAGAGCAAGCTCGCCGACAGGAGGAGCAGGCCCGTTGGTTGAAAGAGCAGCAGGAGGAACAGGCTCGCCGACAGGAGGAACAGGTCCGTCAGTTGAAAGAGCAGTTGCGGGGCGGACGAGAGGAACAGGTCCGTCGTTTGGAAGAGCAGCTGCGGGGTGGATAATAGTAACAGGCCCGCCGACAGGAGGAACAGTAGGCGCTGCGGGGCGGACAAGAGGAACAGGTCCGTCGTTTGGAAGAGCAGCTGCGGGGCGGACAAGAGGAACAGACCCGTCGGTTGGAAGAGCAGATGCTCATGAAGGACCTTCACGCTACCTTCGGGAAGGAGATAAAGGAAGTGAAGGGTAGGGTTGCTCAGCATGACAACCGCCTTTCGGAAGCTGAAACCCAAATCGCGAAAGCTGAAACCCGAGTCGAGAAATCAGAAACCTGAATCGACCAAGTGAACTATCGGGTTGACAATGTGATGGCTGACGTGAAGAAAACGCTGGACGATCTCAAACTGGGGGATGTAATTACAGCTCCCGTAGTAGCTACTACACCTTCGCTACGTGGGTTCGAGGTGCCACCGTTCGACGGGACTTCCTCCTGGTCGGCCTACAAAATCCAGTTCGAAGCTGTTATGAAGACGAACGGCTGGAATAAAAGTCAGGCCATGACTGCTCTCACACTAGGCCTGCGCAACCAGGCCTTAACGGTTCTGGAAGCTCTCGGTGAGGAAGTGACTTATGAGCAGCTCCTTGAAGCATTGGCGGCGACATATGGTGACGCTCACCTGGAACACGTCTTTCGTGCACAACTTAAAGATCGCGTGCAGCGCATCAACGAAAACCTGCAGCAGTGGGCTCTAGAGGTGGAGAAGCTGCTGCGAAAAGCACACCGGTCTGTAACTGCGCTCATTGAAGGGAACCTGGTGCAAACATTCATCGGCGGCATCCGCGATCTGGAAGTCAGAGCTGCTGTGAGGCTCGGGCACCACTTGACGCTTAAGGACGCCTTGGCCCATGCACTGGAGGTGGAAGCCGTGCGGCAGGATCATCGTTCCCATCGCGTCAGGGAGGTTGCAGCAGCTACAGTTCGCGACCGCAACAAAGGATACCCTAGCCCTAGGTGCTATGGCTGTGGGGAAAAGGGCCATCTTCGATCCAGCTGCCCTAAGCGAACTGTAGAAAGGGAAGTTGATCGATCTCGAGAGGGTAGTGCAGCTAACGGCACCGCCTGGCGGTGGCAGGATCATCGTTCCCCTCACGCTAGGGAGGTTGCAGCAGTTACAGTTCGCGACCACAACAAAGGATACAGCCCTAGGTGATATGGCTGTGGGGAAAGGGGCCATCTTCGATCGAGCTGCCCTAAGCGAACCCTAGAAAGGGAAGGTGAACGGTCTCAGAAGGGAAGTGCAGCTAACATCGCCGCCCAGCAGCAGCAGGAATACGACTTTACTATCAGACATCGCAGCGGGAAATCTCATGGCAACGCAGATGCATTGTCAAGAAGACCTTGTCCTGAAGATTGCAAACATTGTACTAGGCAAGAGAGTAAGGAAGTGGTATCCGTGAGAATACTCAGGACAGACCACCTCAGCAAAGAGTGGAAGGACAGCCTACGACATGCACAGCAGGAAGATCCGGACATCAAGCCGATTCTGGAATGGATGAAGGCATGAGCTACCAAGCCTAAGTGGAGCGACGTCCCAGCGATGAGTTCGACCACTAGAAGCTATTGGGCCCAATGGGACAGCTTGCTGATTCAGGATGGAGTCCTGTGCCGTAAATGGGACAATGGTCGAGGAGATAGCTGTCGTTTGCAAATGGTTGTCCCTAAAGCTAAAGTGCCGAATGTTCTACAGCTGCACCATAATGGTTGTTCAGGAGTCCATCTGGGAGTTAAACGAACTCTACTGAAGATCCGAGAACAGTTTTACTGGGTCCATTATCGTGACGACGTCGAGGATTGGTGTCGCACATGTACAAGTTGTGCGGCTGTGAGAGGACCTCAGACATGTAGTAGAGGAGCATCGAAATTGTACAATGTTGGTGCTCCATGGGATAGGACAGCCCTTGACATTTCGAAGCCGTTACAGAAAGGCGCAAGAGGGACTCCTAAGATCGTCCATGTGGATCGCCTGGCGCGTTATTATGGGGCCGATAATGCTCGGGACGAGCATGTCTTAGGAGGGGTCAGTGTTGCGCGGCTAAGTTAACGTCATGTATCCGGCACTAGCCATCTAGTGTCAGGGACGAGAGCGAGGAGGGCTTCCTAGAAAATGTCAATCTTGACTTCCTTTTTTTTTCGGCCAGTGGACCCTGTATTTTTTTTTTTTTTGCCTTTCGTTTTTTTTTTTCTTTTTTATTGCCGCAAAAGGAGAAAGCTAATCCACTAGGCTCTCTTTTTGCGTCCAACTCGAATCTCGGTGCCATACTGCTAGGCATGTCGATCTGAGAAATTTTATTAATCGAAAAATCCATTTCTTGACAGAAAGATCGATTTTTTTAATCGATATGTAGTCCTGAATCGATACAGTGAATCGATATTTCACCCTAAAAAATCGAGATCGAATCTTTTTGTTCTCATAAAAACTATAAAATTACTCATAATTAGTGAAATGTCCCCAAACTCGTACAGAACGACAGTTTTACTTTTCAAAAACTAGCAAAACTACTGTGTGCTCAGTTTCTTTCGCCTTTTCTTAATGGATTAAAGAAATAAAAATAAGTTACGTTTGTAATATGTACTCTGTACGAATCGGAAAGCAAATCGAAAAAAGATTCATTTTTGCAAAATCGATCTTTTATACCTCGATTTTTTTTGTGAATCGATTATCAGATTTCGATTCGAACTGATTTAAAAATCTATCTTTTTCGGAGAGCCAATAAGGTTTGATATATTGCTAAAACGTATCATTCATTGCTATGTAGACAATAATCGTACTTTTTACACCGGCCGTGCCGATATTTCTCTGGAACACGTCGTCGAGTACCAGAACGAACTTGTGTCTGAATTCAAGTCTTTATTAAACAAAGTCTCGGATTGGGGACGACTCAATGTATTCCAGTTTAATACTCAGAAGACAAAGGTTTGGGCATTTAACCGCTTAAAAGAACTCTTTGTCGTATCTCCTCAATTTCAACAAACCCCTTGCTCAGCCAGCATCGAAATCGTCGGCATCGACATATCGAATGACGTACAGTTCCGCGGTTACTTGGATGAGGTGCTCAGTATAGCGGGACAGTATTTCATGCCGGCACACCGCTTGCAACTGCAACTTTACGAGGCGCAGGTTCTGCCGCACATGATATACTCTGAGACGGAGCACCCCTGCCCTTGCCAATTAATCGTATCCAGCGCAGAGCGGCTCGATCGTTGAGGACCGCGTTCATTCTGATTGGCTCGATTCACTGGCTCTGGGATAAGATATCGTATCCCTTTGCAATTTTCCATCGCACTTACAACGCGAATAGAATTGTTCGTTCCTGCCGTCTTTATCTACTGCATATCCAGGGCAAAACTCACGGTGCCATCCTCACATCTGAACGTTTGGCGGTCTACCGAACCGATACGCCTTAGACTTTCAAGAAACGAACATACTCTTATTTAAAAGGCCGACACTTACCATTCCCCTGCTGCTGCAATTGTTCAAGGGCGATGGTCAACACTTACCATTAGGAGTCGCATGGCCGTTTACCCCCTCCCCCTTTATTAAAAAAATTGTTACTCGAGATCATAATTAAAATACTTGATGATAATAATGAATTAACATATAATTAAATATTTAAAAAAAACTATATGTATACTTACTTAATTATATTATAATTGCGAAATAACTTGTCTGTTACATTTACGCCTACTAAACAGATTTTAATACGGCGAAGACATGACTGACCGCATCCTGAGCAAAAACCTTTTACAGCTGAAAAATACTTAATTCTGACGGGACAGACGGGTGGGGCACATATTCAGTTAGCCTAGGGCTGTCAGAACTCTTAATCAGACGCTGCATAATCGATAACTTCCAACAGTATTCGGTTGTTATTAGATAACAACTTGGATTACCTAGCTATAATTGGAAATAACATCCTCAATCATCTTTTTTTGCAAGAGGGTCAAAGAACTCAAATTGTAAAGTCACAGAGAAATTTTTTAAAAAATATAAATATTAACGTCAGCATTGCAATAAAGTAAAAAATGTAATTATATACACAAAAACAAGAATAGCATTGATAAGAATAAAAATGTTCAACTTTAAATAAGAACAAACATAAGCTTGTAATGGCAGTTACAAGACTCCACATAATTAGTCTATCACAACAAAATCCCAGAAAATGTTCAAGGTTTCATGGCGGCTGTACACGCTCGTCAAGACACCACGAGACAGGCTGAGTACAAGTGACTACATGGTGCTCTTGTCGCGTCGCGGCCCTTGTTCGCTTTCGGAAGCTTGGTGGTTTTTTTTTCGCTCGAGTCCCAGGGTATCGTGAGTCTCGCGATGAAAACGAGAGTACTCTATTCTATTCACCGTACATGGTTCTGTTACGGTAAATAGATACCATCAACCATCTTTTTCTTCGCATAGCTTATTAATTTTCTTTTTATGATAAATGCGTAAAAAAATATAATAACTAATAGCACAAAGGCAAAACGCAGCAACAGTTTCATCTAGGTCCATCTCACCGGGCATACGGAGTTAAAATGATACGAGCCTCTACGCAACGAGAGGCACGCGAGGCGACGAGACGAGCATCACAAACAACCAGTTTTATAAATTTTATTAAGGAAAACGGTACAAAAAGAAATACACAAACGAAAATATTCACTGGGAATAAAGTGATGGCTACCATGCTGGGTCTATTGTATTTCATATTATAAAATTTAATAATATAAAAAATTGTACAAAATTATTGTATATATGTCCTAAAATATATAATAGCGCTGGGTTCCATGCTGGTCCTGCTCAGGACAGAGGTATTTCACTTTAATAAGTATTAATAATCTATAATGAATAAAAAATATTCTATATAGATTTTAATTATTTTCGTAATCGTAATTTTGTTTTTAATTGTAATCGTTAAGGTGCTGTGACCGCAGATCATGTCTTCAAAATATTTTTTATTTTTTTCTTATTCCTCAGACATGCAGGTTTCCTCACGATGTTTTTCTTCACAGCCGAGCACGTGATAAATCAGCACTTAAAATTGCAATTAACAATTTCATTGGCGCCGGCGGGGGATCGAAGCCTGACAAGCATGGCGTAAATGAAAAATTGTAAGTGTAATAAAAATATGTAAGAAGCCCATCTCTGGCGGAGGACTGTTCACAAAATTATGAGAATGCGGAGGAACACCCGGAACGTTAAAGCGTCAGTCACTTTATTTAACTTAAGTATGACTAATGATGTAAATGAGTACAAAAATAACCTGTTTTTACTATCTAGATGTTAAATGTCTACAGGCCGCAGTATCCACTTACTATTGGGTGGACGTTTGGCACCCTAACTTATGCTATAAAAAATAAGCTGTAATGAAGACGATGTAGTGGCGATGTACGTAGGCGGTCCCATAATGAATTGGCCTAACTATGAACCAATGAAGGAAATGAAACGAAACCAATTTAATTTTTAATATAATCACCATGAATACTAACACACTTCTGATATCTGTGAATCAACATCTCAAAACCTTTATAAAAATAATCACATTTTTTATCCTCAAAATGACTGAAGACGGCCGCCTGCAACTCTTCATCGCTTGAAAATTTTCTTCCTCTTAAGTCCCGCTTTAAATTTGGAAATAAATAATAGTCGGACGGGGCCATGTCTGGACTGTAAGGTGGATGTTGAACTTCTGTGAACCCGCATTGACGAACTGCATCCTTCGAAACACCAGCGGTATGAACAGGGGCGTTGTCATGGAGCAACAGGACAACTTTAGACAGCTTGCCTCTTCGTTTTTCCTTTATCTTGTCTCGTAATTTATATATTAAAGAAGCATAATATTCGCCGTTCACGACTGTATTACGTTCTTTAAAATCCACCATCAAAATGCCTTGAAAATCCCAAAATATTGTGCACATCAGTTTTTTAGTCGATTGTTGCCTGTGACTTGTGTTGACCTTTGCCTTTCTAGGGGGCTTTTCACCCTTATAACGCCATTCCATTGACTCGCGCTTGCTTTGTGGATCATAATACAAGATCATAGTTTCATCACCAGTCACTAGCCGCTCGATCACAGTCTTTGGATTTTCGCCACAAAGATCCAAAAACTCCGAAGCGCAGCGCACTCTTTCCTGTCTCTGTACCGCTGAAAGAAGTTTCGGTACCCATCTTGCACTCACTTTTTTCATGTGAAGATGTTCATGGATCGCGCGATGAACGGTACTTTTAGAGAGCCCAAGCCTTGCTGCAATTTTTCTAATCTTCAAACGGCGGTCACTCAGAACCTCCTCTTCGATAAGAGCAATCGTTTCGGGAGTGAGCACTTCCACAGGTCGACCGTCGTGGCCAAAGTCTTCGACGGTTTCTCTCCCGAGGCGAAACTCGTTCACCCAATTTTTCACTGTGCTATAGGAGGGGGCAGACTCCTTATACACGCCATCCAATCGTTCTTTTATTTGGGCAGGGGATAAACCTTCTTAAAACAGAAACTTTATGACACTTCGATCCTCCGTTTTCGACATTTTGAAAAAATACGCGACTCTCGTTATTCAAATGCCTGTTAAACTAAGACTAAGCATTTCATGTCGATGCATGTTTCTTATATTAAGTGCACGATAAACGTACTATTTAATGCAACACAACATGTAGCGACATGTCGCGTTGAACTATATCAGGCCAGTTCATTATGGGACCGCCTGGTAAGAATATTCACTACCCCATATCATCCCGTGGATGTCGTAAAAGGCGACCAAGGGAAACAAATGAGATGGGTAGCAGCGTCTTCCTAATAACGACTGAAAATAAAAAAACCAAAACACTTGCCAAACGTGATAACTTTAGCTAATATCCCGTCTATGATGCCATCTATGGGTGAGGCACGGTAATGATAATAAAGCGACCATTAAGATATAATAAATTCAAATGAATAAATATTTGAATAAAAGGCCAAAAATTACAATATAAATGTTTATTATTAGTTATATATATAATTAAAAAGGTAACTACTTAGTATCACAGTTTTATCTTAAAAATATTTTGAAAAAGGCGGTATATCCATCCCATCATAAAAATTAGGAATGTGCAAGAACAGTATCCATGAAGTCTGAAAAAGAAAACAATTTTTTTTATCAATTTGATAATTACTAAGTTATATAACAGTTGTTTTGGAGCATATTACAGAAAATGTTTTTCGATAAAATAGTAATTTTCTCTAGATCGATTTCGGTCATGCCGGCTAGTCTCAATGGAGACTAGCCATTTACGCAGAACAGGATTATAGTGCTTAAGTGTATGCGCAAGCACAATTGCACCCCCCCTCTATTCCCTCACTCTCATAGTCTTATGGAGAGATCTAGCGCTGGACCAACGGCTTTGCTTTACGTGCTTTCCGAGGCACGGGGGTGAAACACCGCCGAAAACCCAATAACTTATTTTGGCCCGAACCGAGATTCAAACCCGGGACCTCATGATCAGCAATTGCGTTTACGACCACTAGACCAACAAGACTGTCTCGATAAAATAACAAAAATATTTTTTATTATAATGATTTAATGTTGGTAAAAATGTCAATGAATTATCTTAAATAATATAAAAGACAATTCATCCTGCTGAACGTAGAAATACTTGTAAAAATAAAAAAAAATACAAAAATTAACTAACGATAGTTTTAAAGAATAAGAAAAGCAGTGGTATGTGTTGTAAGGCAATTCATCCTCGACTTCAGATAATAACGCATCTGTGTTGACGTCATCAACCTTCTTTGTTGTAAGTTGAGGAGGTGCAATGGATAGAGAAGCCAACTACAGAACTAATCTTGACTGCTCGTAAAATTAACACTTTATTGTTATAAAATAACATATTTATTTAGGAAACCGCATTATGTTCATTTACAATTTCTATATTTCACTGAATATGTATGTATTTCAATTACTTACAATAAAGATATTTTACGACTTTGAAATTTGTTTTATTAAAATTAAATGACAAATTACCATTTTTTCTTCTCCTTTTAAGTTAAAGTTCGACATATTATACTTTCCAACTGACATATACTTTCACTTTCCTCGACCTGGAAATATTTTATACTGATTAGTTCACTTACATAAATGAATAAAATATAATAATTAATCATCCAGTTATTATTATTTAACTTTTTCTCACACATTCAAATTCAAATATACCATATAAAACATCTCTATACTAAAACTACTAGTAAAATTTAAGGATCTAATGTGAAACAATTTATGCAAACATTAATCTTATCAAGATTTTGAATTAGTGATATCCTGGTCAATTTTGACAACTTTGAAAAATTATCAGAAGTTATCAACCATAGTTGCCGGCACGAAAGGTGAGCACAGATGAACTATGGTGGGGGTTGAGCCAGCGTAGATACACTGTCGGCCAAAATTATTAGGTACTGTTGTTATTTCAATTCATAATTGAATATTTTCGCTCACTTTTTTTCGAAATTCTGAGTCGTTAACTCCTTTAACTATACGACGTACAGTAGCTACGTAGACATTAGTCGCCTCAGCAGTCTGTTTATTAACGTCTATCATGTTTTTCGCAATACCTAATTATTTAATGTAACAAAACACTGAATAGACCATTTGTCGGGATTGTCTAACACCGAATTCTTTCTTCTCTGCATATTTAGCCCAAAATCCGAATGCTCAAATGATAACAAAAAAAATTAACAACAAGAAATATCAAAAACAGTTAAAAACAAGAGATACACAAACAACAATTAACAACGAGGTAACACTACAATTAACAAAAATAAATTAATTAAAAAGTTGTCACTAAAATTGCTCTCAAGTGTACGGGGTAGTCGAATGATACGTGTGAACCCAATAGGCGACGAGAATCGGCTGACGAACCAATCACGTTGAGCGTCAGCGTGGTCAACGTCATATCGACCAATAAAAAGTGTGCTCACGACTCGTGGCGGCAATCATACTCAGGTCTATTCTAGTACACAACATGTAACATAATTAACGCACTTTGAGAAAGTAGTTTCTTCAAAATCGTTTACTGAATCGATTCCTATCATTTTAATATAGGTAATTTTTTATCCCAAAAATAATTAAAACTACGTAAATTACAGTCACACTAAATCTGTACAGTCAAAAAAAACTGAAATGGACCGTAACTTAAGGCAATAAGACTTTTAAGAGTGCAGTTTTATTTGTATTATTACTAATTCTGTCATTCAATAAAAATAAAGAAAAATGAACTTTATTTCAAGCAAGTTAAAGTCTTTGCGTTCGTGGATTTGTACTGTGACCACAACATTCTTCCGGAATTAGTATAACTAATTTGATAAATAATCAGTGCATAAAAATGTTTAAGGTCAACCGGGGCTAAGGCGTCTTAGGGGTTAAGGCGTCACATTCAAATATCATATGAAATACGAATTTAAGAACTACTTACGCCATCTTTTAAACCAGCTTCTTATTTAGCACCAGACTAAAATATTTAATTATAGATGTCGATACTGGCCTCATTTTTGTTTAAATTTTCGCCATCTTGAATATGTCACTTCACTTCGAAGCTCGCGTTAGTGATATGTGGTTATTGAATCCCCTTAAATCTCAGTGTTTTCTAGACTATCGGTGTTTTTTACCTGTTACCTTTACTCCTGTTACTTTTACCTCCTACCTTTCATTCTGAAATGTTTTACGGTTTGTTTTAATTATTTTTACTAAAGGCCTAAAGATTAATTGTCCACGTGCAGTTAAAATATTTTTGGTTATGTTTCTTTGTCGGGGCTATCGCGTCTGCCTTATTGGGGTGATTGCGTCTATTGTAACGCAATAGCCCCATTTTATGAGGTCCTAAACCTTTTTATTTTAAGATAACAATAATGCAATAATTGATCTAAATACATATACACTAAAATCATTTTTTTAAATATAGTTATACCCTACTTATATATATATTGGATGGATGAATATATGCATGTTTGTTACTCTTTCACGCCTAAACGAAAGAACAGATTTTGATGAAATTTGGTATGGAGATAGATTAGACCCTGGATTAATAAATACATAATAGGCTTTTAACAGACTTTGGAAGAAGTAGGTGGTTTCTCGCGAGTGAAACGGAATTACTTTAAATATTACAAACAAAATATATTGTTTGTAATATTTGAAGTCTTTTTTTTTTGGGTAATTTCACTGTTTATTTGACACATTTTTCTAGATGATATTTGTAATTAAACCTAAATTTTTCTTTTAGATTTTTTTAAAATGGTTCGTTCATATAAAAGAAAAACAACACCAACTTACGATCCTGAAACCTTAAGGAAAGCAGTAGATGAAGTCAAAACTGGCAAAATAAATTCGTACCAAGCTGCAAAAAAGTATAACATTCTTCGTATGACTATATTGTGATAGAGTGAATAACAAAAAAGGTATCGTAAAGGAGAACCGAGGACCACCTACAGTGATTGACAGAGAAAATGAGCTCAAACTTGCAAATGGTTTACGGGTTATGGAAAAATATGGGTTCGGACTCACTTCCAAAGAAACGCTAGATTTAGTTGCCGTACACGTGAGTGAAAATAACTACAAAACTCCATTCAAAAACAACAGACCCGGTTATGATTGGTTTGCTGCCTTCAAGAAGAGGCACAATTTGTCCTTAAAAAGACCTCAGGCGGTGGAAATGTCAATAAAAGTGGCATGTGACCTTTTATTGTTAATGAGTATTTTGATACTCTTGATGGAGTTTTGAGTGAACTTAATTTAAAAGGAAGACCTGATAAAATTTGGAACCTTGACGAGTCAAGTTTTGGAAAAGATCCCGAACGAACAAAAGTGGTTGGAGTCCGTGGATGTGCCAGTACACGCACAATCGCGTCATCTGGAAAAGATAATGCCACAATTTTGTTCACAGTCAACGCAATCGGTGACAAATTACCACCGTTGATTATACACAGAGGAAAAAATACGTGGGACCAATGGCTGTCAGATAAAGGATTTGAAAACACATCCTATGCTGCCACTAAAAATGGATGGATCGATGCAAAAGTATTTGAAAAGTACATACATGCGTTTAAGTGAAGATCCAGCCGCTTTATTAATATTTGATGGCCATTCTACCCATATCCAACTTTAAAATTTTAGAAGAAGCACAAAAACGAGGCGTAACTATTATAAAATTACCATCACATGCAAGCCATCTTCTGCAGCCATTAGATTTATCAGTTTTTAAATCAATGAAAAACACTTGGGATGCAATACTTGTGCATTGGCAACGGTTAAATGTGGGCACTAAATTGCCAAAAGATGAATTTAGTCGCCTTCTTGGAGAAGTGTGGCGTAAATTAGACACAATAATAATTACAAATGGCTTTAAAAAAGGGGGCTTATATCCATTTGACAGAAAAGTAGTTGCAGACGAAAAATTTGATCCAGAATCATTGAAAAGGTTCAGAGAACATAAAACGATACCAAAACAGATTCAGACATTAAAAAAGTTAAGTTTGGCGGCCGTTACCCAAGAGTTGAGCATTAGCAAAAATCCCATAGCAGCGTCATCAAAATTAGTTTTGCCAAACCAGGAGATGAAATTTGATAAGTCTAATGATTCAAAGGTAATTAGAATTATTGAAGATAGAATTTTGGCTCCCTCGGAAAGAGTTTCTTTCGAAACTTTATTATTGCAGACAATAAAGAAAAGTGACTCGACAATAAAATTGAAAAAAACTAAAATTGCTAGGGGGTGTGAAATAATAACGCGAGAACAGTTTATAGAAAAAAAACGAAACGAAGAAAAAATAAAGCAAGAAAAGAAAGAACTGCCATAAAAATCCCCAAAACAAAAAATATTAAAAAAGAATTGGACCAAAATCGAAAAAGAAATTGTATAAAATTACAACAACAAGATGAGACTGATGAAAGCAAAGATATTAAAAAAAACCTTGTAGTAAGAGCTTATCTAAGCAAAAACCTAATAAAAATGTTAAAAAGAAAGCTAAGAAACAAAAGAAATGTTTTGATTATGACGAAGAATCTGAAAGTGAATTAGATATTAGTTTTGCTGAAGTTTCCGGTTCTGCTGAACTTTCTGATGAAGATTTTGATAACTATCGTGAAAACTTTTTAGCGGAAATAAAAAGTGATGATAACTTTCTCGAATATTTGTTGCAAGCCACAACAGAAGAAAAAGAAAATGACAAATCTTACGTAAATAATGATGTAGACACTACAAATATTGAACAATTTGAACCGAATTTAAACAAAAAGAACCTAGAAGTTAGTGATTGGATACTATTATTATATATATAATATACTATTGGATACTAAGATTCACAACAAAAAAAGTCTGTGAAGTATTTTGTGGGGACCATCATTTCTATTAATGACAATAACATTCCTAACGTCAAATTTTTAAGAAAAATAAAAAATAGTAAATTTGTTTCCTTTCATTATCCAGACGTGGAGGATATATCAGAAGTAAAGAATGATGATGATATCATAATGTTCCTTGAAAAGCCTGATATATCTCGAAGAGGGCATATTACTTTCAAAGAAAATTTTAAAATGTATAACATTCAGTGATTGTCAAATTAATTTAGTAATTAAGAAGACCTGAGTGAGAGTGACAATATCTATAAAATTGCACGTGATCTCATTACCTTATTGAGATAACAATGATAATGAAACTAATATTAATTAATAATAATGTTTGTTAAGGTACTTCACACCTAGCGAATGTTACACAATTAAACTCAAATTTTTACATACAACATTCAACATACAATAGGTATATAAGATTACACTATTAACCCGGCGTCATGGGGGTTGGGTCAAAATTACCCGACGAGTTTTGATTTACTTATAAGTCTTTTACTATATATTGGATAGTGCTGTCCCTTTCAGTAGCTGGAGTTATTGATATGTTCTAACCGTTCGTGACAAGCAATCAGTCGGGCGGCGTCTGCGTTAGTGTGTACGCGTGTGCAAAGTAGAAAAAGGTAAATATGACCCATCCCTGTAGTCAATGTAACAATTTCGCGCCATATTTATGATGAAAATTTTAAGTTGTTTTTTCGATAAATATAATGTGTTTTATACTTTTTATGATGAAATTCAAACGCATGTTTGTCGAATAAATATTTAGTTTGAGTTTTACCCATCCCTGTAGTCAATGTAACAATTTCGCGCCATATTTATGATGAAAATTTTAAGTTGTTTTTTCGATAAATATAATGTGTTTTATACTTTTTATGATGAAATTCAAACGCATGTTTGTCGAATAAATATTTAGTTTGAGTTTTACTTTTTTGTAGGTAGTTCGCAAAAATGGACCCAGAAGAAAGACTACGTCATAGGCTAATGGCAGTTCTTGAGGAATCAGATTCGGATGTGGATATGTGTGACCAAGAATCAGCTGAAGAAGACCATGTGAGTGAACGTAGTCAAGAGAGTGACACGGAACAAGAGGCCTCAGATAGCGATGATGACAGTATCCCGTTGTCCATGCTTCGAAACCAAGCACGTTCTGATAATATTGAGGCAAATCCTTGTGTGCAACAGGAATCCCGTACAATAAATCGTGAGTCACAACTTCCACATTATCTTGGCAAAGATGGAACGGTTTGGTACAAGACACCGTTCCGTCAAAATACTCGGATCAGAGCTGAAAATATTGTAACGCAACGCCCAGGTGCAGCTTCTGTGGCGCAATCTGCTATGACTGAAATAGATTGCTGGTCTCTTTTTTGTACTGAAGATATGCTAGAAAATGTTTTCAGATATACTAATGCACGTATTAGACCTAAAATTTTATCTTGTCAGAATTTATCTAAGTATACCCACATAAAAGAATGCAGTATGGCTGAATTAAAAGCTTTCTTAGGGCTTTTGTATATTGCTGGACTAAACCGCTCTGGGAGGCAAAATTTGAGTGATTTGTGGGCTACTGATGGTACGGGAGTGGAAATATTTGGTCTTGTTATGTCAAAACAGCGTTTTCATTTTATCCAAGCTTGCTTGACTTTTGATGACATTTCCACTCGTGAAGAAAGGAAAGCACTAGATAACTTAGCACCTATAAGGGACCTGTTTGACATTTTTGTTGAGAATTGTAAAAAAAACTATGTCCCAGGGGAATGTCTAACAATCGATGAAATGCTTATAGCTTTTCGAGGCCGATGTAAATTTCGCCAATACATACCTTCGAAACCAGCTAAATATGGCATAAAGATTATTGCTCTTGTAGATTCCGAAAAGTTTTATATCAAGAACCTTGAAATATATCTAGGAAAACAACCTGAAGGCCCATACTCTCAGAGCAACAAACCGTTCGATGTTGTTCATGATCGCATTGTACAGCCCATATCTAAAACCAATTGTAATGTAACCTTTGACAATTGGTTTACAAGCTACGAAACTATCCAGCATTTGCTCCAGCATCACAAACTAACATCTGTCGGCACGTTACGTATGAACAAGAGACAAATCCCTCCTGAATTTACTAAAACACGTGGAACGGAGGTGTATGCGTCTCGATTTGGTTTCCAAAAAGACTGTACCATTGTTTCCCATGTTCCTAAAAAAAATAAGGTCGTTTTACTGATATCAAGCTTGCACCACGATGACGCTATTGATGTTTCAACTGGAGAAAAGAAAAAACCAGAAATCAACACGTATTACAACTGCACCAAATGTGGCGTGGATGTAGTCGATGAACTATGTGCCACGTATGACGTGAGTCGTAATTCGAAGAGGTGGACCATGACCATTTTTTATGCAGTACTGAACATGGCAGCTATCAATGGGCTTATAATACACCGAGTAAATAATAATTCAAATATAAAACGCCGCCGCTTCTTGAAAAACTTAGGCCTAGCTCTTGTGGGAGATCATATGAAAAAACGCAAAGACGTTGTGCAATTGCCTCGAGCAATGCGAAAAAAGATCGGTCGATTCGTTGGCGAAACTTCAGCAGAACCTCCAGCAAAAAAGAGCAATGTTCGCAGGAGATGTCAGGTATGCCCAGCAAAGAAAGACCGCAAAACAACCCATACATGTAAAAAATGCAACAAATTTATTTGCCCCGAGCACGTCCTACCTTTATGCTCTGACTGCTTCGACAATGATGAGTCTGATTAAAATTATTGATTGTTTCTCAAAAGACACATAATCTTAGTTCCTAAAAATGCAAAGTACATTCAAGACTGATAAAAAAATTATTATTTTTGTTAGTTTAGGTAAAATGTGATTAAACTGTTGATTTTTTTTTAGTTATTTTGGAAAGAAGTTTAATAAAAGTAATTTAGTAGTTGTAATTAATATTTTTGTTTTTTTTTTTGCTAAATCTTTTAACAAAAAACCTACATTATTCAAGAAATAAATATTTTGCTTTAAAATTATTGAAATATTATAAATCAAAAATATGGGTTAGGATGACCCACCCCGGTGTCCGTGTAACAATTTTCCACCCCCATGACGCCGGGTTAAAAAAACTGATTATTAAGAATTTAGTAATAATGACAGTATTAACTAAATAAAACATCTCATACTTTTTTTGTATTCGCTTTTTTATTTTCTATTAGAACTCGTATTTTTATTATACACTATTTACCTAATTTCAATGTGTTTGATTTTTTTTTCTATTTATAAATGCTAGGTGTATAAAAGTGGAACTTGTTTGCAAATTATGTCAATGGCAACTTTTTTTTCTCACAAGTAATGAGAAAAAAATCGTTTGAAACCCCTGGAATTTAGGATGGGGCGAATGCGTCTACCACTTAAAGTATAAATTAGACGCCATAGCCCCAAATTTTTTTGTTCGACTTAATAGGAGAGACCAAGCCAAGAATATCGCTTGTAAGATGATAACTAGCTATATCATGAGCGATCTAATATATTTTTTCGATTAATTGTGTTACGAAGGCTTCCTATTATATGGTACTTGCTAAGGTCGTCTTTGCCCCACCTGGGGCTTTTGCGTCTTGAAATCTCAACTTGTAAAGAATGGGTGTTTTCAAGCAAGGGTTTTAAAAATATCACGAAATAATATTTAAATATAAAATTTTATTAAATAATGTGTTATATGTTTTAATTCACATTGTTTTAAATTATACAACAAAATTAATATGATCAGTTAAAAATGCCGCTCAAAGTATCGTGACGCATTAGCCCCGGTTGACCTTAACTAAAAATTCAGTGTATGTATTATGATTATAACATAATATACTAATTGGGGTGTCTGAGAGTGTGTGTTAATTACGTTACATATTGTATATGATGTGTCTGTATAAATACATACATTGTAGTGTCACAAATTTAAACGCAAAAACAAACGCTTCTTACTCGTCCTTACCTATTATGTCCGCAACCAACTCACCATTAATGTTAATGGTAAGATCGGAAGTAAACTCAATCAAAAATAAAGGACGCAGATATCACAACCTATTCTGATTCAAAACTACTACGTTTTGTATCCATGCACGATGTTAGCTCTGGCTGAAATTGACGGCACGAGGACACGCAAGGTAAAAACCAGATGATTAAGCAAGAGGACACGCACTACGTGGTAGAGCCTCTCTGTATTGTATTATTGTTGCAGTGCTCATGAACTAAGTTCGACCAGGGAAGGACCACACACCAACAAAAACCGTATTCAAGTCATTGGTGTGGCCACCCTTGACTTGGGCAAGTCCAACTTTTTTATATTATATTTCTTCGATGTTGACTTCGGTGAGAGTGAGTGCACACTAAATCTGCTTCTCTTTGAATCTGTCCATTATCAGGCCTGCTGGAAGAAATTTCAATATGAAATAAGCAGCGCCTTTGTACAAAATATCTTTTTTTCATTTTTTCATTGTAACATTACTTTAAGTGTACATAAATTGTTAAATAAAAAATTAATACCATCATTTACTGAAAGCCATAACACCTGCCTATAATTTCCTTTTTTCGTTTCCTATTCATGTTGCCGTGTTATGATGACACAAATTATACCCAATTGCTTTCTATTACTAACAAAAAAGATTTATATGAAATATAACATAATATTTTGCTCTAACTATAGATATCGCAATGGGATGAATATTATTATTTTTTTTATTTTATTATAAACTAAATAACTTTTGCTTAATAAATTTTTTAAACTGTTTGTTAGAGTTCTCGCATATTTTCTAGAACTCTGTTGTAAAAGCTTCAGAGCTTCGAGAACAACATCTTCCAGATATATACCATGCCTGTGCCGCTACTACTCGGTGATATCTGCATAATACAGTGGAATCTCTATAACTCGAATGTCAAGGGAAATGGCAAAAAAAAATCGAGTTAACTAGTTTTAGACTTAACAAGAACATCAAGATACATATGATTTAACTGGTGAAATTTCACTTTCAGAGGCGCGATTTCTAAGTTTTTTTTTCGATTTGTCTACAAATCGAAAAATTCAAGTCGAATTTGATTAACAATTCAACTTAAGTTTTATAGTATATATTTTTTCATATTAAAACAAACTACATATTAAAACAAATTACATATTAATGAAGTAAATTGTACACTAAAAAAATCCGTTATCTTCTTTTGATTTAAACTATTTGCAGATTTTTTATCAATTATTTTTTCAAGCTCAGCCAAAGCCAAAATAAATACTGATGGACAAGTTCCGCTAAAAGTAATTGTGTCCTGTGTCGACAAAGGAACAAACATAATATTCACAGCGGTGTTACTTAGAAAGTTTTATGAATGTATACATTCATAGCACGTGTATAAGACAAAAACAATAGATTAGAAGCCCCGAACCCGAACATTCATTTTGAATTTTATTATAGATTATAGAATTTCAAGTAAGACGTCCATTATATTTTATTAACCCTTTATGGGGCTCTGTCGATATATTCGACACCATACTTTTTATTGATTTATTTTTAAACTGCTAGCAGTTTGGTACTGCGATAGTCTGTATTCGATTCGGACAGGTCATAGCAAAAACGAAACGCAAAAAGAAAAAAAAAGTATGGCTGACATTGACAGCTGACGACATCTTATGTCATTATTTGGCTGTTTTCTGAAGTGCAAATTTCATCCAAGAACAACTTCGCGAAAAATGAGTAAAAAGGTAAGTTTTCTTTTATGATTTGTTCTAAATATTATAAATATTGCAGCTTACTCAGTATTTCAGAATATATTACGTTTTTACATACATATTCAACGAAAAATTATGATGTCGATATATTCGACACTGCCCGCCCAGGGCTGGGCTAGGATTTATATTGTAATTGTATAGAATTCTTACAATTAAGTATTAGGTAGTATAATTTAATATTTCCTTATTATAGGCGATCCCATTAGAGAAGTTGGAAGATACTCTCGCAGACTTATTTGCTTTGTCGGACGGCGAAAACTCCGAAGACGACAATCAGAGTGATGAAGACGAGAATGAAGCAGTTTTCTCATCATTTACCAGTACAGAACCTGAGGATATTTTATTTGGATCTGGTCTGAATGAATCACAGCCAACAACATCAACAGTTTCGATTCTTCCGTCATCTTCTAATATGGATATATCTGCCACACATGATAGTATTACAGGTAGTACTCAACCTACTCCCTCTAATTCTAGAATGTCTTCAATCACAAGACCTGTTACACCTGTAGTTACACAAGCTGATGACACGGATAACTCGGAAGACAGTTCAGAAAATAACTCGGAAGATGATGGCGATGAAGAGTGGAAAAAAGTGCAATTTCCACACATCCCGCCTACTGAGAAATTTGATGAAATTTTACTGCGACCATCACAGTTTTTTCCTAATCGAAGTTCTCCTCGGACATATTTCAATGTTTTTTTGAATGACGAAGTCCTATTGAACATAGTTGATCAGACAAATTTATACGCAGCCCAAAACCGACAGAAAGATTGGGATATTGTAACATTGCAGGAGCTAAAAGCTTTTTTTGGTATTTTGATACTTATGGGCATTCACGTACTTCCAAATATATCTCTCTACTGGTCTTCCGATCCTATGTTCCGTGTGGCAGAGATTGCTAATGTTATGACAGTGAAGAGATTTAAAAAGATTTTGGCAAATTTACACCTAAACGACAACAGTCAAATGCCCAAGAGAGGTGAAGAAGGGTATGATAAACTTTACAAAATAAGGCCTATGATCAAAATTTTGAATAGTGCTTTCCAAAGTGGTGGAGTGTGCTCATCATCGCAAAGCATAGATGAGTGCATGATTAAATTCAAAGGGCGTAGCACTCTGAAGCAGTATATGCCAAAAAAACCAGTAAAACGGGGTTTCAAAGTGTGGTCGCGCTGTGACAGTCTGACTGGATATTTGTATCAGTTCGAGATTTATACTGGAAAAAAAGATGACGCCACTACAGAGGTTGGATTAGGAGCCAGTGTGGTAAGAGAACTATCAAAAAATCTTATTGATGAAAAGGTTGAGAATACTCACATCGCTTTTGATAATTTTTTTGCGTCCCATGAGCTATTGCAGTACCTATTTGATAATAATATTTATGCAACTGCAACTGTACGCGCAGATCGTACAAACTTGCCCAAACTTATAAAAAACCAAAAAAAAAAAAGAAAGATGAACCTAAACCGCCTCCTCTGGTACTGGCTAAAGGAGAGTACAAATGGCGAGTCAATCAGAACGTCGCATTTTTTGTATGGAAAGATACTAAATTGGTGTATGTATTGAGTACTGCTTATCATCCCCGTCAGAAAACAACATGTAGAAGAACGCAGAAGGATGGTTCGAAGTCTGACGTTTCTTGTCCCATAGGAATCCTGGAGTATACCAAAAGAATGGGAGGAGTTGATAGATTTGACCAGAAGAGAGGTACATACTCCATCTCAAGACGTAGTAAGAGATGGTGGATGCGAATATTTTACTTTTTGGTTGATTCTGCCATTACAAATGCCTATATAATATACACCCAAAATGACAGAGTGCACAACCCTATGACCTCCTTGCATTTCCGCACCGTGCTCGCACGTAACCTGATAGACAACTTCAGCTCCAGGAAAAGGACTGTGGCACAATCGCCCAACTTTGTAACTAAAAAACCAAAAGGGCCAACAAGTAGACAGAAGGCCATTCACGGAATACCTGATGAACTGAGGTTGAATGATGTGGGGTCTCACATGCCAATGGAGCTACCCAAATACCGAAGGTGCAGAGCATGCAGCAGCAAAAACCTTAACAAAACATCCAAAATACAGTGCACAAAATGCCAAGTTCCATTGTGCATTGTACCATGCTTTGCTCAGTTCCATACACCCTGAAGGGCAGTGTCGAATATGTCGACACCACGATTTTTTTAAAAAAAAAATAAAAAATATATCTTAAAATTAATAAAAAAAAATACATTTTTCACATACAAGTATTATTTTTTCATTTCCCCAGCCAGGAGCTTCTGCCCCTTAAAGGGTTAACTACGACTTACGGAGTCTTATTTTTGAAATTTCGAGTTATAGAGTATAAATATGTATTGTCAATACTTCGTAGGGAAATAACATTTTGTTCGAGTAGAAAGTCTAAATAATTCCAGATACCCCGTATTTAGGGAATCAGCGGAAGGGAATGACAATTTTTTTTCGACTTACTGAGGATTTCGACTTAAAGATGTTCGAGTTATAGAGATTCCACTGTACTTTATATAATGAAAGGCTGACCGCCTGCAGTCGAGGTGTCGACCAATGAATGACTTCAGCCACCAGGGCGGCACCACTATAGATGAAGTAAAATATTTCACAGATTTCATAGCTGGGGAAAGTGTTGAGATAAATATCTATTTCTGAAATATAACTAGAAGTCTAAAAAATTAAAAAAGGAGTATAAATGTGCAAATCATTAAAGGGCCAACCATTGAGGCATTGTTTCGTGTAATAATATAATACTTAGGGAATGAGATCTCGGCCTTTTTTAGCGAGATTGATCTCGGACAAAAAAAGGGCGAGATCTCGCGAGTTTAACGAGATTGCACTCGAGCATAAAACGTCTTATTCGAAGCGCGGACTGACACGGACGTAGTTGCGATCTGTCGGTTATCTAAAATAAGAAGCCGTTTAGCAGACAATTCTTTGGACATTTTGTTCTTCTCAAGGAGCTACTTTCAAAATAATTCGTAATAATGGCTTGTGATTTGAACGGAACAAATCTTTCATTTCATTGGTATATTTTGTTAATTAATCTGTAATATCTAATGGATCTACTGAGTAGATATAGTTTTATTATGTATTTAAATATATTTACCAACCTTTTGGTAAAAAAAATTTGATAATATGTCTCAGTTTAATAGTCAACTCAACTTAAATAATAAGTTTCATTTTTTGGATTTCCCGTTGTTTCATTGTTGCATATCGACTATGAACTGGCAACTGGTCCTATCTCAATTTTTTGAAGATTTCACTTTTTGATGCAATTTTATACTATTTCATACTCCGCAACGCTGCAATAAATCCCATCTCAGATACGTTTAAATTTGACGCCAGAATCGACTTCATTCAACTTCTACTAACTTCAACGCGCAGTGAATGCAAGCATTTAATACTATCTCGCCCAACGTGTACGGATATGAACGCGATTTCGCGCGCTCTTGAAACAACCGTTTTATGTGAATTCATTAGGTCTCTGTGCCATAAGTTATTAGTTATCATTATTGGGGACTTCTAGTAGCTGAAATGGTATGTTTTCATTATAAACTAATCATTAATATTCAATATTTCTACGTTAATAATCTATAAATCGAGCTAGTACATTATGCATCGACGTTAAAAGTTTTAGCAGATTGGAATGACTGAGAGACAGTACTTTACAGTTGTAATAAACTAAGGTTGACATCAACCAAAAATACCTTTCGCTTGATTTACCTTTATATAGGTATACGATGAATTACATGCTTTTAAGATGCACGATTCCGCTATAAGTAGGCATCTAACACAATTTTATATTACTGTATTATTCAAGTGCCATTAGCATGGACTGCTTGCCCTTTAAACCGCCGCGTTGTACAGGCTTGCGGGATAAGAATTGCAGAATGTGGTTATTACTACCTACCTGCCTCTTAATTAACTAGCCACTTGCTTGGTTGGGTTTATTATAACATAAACAATTATGGAAATTATTTGTAATTTCAAACGATTTATCGGTCTTGATATACGCTTCTCTGCTACCATTTTAGCTACTACTTTTAGCTATAACTACTTTTTTCAGGAGTATAATAAGTTGAGATATGGTAAGCGCTTGGTACGGGAAGTACTTAATGGCGATAAAAATAAAGAAAATGCTGAAAATAAACGAAAGTGACGAAATAATAAATAATGTGTTAGTACGTAACTAAATCTGCTGAGGTATGGGCTTATTTTATATCTAATAGGTTTTGAACATACAAATATGTCTAGCCAGAAAAATACAGTAACTTTTACCACGTGTAACCAGCAAGAAACAAGCCTTTTTACCATGTCTAACCAGCAAGAAACAGTCCCTTTTACCGTGTCTAACCAGCAAGAAGCAGTCCCTTTTACCATGTCTAACCAGCCAGAAACGGTCCCTTTTACCGTGTCTAACCAGCAAACAAGTCCCTTTTATAGTACTTACGGGAGACACCTGTTATACTGAGGACATACATTTTAACCCAAATATGGACACTATGTTTGATTCTCTACCTGCAGATTATTTATTTCTACGGTTCGTTCCTTCACCATACTCGATTTTGAACATAACATAGATGATGATTACATAAACGACGAAGCCTGTTTAGATAAACCAAACATGTCACTCAGCCCGCTACCATCCACGTCCCCAAATTTCCTTTCAACATGACATTAAGTTCGTCTCCAAATACGTCACTGAACGCACTTCGAAACACACTACCATCAAGCGATGAATCTCCCGAGTCACCATCAATATTAGTGACAAATGATACAGTAGAAAATAGTGCAGGTCAAGTAGCAGAAAACATGCAAGGAAAATTTTCAGAGAATGACCCCAATAATTATAATATGAGTGAAGGAAGGAAAAGAATAAAGAAAGCTGAGCCGGCTGAGTGGAAGAGAAACATCAACAAAAAACTGCAAATTGAAGGAAGAGCTTACTTAGGTTTTAGAAAAGTTGGAAAAACTGTCGTACAAGATACACCAAGAAAAGAACGAATGATGAAGCCAACATGTTCTAGTAATGTTTGTTTAAAGTCTAAAAACATTGCTCATTATTTATGATGCCAACATGTTCTAGTAATGTTTGTTTAAAGTCTAAAAACATTACTCATTATTTACGGAAGAACAGAGGAAAACGATTTACGAACGATTTTGGAGTTTGACTTGGGGAGAACGCAAAGCATTTGTGTTTGGATCGGTTTCTAGAGTTCCAACGAAAGCTAATACTACTGACAGTGTTTCTCGACGCAACTATAGCCTTAAATATAGTTTGAATAATGGACAAGAGAGTTATCAGGTTTGTAGAGAAATGTTTATAAATATGGTTGGTTGGATTGGGTATAGAATGGTTCAAGCATGGGTAAGTGAGAGCTCGCATGGAATTCCTATGACTTCAAAAGATAAAAATACCACACCAAATAATAATCTTTTATCACAAATTGAGTGTCTAAATAACTTTTTCGATAATCTTGCAAAAATGCCGTCCCATTACAATATACAGAATTCAACAAACTCTATCTAGAACCCGTTTTTCAAACAATGCAAGAGGTTTATAAATTATACGAGTCGATGTGTACTCAGGCATTACAGTCGGCCTTCAGCCGCAAAAAATTTAGTGAAGTTATGGTTGAAAAAAATATTTCATTATTTAATGTAAAAAAAGATAAATGCAACTTATGCCGGTATAACCGGTTATGAAACTAAAAATGTACAAGAAGAAGTTTGAAAGGAGCATACATCGAATAAAGAGATTGCTAGAATGGTAAAATGCGAGGATATAAAGAAAGCTATTAAAGAAAAAATTATTTTAATAGAAGGAGATTTTCAAGCTGTAAAGCTAGCTCCATTTACCCACGCTAATGCTTTTTATTACAAAACAAAGCTAGCTTGTCATAACTCGACAATTTACAATGTTGCAAAAAAGCAAGTTACATGTGATTTTACCAAATATTGGATAGACTTATCTCATAGACCAGAGATTCAATCCAGTGAACTGTTACCCACCCTTATTTACATCAAGATGACGTATTCCTAAAACGAAAAGGTTACACCTCCAAGAATTGAAAGCTGTCATTCCTCAAGATTGTCATAACTTTTATGATAATTTGCCTTATCAGGAATAATTTTGATCCCAAAGAGAACAAGAATCAGTTTTTTGCCACTTCTGTATGCAGTTGGTTGGCCTAGTTAAGGTAGGACTGTAGGCAAAGGTGGCATAAAACAAGCCATATTTTGTTATTTTTCTAGATTCTTTAATTTTGTTAACTATTGTATTTTTTTTTATAAAATAGGGATTGTATACAATACAATTAATTTAGATGATGAAAGAGATATCTGAAGCTTTCATTGATTTACTCTAAGAAATGAAACCCCAAAATTGAGAATAAAAAGTTAAAAAAAAAACAATTGTTAATGACTGACCCACCTAGACTAATAGCTTTGTAGACTTCCCCACCTAATAATGTTCCCATAATGTCGGAAATATAAAGACTATTATGAATAACAATTATATTGTAAGTTAATTACTTAATTTCATTATATAGAATATTGAGTTAATAATGTCCTATCGTTATTGTTTTATTTTGATTTTGAGGATAGGCCTTATTTTGTTCAAGCAAAATATTCTATGTTCGTTCTTTAGTTGATTTATAATGTCCTATCTCGTTTTTATATTAGAAGGAAGCATATATTGCTACTTTTGTTTTTAATAACATGTGCAATAAAAATATTCAAAAACTACGTATTTTTATTTAATATACCAGATGCTATACAAATGATGCAAACAAGTTTTTTCTACATCCTGTAAAGTTGTCAAAATTGAGATAGTACCAGTTGCCAGTTCACAGTCGATATATTATCTTATGTTGTTGTCATTTCGTAGTTGCATATATTATCTATTGTTTATAGGCCTGTGATCGTGTTTTCGAACGAAAGAAAAAAAAGGGATGTCAATGTCATTGTCACTATAATTACTCACCGGTTATTGCATTTTTATGCAGTTTAGTTTAGTTTAGTTTTATGCATTTGTACCACTGTCGAGCGAACAGGTAACCTGTTCGCTCGGCAGTGGTACAAATGTGACTAACACAACGCCCTCCGCCCGCTCGATAAGGATAATACACATTAGCACCACTCATAATTTATGAGGGCGAACCCGACAAAAAAAGGTTTGTCATTAAAAATTATAACAAATTTATACTGCAATGTATAATACAGACATAGACAAAGACATACTCTTTAATTTGGTACCATAATCTGTCAATGTCGATTCTAAAAATAGACATAAAAATCATTCTGACGTAATGGCTTTTTACAACAGAAATACATATGTCGAGAAAAAATCCGGCAAGTATTCATTTTTGGTTATTTTGCATAGATGTAATGTTTATTCAGTAGTTGATGTGTTTTATTTTTCCAAATAACAAAAAAATTACTTGATTTGATGGATTCGAAGTATGTGGGAAATATTTGCTTGTTGCCCGTTTAAGTTTCCTACGTAACGATTTATGTGGGAAAACTGTATCCGTAGGAAGCATGCAGGATTTTTTATTTATCTCATAAGCACTGTTTTACGTTTTAGAAACCACTTCGCAATTCTTAAATTGAGTTCCAGCTGTCACAGCTACTATGTTCATCGGAAGAAGAAGACCTTGATGATAAGCACTTGACTCTTTTGCTACCAGTAGTTACAATGTCGATTTAGACAAGCGTTTGGATGAGATTCAAGGTATTTATGTCGAAGGATTACATTCTTTATTGGTGGGAGAATCAGATTTGTCTCCAATCCAGATGAAACTTTTTTGAATTCACCAGTTCAACAGATTTCTAAGCCAATTCTTCCTCAAGTGGCTTCAACTTCAGAAGATGCAATCGCTAAAGTCCATGCAGGCCCTCCTCATGTGATTTCGGATGTTCCTATGCTACTTGATCAAAATCCTGGTGATACAACCTCACTTGTTGCTGTAGCTGATGTCCAGGCAGACCACTCTTCCCCAGTTTTTTGGCAGAGCCTGATGAAAGCTCTAATGCAAAACCAACATTTTCTTTCTCTAGGGATAAATTCATTCGATTTCAAAATAAATCAGGAGATTAGTCTTTTGCAACTGATGATTTTACTTGGCCTATTTTCAAGAAGAAAATGCAGATTAAAAAATTACAGTAACAGAAGTCAACCTCCAACAACTGGATTATTTTCTTGACTTTTTCCCTGATGAGTTACTGCATATTATTGTTAAAAATACAAATATTTATGCAAGACACACACATTCAAAAGCTTGGACTGAAGTTACAAAAGAAGAAATAAAAGCATACTTTGGAGTGATTATACTAATGAGCATAAATCCTAATGGATTTATGCTCATTAGTATAACAGATATAAATACTTATTGGTCAACTGGTGAGTTTTTCAGAAATCCTATTATTTGCAAAGTAATGCCCTTTAAAAGATTTAAAAAAATAACACAAGATCTCCATATATCAAATATTTCCGCGGAAGCTCCACAAAACTCACCAGATTATGATAAATTGGGTAAAATTAAACTTGCCATTTCAATCCTAAACAAAGTTTTTCAAGAGAATGTTCAGGTGTCAGAATTTAATTGAATAGACGAAAGTATTATCTGGTTCAAAGGTCGAAGTCACATGAAGCCGTATATGCACAAAAAACCTATAAAACGTGGGTACAAGTGTTTGGCAAGAGCAGATTCTCTTACAGGGTATTTATATGAATTTCAATTTTATACTGGTAAAGTCGATACTGAAACTGAAGAGAATTTAGGGGCCTGAGTAATAATTGCAATCCGGATTCTTCGAAATTCGAAAATAACTGAAAAATCCGGATTTTACAGTTTTATAAATCCGGTTTTTAAGATTCAAATCCGGTTTTTTACGAATTTTAGTGAAAATTGAGTTTAATGGATAATATTTTACATTTATCCACAAATTTTGATTCTAACTAATGAATAGGTAGGTGTTACCTACTCTAATACGTTCACTTTATGAATGTGTTTTGTTGTTTATTTTCATCATCACCACCATGATTACAGTCCTTCACAAGTCCACTGCTGAACATAGCCCTCCCCCAAGGAATGCCACAAAGCACGGTCCTGAGCCACCTGCATCCATCGACTTCCTGCATGTCTTACCAGGTCGTCACTCCATCTAGTGTGGGGTCGCCCTACACTACGCCTACCGGTCCGAAGCTGCCACTTGAGAACCATTTTTCACGGTTTTCGGTTCTTCGAGCTATATGGCCGATCCATTGCCTTGCATTCTATTATATTGCATTCCTAAGTTTATTACTCAGAGAAACCCCGAGCATAACCCTTTCCATAGCACCTTGAGTGTCGTTATATTGCCAGCAGTGAAGGACCACATTTCAGATCCATAAGTAACCACTGGCAACACGCACTGGTTGTACAGTCTCGTTTTTAGGTTTTGAAGTATACCTGACGAGAAGATGTGTTGTAATTTCCCGAACGCTGCCTAGCCGAGTTGAATCCGTCGATTAACCTCTCGGTCAAAGTTGGACTTACCTAGTCGGACTATTTGTCCCAAGTAAACTCACTCGTCAACAACTTCGAGCTTAGTGATCTCTCTTAGTGATCAACTACCGGCATAGGTGTGACATGGATAATAAACAGGAATATGTTTTGTCCCTGCTCATCTTAAGACCTATCTGTTGGGAGACACTATTGAGTTCATTGAGCATAGTGCTTAGGTCCTCCAGCGATTCCGCCATAAGGACTATATCGTCGGCAAATCGAAGGTGAGTGATGTACTTGCCATTGATGTTAATACCGTATCCTTTACAGTCCAGTAGCTTGAAAACGTCTTCCAATACAGCGGTGAAGAGTTTCGGGGATATAATGTCACCCTGTCTTAGACCTCTATGCAGTTAGATAGGTTTCGAGCTCTGGTTCTGTACTCGGATAGCCATCGTAGCCCTACTGTACAAACACTTCAGAACTTCGATATATCGACAGTCAACTTGGCACGCTGCAGGAACTGTAGCACCGCCCAAATTTCGACGGAATTAAAGGCTTTTTCATAGTTCACATACGCCAGGAAAAGTGGCGTATGTGAACTATGAAAAATGTGTGAACTATGGAACTGAAGTCTTTTCGGAAACCGACTTGCTCGAGAGGCTGGAATTCGTCGAGTCTGCGCGCGAGACGATTCGTAATGACTCTCGAAAACAGCACGTATACGCGGCTCAGAAGAGAAATTGGTCTGTAGTTCTTCAGGAGAGCGTTGTCACCTCTCTTGAAGAACAAGACCACCGTACTTCTGCTCCACACCTCCGTAGTGCCACCATGGAGCACGGAATTTAAGAGCTTCTGAAGGACTTCAAGTACCGGTTTTCCATCCGCTTTCAGATGCTCTGCTGTAATTCCAATCTCGCCTGGGACCTTGCGGTTTTTAAGGTGCTGGAGAGTCATTCTAATCTCTCTCAGTCTGACGTCCAGGATATCATCGGAATAGTGTCAGATAAGACTTGCTTTTGGATCGTTACTCACATTTGCGTGTGGCTCCAACGATAATGTGTACAATTGCCCATAGAACCTCTCAATCTCACTCAAAATCTCAGGTGTTCCGGAAACGATGCTGCCACACTCAGTCTTCAGCCTTTACAGTTGGCTCTTTCAGACAGACAGACCTCTGGCAAAGACTTTGGAGCCCTTGTTCAGCTCGATCGCTTCTTCAATACGAGCTGTATTGAAATTGCGTAAGTCTCGCCGCGTGCATTTGGAGATCTCTGTTCAGTTGCCTGTATGCTGTCAAATCTGCTGACGACTGCAGCTTCATCTCCTGTCTAACATCCATGAGATTAAGAGTGTGATCGGAAAGTTTTTGTGTTCTTCTGCGGCGGCTCTTGCAGAAATTAGCTCCGACTACATGGACAGTTTCCATGAGCTTGTCATTCATATTGTCCACTGCATTGCACTCTTCTAGGCACTGAAAACGGTTTTGTAACTCCAGCTGAAAGTTTTCGGAATTTTGGATTAGAGCACGAGGGGACTGAGTGTTGACTTCATTAGACGAGACCTCCCCAACTTACCGTTTAGGTTCAATGTGCCTCTAACCATTCGGTGATCGCTGCCAGTTTTCACCCTTGCGATCACTGAGACATTACTGAACAGTTGCCGTCTAGTCGTCATAATGAAGTCAATCTCATTTTTTCTCGAACCGTCGGGGTTCGACCAGGTCCACTTTCTGTGGGGCCGCTTCTGAAAGAAAAGAGTTCATCATAAAGAATCCCTCTTTCTCCACGAAGTCGGCCAGCTGCTGGCCCCTTGGGTTCCGTTGCCTTATCCCAAATTTCCCTACCTTCAGCTCACCGATTTTTCTTGTGCCTAGCCTTCTCGCTCCTAGTGTCTCCCATTAGCACCGTATAGTGGGTTTAGAAAGAATGCATGGTTTTAGAAATATCCTCATGCATTTCCTCCACCTCCTCATCGGGATGTGCCGACGTTGGTGCGTAACCCTGTATGACCTTCAGCGAGTACCGTTTGGTGATTCTGAGTATAAGGTACGCAACCCTCGTCGACACACTCCCAATCTTTATAAAGTTGTTGTTAACGTCACGTTATCGTCCAAAAGTCTCTGTGGACGATAAATCCAACACCTTCTTGGGACAGATGGTCATCCTCTCGGTGATAGAACGAGTGACCGGATTCAAGAATCACCGTGTCCTCCCCCTTTTCGGACCTCGGATAATCCTATAATATTCCAACACAACTTGTCTATCTCTTCTTCCAGCTCCAGGATCTTCCCGTCAGTCCTCAGGGCGCGTGCGTTGTAATTTGTCAGGTCGAGTCGATTTAGGTGGCAACTGAACCTCCACTGAAAATTGAGTTGCCACCTAAAACGACTCGACTCGACTGAAGCACCCCCTGACAACAGCACCTGCCGTGACCATGGTCTGGGGGCCGTCTATTTGCGTCGTTGCTCATGGGGGTTATATTGCCATAGTTGCCACGCCTGGCGAGCGGTTTGATAACTTTAAATGTAAAAATAATATTATTTTGGCTCTTTGTTTTTTAGTTTTTAGTTATTAAGTTTTTATTCAGCGTCCGCGACAATTTAATTAACTTTGTAACTAATATGTGGATAGCGTTGTGGGCTACATTATTGTGAATACATCATGTTATTTTATTTTAGATATTACTGTATTTTGTAGCTGTTTGCTGTTCCTTAATAAATAAAATAAAAAAAATAAAATAAAATAACTGCAGTTTTTTGTTACTTTTATCAGGAAGATGCAGCTGCCCATCTTCTGTCTGCTTCCCTCTGTGGCCTTTTACGACACCCACGGGAAGATATGGGGTAGTGGATATTCTTAACCGCCACTACACGGTTTTTGTTTATTTTGGTTGATTTTATTCCGTCGTGTCAGAATAAATGCAGATTTGAATTTGAATGATTTATGCTGTTTTATTTCAGTTTTATCAAATCACCCTAAAATTTCGAAAAATCCGGATTATCCGGATTTTAATCATATAAAAAATTCAAAAATTCGGATTTCAAAAAAATCCGGATTATGCAATCTCTAGGCCAGAGTCATAATGGATTTGTGTGAATCTCGGTCAAGCCATACATTAGTGGCTTTTGATAATTTTTCACCAGTCTGCCATTGATGGAACTTTTACATGAAAAAGGCATATTACTGTGTTGGAACTAGGGAATGCAATCCAGCACCCAAAAGATAATCTTGCAAATCCGCAAGATTGAGACCATCAGTCCCGCGGATCCGCAAGATTTGCAGGATTTTAAAATATTTTAGAATTATTAGTTCACAAAATTATTTTCTAAGTCTACTGACTGCGTTGCAGAATGACAGAAAAGGAGCAACGCTCATACCTATATGTGTAAAGTTTGCAAGGTATCTTTATGTACTGCCCCTTGTTTTGGAATGTTTCACTAATAAAATAAATTAAATATTATCTTTCAATTTAGTGTTTTTATTTACTTCAATTATCTTAGTCTGACTAACTGTTCCTAATATGTAACGTAAGTATGAAATATATTTCCCACTAGTTGGGAAATAATTTCCCAGGAATCACCAAAGGTTACAATGTAATCGGTCAACAGGAATTGTTTTCCCACAGTTTCCTGAAAAACTGAAAACACGTAAAAAATACTGATATGAAAAACTTTGACAGTTCAACAGTTCAGCCATGCCCTATTAAGGGTTAAGGCTCGTGATTGGTTGTTTGAAGTATTTTGCGAGTGCGAGCGACAATTTTGATCGTTCGAGACGTAACTTATGTAAACTTTACGCCGTCGCTATCGAAAAAGTTTTCACATAGATTTTTACAGTGAGATGGAAGAGTGACAATAATTGTCGAAGAGTTAATTTTATTTCGTTTTATGTGAACGATTTATAATTATGCAAGCACAGTTTTGAAGCAAGAGCGTGTGCATATTTCCGTGCGTTGTTACATCCCGACGACGAAGTTTTGTGTAAATAGCGTTTGATAAATCTAAGGTCTACTCTATTCAATAATTAAATCAATTCCTTCTAAATTTTTATATACAGACCATTTGATCGCTTGCATTAGAAGAGGCCTTCATACCGAAAATCCAATAAATTCTAGTCCACGTTACCTAGTTACAAAACACACGTATCAAACTTCACTTTACACTAAATAACTTAAATTCCATTTATTGCTCCAAAAGTTTCGCCATAAAACGTATTAAAACGAACACATCTTTATGTTTTTTTGCTTTTAATTTAAACGTTATATTACTAACAATCACGGACGAGTTACTCGCCCGTGTTAGCAATTAAATATCTAATTCACAATCTCAATATACTAACACAAACTGTCGAGTGTCGAAACCTTGATCAAATTACGAAACATAAACAAATAGGTAATAAAGATATAATAACCACAAATTTGATAGACAGATGCTAATATTAAAACCCCTAAATAAAAACGTCATTCTGAATTTGGTTAGTTTATCTCCCGAAACGAACGAAATAACATAAGAGAAGAAATAAACGCCATTCACGGTGAGCAAACGCGAATCGAAAGGTTAGCTTCGATTGTAACTCACACTCGTTCGTCTTCGCTTGTCGATACCGACGACGTTAACTCGGTTTATGCAATGGTGAAGTCATTCGATTAATTTTGCGGAACTCGCACTAGGCACACACAGCACTCGTCGTGGTAAATGCGATAAAATACGCATAGCGATGCAACATCTCTTTGCAGTGCCAGTGACTCAAGCCGATCATTCGAACAGTCCTGCGCTGGATCAAATGGAAGGAGCTAACACTGGGGAGCCCCAGCCCAGAGAGGGGAACAGTATTCCATGTGCGTCCGAATCTGCGCCTTGTTAAGTCGCAGGCAGTGTGCCGGCATGAAATACTGTCCCGCTCTGCTGCAGACTTTTTTTTTAGATTTTAAGAGGTCAATTTGGCCTTCTCTTCCTAGTGACCACCAAACTGCACGTCACTCGTTATGTCGACGCCGAGGATTCTAATACTGACTAAGGAAATAAGAGGAATGCCTTGAAAGTGAGGAGATACGATGACGAAGGGGATCTTTTATAAACGCGAATTTTTGTTTCTGGGGATTGAACTGGACTAGATTTAGTCGTCCTCAGTCCGAAACAAAGTGTCGACATCAGACACAAGTTTGTCCCGGTACTCGGCGACGTTTTCCCGAGAAATATTGGCACGGCCGGTGTATAAAACATCACCAGTGCTATCGTCTGCATAGCAATGAATGTTACCGGTTTGCAACATGTTATTGATATGCAGAAGAAACAGCGTTGGTGATAGTACGCAGCCTTGTGGAACATCAGCGTTAATGGGCTTGTAGTCGGAGTATGCACCGTTTATTATAACTTTAATGCTTCGATCTGCATGAAAACTAGTGATTCAATTGCACAATTTCTCGGAAATCCCATAGGAACGAAGCTTCGTAAGGAGCGCTTTGTGCCAAACCCAATCGAAGGCTTTCGCTATGTGCAAACAGCCAACACCCTTGAACTTTACTGCCTTCTGCCCATTTATGAGTTAGGTAACCCAGCAGATCACCAGCCGAGCGACCGGTAATCAGCTGGTGATCCTCAAGTTACCGCATGAGTTGGCTATTAATAACGGACTCCATTATTCTATAGAACAAGGAGGTGATGGCGATAGGCCTATAGTTGGACAGATCAGAGCGGTTACCTTTTTTAGGGATCGGGTGCACAAAAGCTGTCTCCAATGATTTTGGGACTACGCCTAGGAAGTAGGAGTACCGGAAAAGATGCGTTAAAACTGGTGTCAACTCCGGAGCACACGTCTTCAGCATAATAGGAGGGACGCCATCAGGCCCACTCGACTTGTTGACGTCCAAGGAGAGGAGTGCTCTGCGCACCGAGGGTTGTGTAAACAGCACATCCTGCATGGAGCAATCACACCGCGGGATGGTCGGCAGTGTGTTTCCCCCGTCATCAAGAGTCGAGTTGGACACAAAGAGAGTGCCCAGCAGATCGGCTTTGCCTTTGTGGCATGGGCCGGTCAGTCGTCGTTCCAAGACCAGAATGCACGTGTTTCTGAAGGAAGACGAACTAGTTTCGCGCCAATTCTGCCGATGTGCTTCTGTGACTGTGTTCTCTAACTTTGCTTAGACAATGACACTTTTGAAGGATCTGGAGGCGGAATTAGATTTCTTTTTAAGAGTGCTGGTATTTGCATCCCGAGACGTTGATGCGTGGACCCAGGCCTGGTAGCACTCTTGGTTATGGCGTAATGCAATTTTGTAGGAGCAACCAAACCATGGCTGGGTTCTGCCTCCGATATGCCTCAGATGATGGAATAAAACGTTCCATTCCCTGTAGCACTACATCAGCGACAGAATCAGCAAAACGCTGATCATCCGGCGAGAAGCAAACACGCCTCCACGGGTAGGATGCAAAAAGACCGCATCCTGTCCCAAACGGCTGACCTATAATGCCAAACACGGCGGCAGCCTGCAGAATGCAATTGCGATTTAAGCGTGATTACCACACTCTGGACAAGACAATGGTCTGAGGAGCCTAAAGGAGCGTCGACGGAAATCTGATATCCGTGCGGATGAGAGGTCAGCAGAAGGTCCAACAGGGAAGGTGCATGATCCTCCACATCTGGAATCTGCGTAGGCGAAGTAACCAGTTGTGTCAGACCATATGCCAAAGCAAAGTCACAAACAGATCTACCCGCATGATCAGTTAAACGAGAACCAAGCCATTCAGCGTGGTGGGCATTAAAATCACCAAGCATCACCGTCTCTCGCATGGGACCTGTTGTAGCACGGAGTCTGCAGCCATTTGGACGTGGTCGATGAGTCCGTCGCGGTGTCAGCATTGCCGCTATGGTACCTATAGTCACCCGTAGACGCGGGGATGGTTGTCGTCGTCTATGCGCTGCGCATAAAATGGACAGGTCCGTAACTTAAGGCTGCCGAGGCGTCGAAAACAGATGTCCTCTCTGACGTACACGGAACCTCCAGCCCGGGACACAAAGGAATGGTCTAATTTGTGACCCAGGTAGGAAATATACGATATCAGCTGGAAGGGAAATCCGTGTCTCGGTTAGAAAGAGCAAAGTCGGCTTCGCCGTTTCCAGATGGTAGTGGACGACGTTAAAGTTTAAATGAAGTCCCCTGAAAAAAAGAGTCCCTTGCAGAAATTCACAGATAGCGTGGCAGGGGGCGATTTTGACTTATTGCTACGTTTTCCCGAGCAGATTTAGTGTTGGGCGGAATTTCACCTCCTCCAGAATACGCGAGGCAGCCTGAGCACCCACGCTCAGGAAGAGTAGGGTAGCTTGGGCGTGGATGCTCATCGAGGGATTGTCCGTCATTGGGGGTGCTGGTACCCTCCTAGGGTAGTTTTATTTAAGTCCACAGCCATTATAAGGGGTTAGGGGGGTATTGTACCACCGGCCACCTGCACTCACCAGACGAAATGCAGAAGCAAAGCTACTACTTCACGATGGTCTTCTTTGAGGTCGTGGTACCATCTCGGTTCGAGCCGGCCCATACGTACAACAGCTACGGTTGCTGTTTAAATTGTTATGTATAAATATGATTACGTTATTTTGAAAAAGGGCCACTATTTCGGGCTCTTACTGCGCGCACAGGCCTAATAAGAAGATTGCGGGAGGCTATTAAGAAAAAAGGACGCGGCAAACCGAGGAGCTGAAGTACTGTATCACCAAGATAACGCTTTGGCTCACTAAGGCGCAGTTGCAATGGCTGCCATTCATGAAACGGGATTTTAACTACTCGAACATCCCGCCTATTAGTCAGAATTATCTCCCAGACTTCTATTTCCTCGGTTCAAGGAACACCTTCTAGGCAAGAAATTTACAGACAATAAGTGATGGACGCTGTTGAGACTTTTGAAGGGTCAAGATATCCTTTTTTCTAAGGAAATTCTAGCTTTAGAAAAAAGATGGACAACATGCATTGATTGTTAAGACTACATAGAAAAATAAATTAGTTTTTTAACTATAATCACCGTTTTTAATACTTATTATCATTACTTTTTGATCACCCCTCGTAAACATAAAATGAAGATACAAATGCGATAGCACCTAAATATTTGCATTTTGCACATACAATTTTGGAATTCTAAAAATGCATTGTAGTCATATTGCGGTCAAAATCGACAAGGTGGACACCATTATCCTGACAAAGCTTAATTTTAAAAATTGCCTGATAATATATTTGCTTTACTATTTGATGTTATAAACTTATCACAGAATTAACATCCATCAAGTTGAATATTACCTCGAAGATATCTAATATTTTAATTAATATTTCTTTATTAAGTCAGATTAATATGTCAAAAATATATTTTAGAAATGGCACCAAATTCCCAGAGCGCCAGTTCATGATGAGAGAAAATTTTCAGCCACAGTACACACCAAGATTGGCAAATATCAATCAACAGATCTATATTTTATCATAAAACAAATTAATATTGTAAAACAAACAATACACAAGAATTCGTAATTCACGGAGCTTAAAGAAAACATTTCTAAATCCATTCAAATCCTTTGCAAACAAGAATTAATCCTTATGCGATAACTTGAAAACTTACCACGTACAAGAATGTGACCATTCTGATAAACTTTGAAGGGATTGACAACCTCCAAAGAAACATTTCTCTTACTGTGAAAAATAAGTCTCAAAAAAAATATTTAAAATATGCATAACGTCTTAAAAATCCTTTTTAAAGTACTGATAATGTACTTTTCAAACTTACTTAAGAACCAGTGGGAGGAAATACCAAAAAAAATTGCATTTTTAATAAATTTCTCACATTATTTAATCCAGTTGCTATTATTACCTACTGTATTTTATGAGTACACAAGAAAAAAGTGGAGAATCATTTTTGCTACACAAAAGTACCTTTGCTGTGATGGTTTAAAGTAAAGGCAGACCAATTCAGAAGTCATTGCCAAATTGAACACAATTCACTAATACACCAACTTCATCTTAGACATCAATCGGGTTTATCTATAATCACTACATACATAATCACTTAAATTCGAATCCACCCATGAAGTCTATCGAGAAAAATGACCTCCATCAGGTTTCAATAGATCTACTTACGTAAATCAAGTATTGCATTCGATTCAAAATCAAATTGGAAACTTAAAAACCCTTAATATTGGAGATAGTCTTCATCAAAGCTGATTTCCAATAAACTTCAAAATATTCCCATAGATTACCAAAAAGAAAGATTGTGACAACTTCACTTTGTATTCCCCTTCAATCATAATAAGGCCACAAAATTCCAGTTGTTGGATTCTCAAAATATTAACACACCGTCAAAGGATTTAAGTTTCCGTTTAATTACTTAAGATGAATGTTATTAAACAAAATACTTGCCTTTACAACTTAAACATTTGTTCTGAAAGATTCTCTTCAGTGGACCTCCACGACAATATGAATAATAAGAACATGATCATCATCCTTTTTACCATTTAAACATTTATTCATTAAAACCTTATAATGTACAAGAAAAATGGAGACACTTATACTAATCTAAGATACAATTATTTGTCAATGGATCAAAGTCTACTAAAACCAAGCACTCAGACACGTTAGCAGCAGATGAGTAAAGACGAAGATGACAAGCTGATTTCAGATCAACAGACCGACTTCGATACCATATTCCTGAAAACACAAAAATTACAAAGGTTTATTGACCAGCCGCGCCCAACAGCAGTAGATAGAAACTGGATCTCCCAACAAACAATTTACAATTGAATAACTGCATTAAAATAAACAACAACAAATGATCAATATGATCAGTGATGTACTTATATGACAGTGATGCTATCAAAATAAAAATATTAAAAAAATAATTGCCATAATCAACAATATAAAACAATGTTCAAAAAAGAACACTTCAGTTCATTTTTAATTTTTTTCATAAAACATTGTCATGTGGCAATTGTAGCTGTAGTCAAGTTTGCGATAATTAAGAGATATAAAGTGCATTAAATTAAAATTGGATTAACTTAATGCTTGCATCTGCCTCACCATAGTGATTTTAAAAAACTATCCTTTTAGTTTAACGCGAGCAGTCAATTGTATATCTGAAGAAATCTTAGTCTAATGGCCTAAGATAACGTTTAGGCTTAAGAGGTTAAGTAAAAGTCGAACTGTCCCATGGATTAGAAATTAGTTCAGTTGTTTCCTCAATTTGAGCTGCACATACTCGTAGATCCAACATAATTCCAGCTTAAACATAGCAAAGACTGTTGTAGATATAATCAAAAAAGATTGGGCAGTACAAACTTGAATATAAAATATACACCCAACATGAAAAATAAAAGATCCCAGAGTTGATCAACACTGAATAAAATATAAAACATCGACAGTATCATTCAAAGGAATTCAGTTCATTTATCATAAAATGAACAGTGTGTATATAAATACTTGTCCGTCAAAACATACAATAAGATATAGACCATTAAGAAACTCTGATAAGCCTAGAAATCATTCCATCATCAGTGTATTGCAATAATGCGCTTAAAGTGACTTATGCAAAGTTTATTTTCAGAGATATCACTATAAAATTAATAACCGATACTTAACTAATATAATACTGACAGAAAAATGAGTAAAAATTAATTAGTTAACAATATAAATCAAAAAACTTTGGGCGACTTGTGTAAATTCCTTAAAAATAATTTCAATAAAATGCATTCCATACAATGCTCTACACAGAAGCCTTGTTAAGAATACTTCATTAATACGTTTAAGTAATGTTATGTGTACTTGTACCATAATAGGCAGGCAATTTATAAAAATTGCTGGGAGTACAATAATTAACTTCCCAGTGGGAAGTTATTGTGTAATGGGTCCGATTTTACAAATTGGAAATTTAACATATCTCCATGTTTCAAGGTCTTTAAGAGTTGAATAGTGGTTTTTAAAGGATGTCCATGTGTGCACAAGTACGTATGTATGTATGTTCGGATTCAATTTTCGCTTCGTGTATATCGAGAACAAAGAGTGATATTGACATTAGACCAGTTTCATTTAACGCATAATTATGTAACTTATTAAATTTGGAGCAAAATCGGTTAAGTCGTTTTTTGTGCCGAATGAAAGATTGTAATAAATATTAAAAGACATATTTTTTTATTCATTCCACTGGGAAGTTAGTCGTGTGGACCTTGCGGGTCGCACCTAGACCGCTTTTTTAATCAATACTGTTACTTTTTTTTGTGTGTGTCATGGCTAAAAACCGAAGTGCGATTACACCCAGGTTTAACCAGTTCCAAGGAGCCAATTGCGGTTGATTAAACTAATGTGTTTCTTTTTATGTCATTTTCTGTTACTATCCCTATTATCAGTGGAATACTTTTTATTGCCTGGATATCCAGTAACTGGGTAAATGAGCTCTTGAAGATCTGGGTTTTAGTATTATTATTCAGTTACTAGTTTTATGCAAAAAAAATTGTTTCTAAAGTTTAAATTTGAATTTCGTAAATTTGAAAATGAGTTTAAATTTAAATAAAAAAGTTTCTGATAAGACTATTGTTTTACACTACAGACCAGCAACAACAATTAAGAAAGGCCAAATTAGAAAGGCCTTACTACTACTCGTTTTCTTTGAAATCCCCTGTCATTTCATTCTCAATCAATTCAAATCAATCTGGATATCACTGATCAGTTAAAATTATGTATAATTTAACTCGTAAATTTACGCAAGCCGCCTGAACTTCTTATCGTAATATTTTATAATAAATTTTGTTTTCGTAAGTTTATGATTTATATGTTAGAAATATGGATTGTTGAAGATTTTTAGAAAGAATAGAAGTTTATAGAAAGGACGACAAATTGAAATAATAATTGAATTGATTCATTTCAAAGAAAATTATTGTAATTTAAAATTCACATATTTTGTACAATATTTTTCAAGACATCTTTCATAATGTACTTTAATAATTTAAGTATTATATTCATAAAAACACAATAAAGTAATGAACAAACCTGCATTGCATGACGTCACATTTAGTAGAAGCGAACGTCAATTGTCCTGCCATCAATACGAGTCCTGTCAAACATTTCTGAAATATTTGTTAGGAAAATTATGCAAAAAAAAAACATATTTCTACCACAGAAATGCTTAGAACTTTATGATGGTATGCTGCAGTGGCATGTTAAACTATCATTTTCTTTTACTTTTAAGCCGAAAAGCAAATATTTTTTTCTAGTGTTCTTGGATAAAGGCCAAAAAACTTCATAAATTTTGAGACGTTAAAGAAAACTATATTAAACTATTAAAAAAAATATTTTAGCTAACCCAATTACAACCTTCCAATTTACAAAACCTTTTCACCTTTTAATCATCTAGCGCTCCAACCAGTTTCTCTCCATCTTATATTCTTAATATCCTTTCTTACATTCGGCCAATAAATTACAATGAACAATACATACTGCTAACTCTCTCTTTCATTCGCCGTACTTACGTCCCATCCGTAAAATAGCCATGTGTGCGGCGGCCTAACAACTCTGCCAGGATGAAACTCCAAAAAAAAAATGGCATTCAGAAGATCCAATTTAACTACTCCTGAACTTCATGTCCCAACAAGTGACAAGTTTTAGCATTACATTAAGTGATGCCAAGCACTAACATCGATAGTCTACTTACTAAGCGTCGCAATTAAGGCTAAATAACAACCACAAACCTGATATGCATCAGTTTCCAGTAATTACTGGATGCATTAAGATATGATAGGGCAAATTGCATGCTTTGCAGGCTACAGCAACCACTTACTATCAGGTAGACTGTGTGCTCGATTGTCACCCTATTCTATATAAAAAAGAGATAATTTCTTAGAAACTGTATAATATGTTATAATAAATATATCTTGTATTATATCAGTTACAATCAGGTACTTATCAGCATCAAATTCTATCAACATGGCATACAATGCCAAATATTACAAGAAATTTATGGTAGTACTTTAAACGGGTAACTTTAAACTTATGTTTTATATATCACTGAAAGTAACATAATGAATAACATGCTATTTTGAAGTATGCCAATGTACCCATTATGTTTAAAATCCTGCATGTCCATTTCCATAGACCTATGATATTATTCCCATAGTTTTGAATATTTGACCCTTTCTAAACTATGTGAATAATAGTTTTAGTTTTTTAGTTCTTTTTATATACCTATACATTTACAGATTTTAAAGGATACTTATTGCTCTCTCTGCATCCCACTCTTTATGGAAACGAACAATTGCTGTGTCTGGTGCTGTCATTTCAGCAAATTTAACATCGCCACACTCACTGAACTTTTCTCGAATCAATTGCCAAGAAACTGTTGATGGAAGCTGAAATAAAAAAAGATTGAAAGTCTTATATTAACACTAATAATTGATATATTTCATGCACTTTTAGGGCATTCCCGCTGCGTTAAAAGGGACACTGCGTAAGCACCACATCGTGTGGGATGCCGGCTTCGGCTACCCGGAGAATGATCCATTAAGCTGGTATTTTACTCTTACGCTGGTATTTTGTGATTCAGCATATGAAACACAGCAGCTCATACAGCAGGTATTCTGTAAGAGAGTGGTTTTCCCCAATCAAGCAGATCCATTCGCCCTACATTTTGGTTGCCACTCAAGAACCTTTCCACCTAATTGCATGTTATTATAGCTACATAATTCATTTGTAAAATGCAGTAATTATAATGATGAATATTTAAAACTTTCTCAACAAATTCTTTAAATAATAATAAAAAACATTCACTTGAGAGAATTTTCAATGCTATTGAGTTTTTAAATGTATTACTTTAACCCTTTCACTGTCCCATACACTACATATAGGTCATCACTATTGTCTTACTATTGTATCTGAAAACCAGACAGTGAAAGTGTTAAAGTAGAAGACCTTACTAGTAGTATAGAAGTGATACCTAGCATGCTACTCACATTAGAAATTATAACCATGTCTTTATCCCTTCCACCTTGCTGTACTCCTGTATCACGACCATAGCCCTGACCAGGAACTGGTACATTCCCCATTTGTCTGTTTGGGCCTGAAATACCAGACATGCAGAAATTATTCTTTGTTAAATACTTGTAAGATAATATGTTTGAAGAGAATATATACCTGACAGTGGTCCACTACTTAAACTGGGATTGCCACCCAGCACATTGCCACCCATATTGGAATTACCCATAACATTGGATCCCAAGTCTGTAGTGTTTAATCCCAAATTATTTGTGTTAACATTTGCTGCTTGTGCTGACAGAACAGTAGCCAGGTCGTTGGCTGTGAGACCCTGTTGCAGCAGTTGATTTTGCAATGCCCCTAAACCCGTCAAACCCAAAGCCTAAAAAATTAAATTGAAAATTTAGCTTTTTGAAATTTCAAAAAAAATAAGAAAATTATATATTAAGATCTATCTATATTTCTTTTAAAAATATTTATGTTTATTGAAATAAACGCCTTTTCAAAACCTAAATTTACACTGTTAAATTTTCAGCAGCGAAAAAATTCCTAATTGAACATATGAGAATTCTAAAATAATTCTATTTCAGACAGCAAAGATAAATATTAAAAATTATACAAATACCTGCAAGCTCAAACTGCCTCCTAATGCAGCGTTTGTACCAAGTGTATTAGCTGAGAGTCCAGTGCCAAGGCCATTTAATGCCACGCCTGCAGCTGGCACCGCGCCCAATACTCCAGCACCAATTCCTGGAGTGCCAGCCAAGCTCAAGTTTGTAGTACTTGGTGTCTGAGGCAAATTCCTCGCCACATCTCTTAAGGGTTCCCCATTAGGGCCCAGTCCAAGACCAATTCCTTTCAACCCCTCCGGTAACCTAACTTCTGTCTTATCTGACACACCACGATCCATTCGAACTGTCATGCGACGGTCATATAACATTTGCTTGTCAAACATTGATATTGCCTGAAAATAATCATACACTATTGATTTACCACAGCAGTAGAAGTACATGCAGGTGTCATGTTACTACTTACATAGTTAATGGATTAAAGAAGTTTTTTATTATTATTTTATTACCAATATTGTATAAAACTTTCTATTTAATTCCCATATATGTAAGTTGAGATTAAAGATTGCAATCCGAATTCTTCGAAATTCGAAAATAATCGAAAAATCCGGATTTTTATTTTTATATTTGATTTTGATTTTTAGTTTTATAAATCCGGTTTTTAAAACTCAAATCCGGTTTTTCCGGATTTTAGTCAAAATTGAGTTCATATTTTCATTCTAAGTGATGAGTAGTTAGGTATTACCTACTCTAATACGCAAATTTGAACAATATTTGAATTGGTAGGATTAGGTGTAGCTCTTAAATGTTTAATAAAATCATTAGACAGCCAAGACATGATGTCTGCCAGGCAACTGGCAATTTCATTGAAATGGAGAATTATAGAGAGGCGACTCTATAATATTGTCGGTGCCTTACAATACTTACCCAACCCTAATCAATTTTTAAATGAGAGTGAGGAAGAAGAAGACACATTTAAAATACCTACGTATGATGAAATTAAAAACGTGATCTATCAAGCTGCATCCATGGATGTTGACGATTACACGACCACGTGGACTAATGCGAACTCTATTTCAGAAAATCTGTGCCATAGTTCTGATCCATCGCCGCTCAGTTTTAAAGAAAAGCTCAAACGTCAACTTTCTCTTGCAAGTATGGGTAGTGATCATCAACACAAATCAACGAGTGTAATCAGCGCAACTGTTTCACGTCGAAATGGCTTTATTTGAAAACGGTGGAGGTCGTGGAGAAATCCTAAAGAAAATTTTGAACGGATTTCCATAACGCCGAACAGTGTTGAGTCTGAAAGAGCTTTTTCCATAGCTAGCAAGTTTTTAGAACTGGTCACTTGTAAACAATATAATAAAAAAATAAGTTCAAATTTTGAAAAAACTCTTTGTCAATAGTTTTGTGTATGTATTTAATTGTATTGTCATTTGGCGGCAAATTGAAAATTGTCTGTGTTACGTCAGCATGAATTTAACAACAAATTTTTTTATACATCGATTTTTTATAACTTTCGATGTCATTTAAGTCAACAAGAAAGTTATGATAATTCGATTGGCCTTTCACGATGAAGCCCCATCTCGTGCCACTGTTTACAACTGGTTTAAGGAGTTTAAACATGGTCGCACAAATCTCATCAATGATCTGCATGAGGGACGGCCTTCTACGGCCACGGCTGAAGATAACATCAGTGTGGTACGGCGTATGATAGAGACTGACAAAAGAGTGGCTTATCAGCAGATTCGGACCAGCTTAGGCATTGGTATGAGTCAAGTGTACAAAATTCTCCAAGAACATTTAGCGGCCAGGAAGCCTTGTGCCCGGTTAATACCTCATAATTTGACAGAGGCCCAAAAACTACGACGTGTTAATTGGTGTCGTGAAATGGTTCAAAGATTTAACGGAGGTGACTCAAATGCTGTGTTCGACATACTTACGGGTGACGAAAGCTGCATTTATTGTTATGATTCTGAAACTAAGAGACAGTCTGCAGTCTGAGTATTTCCTTCCGAGGAGTTGCCAATTAAAGTGAAGAGAGGTCGAAGCGTGGAGAAAAAGATGGTGGCCTCGTTCTTCGGGAGGACAATTCATTACGCAACAATTGTTTTAGAGAATCGAAAAACAGTTACTACAGAGTGGTACACTAAAAATTGTTTGTCACTTGTCTTAGAAAAAGTTCGGGAGAAACGACCTCGCAGTAGGAGACTTCTTCACCACGACAACACCTCGTCGCACACCGCCAAGCAAACGATCGACTACTTGGCGACGTCATACGTGGAATTATAGTATCACCCGCCATATAACCTTAACCTCGCGCCTTGTGTTTTTTATTTATTTCCGAAAATAAAAGAAAAACTTTGAGAAAAACGTTTTATGGACGCCGAGGAAACAGTAGCTGCGTTTAAAATGCCGTCGAAGAGACTCCTTGAGAGGAGTGGGCAAAGTGCTTTTCTCAGTTTTTCCATCGGATGCAGCGATGTATTGATATAAATGGACACTATCTTGAAAAATTATAATAAAACTAATAACTTGCTAGTTTGTTCAGTTTTTGATTTTCTAAGAACTTTCAGTGTCACCCTCGTAATAAAATAAGATCACGTCTACACGATGAGACACTCGACGCTTTCATGTTTTTAAGATCTCGTTTTCTAAAAAAGACTGATTAATATATAAACTAAGTTAATGTCATAAAAATGGAATTTATTAATTATTTCTTCTCTTATTTGTAACTGACCTGAAACATTAGTTTTTTGAGACTAAACTTTTATAAAAATGATGGATACTTATAATATCTTACGTTTTGTTGCTTTTGATTTTATATTACTTTCAGTTTATGACTGTATTTTGTTCTTTATTTTAGTTGATTTTATTCCGTCGTGTCTGAATAAATGCATATTTTAAATGATTTATACTGTTTTATTTCAGTTTTATCAACTTAAATTTTCGATAATCCGGGTTATCCGGATTTTAATCACAGGAAAACTCAGAAAATCGGAATTCAAAAAAATCCGGATTTTGCAATCTCTAGTTGAGATATCCGTTAAACTCACTTCAATCATACCATAAAAAATATATATATATACATTTTTCAAAACTTTAAACTAGGATTTTCACCTTTACATGATACCTTGCTCTTTGCCAATTGTCATGTATCTAGAACAGGAAAAATCCTACAGATTTTGATGAGTGAAGTATCAAAATATGTTACATAAATGACCACATCTTATGATTTTTTGATGTATAACCTGAATTGACTTGCTCAAGAGGCCACAGTCTACTATTTGATATTTAATTTAGCAAATATTTCTACTCTTTCATTAAAAAAAGAACTTTGAAAGACAGGCAGCAATTTTTCTTTGTGGGGTACAGAACCCTAAAAAAATCCATGTACTTGGATTTTTTTAGGGTTCGGTTCGGTTACGGAGTTCCTCAATACACACTGTATTTCGTCCAGCAGACGTCCCTGCCATAAAAATTTAAAAAGGAGAGGTGGTCTTTGTCCAACAGTGGTACCTACATTATATAAAGGTTTTCTTTATACTTTTTTTTCTAACGAAACGATGACTATAAAATAAATGAAAAAATAATTATTTCCCGGATAACAAGAATCCATGTGTTAGTAAATTAAAAAAAAGACCTATTAACTGCGCGCAAAGTTTGCCGATGAAGTCATGGCTTCTGGGTGTCTATGGTTAGAACGGTTGACAAGAAGACATGTTACTAAAATAGTGGTTTCGAATGCCATAAGTTAATAAAAGAAAAATTATTAATAAAAAAACTTTGTAGTTGTTACTTAGATTTATTATAGGCGAACCTTTTTGTTTTTCCTTCTAAAAACCGTTACAGTTTTTAAAACAATAACATGTTCGCTTTGCGATAAGCTTATCCTTTTTGATAAAAAATGACACTAACATAAACAAACAAAAACTTAACAAGAATGAATATGAGTGAGCGCACGACTGCGTTGTTAACGGTTCTAACATGGCGAGCGCGGGATGCGATAGGCGGAGGCGGGAAGTTTAGTCATGAGCAAACTTTTTACGCGCGGCTAGTGGCTGATTTACACAGCGTCAGTAACTGGCTCCAAATTCCAGGCAAGTCAGTATTGACTGCTGACCCGATACTGACATAGTGTAAATTGATTTGGAGTCAGTACAGCGCTGGCGCGCCAGTGCTGACTTCAATATTCCGGCTTGAATATTTTTAAGTCAGTCCACTTCCTCTGCGACATCGACGCGACGCGAGTATTGATATCGGTATTGACCTTGTCTAAACGACCGAGTCAGTACTTGGTCAGTCACTGGCGCTACATCGTACGGTGACGTCGCGTCATATCAAAAATTCAAGCGAAAATGACGCGAAAATTAAACGACAACGAAAACTTAAGATTGGTTCAGTTGTATGGCGAAAATGAATGTCTATGGGATGTGAAATGTGTGCAAAAGCATTGCAAAACATTTCTCAGCAAATGAATATAGAAGGAATCCCCCGAAGTTAGCTAGCCCTAGCCTAGCTAGTTAAGCCCTACTGAAGTTAAAAATAAAATTAAAGCTATAAAGGTCAACATATTACTTAGAGGTAGATAAAATACTAGTCGTTTCTTTTTAGATATATCTTCTTCTAACATTTGCATCAAATCTTTCAAGAAAACATTTCAAACACTTTCTCAACAAATATTTCAATTTTACTAAATCCCGCCATTTCCGTGAATTAATATTTGCCCACTGACTTCAATAATATGCATACACCCCAAAAAAGTTATCACAACTACTGACTGCATGTAAACCACGGAATATAAGTCAGTCTTCGGTGCCAGCACTGGCGCCTGTTACTGACCCTGTGTAAATCAGCCTTTATAATAATAATAACAATGTAATCCATACCGAATTCCCGTCAGTCACGGCGACCAGCCTCAACGTAGACTAGCCATCCACGTAGGACAGGATTCTAGTGCCCAAGTGTATATGCAAGCACAGGTGCTCTCTCTATTCTCTTACTCTTATAGTCTGATGGGACGGTAAACTGACACAACTGAAGAGAAATCAGGAACAGGACCAATGGCTTTACATGCTTTCCGAGGCACGGGGGTGAGACACCGCCATCTTCCTGACTCCATACAGCTACTGAGAATTTCTTAATGGAAAAACTCAATAACTGATTTTTTTCTCGCCCGACCCGGGATTCGAACCCGGGAGTGGGACCTCATGATCAGTAGTCGCACTACTACAACCACTAGACCAACAAGGCAGTCAGCTTTTGTAACTAATGTTAGTACCTTAAACCTAAGTGATTAAAGTGAGCCTGCACACATACTCGACAAGTGGACAGTCCCCACTGTCGATGATAGCCTTCAGAAAATTATTAAATATTGCCTGGCTTTTTTTTGCAGCATGGCCGGGAAACTACCCCTGCGTGTGCGAACATGCTAGAGGCACTGCAATATCATGGCAGCCCCAACAATGCCCTAAATGTATATTATTGTATTGTATACTGCAGGGATTTATCCAAATTTTAAGTACAGTTGACCCACAAACTACTCAAGTAAAATGAAGTACAGTAGGCTTAAAAAAGCGTAATCTTGACAGGGTGTTGAGCAACAAGCAAATTTGCCACCCCACTCTTCCACTATATATAACATAACGTCAAAATATCCAATGGTATCAAAAGCTGAAAACTTACCTGAACAGCTTCAACAGGATGGTCATATTCAACCACTGCAAATCCTCTGCTATTACCATCTTTATCTACTGCTAAATCTACATTATAGACTTTCCCAGCCATTTTAAACACTTCCTTAATTTTAGCACGATCAGCTTTATAATCCAGCTAAAATACAATAGTAATAATTATTAACAATCTTAGGAATATTATTTACAAGTACTTACTGCAAATTGACCTGTGGTTAAAAAATAAAAGAATGAAGAAGTAATTTTTTCCCTGGATAATGATTAAGGACCCTATAGCAAATATTAATTTACAATACAATCTAAGCTATTACTGCCATTTTCTTGTTTTGTTTCTTTTTTACTACTGCCCAGCCATAATGCCTTTATGAGACATTCAGCAAGAACTTACCAAGCATTCAGACAAAAGAAAACATACAGATTGAACCACAACCGTTCTTATATTGTTGTCCAAAACAATTGGGAATCTGTCCAATTTTGTAGGAGGAAACAGTGAAATAGAGGATGATAACTTTGTCAATTATTCACAATTTATAATCAGTCCCAACTGCCGTTGCGTCTTTTGGTTATCTAGCTCAGTTGTTTTGATGCAAAGCAACAATAGATAGTTAAAAACCTATTCTTCACACTTATGCTTGAATATCCCCTTAACATTAAAATAAAAACATCACTTACATTATAGCAAGAAACACTTTCTTCACCAAAGGTTTATAATCAGTCCCAACTGCCGTTGTGTCTTTTGGTTATCTAGCTCAGTTGTTTTGATGCAAAGCAACAATAGATAGTTAAAAACCTATTCTTCACACTTATGCTTGAATATCCCCTTAACATTAAAATAAAAACATCACTTACATTAGCAACAAACACTTTCTTCACCAAAGGTGGCTGCACATTGATAGACTCTAAAAATTGTAGGCTCAGACCATAAGTGTTAAAATTTTCTGGCTCTCTTGGTTTACTGGCACCCCAGCTGTAATATAACATTAATGGAAATTAGTTACCTGTACCTTATATATTTTACATACTTAAATAACATCTTACTCAGATCCTGTTCCATCCATGAATCTTATTGAATTTAGCAAGAGCAAGAAATGATGTGTATATCAATTGCTACTGCAATTTTTTGAGGAATCTATATGTAAACCCTAAATATTGCCATAGCAATAGATAGTGATAGCGATATTAATCAGACAGCCTTTGGATGGACAGGATTGTAAAACGCCAGAAATCTAGTGGATTGGTGGTGCGCTGATACTGAATTACCTATTATTTTATATATTTTTAAATGTAAATTTAAATACCATGCATTAAAACAAAGAGAATCCAAATTTTATATTTATATATAATATTGATATACCATTATTGTAGTTTTTGAAAATACGAGTAAATATTCTACTTCTATTTGAATTTATTTCAATTTAAATGTGATTTATGGGCAATAACTATACATACACAAGCTCCTCTGTGTGATTCAATTCAACAAACAATTCACTTACAAATGTGTGCTTGCATAGTAAAATAAAAGGCGTTAGATATTTATGAAGGACAATCAGTTAAAATAATTAATTACCATGGATTCTGAATTTAATAGGTAAAAAGGACAGAATGTTTCAGATTTTTTTAATTAACTTTTCTTCACCATATTACTTATATTACTTATTCTGAACCTTCTCTGCAAAATTGGGCATATATTGCAAAGTAACCCTATACAAACATTATATAAACATTGAGCATATTGAAAATATATGACATAAATAATAGAAGTAGCTTTCAGACTAACACATTCCTAATTAAAAGATTAGAGTAGTTTTTACAAGTGTTATGAATGTTTTTTCTTAAATAGAAATTGGGTGACAAACAAGCACACATTTCTGATGTTAAGTGGATGCAGTGGCTTATAGACATCCACATCTTTATTAAATTAAGAATCAAAATGCAGATGCGTTGTCACTCCTGGGGACTAAAGTGGCAAGCCTCGTTTCTAGTCAAAAAGTGTCTCTGGCACTTACTATACAAAACACAGCAGCATATTGAGCTGACATTTTGTGACAGTGTGGTTCTTCTCCGGTTCATTCATCCGCTAATTAATTAAATATATTACTAATATTATAATATTGTTATAATTGCTATTATCGCTACATGAAATAACTATCATCATCACCATCATCTTGTATGTGGTACCCTTCAACTGACCCACTCAAACTTAAAGCACATGTTCTTCTAAAACACCTTGTCAAAATAACAATATAACTAAAGGTAATTTATATAGCAACATACAATACTCTCTCTCTCTAAGAAACAATGAAAGCCTGGTTGAGCTGATACTAACATTGGAACACATCACTGGTCAATAGTAGGACTGTGTGAAGTTTGACGCCTGGGACAGAATATAGACGATTATGGCGATTTTATTTTATATTCTATAGGAAACACACCAGGTCAGTGTGGAACGGGATTTTTGATAAAAAAAGAATTAAAATTTTACATTGACGAATTCATAGTTATCTGAACATATTTTTATACTCAACTTAAAATTACCGCCCAAAAACGCAAGGTTGTCAATCATACAAATTTACTCTCCAACCAAACAGTCCAGCAGTATTGAAATGGACTCGTTTTACTCTATGCTAACAGAAGCAATAAAAAATTATACACACAATAATTATAATTATTAATTATAGTTATTGGCGATTTCAATGCAAGAACAGGAGGCTGAGGGTATGGTGAAGAGACGGTATTGGGTCCTTTTTGTTCAGGAAAGAGAACAAGGAATGGCGAGAAACTCATACAAATGGCATACGAAAACAACTTGAAAGTACTTAAAAGCCTATACAAACAAAGACATAATAACAGATGGACGTGGAAATCTCCATATTGCCAATATAGAAATGAGATAGATTATACCCTAACTAATAAGAGTAAATACTTCACTGATTGTAGAGTCATAAATAACCTAAATCCCAACAGCAATCATAGAATGGTCAGAGCCAAACTTCGACTCCAGATTTCAAGAGAAACAGACCTTTTAAGGTAAAGCAAACCAACATTACAATACTAGAAAATACTAAAAGGCTAAAAGTAAAATCAGAAAATTTTATAGAAAACACAGAGGATCGAGATATTAAAATCAAATACAACATATTTGAAGAACTATTAATTACAGGAGTAAAGAGTAATCCTACTAATAGAATAGAGGGGATAAAATGGCTAACAAATGAAACCAAAGAATTGTTAAGAAACAGAGCCATACTAACATCAATGGCCCAAAAAACAAAAGAATCAAGGAGAGATAAAGCTAACTTAAGTAAGAAAATCAAATCTAACGTGAGAAGAGACCGCCAAAGACACAGGTATTACTAGAAAGATGTGTCCAGAAGGCCAGAGGCATCAAAAAAGCATTGAAAAAATTGAAGGAAAAAATTGAGTGGATACCTAATATCACGATAGAAATCGCAATAGCGAAACCAAAAGCCCCGAAATTATCTCCATAGCCACAAACTTTTTCCGAGAGTTGTATGCAAATAAAAACAACAGTCTAACTACAGACCTAGCGGGCAGGGAAGAAGTACTAGATATAATACCTGCAAAAGTGGAAAAAGTTGTAAAAACTCAAAAGAAAGATAAAGCTCCCGGTTCAGATGGAATCAGTAATGAGTTTTTATCAAAAATAAAGATAATCTTTTACCAATTCTGATATATCTATTTAATGAAGTGCTGCAGTGCGAGATAATACCTGATTAGTGGACAATATCAACCACAATACTGCTACACAAGAAAGGAAATAAGAATAATATAAATAATTATAGACCTATTAGCTTAATGTCAAATATCTTCTAAGTGTTCGCCAAGGTAATTCTTAACAGAATATCTAAACCACTAGAGAATAATCATACCGAGAGAACAAGCGGGATTTTGAAGTGGTTATGCGACATTAGACCATATCATCATCATCACAGCCCTTCACAAGTCTACTGCTGAACATAGGCCTCCCCCAAGTAATGCCACAAAGCACGGTCCTGAGCCACCTGCATCCATCGACTTCCTGCATATCTTACCAGGCCGTCACTCCATCTAGTGGGGGGTCGCCCTACACTACGCCTGCCGGTACGAGGCTGCCTCTCGAGAACCTTTCTTCCCCATCGGTTGTCGGTTCTTCGAGCTATATGGCCGGACCATTGCCACTTCAGCCTACTAATCCGTTGGGCTATGTCGGTCACTCTGGTTTTACTGGGGATATCCTCATTTCTGAGTCTATCACGCAGAGAAACTCCACACATAGCCCTCTCCATAGCTCGCTGAGCGACGTTGAGCGTCCTCATATGGCCAGCAGTGAAGGACCACGTCTCAGATCCGTAAGTCATCACTGGCAACACGCACTGGTTGTACAATCTAGTTTTCAGAGATTGAGGTATACCTGACGAGAAGATGTGTCGTAATTTCCTGAACGCTGCCCAGCCGAGTTGAATCCGTCGATTGAGCTCTCGGTCAAAGTTGGACTTACCTAGTTGGACTATTTCTCCCAGGTAAATGTACTCGTCAACAACTTCGAGCATAGTGCTCCCAACAACTACATGGACATTAAACATGATCTTTGTTTTGTCCATGTTCATCTTATGACCTATCTGTTGGGAGACACCATTGAGGTCATTGAGCATAGTGCTTAGGTCCTCCAGTGATTCTGCCATAAGGACTATATCGTCGGCAAATCGAAGGTGAGTTTTGTCCTGTCGAGATGGCTAGTATCCTTTGAATTATCACAGTCAGTTTAATACTTAACAGTTTAAAGAGCTTTAAATTTACTCGCTTTTATTATTAGTTTTATCAATAATTATGTATGAATTTCATGAGGTTTTTCAATTCAGTTTGCATCCATATAGTATTAAGAATTAATGATGATACAATTATTTTATGAAACACAACATTTCTATGTAATACACAAAGATAAATCATAATGATCTAATTTGTGTGTTAAATAGTAAATGTTATTGTAGGTTTTAAAAAAAGGTTTAGACCATATACATGTGGTGAAACAAGTATTCAAAAAAGGTAAGGAATTTAATATAACCTCTACTATGGTTTTGTAGATTACAGTAAGGATTTTGACTCACTTGAACATGAAGAGATGGCAAGTGCTTAAAAACCAGGGTATCGAAATTAAATACTTAAGAATAGTAAAAAACATATATAAAAACAGTAAAGTTAGAATCCAACTAGAAAGAGTGGGCAAGGAAATAAAAATAGGAAGAGGTGTACACCAAGGCGACCCTAAAACTTTTTACAGCTGTCCTGGAGGAGGTTTTCCATCACTTGAATTGGGAGAAATGTGGATTATCAATCAACGGAGAAAATCTGTCGCACTTAAGATTCGCGGACGATCTGATAATCTTCTCACCATCGGCAGGAATGCAGGCAATGCCAAATGACCTAGACTGTAAGTCATAGAGTAGGTTTAGTCATGAATGAGCAAAATCCTGGAAAAGACCTAAATGTGTTAACAACAACAAAATTGACTATGAAAATGAATATGTATATCTGGGTCATGTAATCTCGCCAACAGATGCAACTTCAAAAGAAATTGATAGATGTATTGGGAATGCGTGGAAACAATATTGGTGTCTAAGAGATTATAAAAAACGGAGAAATAAGTATGACCATCAAGCGGAAACTGTTTGATACTTGTATGGTCATGATTACAACTGCAATTGAAACAAAGACTTGTATGGTCTTTATTACAACGTCAGCTAAATAAATTATGAGACTAAATTGTCACTTACTTATCTTTATCATCTCTTACATTTCTTCCACTGCCTACTCCACCAGACCTCGAAGAACTAAGTCTGTTTCTTTCATTACCTGTAATAAAAATCATAACTTCAATTTGTAATTTCTATATATAATTGTGGGTCCACCAAGGCATCTCTTTTTAAAATATTCTCCATCATGCACTATACAAAGTTCCATTCGTTTAAAACAACTCTGAAAACACTTTTGGCAGTCTTGATCTGACAGGTTGAGAATCGCTTATTCATAGGCAGCCACGCCTTTTTCGGCGCTTGAAAAAAACTTGCCTTTTTTCTTTGCCTCTTGGAAACAAAAAGAAATCACAAGGAACTAAGTCAGGGCTGTAGACGTGTGACTTACCAAATTCCTCAATAAATGCTTTTTTTCTAAGGGAAGTATGTAAAGAGGCATTATCATGATGCAGCACGATTCTCCTAAGCCCGTTCTTTGGTCTTCTCTCCCACACAGCTTGAAAAGCTTAGGGTAATGCAACTGTAGTGTACCATTTAGAGTTGACTGACCTACAATTTTCCAGCATTGACGTTGACAAATGTCCGCTTTGCGAAAAATAGCCACCATTTTTTTTGACGATGTTGAGAGGTCTTTGCAGTTTGATAGGAAACTGTCCTTCTGAGTAGACCCATACAGATGATTTCCTTTTATTTTCCGAATCATATTGATAGATTCATTTCTCGTCACCATTAACGATTTCTGAAACACGCTTAGATGCCCCGTTTTCAAATCGTAGACGCATTTCATGGCACCAATCAACACGAGCTTGTTTTTAGCTTTCAGAGAGCAAACCAAGGATACATCGACAACAAAGCTTCCTCACTCCAAGATGTTGATGTAGGATGGTATGAATTCTCCCCGAACTAATGCTTACTATCTTTTCGATGTCCTTATGTGTGATTCATGTCTTCTTGCACCAACATTTCACTAGTCTATACATTTTCTGCCGTTACTGCTGTTTGCGGGGCTCCAGCTCTTTGGTCATTTTTAAGGTTAATTTTAGTCTTTTTGAATTCAGCAAACCACCTAAAAATTGTTGCGCGTGATGGGCTTAGTCCCCTAATGCTGATTATAACCCTTGTAAACTCAGTTTTTTTTTTCATTTCAATATTTCATTCATTTAGGGATTAGGAAAAACAAGTTAAGCCTAGGGTGAACTACTTTGTCCCAAAATAATATTTTTGTGGGAAGATTACAGCAGCAGGTAGTGCAGAAGGGGTATTTCCCCCCCTCTTCCTCCATCCCCCTCCAATTTTAATATTAAGGGGTAGTAAATCTTAACCGACGAGCATGTATGCATAGGTATATGGATGTGAAGGAGGCAAGAGAGGTGTGTCAGAATCGTGCCAAATGGAAGTCTGTAGTCTCTGCCTACCCCTCTGGGTGACAGGCGTGAGTGTTTATGTTTAAGTAAATCTAAAGCCCTTAAAACTTTATACTTACCCATTTCTTCCTTCAAAACAAGCTTTCGGCCATTTAACTCATATCTATGCATGACTGATAGAGCTTTCTTCATTGCCTCTGTAGTGGTGAATACTACAACACCACATCCTCTAGGCTTACCATTATCATCATTGAACAAATCAACATATGCAACATCGCCAACCTAAAATTTTTACAAAACTTCTATTATAGCCTGCAGCAACATAGAAGCACTACATAAGATTATAACCATGTAGAGAGATATGTATAGAGATGTAAATAAAGAAACAAAAGAAATGTGCTAATTATTGAGACAAAAGCATGTCCCAAATCCAACACTTAATATAATAATTTACCAAAAATATATAACATTTATTTACCAGTAATATGTCTTAATGCTTAAAACAGTTTAAAATTAAATTTAAAAAAACTTTATCTCATAAATAGCAAAAACTTGACATGTATCATTATGATCCATAATACAACAATAATAGTAGTTATTACATATGTGTATTAATATACATACATATATAGAAAATGCCAGTCATTTTAATAACAGTAAGTTTTCAGAATAGGACACTTATCAATGAGTTAGAGAAATATATTCTATTGTTTTTGAATATTAAATTTTGAATTTTAAAAATTGGGCTCAATTTTTAATTTCGAAAAACCTAAATTAAAGACTGCCCAATTTTATTTTCAAACTTCTCATTTAATGGAAATTTGTTTTTTATCCAAAACAGAGAAACTCAAACTGTGCAATTATTAAATATTTCTGCCTAAATAATTTCTTAACAAAAAGTATTTTTCAACAAGAAACTGCAGTCTACTTTGGCAGATAATGCTCCATCTTACTCTACAGTGGCATATTGGTGCAAAGAATTTAAAATTTCTGTGTTTTTGAACAAGAAAGTGCAGTGTACTTTAGCAGATAATGCTCCATCTTATTCTACAGTAGCACATTGGTGCACCAAATTCAAATGAGGTAGAACCACTTGCAATTACGATACTTGCTCTGGGCCACCAACAGCCACTATGTAAGAAAACTTTAGAAAAAATTGAAGAAATTGTTAAAATAGATCGACATGGGCTAATCTTTCCAATATGGACCATCGATTTCAAAGCCCATATGTTTTTTGTAGATAGTACTCACTAAAAGAAAGCGTTTTGCAAAGTTTTAGGTTGCGGAAACATACGGTTCATGAGATATATTTTTTTAAACTTTTCATACAAATTGGTAAATAACACGCAATTACAAAATAAATTTGACAAATGATTGATGTTAAACGTCAGTTAGTGTAGGGTTCTGAATATTTTGAAAGTATCGATACCTACTCGATACCAAGTATCGTATCAAAAGTATCAATAGTACTTGGTATCGAGTACATTTCGTTAATTTTGGAGACGAAAAATTATGACAAACCAATTAGATGCATAGGAAGAGCTGATAAGTGCAATTATATATGTATATAAAGTAGAATAAAGTTTACTCTACTTAAGTTCCACCTTAGTACTTGTATTTTATTGTTTGCAACTTGTTTGTATTTCTTAATTAGTACAGCTTTTGTACTTTTATTTTATTGTTTGCAACTTTCTGTATTATCTAATTCTTACTACAATAAAGTGTTTACTTACTTATTGACTTACTTATTTAATATTCAAAAAGTACCCAAAACCGAATCAGAGCACCCCACTATCCACGTGGTCTTGTCTGCCCTACCCCTAGAGTGTATATAAGAGCCCGGAGGCGCGGAGGGAGAGCAGTGCCCGCCCGCCGTAGGGAAGCGCAGGCACCGAGATCGCCGTAGCGGCTGAGGCTGGTGCCTGTGCTTCCCTACGCTAGGGCGGAGGCACTGCTCATCCCGCAGCGCCGGAGCTGCCACGGAGCACAACTTTCCGGCTTCTTACCCCCCCTAGTGTCCAAAATTAACGAAATTTACTCGATACCAAGTAGTATTGATACTTTTGATACAATACTTGGTATCGAGTACGTATCGATACTTTCAAAATATTCGGAACCCTACACTAACTGACGTTTGACATCAATGATTTGTCAAATTCATTTTGTAATTGGTGTAATTGCGTGTTATTTGCCAATTTGTATGAAAAGTTTAAAAAAATATATCTCATGAACCGTAAGTTTCCGCAACCTAAAACTTTGCAAAACGCTTTCTTTTAGTGAGTACTATCTACAAAAAAAATATGGGCTTTGAAATCGATGGTCCATATTGGAAAGATTTACCTCGACATGTGACTATCTGTTATTTAGCTGAGATTCTAAAGCTTTCCTTTAGGACAATTCAGTATACTTAACTCATACTTTATAATTTATAAAGGTAGTAATGTGCTGGTTTTCCTCAAATGTCAACAGACACCCAAAAGAAAGCATGAGTTTACATTTCGAAGCTAAACTAAGCAAGAATGGAAGAGGATCCAGATTTTTTTTGAGCTTGATATTAGATATCAACCATATATGAAACATGTGTACAAAACTTGGACCGGCTACCCCGCCAGACAAGAGCTTCAAGGTGTCTATGTTCACTGGAAAAATAATGGCCTCTGTCTTCTGGGATATGGAAGGCACAATAATAATTGACTATTTAAGTAAATCAGAGACAATAGCCAGAGATTATTATGCATCATTAATCAAAAAGCTACATGAAGAACTAAAGAAATATCGAGAAAAATTTCGTGATGAGTGCTTTTTCATCATGACAATGCCCCTGCCTATCGATCCAATGTTGCAGGCGACGCCATTCGAACTGCTGGGTTTTAGTTGATGAAGCAACCACATTTTTCTCCAGACCTTGCTCAGTGACTTTTACCCTTTTTTCACCTGAAAAAGCACGTGGTATAATATTCGATGGCAAATGTAAGGTGGTGTGCTGTTGAGGCCTTTTTAGAGTCCCAGGATTAAGCTTTTTTGTGCAAGGGAATTAACTTGCAAAATGCTATTCAAGGTCTATTAGCTTAACAGGCGATAACGATGGAAAATATATACAATTTACATATATTTATCCTAGTTTCATTGAGTGTCCAAAAACATTGATCAACCTAGTCCTAAAACAACGAACTATACTGAAGTTATTAGAACCCTTAGACATAATACGTACTTTTTCTTTGAATAAATCTTTTAGATCGGTCCAACGATATTCATATGGAATGTTTGAGACAAATAGCCGCCTTCCTTCTGAACGATCACGGTCAACAGATCGGTCACGGATAGCGTCAGAAAAACGTGAAGGTCTGTCTCCCCGCCTAGATCGATCCCGTTCCTTCTCTCTTTGATTATCCATGATAAACTGAAAAAATAATTCTGATATCTTAAAACTTTATGAAATACGAGTCACATAAGTAGAACAATGTACAAAGTAAAAAAATAATTATACAAAATGCCGGTACAGTATTACTTGGAAGCAGTCAACATGAAATTGCAATATAATTGATCTAATCTACCTTCTAATGAAAATTACTTACAACTGTTTACTATATACGAATCGTCAAACTTCCCCTTTAGAATATTAAATATTTATCAGTTAGATGAAAACAAGGCGGTAAGAAACAACCAGGAAACAACGCACAATTTATTTTACAAAATGGTGGACAAGCGCATGAAATCACAGATTAATATGACGCTTTCAGATTACTCACTTGCTACATATTTATTTATCTATGTTTTCTTTTGTTTTTTCTTTTTTTTCTTCTTGCAGCAACTCAAAGTACTCTGTGATGAAATAGGATTTTTGGTAATTTTTGGCGGGAAGTTGACCGGCAGCGGCTCGCTGCTCTTGTATAAAGCTCCGTTCAGATCTATGGACATTGAGCATGCAAGATACGTGGCGTGGCAGACAAAATAATACTCTTTTATACACTTTATATAGATACATTCGTATCTAGCGCACGCAAGCGGAGCGTGTCCGCGCAGATACCGGCCGGTACCGGCCAGCATTCTCAACAAGAATGTTTTGCTGGTGCGTGTCTGCGCGTGTCTTTTGTTGTCGCGCGGCTAATATGAATTTGATTGCCGCACCGAAACACGGCTAGTTCTTCTATCAAGAAATTACGGAACATGGTAAGCACGTGCACTTTATAGTTTAGCTGTTGGCATCTTTTCATGCCGAGTGAGCTAGATGTGAATACTGTTGTCTGTGCGGTGTCTGCCACGTTACGTGCTGGGCCCGCTACGTGCTGGAAGATTACGCCTGCACGTGTTAAAGCTAACTACGTGGCTATAAACTTCATTGCCGGGTACCAGGCGCTGACTACCCGGCAACCGTTACGTATGAAAAGGCACTAAGTCTATGGGAATACCTAGTCCAATAAATGTAAAAGCTGTCAAAAGTTATTTCTAAGATTTGAGAGGACCATCAAATCGAATTCATTTGAGTTACTGACTTCCATACCAAATTTCTGTGCCAATAAGCGCCACTATTTGCCGTCCTGGGAACTAAAATTGACATAATATGCCAAAGTTTGTTGTCTTATTTAAATCTTGTCTCTATATTTTGAACTTTTAAACCGAAAACGAAAGATGTGCTTTGATTGTATATAATTTTAGTTACATAATAAGAATTATTTTTAATATTAATGAGAGTATGCGTAATCAGTAAAACTCGTTACTAAAAGAAAAGTGGTATAACATTCCACAACAAGTTAATTTGCAGCTAATATTAAACAAATTAAAACTATTTGATAATATAGGTACTTAAAAATTTGTGACTAACCTTAATGTCATAACTACCAACATGTTTGGCTTTATATTACTGAGTTTTGATAAATAATAAAATTCAATAGGGTTGTCTATAATACTAATCGATGTTCTTTCCTACTCATATCATACATATAAATATTTATTAATTAACAGCTTTCCAACTGAACCTAGACTAAAATTATGGCTTAAAAGCATAAATGTTGCGAATAAGCGTCTGAAATAAAATGATCATCTTTGTTCTAAACATTTAACAAACCCCCGACAAAATCTCAACAGAGTTAGCAATGATTCCTTTTCCTAACCCATTAATATTGATAATATAGGACTAATTAACCGTAACGGGTCTATCCACAATAAATAGTTATTACTGATCCAAACCAACAGTTTTCTTCAATACAATTCTGATTGAGTACTCGCAAGACGATACCGCGCCTTTTCTAGTTAATGTAAGTAAAATCTCAAATGATCAACTGTCTGGAGAAACTATAGATGAGAGAAACTCTTAAACCAATTAAATGCGGTCACTTTCTGTATCATAACAATATTAAAAATATAGTTTGTGACGGAGTCAAAAAAGTTGGACGAAACAGGATATCGGTTGAGTTTAAAACAGCAGCAGATGAAAACACTTTTATCGATCACACAGCTCTCCAGACTTCCAAATATGAAGCAACCAAAACCATCCTCTTATATAGTATCACTCGTATAGGACTAGTCAGACAAGTTTCCATAGAGTGAAGACAAGGAGAATTAACAGCAGCTATAGAAATTCTCTCTGGATACGGTCCTTTATTAAAGCACACCGACCTAATAGACGAACAGTGAGTGACAGCAATAGCGTTTTATGGGTTCCAACTTAAACGATAATTCAACCTCTTACTGGACAAAAAGTTGCACACCATATTTACTACTTTTACACTTCTATGCCCATTGAAAAATATGTTTTTTCATTCATTTTGCCATTGCCATAAATGTTGCAGATTTGAACATGTCACTTCCAGTACCGATCATCTCCTCGCTGCTTTGGCTGGCTAGTTTGTACTAGGCAAACTTCCACTTGTCTATTCTGCTCAGGTCCCAGCAAAAGATCCTACTTGCCCTGAACATCTAAAGCAAAAATCTATTAAGTTTGTTATGTAACAAGCAAATATCTCGTATTTAGAAGCCTTAGCTATATTTCCTCTGGTAAGAAGATCCTCAACAACATATCCCATAACTGATAGTATTTCAACCCCTTCTACAAACTAGATCATTTAAAAAAAAATTTGTTCTTGAACGTATCTACAGTCAATCATTAAATTCTGGATATGATATTGCAGCTCATCAAGCAATTGAATCCTACTTCTACCATTCCTAGTGGTTATGCTTTACTGAGGAATGACAACATTTCTAATAATGATAATTTCTGTGAATGTTAATTAACATGATCTCCCGTTTTAGTGACACAGAACTTCCCCACAGTTTACGCCAAAAACTTACTCAGTTTACTTCAATAACTAGCAACATTCACAATTCTACAATGGAATTTTAGAAATATTGAATATAAAAAGAATGAACTTATCTTCCTTATTAATAAATTTAGTCCACTTGTTCCGCGTCAAGCGCCATTTCACAAGTGATTGTGTCAGTCACAGAAATCTAAATAATAAGGCAATAGAAGTCGTAAAAGCGCGTAACCTTGTCGCCGCACATGTGATTCGTAAGTCGTAGGTCACAAGTTCGAGAGGAGCGTTTGTTTCGGTCACTAGTTTTGTTTCGGACGCAGAGACGTAAAAATGATGTTTTGAAGCATATCCAACTGCGGACATTCTTCCACAACTCGCAAATTTTCTAATAAAGGGATAACATTTCATAAATAAGTGTTTCAAATAATGTTGTTTTTAATTAAATGTACTTTAATAAAATTATTCACACCCACTACTACGATTGTCTCCGAAAATGTAATTGTTTTCACATTTCTAAATCCATTGATTCTTGAGCTAGTTCATATCTACGAGTACGAGAGATAAAAACAGCGATGGCTTTATAGTATTGGCAATAAACAAAATTGTTGCGTACGCAGGAGCCGAACGCGAATCATTACGTGACAATACTATTTTATATCGATAATTTATTAGTCTAAACTATAACTATCGAAATTCCAAAATATATTTTCAAGAAGAATAATATAAGTGTCAAGGGTAATAAAAATCTTTAATCTATTGATATAGCTAGATATTTCCTGCCACAAGTTCATTATATATATATATATATATATATATATATATATATATATATATATATATATAATAGTTATGTTATATTTATTATATAAAGTTTAATTAATAATACAAAAATAGGAAATTTAATGGCTTTTTGTAATATTTTAGTACAAAATCTAAACGAAAACTAAAAAAACGACCACACGACTGAAATAAAACTTCTTTAGCTCCATCTGTATGTGTGTATATATATATATATGTTTATATATGCATATTTATAATTAATCGTTTGCCTTTTAAGAATGTTATTATATTTTGCCGTTTGTCAAACAGATTCCCACCGTATTCTATATTAAGAAAAAATAGTTAAGATTAATTGGGCGGGTTGGTTAGAATCCAGAGAAAAACTCAACAATTTGCAGCAAAATTTTCTCGACAAGTATAAAAGAAAAATGAATGAGAAATGTTATTAAAAGCTACTTCTATATTATTTGTACCAGTATGTGTATATTATTGTTATAATTAGTAACACTTCAAAAATTTTACACCAAAAAGTAGATAAAAGTAGAGATAGGTTTTATATATTACTAGCTTGCCATGCAGACGTTGTTCTGCCCTTTTCGACGACCCTGTCATGTCATCATCCTATTAAAAATCCTTAAATTCACCAAAAAATAATGTGGATCACTCATGGGCAAAACAAATACAATCCAATCTCTCAAGTTGGACCAAACTGCACACGGTGTGCAAGTTTGGTTAAAATCGCTTAAGTAGTTTAGGAGTCCATCGCGGACAAACGACGTGACACGTTATTTTTATATAAATATATAAAAGGACAAGTCCAAGTCCAAACCCTTGCACTTAAAAAGCTGAAATTTTGCACAGAGTTTCTTTTTATTTATACAAGGAATAAAGAATAATATTTCGAAATTCAAACACTAAAGGGGTAAAATGGTGGTTCAAAATTTGTATGGCGAAACAATATTAAATAGAAATTTCGATTCGAAACTTCGTAGGAGTACTCCCAAAAATAAATAAGAAAATATGTCTTTCATAATTTTACGAAAATCAAACCCTTAGGGGATGAAATGGGGTAAAAAAACCTAATAATCGACATGGGTGTCGTTATTTAGATTTTTTGGGACGTTGATTACGAAAATGGCAGTTATTTCAAAGTCTAAAACGGCGGAATGACATAAAATTAATTAAATTGTTTCTCAATACAATCTATGAACTCCCGTTTCACCAATATGGGGTGACTATTCAATTCGAACCTTCGTGGTTATAACTTGAATTTGAATTAGTGTTTTATTTGTTTGAAAATCGGTTGATATTTAACCGAGGTATTAAATTTTCAATTTCTAATTTAAAATAAATTCAATTATTCTCACCCATTAAAAATTTTCTGCCTTTTCTAAGAAACCTCAGCAACCGGATTTCAGTCGCTTCCATGACAGTACACAAGCAGCGCAAGAAGACGGGTCTACTCTTTGCGCCCTCCTTTCACTCAAGGAGGGTCGCGTCCGTTTACGGCTTACAGATCTCTCGTTAGATCATTAAGCCAATCCCAAAAGGTGGTGTTTAGTGGATAAAAGTCTTCACATAACCACGCAGCCGACTGCGTGGTATACTATGAGCATTCACCACCTAACTCCCCCGTTACCGATGGGTTGCCCTTATTTGCTTCGGGCGGAAAAAAAAACGGACGTACTCATTATAAATGCAACATTTGTCTCGATAACACGAGTAGCCCAAGCACTGCGATCGTTCGATTTCAGTACTTTATAGTCCAAAACTATCTTTTTAAAAATGTGCTCCGAATTTCTAAATTTGATACACTAAATTTCTAATACTTTCAATTTGATTTTCTATAACTTTTTTTTAAGTCTGTATTTCAGCGCAAAACACTGAATATATAAATATTTGTCATATTTAGATTTTGTTTGTCATTTATCACAATGACTGTTGAATTATTGAAAATTGGTGGGAATATGGTGTCTCACACCGTAGTGCCTATAAATGGAGATGGCGGCTGTCTGTTTAGGGCCATCTCCTATCTATTGTATGACACACAGTTGATGGCCAGAGAAATACGCGAGCAAATCGTTAGCCATGTGGTGGTCAACTGGAAAAAGTTTGCCATTATGTCCCAAGAAATCAACGGGAAGAATTACTCCAGTGCCGCTGAATACTGCATTGACATGTCACGCCCTTTTACTTATGGAAGTTTATGTGAGTTGGAAGTAGCAGGGCAACTCTTTCCATTGGTCTTTGAAGTTTACCGTAACGGTGAGCTGTATGTGAGTTTTGGTACTGCGGATAATCCCGTGGGACGACTACGTTTTTCACATGGTCTATTATGTGGCCATTTCGATGTTTACGTACGTAGTGAAGTGGCCACGACAATATCCGAGCCCACCTCCTTTTCTTCACTTCAACCTGTCGTCGCCAAGAGGAGGAGAATCGAAATGAATACTCACACTGACAATCTGGTTATAATATATAACTATATCGCCGCCGCCACCAGAGCCAGATTGTGACTCATCTCTTTATCAATCATCATCTCTCACCGTTCCTAGCAAAGGCTCTAAAAACGTCCTGCAAGATGCACTGACACTACTCAGAAGGAACAATTTCAAAACGCTTCTAAAAAGTATGCGCAAAAACACCCACCAATGAACAGAAAAGCAGTGGCTCGGTGTCAGAAAGCTCACCGTGAGGTGCATAGGGTATCACAGTCTCGATAAATAATCCTGGAAGACGAGTAGAAAGGAAGCGACGTTCTGAGGAAAATCAAGGCTCACGGCACTCAGGCGGCGTAGCATATGATATCGATACAGAGTATGAAAACGATAGCACCGTGGCCTTGGGTTCCATGACCAACAAGTGCCGGTGATGCAATGCTCTTAAGTGGAAGAAGGAGGCACCCGGCATGTGCTGTAGCGCTGGTAAGGTGCAGCTCCCGTCTTATGAACACCTACCCGAGCTTCTCTACAGCTTGATAATGAATAGACATCCAGAACATGAATATTTTATGAACGGTATTTGTAAATATAATAGTTCCTTTCAAATGACTTCATTCGGTGCTAAACAGATAATAAAGAACGGTTTTATGCCTACATTTAAAGTTCAGGGACAAGTATACCACTCGGTTGAAAGTTTGTTCCCAGCACCTCAAAGGGAACCACAATTCTTGCAAATATATTTTGTTGGCGAAGACGACAAGAAGAAGAATTGAGAAGAAAGAATTGAGGTGTAATAACCATTCTTATGTGAAATCTGGCTTAGTCAGGCAACTACAAGGAATGCTACACACGTTTAATGCTTATGTAAGAGAGACTTCAAGATCGCACTGGACAAGGTGCCTGCAACGTCTAAAACATTCAAAGTAGTCATTTAGTCATTAATGCCGAGAGGAAGCCACCAGACATTCATAGGGGTCGCTTCAATGCACCTATTCAAATAAGGTGGCCATAGTAATGGTTGATCAATAATTTGAGAAACGAGACATTATCCTTGAGAGCCACGATAACTCATTGCAGCGCATTAGTGAGATCCACCGTTCTTACGACGTCCTGCAGTATCCGCTTTTGTTTTGCCGTGGCGAGGATGGGTACTCAATTTCTTTACCTCAGGGTGATCCTGCGACCAATCAAGCACTTAAAAAGACAGTCTCCGCTATGAGTTTCTATTCTTTCCATATAATGATTAGACAAGGAGAAGATAATCACCAGGTGTATTTCCGTTCCCATTTTAGTCATTTTTTAGTTGACATGTACGCCAAAATAGAGACGGAAAGATTGAACTATATAAAGAACAACCGCAGGTGCAGGTGAGGGCAGATAGTACATACACTTGCGGGATGCCACAGGGGGGCAGGTTGCTGATGGTGAGCAGCTAGGTCAAAAGATGCTGCCGTCATCTTTTACCGGGGGACCACGTTATATTCACGAGCGCACATAAGACGCCGAGACATATGTGCGCCAATACGGCCGTCCTGATCTTTTTATAACATTTACGTGTAACCCCCGATGGAAAGACATCACAGATATGCTTTTACCCGGCCAAAAGTCACATGATCGCCATGACATTATAGCCAGGGTATTCCACTCTCTCTTCTAACCAAAGGCAATCTATTTGGGGCGATGAGTTGCTTTATATACTCGGACGAATAGAAAAAACGGGGTCTTCCCCATATTCACATCTTGTTATGGCTAGAACAGCGTATCACCCCAGATAAGATTGACAATGCTTTGATCGTTACTCACACTTGCGTGTGGCTCCAACGATGATGTGTACAGCTGTCCATAGAACCTCTCAATCTCACTCAAAATCTCAGGTGTCCCGGAAACGATGCTGCCACACTCAGTCTTCAGCTTTGACAGTTGGCTCTTACTGGCAGACAGATCTCTGGCAAAGACTTTGGAGCCCTGGTTCCGTTCGATCGCTTCTTTAATACGAGCAGTATTAAAGTTGCGTAAGTCTCGCCGCATGCATTTGGAGATCTGTCTGTTCAGTTGCCTGTATGCTGTCAAATCTGTTGACGATTGCAGCCTCATCTCCCGTCTAACAGCCATGAGATTAAGAGTGTGATCGGAGAGTTTTTGTGTTCTTCTGCGGCGGGTCTTGCAGAACTTAGCTCCGACCGCATGGACAGTTTCCACGAGCTTGTCATTCATATCGTCCACTGCATTGCAATCTTGTAGGCACTTAAAGCGGTTACGTAACTCGAGCTGAAAGGTTTCGGGATTCTGGATCAGAGCACGAGGTGGACGGAGCGTTGACTTCATTAGACGAGACCTCTCCAACTTAACGCTTAGGTTCAGTGTGCCTCTAACCATTCGGTGATCGCTGCCAGTTTTCACCCTTGCGATCACTGAGACATCACTGAACAGTTGGTGTCTGGTCGTCATGATGAAGTCAATCTCATTTTTAGTCGAACCGTCGGGGCTCGACCAGGTCCACTTCCTGTGGGGCCGCTTCTGGAAGAAAGAGTTCATCATAAAGAGTCCCTCTTTCTCTATAAAATCGGCCAGCTGCTGGCCCCTTCGGTTCCGTTGCCCTACTCCAAATTTTCCTAACTTTAGCTCACCGTTTTCTCTTGTGCCTAGGTTTGCGTTGAAGTCTCCCATTAACACCGTGTAGTGGGTTTTGGAGGAATGCATGGCTCTAGAAATATCCTCATACATTTCCTCCACTCCTCATCAGGATGTGCCGAGGTTGGTGCGTAGACCTGTATGACCTTCAGCGAATACCGTTTGGTGATTCTGAGTATCAGGTACGCGACCCTCGTCGACACACTCTCAATATTTACAACGTTGTTGACGAGAGACTTGTAGACGATAAATCCGACACCTCCTTGGGACAGATGGTCGCCCTCCCGGTGATAGAACAAGTTGCCGGATTCGAGAATCACCGTGTCCTCCCCCTCTCTTCGGACCTCGGATAATCCTATAATATTCCAGCGCAACTTGTCTATCTCTTCTTCCAGCTCCAGGATCTTCTCGTCAGTCCTCAGGGTGCGTGCGTTAAATGTTGCCAGGTCGAGTCGTCGTAGGTGGCAAACGAACCTCTACCGGAGATTCTTAGCACCCTCTGCCCCGCCGTTACCATGGTCGCTAACGTAGCCAGGAATAGCGGGGCCGCCGGGGACTGGGCGTTGTCTATTTGTGTAATTGTTCATGGGGGGTATATTGCCATAGTTGCCACGCTTGACAAGCGGGTTGGCAACCGCATTTTTTTTGTCGTACAGTTGCTGTTATTAGGAAGATGCTGCTGCCCATCTCCTGCCTGTTTCCCTCTGTGGCCTTTTACGACACCCACGGGAAGATATGGGGTAGTGGATATTCTTACCCGCCACTACACGGCCAATTAAATAATCACCGTACGTAAGGTAACGTAAGTTTGGAGTTTGGACTTTCCCATTCATGAAAGGTTCCCTTCCGTCTTACATCTCGCTGTTCACCTTAAAAACGGCCAACGTGTATACTTTACCTCGAATAACCTGTCAGAAAAAATAAAGAGTCCAACTCAGAGAACGCTGCTAGCGTTTTTTGAAATCTGCAAAACGCACAATTATGCCAAGAAACTGCTGTACTCTACTTCTTACTTTGTCTCGAATAAAAATAAATTTTCTAGAGGGAAAATAGGGCAAGTTGTAGAAGGCTGGCCTGGAGTGAGAAAAAAGAGCACGTTCTGGATATGGTCTACACCATTCATCCAAACAACACCGAGTGCTACCACCTACGCCTGCTGCTCCACGAGGTTAGAGGACCGCCAACTTTTGAAGACTTAAAGAATGTGAATGGTATCCTCCATCCAACATTTCAGTCTGCATGTAGGACTCTTGGATTGCTCGAAGACGACAAGCATCGGGACACTACTTGAGAAGAAGCTGCATTGTACGATTCTCCTTTCAAACTGCGAGAGCTATTTACAATAATGTTAATTTTCTGTCAACTCTCTATTCTCTTTATTTTCTATATTTAAGCCTTTGGGAGAGTTACAAAGACATATCTCGGAAGTCATTAAACGGCAACTGGAGAGATTGCAAGATAGTACGCAACTGCTCTTAGACGAAGTGTACAACAGATACTTGATATTAATCGAAGATGTAGTGCTAGCTCAAGCAGGACACACCTTGCACAATATGGATTGCCTCAGCCAAAAGGATCTGCAGCAACTTTCGGTAATCGAGAATATCTGAGGGAGACCAATTATGACCTCGGTATTCTGAGAGAAGTGGTTTTCTCTAATGAGGAGCTACTGACGGATAAACAGCTTTACGTTTATCAGCAGATCCTTGGCAATATTGAGAAAGAAATAGGAAAAATATTTTGTTTTGGATGCTCCTGGTGGCACTGGAAAAACATTCCTTATCAATTTGCTATTGGCAAAAGTAGGGAGTAATTGTGGCATCACCTTAGCTATCGCATCGTCAAGAATCGCAGTAACACTATTGGAGGGAGGCAAGACAGTTCACGCTGCCTTCAAGCTCCCGTTAAATCTCATCCATGTCGAAACTCCACTCTGCAACATTTCAAAACAGGGTAATGGGGCCCAAGTGCTGCGCGATTGTAAACTTATAGTTTGGGACGAAAGCACGATGGCACATAAAGTGGGTTTCGAAGCACTAAACAGAACTCTAAAATATATCAGAGGGAACGATGACATGATGGGTGGAGTCACCGTGATGCTTTGAGTATTCAACCAACTGGAGAGGCCATGCGCGTTAATTCCTAAACAAATATTCTGTCAACATCAGGGGGGACGCAAGAAAACACGCAACTGTATACTTAACTACAAATGCAAAATTAAATCGCGTCACTATAAACTCACCCTACAGCATTTGTGTTAATGTTTATCGCGTTTACGCATACCATCAAATTTTACGTGTCGATACACTGATGGCGCTGTCTAAATGCGTAAGCAACGTAAGGCGTGGACTATGTCGATATTTTTTCGATAAACAAATCACCATAGTCCGCATAAGTTTTTATTTGATTATAAGTAATACATAGATATATACTATCAAGGTGTTATTTGAAATTATTTTTTAAAGTATTTAGAAATGATCTTCGAAAAAAACTTAGAAATTATTGAAAATAAGTTTATTATTTTGTTACAGGTTTATTTTACATTACGCAGGATAAAATTTAAAAATTTAACAAATCGAAGTAGGAGGTTTGGTTAACTTATTAAAAAAATCAGATTTGTGAAAAGAAAAGTCCTATCAGTTTATAGTCTTAGATGGTGTTAACCAAGTTTTTGTTTTTATTATAATGCTTCAATCAAAAACCGCTATTTTAAAAAAGTTGTTGATTTTCAAGAGTTATTAAATGAACTATCTGGAAAATATTTAATAAATTAGGAAAACAAAAAAGTTTTACACTATATATTAGTTTAACAAAGTGAACTTTAAGCACACAGCTGCTTAAAAATAAAACGTGACATCTACCTAGGACTAAGTATTCCCCAGAAAGATGTTTTACTTTAACTTTACATTACTATTCACCGAAAGCTTAAGGATATGTGCGAAATATCAAAAGTTTTGAAATTGCTCTGCCTTCGTCACTTACTATAACAAAGTGGTACGTGCTGACTACGTGCTAAAGCATAGCCCGCCTGTCTCTGAAAATTTCTAGAATTTAAAGCCGCGCTGCCGGCAGTAAGTAGTGTCTGCGAAGTAATTTTTAATTTTTGACTAAAAGAAACATTAAAAAATGGTAAAATATTATAAATAAAATAATAATGATAGTAATAATATATCAATAATAATTAAAATTTATATTTTTAATAATTTATAATATTTGTAATAGTTAACATTATAAAAAACATAATTTATTTATTAATAAATAACAAAAATCATTTCGTTATTTTTTTTTCGTTGAATGATATTATAATCATTTCAAACTAGCACACAACAGCCCGCTTTTATTAAGAAAACTTAGCGATCGCAGCGTCACTTATTTTGTCCATATCTGTGACACTATTTTCCAGAGCGATCGTTCTCTAACCTCACAGACCACCCA